>JARQOC010000003.1:192414063-193014063 GCA_033576535.1 Allobates femoralis | reverse complement strand
ACCTGCAAATAGCACGTACGCCACCTGCTTGTGCGACTACTTGTGCGCACTTAATAATTTTTGCAGGGACTAGTGTGCTGCTTCACTGCCAAGTGTTAGCACGCACTTAACCCGCCAAAACGGCAATGCGAGCACTTTCCGAGACACATTTGCGATTTGTAAATCGCACATTACTCGCTATTACTCGCTTCCCCATTCATTAACGCTAGACTCGCAACGAGTAGCGAGTCCCGGGCTCGGACTCGCTAGAGTCAAGCGATTCCGAGTAATTTAGGACTCGCCCATCACTAGCTGCAAGGTTTTTTCCCTAGTAGATTATCCCAGCATCCCTGCTGGCACCAGTTCACATTCTCTGTGAGTGCTGTGCAGTTTTTTTTTTCTCTTTTGTATCGTGTGGAGTGGCTGACTCCATTACTGCAAATTGCACCCTCATTGTCTACTGGTGATCTGGGGTCTAGATGGTGTCCGCCCACTTAGTAGTGGGGTAGGGTGGACAAGGAGGACTTGGATGTCAGCGTTAGGACTCACCGGACCTGAAGTCACTTTGTCGCAGTCGATGAGCAAGCAGACATTGGCCAATGTGTGTACTAAGAACTTCAGATTTATAAAAAAAAAAATAAGAAGAATTTTGAGTTTTTTGAAAAAAACGTAAGTTTTTTAATTTTTTCTCGTATATATATATATATATATATATATATATATAGCTTGTCAGCATGTGTACATCATTGGTAGTAGCCGAGTCCTGCAAGGTTTTTTCCCTAGTAGTTTATCCCAGCATCCCTGCTGGCACCAGTTCACATTGTCTGTGAGTGCTGTGCAGTTTGTTTTTTTTTTCTCTTTTTTTTCTCTCTTATATATATATATATATATATATATATATATATACACACATACACTTCTCAATTTTTTGGACTGTGCTCCCTTCCCCCGCCTTGTAGCTACGCCTATCTCTCCATTTTACTGTAACCCTGGTCCTGAGACACACTATATTAGCGGTTTTCAATTGCATTCTTAGGCTTATAACGCATTCCAGCAGTTGCACACAACACACAGTGTTCGTATAGGAGCCGGTATTATGAGAGCACTTTGGCGCAGTTACCGGGCTCTGCGCAGTGGCGCCGTATTTGTATATTTGGTGGACTACTCTTTGCCTATGGCAGCGCAAATCAGTACCCTTTTCTCCACTTCAATCTCAAGGATCGTGCAATTAAGGGTCTGCAGCATCCATTTCACAAGCCTCTGTAGGTATTTGTGGCTTTACACAACCACATAAAGGCCCCGTTACACATAACGATGTCCCAGCGACCCGACCAACTACCCTACCCGACTTGACCAACGATCGAGTCGCTGGGACATCGTTATCTGATCACTGGTGAGCTGTCACACATGCAGACTCACCAGCGATCAGTGACCAGTGAGAATGCTGGTAACCAGGGTAAACATCAGGTAACTAAGCAGCGTGTTGCGCTTAGTTACCCGATATTTACCCTGGTTACCAGCCCTCACAGCATGTACTGTGCAGCGCTGGGAGGTCGTTGATCGCTGGTCTCTCGCTGTCACACACGCCAATGCTGGCCGCCCAGTGGGAGACGAATAATCAAAAAATCGTCCTAGCTAGAGATGGGCGAGTATATTCGCTACTATTCGGCACTCGCCGAATAGTAGCGGTATTCGTGTACTCGCTACTCGCCGAGTAAATTAGGATTACTCGGGAGTAGCAAGTACCGAATACTTTTGCAGTGTATCAGTAGATACACTGCAAAAGTCTTGTAAAAGAGAGAAAATGTGGTTAAAAAATAAAAAAATCGGATACTCACCTTAACCGACGGCTGTCTCGGGACCGGCCGATGCACATCTATTCATGGAAAAGGACCTTTCCCTCTCTCAGCCAATCAGATGGCTGGGAGAGATCTGGCCAATCAGATGCCGCCACGTCACAATGACGTGATCGCTAGCGGCCACCTCATTGGCCAGATGGAAAGGTCCTCTCAGGTACACTGATCGCAGGTCATTGGTACATGTCACACGCAGCAACTTCGCTATGAGGTGACTTTGCAATGATATCATTAGCGATATCGTTGCATGTAACGGGGCCTTTAGATGAGCAACTTCTACTCATGTTTTATTTCACAGTCATACCGGGTAAGACCCTATCTCTGCACCTTATCTTTCCTCCCACTTCACCGGATTCCCAGATCATTTGTTTCTCTTTTTCTAAATCAAAATTATGTTTCACAGCCGTGGAGTTTCTGCACATGAACATGAACCAAAAATGTTGAACATCAGTAATAATTAAAGCGTAATCAATTATTAGTTTTCAAAGATAACTAGCAGAAAAAACTTGGAAGTTCCTGGATGCTGTAAAAATAATTTATCTATAAAATAGCATCTCACAGAATATTCTAACAATATCTTCAGACATAGCCTTGGTTTCTTTTTGTTGAAATGAAACATAATTTTATGAAGCTTGAATATAGCTGGCATAGTACTAAAATATATTGACAAACTGTAGTTAATAACTGTATTGATTATTATCTTTATAAACTGTGGGATTACATGGAGAGACTGAAAGATTTTTGCAAGCGTACATCTGCAGACGTTTTGTGATTTGACCTCCAAGATGTTTTAATAACCTCCTTAACTATTTTCTTCAAAAACTGTGTGCAAGTGTACCTAGAAAAATTGATGATTTGATGCTGTTTTGACACAAGGGGTGGTTAAACCGAATATTGATTTGATTTAGATTTCTCTAAAATTCACTCACTTTTATTTTAATTAATTGAAGAAATTAACTATTTACACTTGGATTTATGATAGCATTCTTACTTTGTAGAATTCATCCCACAATTTCCTAAAACATTTGCACAACACTGCAGAGAACGGATCTTGTTGAGCAGCAGATGAAAGGAGCATGACCTGGATATTGAAACATGATGATTGGGAGAGAAGAAAGCAAAGTAAATATAAAGTTTTGAAATTTTAGTTTCCCAATAACTTCAGCAAATCCAGCATTTTATATCAATACACCATGAAAGGTCAATGGGCAAAATGTGAATGCTGTGGAACATTGACGCTAATAGCCTGAGTTGGTTTTTGTATGTCATGCTCTACTCTGTAAACAGCTTAAACATGACTCAGTTTCACTACAGCACCATAAAAACTGTGAAATTGAGAACTGACTTAACAAGAATCCATCAGCAGAATTTCACCCTCTAACTATTTACAGTTAGGTCAAGAAATATTTGAACAGTGGTAAGAGTTTCTACAGTTATATATTCAATATGGGCTTAAAGGGCTGACTCTAAGCTTTAAGTTAAGGGTAATCACAACCTAATTTGAGTAATAACAATAATAAGTTAGGAATGGTTAGGAATGACAGTGCAATGACTGTAAGGGCCGGGGGCTACTCGGTAGCCGGGTCTGTCGACTGTCTTAGGGAGGTCACGGTGGCTGTAGCTCAGCTCCGTGGCCCTGGCTGTGCATTGAAGTGGATATTTACAGGGGATTTAGAAGTCTATTTTGTGACGCAACCTGTGGTACTCAGCCAGGGATGGCCGATGCTGCAGATTTGGACTGCTGGGGCAGATGGTGCAGAAGCCGGGATGGTATTGTTCCCCCAGAGGTGGAGCTGGGCCCCAGGGTTAATGTGACAGTCTATTTGGGAAGATGATGGTCGTTAGGGTGCAATAGGCAACAAGTAGGGCTCATGGAATAACAGGAGGACACCGGGGTTGCAGTTCTTAAGCATTTACTCACAGTTCAGTTTAGCAGTCCAGCCCAGTGGGGCACTGTGTCCTCCAGGTCAGCAGTTTGGTCAACTCCCAGGCAACTTGGGTTCACTCCACCAAGACACTCTGTTGTAAGCCTCTCCTGGTTGACTTCCCACGCTGGCTACTCTGCTCTCCTGCCCTGCGTACTTGTACACAGTATCCCAATCAGATGGCTGCAGGACTTTTCAGGTGACGAGTGTTTCGTCCCCTGACCCTATGTCTAGCCTCCGTTTCGCAGATAATGTACGGTCAGTAGCCACTGCCCATACAGGTGCAGCGGCTGCCAGTTTCTTAGGTCCAACTTAAAGAATGTTGCTAGATCAGGGCTGGTCCCTTCTTGAAACCTAGCTGCATCAGCAATGCTCTCCGGGGTGATTTTTGGAACGGGGTCCCTCTGGCCAGGGTTCATTCCGTGGTGACCTTCTCTCCAGTCCCACTCCTCCCCTGGCGTGCGCCTCACTTAGAGCTCCATTTTTCAGTGTAGATGTTCATCTCATCCTGATTTCTCCCTCCAACTGTACAATCTCCTCTTCCTCTCGGTTTTTTCTACCTTCTCCTCCCACCCCCTCTACCTACTTCCTCCACCAGCCTGAATATGGGGCCCTCTCTGAATAGGGCCCACCTTAGATCTCCTGGCCTGGAGATAGGATCAGTGATGGGTGCATGTGTGTGTCCTGGGTTTGTACCCCCTTCTTACCTGGGAGTGGGATACCACACCTATGGCTTAGGAGCAGTACCTCTGTGGCTAGCAGACCGCAAGGGTGCCAAAACAGCTCTTCAGTATATAGAGGCCTCTTTTTAATGAGACCAAAAGTAAATGGACAAATATCTCAAAAGCTCTGTAACCCCTTTACCACCTGGCGATTTTTTGTTTTCGTTTTTCATTTTTTGCTCTCCTGCTTCCAAGAGCGATAACTGTTTTGTTTTTCCATCAATATAGACATATGATGGCTTGTTTTTTGCGGGATGAGTTGTACTTTCAGATGCAATCATTTATTTTACCATATAGTGTACAGGAAAATGGGAAACAAATTCCAAGTGCGGTAAAATTGCAAAAAAAGTGCAACTACACGTTTGTTTTTTGTTTTTTTTATTCACCATGGTCACTATATGGTAAAACTGACATGACGGTGTGATGCCTCGGGTCGGTACGAGTTTGTAGATACCAAATATGTATACTTTTACTTTTATCTACGTGGTGAAAAAAAATTCAGACGTTTGACTAAAAAGAATTGCATTTTTTGCACCATGTTCCATGCCCCATAGCGTCTACATTTTTCGGGATCTGTGGCTTTGTGATGGCTTTTTTTTGCGCCTTGAGCTGATGTTTCTAATGATACCAATTTTGGGTGGATTCACTGTTTTTATCGCACCTTATTGCATTTTATAGCAATGTTGCGGCAACCAAAAAAAACTTAATTTTGGCGCTTGGACCTTTTTTTTCCGTTATGCAGTTTATGGCTCTCAATAATTAATTTTATATATTAATAGACCGGGAATTTCTGAATGCAGCGATACCAAATGTATTATTTTTTTTTTAAATACTTTTATTTTGAATATGGGAAAAGGGGGGGTGAGTTAAACTTTTGTGTTTTGTTCATATTTTTTAAAACTTTATTTTTTAATTGATTCTTGTTTTTACACTGACCCATAGGGCGCCTCACTGCTGCACGGTCCAATCCCTTGTGCTATGTCCCGATGAGCTGCAGCATATCGGGATATGGCACTTGGTTTCACTTTCAGTGGTTGGCAGCGCTTGCCAACCACTGACAGGAAGCGGTCCCTGATAGCTTCTGGGTTCATACCAGGACCTGGGGCTATCATGTAAGCACCAGAGATCATGTCAGCACATCTGGGGCTGGTGTACAGGCTTCTAATATCTATCTCCATAAAAAAAACAGTCCTTTTTAGGATTAATTTAGCTGTATTCAGGCAGGCAGGGTATATAGCCCACTACGGTGTACCACAAGAAGCTATATACCAGTCAGCACCTCTGGGGCTGGTGTACAGGTTTCTTATATCTATCTCCATCAAAACAACAGTCCTTTTCAGGATTCATTTAGCTGTACTGTATGTAGGCAGAAGGGCTATATAGCACACTACGGTGTACCACAAATGGCTGTATACCAGTCAGCACATCTAGGGCTGTGTACAGGTTCCTAATATCTATCTCCATCAAAACAACAGTCTTTCTAAGGATTAAAGTAGGTTTATACAGTCAGGAAGGGTATATAGCACACTACGATGTACCACAAGTGGCTGTATACCAGTCAGCATATCTGGGGCTGCTGTACAGGCTTCTAATATCTATCTCCATTAGGGATGGGCGAATCCTGAAATACTCGGAATCGCTGGACTCCAACGAGTCCGGGTCCGAGACTCGGTACTCGTTGCGAGTCCAGGGAGTCCGAATAGTAACCTGTACTTTTGCAGTGTATCTATACAGATACACTACAAAAGTACCCTAAAAGTTAATCTATCTGTATAGATACACTTCAAAAGTACAGGGACTCGCTGCCCCCGAGTAATTCCTAAGGAAACTCGGCGAGTAGCGGGTCCCTCGAGTCCGCTACTATTCGCGCGAGTCCCGAATAGTAGCGAGTAATTCGCCCATCCCTAATCTCCATCAAAACAACAATCCTTTTTAGGATTAATTTAACAGTATACAGGCAGGCAGGGCATATAGCCCACTACGGTGTACCACAAGTGTCTGTATACCAGTCCGCACATCTGGGGCTGGTGTGAAGGCTTCTAATATCTATCTCCATCAAAACAAGTTCTTTTTAGGATTAATTTAGCTGTATACAGGCAGGCAGAGTAAATAGCACACTGAGGTGTAGCACAAGAGGCTGTATACCAGTCACATCTGGGGCTGGTGTATCAGGCTTCTAATATCCACCTAAACAGTCCTTTTGAGGATTAATCTAGCCGTATACAGGCAGGCAGGGTGTGTACCAGATTGCGGTGTGTAAGCTCTTTTTCATGATTGATGTAGCTGTATACAGGCAGGGTATATACCAGACTTCGTTGTATATTCCTTTTCAGAATTAATGTAGCTGTATACAGGCAGGATATAGAGCAGACTGCGGTGTATATTCATTTTCAGGATTAATGTAGCTGTATACAGGCAGGGTATATAGCAATCTGCAGTGTATATTCCTTTTCAGGATTAATGTACCTTTATCAGGGCCGGCTCCAGATTATTGTGGGCCCTGGGCAAAAGAGTCTTAGTGGGCCCCTTTAACACATACTGGAAGGAGTATCAAACACTATGGAAGACCCACTTCCTAATAATGGGAACGTTATTTAATGAGGCCCTCCTCCCCATGTCTTCAAAAGGGAATCAGCGTGAATCCCAATTTTTGACAGTCTGCATAGGGCAACACTATGGGAGACCCACTTCCTAATAATGGGAACATACAATATATAATGAGGCCCTCCTCCACATCTGTTAAAAGGGGGATTGGAGTGCCTCCCAATTTTTTTAAAAACATCTTTAATGTAATAAAAAAAATGATACATCAACACTGTCTCACAAGTGAGTATGAGCCCTTAACATTTTCCCCAGGAAAATCGATTTTTGTGGCATAATACCCATACAACATTGTTCACCGCAGTGACCTGGGTGTCAGAAATGCTTAAAGGAGTCTTCCCCATGTTGTTCCCATGTCATTTGAGCACTGTTCTTATACATTTGTGACATTTTTAGGGTTTATGCAGGCTGCCGGGGGTGCTGCCAGAAAAATGCTTGGGTTTCCCATAGGTTGATATTGGGCTCGGTGCACAGGTTGAGCATCCAAGCATCTCGATATGCTTGACTCAAGAATCGAGCACCCGAGCATTTTTCTGCTTGCTCATCACTAGTTATGAGTTGCCGAAGCAATAATTTGGTACATTTTGAAAAAAATGAAGAGTGCACTGGTAAGTTTCGAGACTCAAAAAGGCCTGAAGTTCCATGGAAGACAAGAAAGATGGATCATCACAGAATTTTCTTCATGGTTAAGAAATACACCTGCATAACAGCCACCTGAATGAAGAACCCTTTCCAGGAAGTCGGTGCTTCAGTATCTAAGTCTACAATAAGGAGAAACATTCTAGAGAGCAAATGCAGAGGGTGTAAACCATTATTCAGCATTAAAAATAGAGAGGCCAGATCAGACTTTAAAAAAATCTAAAAAAGACAACTTAGTTCTGGAAAAGCATTATTTGGACAGATGAAGCTAAGATCAACCTGTACCAGAATTATGGAAAGAATAAAGTATGGAGAATACATTACATCTTCTGTAAAACAAGGCAGACACAGTGTGATAGCATGAGCATAGCATGAGCATTCATAGCTTCCAATGACAATGTGTCACTACTGTTAATTGATGTTATGACTTAAACAAAAAGCAGCAGAAGAAATTCTGAAGCAGACAAGGCTAAACTTCACCTTAGGCTGGCTTCAGTGAAAAACTGTAGTGTGAAGCCAGCCTTAGATTCAACCAAATGCAGCAAGATTGATTTACTGACACATCACATTACAGCTGGACAATGACCTTAAACATGGTGTGAAAGTAACCAAGAAATTTTTAAGGCAAATAAGTAGAATATTCTGCAATGGTCGAGTTAATCACTAGATCTCAAACCCATCAAGCATGCATTTCAAATATTTAAGGCAAAATTTAAGGCAGAATGTGGGTCCAAGGTGCGGAAACTTAAGGCACATGCAGAATGAGGGAAAAAGGAAAATAATGAATCAAAGCAAAGGAAACATCTCATCAACCTAATTGAGGTCCAATGAATCATATTAGGATGTTAAATGAGCAAATACATAGCAGTAACACAACTGGTCTTTGTATAGCAGGCAAAATCTCTTAGTTGCCCAGCTCCAATAAAACCAATAAGAAACTGGGTATGGTACCGCACCAACCAAGGAGACAATCCGGATACTTACAATTCCTTTATTCGTTCCGACGCATTTCGTAGCATTTGCTGCTTCATCAGGTTGAACCTTATTACCATGATGAAGTAGCAGATGCTACGAAACGCATGAATAAAAGAATTATAAGTATCCGGATTGTCTCCTTAGTTCGTGTAATACCATTCCGGTTTCTTATTGGTTTTATTGGATTTCTTGGACATGGGGATCTCCAGCGGCCATTTTCTTATATGCTCTTTCAGTTGGTTGTGACTCAGACAACTAAATAAGGTGAGTCTACTACACATAGTAGCAATTCTGTCACCACAGATAAAACTCTATGTACACTCCCTCCTTTTTTCTTTTTTAGTTGCAGGGCTGCAACTCCTTAGCTGAAATCCACCTAGAAATAGAGCCAACAAAGAAGACTGGTGCAAGGTAACTATAAACAGCCAGACTCAAGGTGTGATAGGACAAAGTCAAAATAGGAAAGGGAGAAACATCTGACTAGCAGCAAAGCAAGGGAAGAAAAGCAAAGATAACTATCATTAGCATTTAGAAAGAAAGGAAAAAGGCTGGGCTTATCAGGGAAGATCACCGGAAATGGAGTCTCAAAACTGAGGCATTACAGTTATCTTCTATATTTAATCCCTCACATTTGTTGTACCTGCTTACTATTTGTTGCATTATGTTATGTTTGCAGAATTTACCAAAGAAACTGCAGAGAGCCCAGGACCACCACACTTCGACAAGTAGTATTCCCCTTTGATCATTAAGGCACAGCAGGGCTAAATTCAGATGGTGCACAGTCCAGTCACCACATCAATCTGAGCAAGAGAAAAAAAAAGATGACACTCACCAGCAGATAAAGTCTTAACTTTATTTCTTCTAAAGTAAACTAAAGGGGAGCAGGGAGGGGGAGCAGGAACAATAGACAACTGCTGCAGAAGAGGACCCACTGAAGCGTGTGTGCTGTGCAAAACATCAGCGGTTTCCATCGCTCCTGCTTCTCCTCCCTGCCGCACCTTTATTTGCTTCAGATGAAATAGTGAAGACTATATCTGCTAGTGAGTACCGTATATTTTTCTACTCATGCTCGAATATATGCACCTAAATTAAATTAGACCAAATAGTCAAGTTTCACAAATTCAGCTTTAATGGAATCCCCTGCGTTCCCCTGTGCATGGTGAAATACGCACTTCCCACAGCCCGCAGTGTAGCTGGTATCCATGATACACAGTGGGTTGCTAGGGACCGCGTTCTCTGCTCTGCAGCCTGCGTGAAGGCTGCAGAGGGAGAAAAAAATTCTAAGTCCTCTGCAAAACACGCAGGGGACTTAGAATTTGCCAAGTGTGACCCTAGCCTAAGACTGTTTTTAATAAGTGGTTGATCCCACCTGCCCTTTAGTTTTGTAGCCTTTTAGCCCGGGGAAGACCTGTTTTTAATAAATATTTGGTTTAAAGTCCCATCAAAGAAATGTACACCTTGTTGTGGTTTGTAGGCTCTAATTAATTGGCCAATATATGCACTAGGTACATTCATTCTATAAGTCTATTCTATATAGCAGTAATGCAATCCAAATTCCACTGTTATCAGAAATTAAGCAGGCCAAAGAACATGTGCACAAAGGGGGAAGGCAAAAAGAAGGGAAATAGAGGATTAGAAGGCAAACTGTGAGGGTGAAGTATTATGTTTTTTTAATCTTTTGTAGGCTCTCTGTGCTTTAACAAAATGGCAGATAGAGCTTTTTCCCATAACTGGAATGATTGGTGATTTGCTTTAATGTGCATAAAGGGACACTGTGGAGATCAATATTACTTAAGAATAAATATGCAATATATAACTAGTGATAGAAAATCACTGACAGTTAACTACTAGAATACTATCTATGATTTTCATGAAAAAACAGCAACATACACCGAGAAGGCACAAACGACAAAAGCTTGCCTCATCATCTAGCGGCAGGACAGGTTCTTTCCCATGTTAACAATCAAGTGTCTACCTATGAAACCTAATACCAAATCTAGAACATTTATTTCCATCATTTCTATTCTAATTTCGCCATAGAAATAGACATGCTTCCTTATTAGCCATCTTCTTCTTTAACTTTTTAAGGCTTATGTTCTGTACATAATTAATTTGCATAAGCTATTAGTTTAATAGGCATCCAGAGGTATTGGTGGTCATATGGAGGGTCCCCTGTAAATCTAGGATTCATCTTGGATCATCCTTTTCTATCCATATAAGAATTGGATGTTATGATGTTTCCAGTCTAATAAGACACCCTAATGAAAGCCTCACATATAAGGCTTCAAAAATGCCCATTCTCTGGATGATCACTGCTGTATGACATCTATGTCATATTCTGGAAGAAGCTTATGACCATTTCATTTGAGTATTCTCTTCCACATGGTCTTCTTTATCCTACTGAAACTCCATTTGTCTGTTGATCAATAGAATCATGAGACCAATTTTTACATTTGTACCCCAATAAGACTTCTGATGAGCCTTCTAACATTTGGAAAGGCGAAACGCGTCAAGCTTTGGGTGTTTCATTGATACTACTTTGGGAATTCATGAAACTAAAGGAAGGTTAACAAATTTTGCTGTCTCACGATACTGTTTAAATCATTATATCAGACCACGTTATTGTATATATTGCGTTTTATACATGATTATTGTTTTGGTGACGGACATTTATCTATGACACTGGAACATTCATATAAAATAAATTTCCTTAATGTGGCATACCCATAATTTGTTGTGGGATAAGGTTGACCTTCCTTATCAAAGCAGTCTCCATCTGCATGTCAATATGTTTCTGATCCCCATTCAAGTGTGCTAAGTTTGTCTATATTTGTAGGTGTGACTTTTAACTTTGATTCTAATAAAAAGTTTTTTTAATCAATTAAGTTGGTATCATCTGGTCTTGATAAAAACATTATAGTTACCTCCTAGTATTTGAACAACAATTCCTAGTTTCTTAAATAGTTAAAATATTTTGCAGTTAAATAGTTAAAATATTTTGTTAATATTCCCAATAACTTTAAAAAAATGACTGCTATTAGCTGAGAAAAAAAAAGCTGCCTGTCACACAGATATAGCAGTAAATCATACAGTGAGATAATTACTCTCCAGTGTTTCATTAATATGCTTTTTTTCTTGGTGTTGCAAAACATTTTTGTATATAATTACCAGTGGGGTTTTTTTGAGTTGCTGAAAAATAGATATTTTTTTTCACGGGCCACTATTCACTCAGTTTCCAGATATAGCATAATGAAAATGAATACATTTTTGCATACTTCCTAAAATGAACCAAGCCTTTTTCAATTTTATTCTATATATCAAGCTGATTAGGTAACATACAATTATTATTTTCATTTCGAACACTCAAGATCTTCCTTTCCACGTTTCAAAATAAATGCCCAAATGCACATAAAATAAAAAACTGCCGACACCTGAGCTCCTTTTGCTATAGGGCACTTGTGTCAAACTTGACAAAGGCTTCCATGATGTCATCCCTATGCCACGTAGCATTCTTCAACTAGATTGGCAGCATACTTAGATCTCTCTGGTCAAAGCATGATATTACCACCTGTATAAGATTGCCTCGGATTAGTTTAAGCCTGGAGTCATTTTATAAAGCAAATCTGAAATCTTTTGATCTAAGGAAAGAACTCATTGTACCTCAGCGTTTTACATGGTACTTGCGCCATTGATATCTTCTGAAGTAAGATGAAAAAGGTGTCATTGCAGTCAATCTTGTGTCAGAACTCGAGATAGCTGGAGATCTCTTAACAGTGATATCGGTCATAGAACTTGGTAGGGTTTTTATATTCACTAATTTTAAAGAGCTTTAGCTGTAAACTAATTTCCCTAAGCTGACTATTCAATACTAAATCAGCGAACATTGTAATGACATGAAAAAGCTTAAAACAAGGCACCAACAAAAATATTAGCATGCCAAATACCACTGTGGAACACTCTGGACAATTTTGATGTGGAGAACAAATAGCACATTTAAAAACTTGTATATCGAACTATGTTGTAAAATATACAAAAATACTTTATTATACCATTAACATAGGCACACAGCACATAATAACACAAACTTAAAATTACAATGACAAAACAAGGATTCCCTCTAATAGAGAGGCATAAACTCTATCCATTGTAGTTCTATATAGGTTATCAGATCCCAGGGGAGTCTTGACCTTCACCTGTTAATCATTCTTCAGGTATGTGTAAGTACAGAGGGTCCCTTGGTTAAAGAGGTTTTCCACTACTAATGTGATCCCCTTTCTTTCATCCTAAATATTCCTTCCCATTATACTTCTACTACCTACTGTGCTCCTGTGATCTTATCTCTAAGAAGCTCATAAATACCTTTATGATTGTTGTAGCTTTGATCCTCCTAGCTGGAGACCAGATTTGGACCAACTGAGCAGGTCATGTCACTGGTGGGGGCTGGACTACCTCTCTGTGAGTGACATCAGTCTGTGCACAGATGTCCAAACCATTCTTCACTCTCCTCTTAGCCCCACACATCAGTGATGTGTCCTGCTCAGTTGGTCCGAATCCAACTGTAAGGATCAAAGCTAAAACAGCAATAGAGCCTCTTAGGGTACCTTCACACGCGGCAATATTGCTAGGCAATTTCACTGGCAATTTGCTGGTTGCAGTGAAATCATGGACACATTGTTCTATTTGTACACAGCAACAAAATAGAACAATGTGTCCATGATTTCACTGCAACCAGCAAATTGCCAGTGAAATTGCCTAGCAATATTGCCACGTGGGAAGGTACCCTAAGAGATAAGATTACAGGAGCAAACTAGGTAATAGAAGTATATTGGGAAAGTGTTAGGAAGGGTTAGGACAACAGAAAGGTGGTCAGTTTAGTAGTGAAAAACCTCTTTAAGTCCTTGTTGTAGGGGTTGGCTGGTGGAGCTGGCTAAGAGAAATGTTTAGGTAGTTGGGTCAGAACCAAGTGATACAGACAAGAGACATATACCTAAATCAGAAGGATAATTAATGCAATGGCTGAGGAAGGGAACAGGACTTTCACATCCATATCTGAACATAGTGCTGTAAACCTCCTTGCTTTTGTCATTGGTGACGCCACACTAATACCACAGTTACTGCTGATAGTCGACATCATGTGGCAGTTTGGCTTTTAGAATGCAGAGACTATTTTTTCCTTTCCTGTCAACCTGTGTTTTGTTGCAGTTAGCTGGTATGTAATTAGCTCTCTGCTATATAAACCCTGGTAGACAGTTTATAGCCGCTAGTTATTTAATTCAGCAAGATCTCTGTCACACTGATGCTTTGAACCTTTGTGTGTTTTTGTTTATCGTGTTGTCTAACCTCAGCTTGTATTTTGACTATCTGCTTGCCTTCCTATTTTGTCCACGATGTGACTTAGGAGCATAGTGGATGGGATTTCAAGAAATCCCATCCTCACTATGTTTCACCGACCGCAAAGTGTTTTCAGCTGTGGTGCGGTTCCCAGCATTCTGCTCCTTCTCTGCATGTTCATTTTCTGCTGCGTAGTTGGAAGAGGCTACCATCGGGCGCACACAGGGAGAAGTCGCCTTGCACCTACCACAGATGTTGAGTACAGGGCGGCTGCGGCCTCCTTTCGGGCACCGGTGGGTTCCCTAAGGTCCAGAGCCACTGCATCCAAGATGGCAGATGACAGACACAGAGGTCATCAGCTGACCCTCTACTGACATGACAACCCATTAGCACTTCCCTATGACGTTACGGCAGCACTGATGGAAGCTGGGAAAGATGCACCCTCCTGCCATCATGGGTTAAAGCCTGCTCTCAGAGAGTCAACTAGTTAACAGATTCAGGCAGATCTCCTATCCACCTCTGCCTGTTAGATACACATGTACAGGCAAAGATGTGGGCTCAGTCTGCAAGATGGAGATGAACCATGACGAACAAAGCATGTCATGAGTCATTAAAGGATTAAATACATACACACTCTAGAAAGTATTCTTGATTAGAAAGTGCTCGGATGGGTCTAAAAAAATAAAAGAAGTATTGCTCACGAGTCCACCACCTTTCCTGATCTAATGGTGTCTTGTATTTCATCAGTAGTAACAATTTCTATAGTGATTGATGATTCTTTTACATGTTGTTGTTAATATTTGTTTGCATTTAAAAACACTGTTACATTACTCAGAATATGTCGACTATTTCTACTAACTTTAGTATGGTACTACAAGACCTAATATGACATACTTAGTTAATTGTATAAGTTGAAACAGAACATTTACCGCAGATCGAAACCAATTTCACGAAGCCGTTGCTGGCTTTGCCAAAGCCTTCTGCAGCTTCAAAAAACCATTTATAACTGACCAAATACATCACTTTTTTCCATAAAATATTGGCTTTTCAATCAAATATAGCTCAAAGCATTGAGAACACTATGGATATTAAATACGTAACCTTACTAAAAGCACTCATTTGACAAATTAAATTCATTATAAGGTCATGCTGTCTAAAAGGAAAGTGGATGAATAAAATGTCCTGATAATTCTGGTAAAAAAAAAATCAGTCTTAGTTGGGAACAAACGACAGCGTTCATAAACAAACCCTGCAATTATACATAGCAATGAAAACTGTGTAATTAAAATATTTATAATCTAGCAAATAGTATATCCATCAAAGGACTGATGCAATTATGTCACACATAACACTGAAAGTGTTCACCATAATATAGGGAGGCCAAATGACCAAAGCACCATACACAATCAGGGCATTAAAATAAATTATTATAATTATAAATTGATTAGATAATTATGGCTTCTATTGTAGGCTTTTATTGATAAATGTAAGTATTTATTATACTTAATCAATCTATAGAAAGTATGCTTTTTGTTATTATTTGGAAACAAATGTTATGCTAATATTATTAGCATTGGAACCTCAAAAGGAATCAGTTATTTTGGCTACCAATGTACTAACTATAAGTGACATAGTGGGTGAAAATGAGAAGAAGTATGGTCCTCAAATCATGTCCATAGAGGAAAAATTAGCAAAATTTAGCGAAAGTATTTTAGGAAATGACTTGAATAATGCAGAAAAGAAAGGCCCCATCAAGCATTGTTAACCCCCGTCTTGATGTGATGCATAGGTATGCTAGGGTCAGAGGCACCTGATTCATTACAGTCATAGAAAGATCCAGTTAGGGACTACAATATGATTTCTGATGCCAAAACTGATCATAAATTAGATGGAGCTATGGAGTCACAACCCAGCACAACCCATTTTGGTGGAGCTGGCCAATACTAGCGTAAAAATGACAAAAGAGGCAACTTTTTTTTTGCTTTGCTTAAATATTTTACAGCGTTTCAAAGTGATTATGCCCAAATACAAAGTGATGAATCTGGACCAAAGTAAATAAAATGGGTTTTTGTATAGTAGAAATGGAAATTGGAGGAATAACACATGTCAAAATCCAAATTGTTTTTTGTACATCAAATATTAGGCAATTTGGTGAGGTTAAAATACCATCATGAAGATTATGTCTTTTGAGAATCAGAATTAAACTTCAAAGGGGCTTTGGAGCTGTAGCTTAAAGAGCTAGATCATTGAGAGATATTATCTCCATGCCTTTTTGTTGGTTGTTTGACTTGACTCAAATTGGTAATACAAATGCAGGACAGCACTGTCTATCCATAGTTTTTTTACATGTCAAACTCACAATGAATTTATTCCAATAAAAAGAGTTTTTATACTGCTCAATCCTAAGGGTGTCTGACCCGAAATACGGTAAAAATCACCAATAGAACTCAAATAAATTATGCAAAGTAAAAAATGCTTTTATTGATAACAGAAGTCACAGGTGATAAAAAAACAAATTGGGACAAATCACAACCTTCAATTAAAAGCTGGAAGAGATTGGAGAATACTAGTGTGGAATAAGAACACCTGGGTAGAGGAGAACCAGATAGTGAATACAGATAAGGAATGGGAGAAAGCTCAGATAGCAACCCAGAATAATCAGGCTATTGGTGCGCAGTAAAAACCTAATAACCAGAGGCTTGCTGGTCAGAAAATAACACATGCAAAAAACTACTCTGATGTTACGTCAAGCAACCTAACTGTCCAAACAATCAAAAAAGGTCTACAATGGAGCACTCACCCATAACTGGTATAATAAAGGTCCCCTCTAGTGCAGGTGTTACCCCGACATGTTTTGTGCCTATTACAGGCACTTCCTCAGGGAGTGTGGTGTGTGTCATGAAAAAGTCCCCTTTATAGTGCTGCTAATAAGGGAAGTAATCACACATTCTATGGCGGGGGCGTGGCCGGAAGCATCAGTCGGGGGCACGGGTGTTCTGACGTCGCCCTGAAGGAGGAAAACCTCCTAGATGTCTTTGTTTCAGGGCGGTGTTGCCATAGAAACCTGTTGTCACTGGAACCTGCGGCCACGCCCCGTGCATGTGCGAGATGTCCCGGCGGCCTTCTTAGATGTGGGCAAATAAGCTGGCAAATTACATATGCCAGATAAAGAGTATGTGAAATGGCACAGTCCCCCTCTACAGCTAATTATAAAGACCAAATTAGTCAATCAACCGCAAGAGAATAAAACAGATAGGAGACAAAGCTCAGGAAGGATATTGGAGTACAGATCACTACTCATGGTGACATAGCCAGCAATTCACTACCAAAATAGCAGTAAAGGCATTGAGGACAGTAGGAAAAGACAAATCTAACAATAAAGACAAGAAAAGGGATAAGGGAAAGCAAGGTATTAACAGGGTATATCAAGTATATAAAGTACATAGGGATAACTCATCAAGCATAATATAGTTTAATTAAATTCCATATCTAAAGTTCTTGATGATGTTGTCTTCCCAATTTCCTAGATCCAGAAATCCTCAAGGCAAAGGCAAATAAGGGGACCAATAAAACTTTGCAAATACTATAAAGAAAACCAGACACAAATTAAAAATGGAGTTTTAGGACTTCCGGTTCCGGCGCCTTGATGAGAGGATGCACCTGAGGCAGCTCCGGAGCCCGCCGCTTCAATCCGCCTGCATCCTCAGCCCCCAGATCTTCTACCACCTCAACACACCCGCAGGCAGACCCAGGATGGCGGGGACCATGGACCGGTATGTCATTAGAGCTGCTGAGGTCCCGACCGCCGCGGCTGCACAGGATGGCGTGAGCGGGAGTGAGGGCACTAAAATGGCACCAGCGGCCGCTCCCGCCTCTACAGCGGCTTCTTCCCAGCTCATCACTCAGGAGAGAGAGAGCTGTCATACAGGTGGAGATGTGATAGTTACAGCGGAGGGGAGGACAGGAGAGCAGCCACAACCACAGGGGGGAGAGATTGCGGGGGGGAGTGATGGTGGAGAGAAATCTGCATCTGCATCAGCACACCTGATTGATTATAAATTTTTGGCCAAAGAGCTAGCGATCCACCTGGCTACTGACTTCAAAGAGGCTGTGGCTGAATTGGTCTCTGCAGCCACTAAAGAGATGGCTTGGCGCACAGATGCGAGACTGAACGCACAGACTCGGCCCCCCCAGAGAGCCCACACTTACTAATACGTCTGCTGGTTCTACAAGAGACAGAGTTCTCAATAATCCTCGTCATGCCATAGCAAAGTATCTTAACCACAGGGACAAGGAAGAGATACTCCGCACCTACAAAGCCAGACGCCAGCCTCTTCTAATCCTGGGCCATAAAGTATTGATATTTGCCGATTACTCCATAGAAGTAAATAACCGCAGAAGATCATTCAATGAGGTGTGCTCTACTTTATATAAATGCAATATTAGGTTCCAGCTGGCATACCCTGCCATTTTAAGATTTCGCTCACGCAACGGAGCTACGCTTACTTTCACGGATCCTAAGGAAGCGATGTCAGCCATAACTGGAGGCGCTGGATCTTCGCCTACAAGTCCCTCTCCACCTAACAACCCCAGGGAACCAATGTCAGAACCTGCAGCAGACCTTGGTCGCATACCTGCCCCCGGTCAGGATATGGACTCTGCCAGACACTATAGTCTCCGATCTGGCACTATGGGAGACAATGGCTCTTCAAGAAGTTCGACACCTCGAAGCCAGCAACAACCAGTGGCCAAGTGGAGAAAAAAAAGATTATAAGGACTTGACTGACTTAAATAGAACTCGTCCCCTCTGTTATGCTCTCTCCTCGCTACCCGATGGACGAGAAAAACTAAACGAACTAAAGCTACCTAACCCTTGTACTCAGCCACGCCCGGCTGGATGGAAGAGGAGAGAATCCCACTAACCTATTTTTGCCCTTGCCCCTTCTCCCCCCATGTCCTTCTCTCCCTGCGGACCCTCTCTTCCTTCTTCTACATCTACGATTTCCCTCCCCCCCCACCGTTCCTTTACATTATTCTTCGATCTTCTCCTCCCCTCCCCCTCTCCTCCCCCCCCCTTTTTTTTTTTTTTTTTTTTTTTTTTTTTAATTTGTTCTCTCTTCCTCTCCTCTTCTTCTCTTTCCCCTTATCATTAATAGGGATGGACATTGGCAGCTGTTGTTAGCGGCGGAGGAGAGTCGTATGGAGCACTGCGGGTCCGAGCTCCGGCCAGGGTATGACTTTTCCAACTAAAATTGAGACGAGATCTGGACTTGGGCATCCAGGGAGCAACATTCCTGTGCTCCTATCCTTTCTTAAGAGATAATTTGGATTGGCGGCGGGCGGACCCCAGTGTGGTTCATGCCATGAAGGAAAAAAGAGAAGTTACAATTGCGATATGTTTAGGGTTGGGGGGGGAGGGGGAAAAGGGTTTGTTAAGCAAAATAGATTTGCCATTGCCTTACTATAGCTCTATTGCTGCCTGTTCGTCTACAAAATGTTCATTTATTGAGTTACTGATGATTAGGCTTCCTCTTGGGCACTCTGGATGCCCTATGGTATTGAATTTTGGCTGCAGATGTTCATCATCCTTAGCGGATCATCATGGTTAGGTGGGTTTCCTGGAATGTAAAGGGACTGCGTTCCCCAGCAAAACGCATGATGGTTCTCCGTCATCTCAATCGTTTACATGCGGATGTAGCATTGCTCCAGGAGACTCACCTAACCTCAGAAGACTTCAATAGACTTAAAAGGCTATGGGTTGGGGAGGTGTATGGTAGCGGTGCTGTCTAGAGGAAAGCTGGTGTTCTGGTTCTGATACGTAAATCCATGGCGCATACGGTCATGTCCTCAGACATGGACAATGAGGGCAGATTGATACATTTAATTCTGAAAATACAGAACGACACCTTCAGTGTGTATAATATTTATGCCCCAAACGCACCCCAGAAACCTTTTTTCCAGAAAATACAAAACAGGTTGTTGCTGGATCTCAATTGTCATCGTATTGTGGGAGGAGATTTTAACATGGTGGTCAACGAAAACGAGGACAGAAAACACTCTAAACCTCGACCCCCCAATGATGGGGATATAACGCTTTCCCCTAGAGATTGCTTTCTGGAGGACTTATTTAAAAACTGCAACGTAATCGACATATGGCGTGCGATGCACCCGCTGGAGAGAGAATTTTCTCATTTCTCTCATCCCCACGGTTCTTGGTCGAGACTTGATATGTTCTTGACCTCGCACCTAGTCTTCTAGAAAGTAGTGGATGTCACGATAGAAACTATGGTTATCTCCGATCACAGCTCGATAGTCATGGAAACGAGAGATAATCACCAGAAGGGGTCTGACTACCTCTTGAGATTCCCTGACACCTTAACCCGGGAGGAGAATTTTGTAAAACAGCTTAATGAGTGGTGGTCGGACTATTCCTCGCACAATGACATACATCGCTCTGATCCTGCTCTCTTCTGGGAGGCAGCTAAGTCAGTTATGCGAGGACATATCATGGCATTCAGTGCAAAACTAAAAAAAAGGGTGAAAGAACAATACTTGACACTCAGTCTGAAAGTTAGGGATACCTACTCTCTATATAAGCGAACGATGACAGAACGTGACAAAGAGGTCTGGCTTGCAACCAAAAAAGAGTTTGACTTATGGGTGGGGAGGCGAGAAGACCTGTACAAGAATAGATTGGAACTAGATCTGCATAGATATGGAGATAAGGCGGGACGGTTGCTAGCCAGATTGGCAAAAGGTAGAGTAACATCCACACCCATTACAGCTATTGCAGACAAACATGGAAATACTTGGTCAGAGCCAAAAGATATAAACAGAGTTCTGGGAAAATATTATGCATCCTTTTACAAAGATGGTGGGGGAGAGGGAAGAGGGGAGGAGTCATGGCTACATAGCATCAACATCCCAACATTATCGGAGGATGATAGGCAGCTTCTGAATGCTCCAATATCTTTGGGTGAAATTGATCAAGCGATTAGACACTTAGACCCGGGTAAGGCGCCTGGACCTGATGGGTTCAATGGGGCCTTCTTCAAGGCTCTTCGAGAGAAGATTTCTCCTGTCCTGACAGAGCTATTTAACAGTTTCTTGCAGGGATCTCCTATCCCTGAGAGGATGAATGTAGCCCATATTAAATTGATACCCAAAACGGGTAAATCGTCAACTGACCCCGCAAACTATAGACCAATTTCACTGATTAACCAGGACCTGAAACTTCTCTCGAAGATCATGGCCGATAGATTGGCTAGCATTCTCCCCAGACTAATTCACCCACACCAGGCAGGTTTTGTGAAGGGGCGCTCGACGACCACCAATATAAGAAAAGCAATGCTTCTTATTGATGTTGTTGGCCGACAGCGGCGAGTTGGGGTGGCGGATCCAGCTGTGGTCACCTTAGATGCTGAAAAGGCATTCGACAATGTGAGGTGGCCATGGCTGGAAAAGGTCTTAAACATCATTGGACTTAGGGGACCCTTTCGTCAGTTTTTGGGTTCTCTTTATAGCAACCCCAGGGCATGTGTAAGTACCCCAGGATTCCTGTCCGACCTGTTTGTTCTGGAGAAAGGGACGAGACAGGGTTGCCCGCTTTCCCCTCTCCTCTTCAATCTAGCTATAGAGCCTCTGGCCCTGCACCTGGATTCACATAATTTATATGAAGGATTGAAGGAAGGCAATAGGGAAGTGAAATTATCTCTGTTCGCCGACGATATAATCCTTTATATGCAAAAGCCAGTGAAGGAGTTAGCGGGAGTTCTGACCACAATTGGAGAATTGGGGGAGAGTTCAGGCTTACGTCTGAACAGGAATAAATGCGAGATTCTATTCATTCAAAAGGAAAGTCAGGTGGGGAGAGGTAGCGCTCTTGACGGCATCAGAATAGTACGAGACTACATTAAGTATTTGGGTATTTATTTAGCCAGGACCCCAGCACATCTTTATAGACTCAATTTCACCCCCACTATAAACAAGATCATACAGGAACTATCTAGATGGAACGGTATTCCGTTGTCTCTATTGGGACGCTGTCACCTTATCAAAATGATTAGTTTCCCGAGACTACTCTACCCACTTCAAACGATTTTGCGATTACTCACTCACACGGATGTTAGGAGACTAAATAGCGCATTCTCGAACTTCCTTTGGAGGGGCAGGAAATCTAGAATAGCCATCCACACCTTATTACAGCCCAAAGATAGAGGAGGGCTTCAACTTCCTGACGTACGAAGCTATAACTTCGCTTGTATCATGCGAAATGTACTAGATTGGCTTAAGGGCACGGGGAAGTTCTCGGATGTGGGTCTAGAAGGAGAAATAGCGAAACCGTGGGATCTAGCCTCTCTGTTACACACACCACTCCCTCAAATACTGGCATATATCAAAAACACGACCATTTATAAAGATACCATAATGACCTGGAAGGCTGTCCGTAAGAAATTACACCTGTCCTGGAGGATATCGAGTCATCTAGTCCCATGGACCTGTCCGTCTTTCCCATTGGGTAGGGATAATGCATTGTTTCGACTGTGGAGAGCTAGGGGAATCAGAACTTTGGAGGATCTCATTCATGTTGGAGAGAGGAGATGGATGACTGGTGAAAAAGTTTTGGCTAAATTTAAGCTCCCGAGAATCCATGTAATTCAATACCGGCAGATACACCATCATCTTCTGTCCAACCTGACAGACATCTCAGGGGAATTGGATAATGTCGTCTGGAAGGATTTGATGGCTCTGCAGGGAGAGGACACCTCAATATCAATATTGTACAGTAAGCTGCAGCCAATTCTTAGCTTAAGGGGGAAGAGCAAACCCTTTATGGGTTGGAAAAAACACTTCAAGGATCCAGATATTGCCCTGAAGCTCCTGGAGGGCTGGTCTTGTATGAAGAAGGCTGTCACTAATGAAAGATGGAGGGACACGCAATATAGAATTCTCCACACAGCTATATGGGGATTCAATATCTCACCCACACGAGCCAATCAGACAAGATTGACGCATTGCCCGAAATGTAGAGCTCCCATGACAGACCTGGAGCATGGCCTTTGGTCCTGCCCCAATTCTCAGAGGTTTTGGGAAAATGTTGGGAGACTAGCCGCGGGATATTACACAAATGAGAATAAATTGAATTCTATGCTATGGCTGTTCCACTATCATGGAGGTGGGACGCTGCCCCGGTCCCCCCATCTCTTATTCCACTACATAGCCATAATAGCCAAAAGACTCCTTCTCCGACACTGGCTAGACGCCTCCATCCCGGATTTGGGAGAAATACACACTCTTCTAAGGAAAACACTCTCTTTGGAGACAATAGAAACATTACGCAACCCGAATGCACTTTCCCAGAAATTTTTCTCTAAATGGCGACAATATATAGAAAGGGAATTCACGGACTCAGAAATTAGATCTTTTATGTATCCTTTTAGATCCACAATCTGGTATATTCAGGAAGACCTAGGAGGGACACTGGGTAGATTGAAATGTACAGTTTGAGATAAGATGACGATAGGGCGGCAGTTACTTACATATACAACGGGAATTAAATGAGACAATGGCGAATATAGAGTTTTAGAAATGGAGTTAAGGCTTGATAGGGGAGTCTATGTTACCACTTCTCAGTCAGATTTTATTATTTATTTCGAAGGAATTCTGCTACTCCAAAGAACGGCATTTATTTTGTTTATGCTCCTTACAGGATTTGTTATGAATCATTAATAATAATGGTATTGACTTTACCCTTGCATTATATGTAAAAATCTTACATGATAACCCTTGTAATTGCATCAAAGTTTATTGTTACTTTCTTGTTTGCTTCAAAACTTTTTTTTTTTTTTTTCAATAAAAATAATGGTTCAAAAAAAAATAAAAATGGAGTTTTAGAAGCAGTGTGAGGCGCATCAAAAATATATACACAAATATATACACGAGGCCAGTGGAAGAAACCTCCAAAAACCGGAAGATGAAGAGTCAAGAACAGAAAAAATTAAAAAATCATGAATGAGAAACCCAAACGTATCAAACGGCTAGGACTCAGAGAAAAAGAGAGAAACTAAGTCTTTCGTTCAGACCAAAGAATACAAGAGAGCCAAGTCTGAAAATCCATTTACTCTTAAGCTGGGACAAGGCATGCATAGTATTTCCGCCCCTTATACCCATCTTGAGAACGTCAATCCCCTTCACTCTTAAGGTTCTTGGATCGCTGTTATGACTCAATTTAAAATGTTGTTGGATCAATTTAAGGGATTTTACGTCTTTAATCTCAGCAGATGCTATAATATCCACATACACGCGGTTGCAACCACATGTAGCGTGATAAATTACTGCTCAGGTGCTGCAGGATATATAGTGCCGAATTTAATATCCTCTGCTGCCATTGGCTGACAGAAAGGTTGTTGCCTTCATGATGCTACTACACGCCACGCATGACCCACATGGGTAACACCCCCACAATGGTTGTCTGTGGCCAAATAAGGGGTCAGTCTCGCGGATGTAGTGACTGTGTATGAGCAAGTCCATGAGGCTCCTACCTCATTTAGCGGTCATCAGGGTTCTCTCAGGCAGGATGTCCCTCAGAATTGGATCCATGCAACGAAACAGCCAATGTTTTGTTAAAATATCTCGTACAACTTCCCATTGCGTGTTATACGGGGAGATGAACCGCACCATATTAGTACCCGATTTTTGTCTTAATTTATCAGGTAACAAGTCACTCCTTGGGGTATACTTTGCACGATTAAATCCTTTTCTGATTGAACTCCCGCTGTAGCCCCTCTTGATAAACCTCTCATGTAGATCTAAGGTCTGAGCCCCAAAGGACTGCTCAGTCGAACAGATCCTCCGCATCTGCACTGATACCACCGTCGAACACCCTCATCTCCCAGGAACCCAGGAAGAGGATAGCATACGACGGGGCACAGGCCGCCCCAGGGCAGTGCCACGCTGCTGGAGGTAGAATACGTCCCCGAACACAAAGTAGTTATGTCGCAAAACGTAATCAAGAACTTCAATAATCAGATCTTGCAAAAACGTATCTAGATTACTCATTTCAAGGCAACATCTAATGGTGTTAATGCCGTCACGATGGTCAATACAGGTGTACAATGTCTCCACATCGATTGTCACCAGCAGCACCGACTCCTACAAATTTAAACCATCAAGCCGCCGGAGGACGTCTGCTGTGTCTCTGACATAGGAGAGCAGAGTCTCCACAAGTGGATATAGGTGATACTCAATGAATTTACATGACATCTCACAGAGCCCTCCGATGCCAGAGACAATGGGAAGCCCTAGCGGGTTGGTCAGATTTTTATGTACTTTTGGTAACAGGTTAAAAGTCGGTGCTACCATCGACCCTACCAGGAGACCATTGTACACCTTTTTTGGAATGATGCCTTTTTCGTGGGCTTTCTCCAGAATATCCTGGAGTTCTTGCATGAATTTAATGGTGGGATCATAGCGCAAACGCTGACAATAAGTTTTATCAAGCAATTGCCTGAAAGCCTCCCTCTCATAGAGGGAGGTCGGCCAGATCACCATGTTCCCACCCTTATCCGCAGGTTTAAATATCACATCTGTCCAAGTCCTGAGCTCCGCAAAAGGCATCACGTTGTTTCAAGGTTAAATTTTGTTTATGTCCTTTGGTGGAGCTCAAAGACTTCAAATCATTGGCAACTAGTTTACTGTAGATCTCCACCTGCGGACAGATAGAAAAGGATGGGAACGTGGCAGACCTAAGTATGAATGATTGCGGAAAAGTGATCTTGCAGGATGTATTTGATTCCTCACCTAAATCCTCCAGGATACTCAGGGTTTCCCTCTCAGTTTCAGTAAATGGGGGGTGTCATCGGCTGTCTGACTCCTATAATGCAGCTTCTGTAAAATTATTTTTCTAAGAAGTAGGTGAAGGTCCTTCGTCACTGTGAATGAATTGAGAGGATTGTTAGGTACAAAGGTTAAACCTTTTTGCAAGACCTCTTTTTGGGCTGCTGTGAATTGATGATCAGACAGATTAATGACAACCAGCTCAGTCTTATTACTCTCATTCACACATGATGCAGACAATCTTCCAGCTTTTCATTAAAGGTTGTGATCTGTCCTAACTTGTTTTTTTATCACTTGTGACTTCTGTAATCAATAAAAGCATTTTTTACTTTGCATAATTTACTTGAGTTCTGTTGGTGATTTTTACCGTATTTGGGGTCAGACACCGTTAGGATTGATCAGTTTAAAAACTCTTTTTATTGACTCAAATAGTGTTCTTCCAAATTGGTGGTTGAAAGTAAACAGGTTGTAAATATGCTACTAAAACAAGCACAGTGATTAATTATGAAATTACTATTTGTGATACTACTATACATGTAGGGAATGCTATTGTATACACACAATGTGTAATCACATGCCTTATAAGAAAATGAAAGAGTAGACCAGCAGAACTAATTTCTGATATAAATAAGAAAAATGTTGAATATTTCTCCAAAGTAAATAAATACTGGTAGTTTTAATGTATCTGTTTTTGGGGGATCAAGAGTATAAATTAAACATGAGGGAAATTGGAGAACATAACTATTAAAAGGATTATCTGGGACTATTTTTTCTTTTTCTTGGGGATCTAGGAAATACAGGTTGCTGCCAACTACCTGCCTGTTCTGCGAAATGAGAAATCATGAACCTCTCCTGCCAATGGTTTAGTAACTTTGGTAATGTTGATCTAGCAGCTGCTTCTCTTTCCACTCTGTCTGTTGGTGGGGCATCACTACCAATGTCATGATGACTGACAGCTCACTTCCACTGTTAAACTGCTTGGAGCTGGCTGTAAATCAGCATGAACTTGGCAGTCATGCCCCATCGACAATGCAGCCTCAAATAGAAAGAGCTGAACTGTTGGCATGAAGTTAAATGAAGTAGCAGAATCATCTCAGAACCAACTGTCAATCAGCATGGAGATGGCAGTCATGCCCCATCGACAAAGTAGTCCGAAAAAAGGAAGAGTTGAACTGTTGGCATAAAGATAAATGAAGTGTCATAATTGTCTCAGAAACACTTGTCAATCAGCATAAAGTTGGCAGACACACCCCATTGACAAAGCATCCTGAAATAGGAAGAGCTGATCTGTTGACATGAGGTTAAGTAAAGTTTCAGAATCAGCAGTCAACATCAGGCAGAACAGGCAGGTAGTTACAAATTACCTGCCTGTCTGGTATTAGCTCCATGAGAAAAAAAATTAAAATAGTCCCAAATAAACCCTCTTCTTGGCATATGACGTACTGGGTATGTCATGTGTCAGGTGCACGCCTTTGTTGTGAGCTCCCACTGAGATGTGTGGCTACCAGTGCCAATCAGTTCCACGATCAAACTGGCAGTGTTATTCACTGACAGCAGGACTCAAAGTGCCATGGTAGGGATCGTGCCATTCACTTGATAGCCTGGGGTCCTGTGGTGACCCTGGAAGCTATCAGGGTTCACTTCCTGTGGATGGTTGGCAAGTGCTGCCATCCACAGAAAGTGATTATTTGTGCTATGTCCTGATGTGCTGAAGCTCATCCGTACATAGCACAAGCGATCGAGCAGTGCAGCACTCTGACGCCCTATAGGGCACTGTAAAATAATGTAAAAATAAAAAATAAAGTTTTTAAAAATATGAGAAAAACACAAAAGTTCAAATCATCCCTTTTGCCTCATTCAAAATAAAAGTAGTAAAAAAATTTAAAAAAATACACATATTTGGTATCGCCGCATTTAGAAATGACCGATCTATCAAAATCTAAAATTAATCAATCAGACATGTAAACAGAAAAAAAAGTACAAATGCTAAAATTATGTTTTTATGCACACCGCAACATTGCAATAAAATGCAATAACAGACGATCAAAACAGCGCATCCAAATGGTATCATTAGAAACCTCAGCTCAAGACACAAAAAAAAAGCTATTAAACAGCCCCAGATCCTGAAAAATGAGAATGCTACAGGTTGTGGAAAATGGTACAAGAAGTGCAATTTTTTTTTTTTTTTTTCAAACTTCTGAATTTTTTTTCACCTCTTAGATAACAGTAAAAGTATACATGTTTGGTATCTACAAACTTGTACTGACCTGAGGGATCATACCATTATATCAGTTTTGCCATATAGTGAACATGAATAAAGAAAAAAAAAATTATATCAGTTCACCACTTTGATGGCTGTTTACTCCTCCGTGGTACCCTAACTAGTGTGGCGCCACAATAACATCAAGTTACACATATACTCTCCAAGCACACTCTCCCTTCAGGAAAGACCTTATTGCTTATAAGTGGCACCTGTCAAATCGTTAAAGTGCAATTTTTCAAGTGTAGCCTGCGCTGCAGTCTTCTTGAACTGCTCTGCAGTGATTAAATGTGTTTATTCCTGTTGGTACTTTCAGGGTTAATATCAGTAGCTGCTACAGTATTGCTGTCTATGGTCTGTTGTGGTTCCTTAGGTGAGCTGTTCTGTGTGTGTTATGTGATTTGGTTTTCCACGTCCCAAGTCTTTAAATAATTCCTTTTTCTCACCAGCAGGTATCATTGATAGGTTTAGTCTCTTCTCTGACCTTGTGCCATGTAGACACAGAGCTGTGGTGCGGACGCTTTCCTGAAGCTCACCTCTATGGGATAATTATCTTGTGGAAGTTGCTGTTCCTTTCCCTGAGTGGAGGTGAGAGGGTGTTAGCCTAGGGCTGCATAGAAGCAGGGGAAGATTAGCGGCCCAGACATCTGCACCTTAAGGAGTAACTCTAGGATCAGGGTGAGCTAGGGAGCCCCAGTCTACAGGGTCAGACAAGCTTCCCTGATTCCCTCAGCCCATCTTTGCTTTACTGCTATTACTCTGCATGTGCACTATTATCACACCGTAACACAACTGTTGTTTCAAAACAATCAGTAGAATGTGTATTTATGCTAATACCAACGTATATTTAAATTTTAACACTGGAGCTACTCTTATTCACGATTAGCTGCTGTTTAGCCTTGAGGAAGGAGACCGTGATCTCAAAACATGTTGGTATATGCTGCATAGTGACTACGCACAGCTCCCGTACAGGCTCCGCCAATACAGCACATGACCGCTATGTCAGCACATAGTCAGTAACAGGTGACCGCCACGTCAGCACTAAGCCCGCAACAGCTGACAAGAAACCCCGACAGAGCACAGCAGTCTGCGGTGTCTTGATCACACGCCCAGACCCCTGACTTTAGCAGGAGGCTGACTGAGAGGAAAAGCGGAAGACGGGAAGTGAAAGCAAAAGTAAATGCCTTAGAATGTGATTTCACTGGTTAGGGTTAGACCACTTAGCTACCACTAAGAAACAAAGAGGGAAACATAATTCAGGAGATAGAAGTATTTTTAATTAGATTGTAGTTGGCACATATAGAGTAAGGAGATTGACAATAGACATTGTGTAACATATTAAAACCAAAGGGTACAAAACTCACTATAAAATCATTACAGTTGCTGCAGAAACACAAAGGAACCATCAACAAGGAGAAACCGCTAGAAAACACAAGATTTACCAAAGGTATGAAACTGTTGTATGATCACTCTAAAAATACATATGTAGGGTAAAACTGATGTGTAAATATTTTTAGAAGAACTAAGAGAGTCCACAGCTCGAGGGTAGGAAAGTGGAGACAGACTCTAAGGCTGCTTTCTCACAGCGTTTTTGTGCTGTCCGAGGGGATTCTGAATTTTTGTAGGACCCCTCAGACAGCAATGAATCCATACTGATTCCTGCAATCGGATGCCAAATAGGCACTTCCAGCTTCTCCTCTTACAGGAACTGGTGTGATGTCACAGTCACATGACAGGTTACCACGGTAACCGGTTATGCGACTGTGACATCACGCCAGGTCCTATAAGCATCAAGCGCTGGAGGCATCGCTGGATCGCGGGACAGGTGAGAATAAAGTCTTTTTTATTTTTAACCCTTTCTTTTCACTAAATGTCATTTCTGCAATGTATGAATATACATTGCAGAAGTGAAAATAGATGGCACAGAGCGATTTTATTGTACTGAGCATGCTCAGTACACTAAAATCAGGTCTGAGGAATGATCAGCTGTTTCCTCGGACCCGCGCTCCATAGGCCCCATGTTATTTGGTGCGGATCAGATCGGATACAATTCGGTCCGATTTGATCCGCTGTGCCCAAAATCGCAGCAGTCTGCGATTTTGGGCACAGCAAAAAATCGGACAGAATCGGATCCGACAAAAATCGGATGCCACTAAGAGCAAATCCGATCTGATCCTTGCCCATTGGATAACATGGGGCCAAAATCGGATCCGATGCTGTCTGATTTTCAACGGACAGCGTCGGATTGCAGAAAAACGCTGTGTGAAAGCACCTTAAGAAGGTGAACACCCCCATTCAACGAAATTGAGGTAACCTCTCAGTTTAAATGGATTGTTAAAATTGAGGAGGCAAAACTAAAAAGATTAAAACCACCACTGTTTACATTACAGATTGAATGGAAGGAAAGAAGTATCCCTCCCAAGCCAAATCTTGAAGACAAGAACCTTTAAGAAATACAAATGTTTTAGAATTTTAAAGAATGCATTTGTTTAAAAAAAAGGGTTAAATTTTAAAACAGACTCTGTGATTTGGACACACCTTTAGATTTAGCGCTCAGCCTTTACTGCTACAATATGAATCAGTAGAATGTGTTTTTTCTACCTCTATCATCCTCCTCCTGCTCCCCCTCCATAGAGTCTCATAAACATCAACTCTTAAGGCCCCGTCACACCATCCAACATCGGCTGCGATGTCGCATGCGATGCCGCAGGTACGCGCTCGCTTCTGACATCGCAGCCTAGCTGTCACAAGGCAAGATGTTACCAGTGACGGCGCTGCAATGTTGGCGCTGAGATGGCTCGCTGGGCTGGGATCGACCCAGCGAGCGATCCGCTGCAATGCAGTGAATAGGCGGGATCGGCTGTGACATTGCTATCGCGGTGTCACACTGAACGATCCCGCCAGTTGTTTAAGTTGAAGTTGACACGCTTTCCTGCATGCAGGAAAACCTGTCAACTCCGACTTGAACAACTTTCGTTGTTGAATCGTGAATTTACACGCAACGACGCAACAACGATGTTGTTTCAACATCGTTCCTGATGTCACTTTTGAACGAGGTCGGGAACGATGTTGAAAGGTGTGACGGTACCTTTATTCCCTATCTCAGTAGTGTGAAATGCTGTCTTCATTGAATATAGATTTATCCATTAATTGAAGAGAAGAAAGAATCAGCTTTCTTTGATAACCTATATTATAGGGCTGGCTATTTTCATGTGCTCTACTTATATAATAAAATTAAAATATTGACTAGTCTTTAAAGTCTATTCTTGTGTGACAGTTATCTTTCCCTCGTTAGTGCTCCAATGAGAAGAGCTCATTATACACTGCCAGTTATAGAAGTATTAGCAGCGTCCCAGCATTCGAAAAGTAGTAAACCTATTTCATTATTTCAATTCACATATCACACCCCTTTCAATGGAACTCTAGGTATTTTGTACTTGTATAATATTTGCATTCTAAAATGTTTTCCACTGGTGTTATCATCTATGCAGGCTATACCAAGCCTGGGATTTTTTTTACTTACAAGAAGAAGAACAAAATAAATTGTGTTTACTAAAGGTGTTACTGTGAGTTCAAGAAAGAGAGCTACACCACCAAAGGAAAGGTCTAGCAAGGATAAACACATATCTAATAGTGTTTTCAGATCTACGATTACGGAAATCACACTTCACAAAGAATTGTTTCCTTACCTGGGAACCCAATGCTATGTAAGCAGAGAAGTAGTCGTACGAGCTTGTTTCATTTTATTTACCACAAAATTGAATATTGCAGTAACTTTTAAACTTTCAGCAAATAGATTTTTCCCAAAGCTGTAAGGGTGTAATAGCTTTCTCTTATAGACTCTATTGATAGAGCCTACATATATTGAGGTAAGTTTTGTGTGATGCACTTTTTACCCTTTCTACTCTCGTAAGAATAATACATTGCAGGAACTTTGTAGTTCAAGGAGCTGCCATACAATTACAGCACAATGATGGAGCTTAATTCAAAGCTGTATCACCACATGCAGCTGATGTCCAACTCCAATGACTAGATTATTGTTTTAATTCCGGGGGTCAGATAGATGATGATCGCATCAAAATGCCAGGACTGGCCGGCGGCTCTCCTGACCCTAGCTAGCGTTAGGGCTGCATAGCTCAGGTTAGGAAACCTGTGGCTAGACCAGGTACTGCAATGTGATCCTTGTCCCGGAAATGGATTTATAGACATCTCGTGTCCACTTGAGTCGCAGCATGTCAATTTATTCCTGCGGAGATAATTGCGATCTCAGCGGGTGAATAGAGCAAAAAGCTGCCGATCCCAGAACATGGATCATGGGCGCGGGCAGCTGCGTTCACCCGCGTAGATCACCAGTTTCCCCGCATATGGCAGGACAATGCGCCTGGATGCCGTGTCTATGCATAGTGGGCACTTTCCCGTAAAGTGTCTGCAATGAATGCCAAGCAAGTAGTACAAACCTTATAACAGACTGGCCAAAGTACCCCAATGTTCTTTATAAAAATGACAAATAGTTTAGCATTTTCTGCATGTTTTTATGTTTTCAAACTATAGTTTTTCAGTGTTTTCTGTCAATCCTGCATTGGTGAAGCCTGTCTGTAAATCCAGGCTCTAGTTTGTACGGTTGAAGACGGGCACAATGTTTCATATTTTAATGGTAAGTAAACAATTTTTATCTTGTGTTAAGCATGCATGTTGATTCATAGATGTTAGGTGACTTTGGGAAGTATAACACTATCATTCTTGTTTACAATCCGGCTATCCGCTGTAATATAATAGAGTAAATACACCAGGAACAATAAATATTGACAACTGAGTATTAACTGAATATTTCAGTCTTGTCAAGTCTAAAATACACAAACAAATCTAGTCACAAACAAGTTACCGTAATTTGTAATGAATACATGTCCATCAAGTGCCACCTCTTAGTAAGGTTTAGACACTGTATATTTATTATATTGACTTACAGGAAAATAAGAAAAACGTGGCTTATAGAACATTACTTGACAATTATTTCTCACAATTCACCAGGGAGAATAATCACTTCCCGACTGCAGCAAGTGCCAGTCTACCAGCCACATAGATCGATGTTCTGACTTATATCGCATTCACAGTCTCTGCAGAAATTTCATTGACAAGGAGCAGATTCACTAAACAGCACTTTTGCTTGTAAACACCTGAGGATTTTCTTTTTTCTCTGTGTAAGGAAATGACTGAAATTGTTTCCCTATATAGTAAAAAACAAACAACTCTGAGTCTGCTGACAGTTTTTACAAACAACTGACAATGGTATAAAATAATCAAATAGAAGTAAAACATATACTTAGGGATGAGTGAGTAGTCAAATACTCGGACTCGCTATACTCGTGCCGAGTAGATTGTAATACTCGGGTATTTGGTGCGAGTAGTGAGTCCAATGTTAGGCAATGGGAAATGTGAGTACTTGTCTGCTGGACCCAAAAAAGCGGTCTGGGGGCTGAGGAAAAGGCTGAAATGGGCGCATGATTGCCGTAAGAGTGAGTTATGATGGAGGCAATCTTCTGAGAGCTCAGTGTGTAAGTGGTGTAAAGAGAGCAATCTGCCCTAGGGGCTGCGTGATGGTTAATGCAGGAAGAAGCCATCCATCATCATCATCATCACAAAGACTTCACAATTACAGTTCACAGTTCTTGCAGTGCCCAATGTCCAGGCATAGCCTTAGTGTCTCCAAAAATTAGCTCAAGGGGCTGTATCATGGTTGATGAAGGAAGCAGGCATCAAGGGCCAAACAGTTATGAAACTAGGACTACTAGCACAGTAGTTGCAGTGCCCAATGCCCAGGCATAGCCATAGTGTCTCTAAAAAGTAGCCTGAGGGGCTGTATTATGGTTGATGAAGGAAGCAGGCCTCAAGGTCCAAACAATTATGAAGCTAGGACCACTAGGTCTACTAGCATAGTTCTTGCAGTGCCCAATGTCCAGGCATAGCCATAGTTTCTCCATAAAGTAGACCATCGAGCTGTATCTTAGTTGATGAAGGAAGCAGGCCTCAAGGGTCAAACAATTATGAAGCTACGACTACTAGTACAGTAGTTGCAGTGCCCAATGCCCAGGCATAGCCATAGTGTCTCTAAAAAGTAGCCTGAGGGGCTGTATTATGGTTGATGAAGGAAGCAGGCCTCAAGGTCCAAACAATTATGAAGCTAGGACCACTAGGACTACTAGTATAGTTCTTGCAGTGCCCAATGTGCAGGCATAGTGTTTCCATAAATTAGCCCAAGAGGCTGTATTATGGTTGATGACGGAAGCAAGCCTCAAGGGCCACATAATTATGAAGCTAGCCTAGGACTACTATCACAGTAGTTGCAGTGCCCTATGTCCAGTCATAGCCATAGTATCTCCAAAAATTAGCCCAAGGGACTGTATTATGGTTGATGAAGGAAGCAAGCTTCAAAGGCCAAACAATTATGAAGCTAGCCTAGGACTACAAACACAATAGTTGCAGTGCCCAATGTCCAGGCATAGCCCTAGTGTCTCCAAAAAGTAGCACAAGGGGCAGTATTATAATTGATGAAGGAAACAGGCTTCAAGGGCCAAACAATTCTGAAGCTAGCCTAGGACTACTAGCACAGTAGTTGCAGTGCCCAATGTCCAGGCATAGTCATAGTGTCTCCAAAAAGTAGAACAACGGGCTGTACCATGGTTGATGAAGGAAGCAGACCTGAAAGGCCAAACAATTATGAAGCTAGGACTACTAGCATAGTTCTTGCAGTGCCCAATGTCCAGGCATAGCCTTAGTGTCTCCAAAAATTAGCCCAAGTCTGTTAGAATCACTGCACACACACACTTCTAGTCTTTTTGCTTATTGGTGAATGTTTATTCGGAAGGTGCTCTTGTTAGAACTGCGACAGTATGACATTTTGGACGATTACCACCTTGATCACCACCTAATCGATATAAGCGACAGGGTAAGCCATAACCCTCTGGTAAGAACCCAACCAGCCTTCCTTTTGATATGTTAGCCATAAGTTTCCCACCCCCAATATTATTTTTATTTCCCTTTTTTTATGTTTGGACTCCTACTTACTTCATTTTGTTTGTGATGTGTTATTAATCTATGTCATTGCATTGATATGTACCTCCATTCAAACATCACACTAGGTTAATGTCTCCAATCACACTGCAACACCTACCAACATTCATATACATCCATTGTGGTGATTGGCAATACACAGACATTCCCTACATAGCATCACATAATACTCCTTCAAAATTTCTATCCTCTCTATTTAACTTCCTTATGGCGCATACATTTGGTATATTAACTTAGTCAGGTGCTTCACTACCGCTACTACGGTGGATAATATCCCATTAAACATCTTTCTTCTATCCTAGTTGAACCGCACGGTTGAAACATTTAGCTTCTGCATTTAAACATACCTATCATGTTTTTTTTTGTTTTTTTTCACATGATCTTTATTGCTAGGGTACCAGTCACAAACAACATGTCCGCTGCTCCTTCTGAGCATGTGCGGAACGTAACTTCCTGTCCAGCACTCAGGCGAGGCCACTTCCTGTAAGGAGTGCAGGATTGAGATAAAAGGAGCAAAATACACCGCCCAGTGTCACTCCTCCTGCATCTCCCTGGGTGTGTAAACACCCCACTGCTGTGTCACCACCTATCCATGACCTGACTAACAAGCTAAGTACCATTATACTACTATACTTGATATATCAATTGATACGCTGTGTTGCTCATACCAGGTCCACAGAGCGACTGCTCCTGACTGCCATAGGCACTGTGACCAAAACTCAGCCAAAAGAGGCTACATTCAAGTACAGTATCTCTCAGGGTAATGTCTATATTGTACACTATTCACCAGTACCTCACCTATAGGGGCTCTACCAGGCCATATAAACAGCTTTCTTTTAGCATAGGATTATAGTTGCACTGTACACTTTATCTGTATAACAACTACACTCAACATAGAGTACTATATCCCCCATAACACTATCCTGCTCCTAACATTGTCCGCTATCCCCCATTTGGTCTAACAGACAATCTTCTCTGCAAGGCATACTCTGTACCCTGTACGGGACCATAAGGGATACATCGTGCTATTGAAACTCAAACTATTCTAAGGGTAGGCTTGCTCTTTTATTTGTTTTGCTTCTATCTCTACCTATGCTTTATGTACTACTGACTCTTACCCCTAACCCATCAGTACCTTTCTACCCTATCTCTCATCTTTTGGATTTTCCAGACCATAAATAGCTCTGGATTTCTCTTGTCATCCTTGCTAAGGACGTCTCCAGTAACTAGACATTAGATGTACTAGACATTACGTGTATATTCTTTGTAAATATAATGTAAATATGTAACACTTGTAAAGACTGAGCACCTGATTGTATATATTTCTATCTTTCCAGCGATATTTGTGATCAAGGACCTAATTGTCCGAAACGTCATACTGCCGCAGTTCTAACAAGAGCGCCTTCCGAATAAACATTCACCAATAAGCAAAAAGACTAGAAGTGTGTGTGCAGTGATTCTAACAGACTTGAATACGAGACTCAAGAGCCCCCTTCACTAGCACCACACCCCCTCATATGCCGTGTGCTAACCATTGAATCAGATATTACAAAAATTAGCCCAAGGGGCTGTACTATGGTTGATGAAGGAAGCAGGCCTCAAGGGCCAAACAATTATGAAGCTAGGACTAATATGACTACTAGCTCAATTTTTGCAGTGCCCAATGTGAAAGCATAGCCATAGTGTCTCCAAAAATTAGCCCAAGGGCTGTATTATGGTTGATGAAGGAAATAGACCTCAAGGGCCAAACAATTATGAAGCTAGCCTAGGACTACTAGCTCAGTAGTTACAGTGCCCAATGTCTAGGCATAGCAATAGTGTCTCCAAAAAGTAGCCCAAGGGGCTGTACCATGGTTGATGAAGGAAGCAGACCTGAAGGGCCAAACAATTATGAAGCTAGGACTACTAGCACAGTGGTTGCAGTGCCCAATGTCCAGGTATAGCAATAGTGTCTCCAAAAAGTAACCCATGTATTGACAGAGAACGCTGGGTCATCCTATTCTCAACTGTTTCCTAGTTCATCACCCAGTCAGGAGTCACAGGAAACATTTGACCCCAACCTTGGCAACTCTGAGGATCTGTTTGGTCCATATCCTTTCGTTGCCTCTCACCGTGCGACCTTGAAGAAGAACGTGAGAAGGTATTGTCTGTTTATGGCCAAATATTTGAAAACTCACGGCCAGAAGAAAGCCACTTTCATCCACGTGATATACTGGTTGAAGAGGTAGAGGCTGATGGTGATGACACACAGTTGCCATCTGGCCAGCCGACAATATCAACATGGAAGGAGGATGACATGGGTGATAAGGTGGTCGATGATGACACCACCGATCTGACTTGGACTGCTGGCACGCATACCCAGCACAGCAGCACAGAGGAAGAAGATGGATATGTAGCACCAACAAAGGCACCAAGGGGTACTGGTTTGAGCAGAATGCGAAGTATGTCAACTGTTACTAAGAGCAATTCCTCTGTGCCCCAAATCAAGACAAGGGTGCGTTCAGCCGCTGTCTGGAAATTTTTTTCAGATAGTCCTTCTGAACCAAATGTTGTCATCTGTAGCATCTGCTATACGAAGCTGAGCAGAGGCCAGCGCAAAGGCAACTAAAGCACCACCAGTATACGGAAACACATGGCAGACAAGCACCCTAGTCGGTGGGTGGAACAAGAGGGTATCAAATCGATGTCTGATGGTCAAGGAGGTGTAAATACCAAGCCACGCACCCACAAGCACAAATACTGAACGCACACATTGCCAAGTTGCTAGCCATGGAGATGTTGCCATTTAGGCTTGTGAGGACACAGTCTTTCTGTGATCTGTTGGCTGTGGCTGCCCCACAATACTCAGTTCCCAGCTGGCACTATTTTTCCTGGTGTGCTGTCCCCACGTTACACCAGCATGTCTTAAACAATGTAAAGTGTGCTCTCTCCAATGCTATAACCGGGAAGGTCCACCTTACAACAGACACATGGACAAGTACTTGTGTACAGGGACGATACATCTCTGTCACGACACACTGGCTCAACCTGGTGGAGGGTGGGACAAAGTCTCAAACTGGACCATCACATATCCTACCCACGCCACGAATAGTAAGCCCAAACTCAATCAAGGTTTCTTCCTCATCATATACATCCTGTCTTCCCTCTTCCTCCTCCTTCACCTCGTCATCCTATGCTGAATTACCCTCCACATCACTCCCAAGTTGGGAGCTGTGCAGCAGCACATCAGCAAAGCGGCAACACACTCGGCTGAAGCTCATCTGCTTAGGTGAAACACCACACACTGCAGCAGAGCTGTGGCAAGGAATAAAACAACAGACTGATCAGTGGCTCTCCCCACTGCAACTCCAACCCGGTCTGTTGGTCTGCGATAATGGGCGTAACCTGGTGGCGGCTTTAAAGGTCGGGAAGCTGGTACACGTGCCATGCATAGCTCAAGTGATGAACCTGGTGGAGCAGAAATTTATAAAACCATACCCTGATTTGCCGTACCTACTTGAGAAGGTGCGCCATATTTGCGCCCATTTCCGCCATTCCTCAACCACTGTTGCCGGTCTTGTAGCGCTTCAAAATCCTGTTGGCTAGGATAAGTGAGCAGCAGAGGGCACTTGCTGAATACCAGCTTAAACATGCCCATCAGACTGAGACTCAGCCAAGACACATAACAACTGTCGAGTGGGTGTGGATCGCTGACATTTATGAGGTGCTTGATAACTTTGAGTACTGCACCAAGCTTGTGAGCGGTGATCAGGCTATTATTAGCGTAACCATCCCTATGCTATGTCTGCTGAAAGAATTGCTGCATAATCTAAAAATGTAATCTTTGAGCGCCCAGCATCTGGGTATGGAACAAGATTTCACAATGGGTGATCCTACACAGCCCAGCCAATCTCATCAGGCAAGATTGGAGATTGAAGATGATGAGGAAGATGAGGGAGAGGACTTCTTTTTCATTGGTACTGAGGGGACCTCTCATGCTACAGAGGGGACTCCCAACCCAGCTTCATATCTGTCCAGCATGGGTGAGCTGGAGAGGAGGAGGTGGAGGAGGAGGAGAGTCAGTGTGAGGAGAGCATGGGTATTGTTCCTCCTTCTGGGGTCACAGAACATTTGCCTCTTTGCAGCTTGGCACACATAGCACACTTTATATCTAACTGTGCTTCGCATGATCCACATTTACAACAGCAACCTATACTGATTGGCCACCTTTCTAGACCCACGGTACAAGGAATAATTTTCTTCGCTACTGTTGCAGTCACCAAGGGGTTTCACAATTAAATCCTTCAAGAGGGCTATTGTTGATCATTTGATAGCAACTAGGGATGGGCGAGTCTACTCGCTAGGACTCGTTACTCGACGAGTAGTAAGGGACTCGCAGGACTCGGTACTCGGCGAGTTTCCCAGCGATTGCTCGCACAGTAACGAGTCCAATGCAAGTCAATGGCAATCCTAGTTTTGTCAGAGTTTACTTTTTCTCACTCACTAGACTCGCTATATCACATCGCTATGTAGCTTGAATCTCCCCAAATCGTTTAAACAATCGCACCGCTTCACGGATACCCGCTGTCAGCAGCGAGTCTGAGCGAGTCTACGAATCCGAGTCCTGTATACTGTATTCGGGACTCGCGAATACAGAATCTGTTATGTTCCGACAAAGCTTCCGAGACAGCCTAGCGTGTTAGGTCAGAAAACTTGTGAAGATGGACAAGCATGTTAGCCAATCATATTCAGTAATGCCACAGCCATGTTGGTTGTGGCAGGACTATGATTGGCTTCTGTCCATCGTGATGCATATGTCATGTATAAGAGGCGAGGCTTTATATAAGCCTTGTCACCGCCATTTCCTCCACATTCCTGTGACGATCTGAGCTAGTGCAGGGTGAGGTAGATGCTGGAGCAGATCATAGGGATTGTCAGTCAGTGTAGGGAAACTTCAAGATTCCTTATATTTAAGTTTGGCCTCAGACACAGCAGCAAAAAACTGTTGTGAGTGGGCTTTCCAAAACGGCAATGCGAGCGCTTTCCGAGACACATCTGCAATTTGTAAATCGCACAGTACTCGCTATTACTCGCTTCCCCATTCATTAACATTGGACTCGCTAGACTCGCAACGAGTAGCGAGTCCCGGACTTGGACTTGCTAGAGTCAAGCGATTCCGAGTAATTTAGGACTCGCCCATCACTAACAGCAACATCACCCTCAGACACCGCAGCTAGCAAAGGTACCAGCTCTGTGCATCAGCATACATTAAGGGGGAGAGACAAACCCAGCAGGCCCAAAAGAGGTGGTGGTAAAATTTCCACAAACTAGACCATCTTCAATAAACCATCATCAGCAAAGGCTAGCTGGACCGGTAACAATGTTAACGAGGGAGAAGTTGCACAAGATGGTCAACGACTATCTAAGTGTCCACACCTGCGTCCTTCCTGACGCTTCTGTTCCATTTAATTACTGGGTATCCAAGCTGCATAGTTGGCCAGACCTCTCCTTATATGTCTTGGAGGTGCTGGCCTGCCCTGCTGTTAGTGTGAAGCCAGAGCGTGTTTTCAATGCTGCTGGGGCAATCATCACAGATACACGCACATGGCTAACTACAGAGAATGCGGACAGGCTGACTCTGATCAAATTTAACAAGGACAGGATTTTGCAAGAGTATTTAAGCCGTCCTGATGACAGTAGCCCAACCTTAAGTCACTCAAAATGTTATTTTAGGCAACTGGTGATCACATCCATTCCTTCCCATCCCTTCCCATACAAACCCCTTTTCTTCTTCTTACACATGTTTTCAACTCCTGCTTCTGACACTTGTACCTCATGGTCAATAAGCTAAAAACAATGTTCCGTTAATGGATATTTCCTATCGAAGGCACTTGTGATGAGACCCTCCTTCCTTCATCAACCATAATACAGCCTTGGGCTACTTTTTGGAGACACTTTGGCTGTGCCAGGACATTGAGCACTGCAACTACTGTGTTAGTAGTCCTAGCTTCATAATAATTTGGCCCTTGAGGCATGCTTCCTTCATCAACCATGGTACAGAATGCTCATTGCGCACTGCAAAAACTATGCTAGAAGACTGTGTGGTTGTGGACGATTGGGTGCTGCTAGAAAATTTCGTGGAGGCCTTATCAGTCACCCAAGACAGTATCTGCTCTTGCTCTTCCGGCTTCCAGCCCCATTTACGTTCCAGACCAGGAAATTGTGCCAGGAACATAGATGTATCAACCTTCTTCTGTCTCCCAGACTCTGTGCTTTGTCGGACACCACTGACAACCCCATGCCCACATCCGTGTCCCTGTCCCTTCAATACAGCCTTTTTAGGAATTTTCGTTTTTTCTGACATAGCTGCAGATGTTCAGATGCAGATATTTGGGAACAAGGAGCAGTTAGTGCTTTGTTGAACGTAGCACTACAGCCTAGTACTGCTTTGTGTTTTATACACAGCACCGCAGCGGCACAAAAAAATTGCCCTGAGGTTTAAGGCGATATATTATGTGAGCCAGTCATCACATAAGACAGCTGCTGCGTGTCAGTTGTGCAGTACCATGCGTGCTATTCGGTGTGAACACAACGGCACAAAAAAATTGCCCTGAGGTTAAAAGCGATATATATTACACGCGCCAGTCACCACACAAGTAAGCTGGCTGCGTGTCAGTTGTGCAGTACCGAGCGTGCTATTCAGTGTGAACACAGCACCGCAATCACACAAAAAAATTGCCCTGAGGTTTAAGGCGATATTATTACGCATGCCACTCACCATACAAGACAGCGGTGCTGGCTGCGTATCAGTTGTATAATACCATGCTTGCTATTCAGTGTGAATACAGCATCGAAAGGGCACAAAAAAATTGACCTGAGGTTTAAGGCAATATATTACGCGCGTCAGTCACCACACGAGACAGCGGTGCTGGCTGTGTGTCAGTTGTGCAGTACCGTGCATGCTATTCATTGTAAACACAGCAACAGAGCGGCAAAAAAAATTGGCCTGCAGGGGTAAATGTGACCTCAAAAATAGCTGGGAAAACTGTCACTACTCCCTGACTTTATACTTTCAGCTCTGAGAAGAGCTGAAATATTACTGACTGTACTATGTGGTACTGTAACGCCCTGTCTCCCTGCACTACAGTCACCTAGTACTACAATACTGGTAGCTCTCACAAGAGCTTTTGGGTTTTACAGAGGATTTATGGACGATTTTCACAAGCACAACTCTCCCTATCAGCTGCTCACATTCTCCCTACACTAGCTGTGCTCTTCATGCAATGTGCAGAAAATGGCAGCGGCAGGGCTTATATAGAGCAACATGAGTCATAGGCTATGACTCATGTATGACACTGGGCGGCCAGCCAATCATTATAATGCCACAACCAAGAAGGCTGTGGCATTACTGTGATTGGCTAATGCTGGGTGGGAGATCCTAATACTGCGAGGCGAGCAGTGAAATACTCGGTATGTTTTGAGTACCGCGAGAAGCGCATTACTCACCGAGTACCAAATACTTGCAATTATACTCACTCATCCTTACATATATACGGTATACTCATCCTATTAGTGACTGTCATAGATCCCTTTTCCCATGCCTGTCTCTGGTTATCTCGGTCCGTTAATGATGTGTTATTATTTTATACAATTCTAACTTGTTTATAAAGAAATAATCATGAGTTAGAAAACCGTTTCAATACATCAAGCCTTTTCTTTTCATAATAAACACTGGGATCTAAGGAGTAATGTTTCTCCTTGTGGAGTGACATGTCTATCACGACTGTGTGAGGATTCGTACGAGTAGTGATGGGGGAAACCCCCAGTGCTCAGGTTCGGGAGACTCGCTCAGATCTTTTTGTTAAGTTCGAGTTTGGGGCCGGACGTAACTCGAACTTGCATCCGAACCCCGAGCTGGACTTTACAAAAAGGTCCAAGTTACGAGATGAGGCGGGGGGGGGAAAGGCTGTAAAATTAAGCATATAGTTAATAACAAATATTATCATTATACTTACTGGGTCTCACAGTTCCTTTCACACAGCACCCAAAGCCCAGCCATAAGTGAGCACTTCTCACACTCACTAATGGCTGGGTGCCAGGTGATGCTGGGGTTATCTGAGTTCATGTGAACTCGATAACCTTTCAAACAGCACCCGTCTGTCATTCCGTGCCTGCTCGTTTCTGCCAACAGTCGTCTTTTTCTGTCGGTAAAGATGTAGCACAGCTGAATGAAGAAGATAAGAAGACCTGGATTACGTTGGAGGAAGGTTTTTTTTCGTGTTGTAATTATAGATGGCCTACCTAAATGTGTTTTATGTTTTATTCCTAATAAAATATTTTTTCCCCATATTGTGTTTTTTTACTGTTTACTAGAAATTCATGGTGGTCATGTCTAATTTGGCATGACGCCATGAATTTTGGGCTTAGTACCAGCTGAGAATACAGAGCTATTATTAACCCCATTATTACCCAGTGTGCCACCCCCCACCAGAGCAAATGGAAGAGCCGGGTAAAGTGCCTGGAAATGGTTCTATGATGGATGCACCATTTTAAGGGGTAGCTGCAGGCTGCGGTTTTAAGAGTGGGGGGCCTAGAAGGCTTGGGCCTTCCCAAGCTGAGAATCCCAGCCCCCAGCTGTTTGGTTTTACTTGGTTGGAGCTCAAAATATGGTGGGACATAGTGTTTCAGAGTATTGATACCCCCATCAGTGCAAACTAACTGGAAATTGAGATTCTGGTTCGGCTTTTATCCTTAGTCATATAGAAAGTGTTGGTATATGTTCGATATTGACTTTTACTATTGCTACTTCCAACAGGAGGTACTAGAGTTCGTCTTCCTCTCTGAAGAAACAATAAACATAAATTACAAATGCTAAATCATATTAAAATATTAAAGGGGTATTCCCAGAAACAAATGTTTCTCCACTTACAGTACTCAGCTAATTCCAACAGTCCCAAAAATAATGAATGTAGTCAAAGTCAAGCATGCACCCACCACCCCATCCAAGATAGGTCTCTGTAGAGATTGATTCTCAAAATTCAGAATCACATTCTTAGGATCACAGGGGGTCTAATAGATAGGGCTTCCAGCAACCAGTAAATTATCCAATTTCTAGAGAATAACTAATTTTTGTAAATAACCCTTTAAAATTACAATATTTTATGTCACCAAGAAAACAAAGATCTGTCTTCTTACTTTCCCAAACATAGCCTTACTAAGAGCCTTGGAACATTCCCGTAGGACATGTTAATAACTATGCTGTTCCATTAAAAAAAGGAGTTTTGCAAAGACTGGGTCACTAACTGAAAAAAAATATGCTTCATTTACAGTTGTGCTCAAAAGTTTACATACCTGGGCAGATTTTTTCCTTTCTTGGCCTTTTTTCAGAGAATGTGAATGACAGAACAAAGTGAAGGTTCTGGAGTGGCTATCTTATTCTCCTGACCTTAATATCATTGAGCCACTGTAGGAAGAACTCAAGCGTGCAGTTCATGCAAGAAAGCCCAGGAATTTACAGGAACTGGAGTCTTTTTGACAAGAAGATTGAGCAGCTTTACCATCTGAGAAAATAAAGAGCCTCATCCACAACTACCACAAAAGACTTCAAGCTGTCATTGATGTTAGAGGGGGCAATTCACGTTATTAAGAAATGATGTACAGTCATGGCCAAAAGTTTTGAGAATGATACAAATATTAATTTTAACAAAGTCTACTGCTTCAGTTTTTCTAATGGCAATTTGCATATACTCCAGAATGTCATAAAGAGTGATCAGCTTAACAGCAATTACTTGCAAAGTCAATATTTGCCTAGAAAATGAACTTTAACCCTCAAAACACATTTCAACATCATTGCAGTCCTGCCTTAAAAGGAGCAGCTAACATCGTTTTAGTGATTGTTCCATTAACACAGGTGTGGGTGTTGATGAGGACAGGGCTGGCGATCAATCAGTCATGATTAAGTAAGAATGACACCACTGGACACTTTAAAAGAAGGCTGGTGCTTAGTATCATTGTTTCTCTTCAGTTAACCATGGTTATCTCTAAAGAAACACGTGCAGCCATCATTGCACTGCACAAAAATGGCCTAACAGGGAAGAGTATCGCAGCTAGAAAGATTGCACCTCAGTCAACAATCTATCACATCATCAAGAACTTCAAGGACAGAGCTTCCATTGCTGTCAAAAAGGCTCCAGGGCGCCCAAGAAAGACCAGCAAGCGCCAGGACCGTATCTTAAAACTGTTTCAGCTGCGGGATCGGACTACCAGCAGTGCCGAGCTTTCTCAGGAATGGCAGCAGGCTGGTGTGAGTGCTTCTGCACGCACTGTGAGGCGGAGACTCTTTTAGCAAGGCCTGGTTTCAAGGAGGGCAGCAAAGAAGCCACTTCTCTCCAGAAAAAACATCAGGGACCGACTGATATTCTCCAAAAGGTACAGGGAGTGGACTGCTGAGGACTGGGGTAAAGTCATTTTCTCTGATGAATCCCCTTTTCGATTGTTTGGGACATCTGGAAAACAGCTTATTCGGAGAAGAAGAGGTGAGCGCTACCATCAGTCTTGTCTCATGCCAACTGTAAAGCATCCTGAAACCATTCATGTGTGGGGTTGCTTCTCAGCCAAGGGAATCGGCTCACTCACAGTCTTGCCTAAAAACACAGCCATGAATAAAGAATGGTACCAGAATGTCCTCCAAGAGCAACTTCTCCCAACCGTCCAAGAGCAGTTTGGCGCCCAACAATGCCTTTTCCAGCATGATGGAACACCTTGCCATAAAGCAAAGGTGATAACTAAATGGCTCAGGGATGAAAACAGAGATTTTGGGTCCACGGCCTGGAAACTCCCCAGATCTTAATCCCATTGAGAACTTGTGGTCAATCATCAAGAGACGGGTGGACAAACAAAAACCAACAAATTCTGGCAAAATGCAAGCATTGATTATGCAAGAATGGACTGCTATCAGTCAGCATTTGGTCCAGAAGTTGATTGAGAGCATTCCAGGGAGAATTGCAGAGGTCCTGAAGAAAAAGAGTCAACACTGCAAATATTGACTTGCTGCATTAACTCATTCTAACTGTCAATATAACCTTTTGGTACTCATAATATGATTGCAATTATATTTCTGTATGTGATAAACATCAGACAAACACAAATAAAAACCAGCGGGCAGCAGATCATGTGAAAATATAATTTTGGTGTCATTCTCAAAACTTTTGGCCATGACTGTATGTGAACTTTTGATCAGGGTCATTTGGATGTTTTTGGTTGTCATTATGATTTAAAAAGAGAAAACACCTTAGTTTGACAATAAATGGCTTCACCCAACCACTAAGGCCGGCTTCACACCACGTTTTTTTCAGGTCCAGGGCTGTCCAGTGTGAACCTGACAGCCCCGAACCCGATTTTGGACATAATGTAGCCCTATAGTGCCGGATAGGGCCAGATGGTAGTGATTTGCCATCCGGTTTTGTCCCTGTCTGGCAGCATCAGGCTGCATTTGAGTTTTGCCCCTGACACAAAATCTGAGCTCACAGCATTTTGTGTCCGGGGCAAAAAGTTGATCAAAATCGGATCCTCCCGGATCCGGCACGATGGAGTCTATGGGCGCCAGATCGCGCCGGATCCAACAGAAAATCAGATCTAGCTGCCGGACGCCGGGTGCTGAAGTTCTGCGGTGCCTAGCGCTAAACTTCAGCACCTGGAGAGCTCCCGGCTAACATGTCAGCTCTTGATAGCCGCAATTTTGAAATTTCAGGACCTGGACAGCGGCAGCGTCCTGAATCCGGCAGAAAACAGGACCAGAGGGCATATTTGCCCTCCGGTTCTGTTTCTCCAGAGCTGTCAGGCTGTTTCCTGCAAAACACCAGACACAGCGCCGACAGCTCAAAAACCGTGGTGTGAAGCCGGCCTTACCATTAGTGGAAAAAAGGTTTTTAAAAAGGCCAAAAAAACTAAAATTCTGCTAGGTATGTACATTTTTTAGCACACCTGTATACCAACAAACATTACATTGTTTGTATGAAGTACTCTACTGCATAAGAAACATAGCATTAACCTCTTCCTAACATTTCACATATTGGTATGTTCAATTCTGCAGGAAGCACCAGCAAATTGACATGTCGGTACACCTTTGTGACATAATGGCACAGGAGCTAATAGTCTGATAGCTGAGCTTCTGCTGTTACAGCCTATTTCCACCCTTGGCTGTTTAATTATCTTAATTAGAGATGAGCAAAATTTCCCTGAACATGTTCGCCAATTTAAAATTCAGCACAAACATTGACGAACCAGTTCATGATCGGGAAACCCGAGCAATTTACTAAAAAATCAGCAAAGGCAGCTTTATTCGCGAGAAAAGGTTCAAAATTTTAAAATGGCTTTTATTTTCTTTGGCTTTTATATTTCCTTTTATTCCATACATATAGAATACAGATTTTTGGCATGTGTGCAAGTGTGTTATCATTAATTGTATTAGCAAAAATCTTGGACCTGTCCGTGCATTACCCACTAGTCTTATTCAACATTGCAGATGAATTGGTGGTGAGCTGAAAAAACTATTTTCTTTCTCTAATTTCTTCTCCAAATATGTCAGGCTTCAAATCACTCTCTCCAACCAAAATTCCACGTGTTACCTGTGGCATGTGGAATGGGATTTATACAGTGAGTACAGAAAGTATTAAAACCCCTTTAAATTTTTCACTCTTTGTTTTATTGCAGCCATTTGGTAAATTCACAAAAGTTCAGAATTTTCTCATTAATGTACACTCTGCACCCCATCTTGACTGAAAAAAAACAGAAATGTAGATATTTGTGCAAATTTATTAAAAAAGAAAAACTGAAATATCATATGGTCATAAGTATTGAGACCCTTTGTTCAGACACTCATATTTAAGTCACATGCTGTCCATCTACTTATGATCCTCCTTGAAATGGTTCTACTTCTTCTTTGGAGTCCAGCTGTGTTTAATTAAACTGATAAACTGATCACATTGAGCCTGAATTGCAGCGAGGTCAGGATCCAGTGCTATTCCTGCTGGAAGAGGTCTCACCAGAATGTAGCTCGGAGTTAGAAGGTCAGCTGTTCCCTGTGCCATCCAGGAGTTGGACCACCATGTGTCAGAGTAAGGATCCTGAAGCATGCTTGACCTTATTAAATTTTCAACCGGTGCTGAAGCCGGTGGATCATCAAATAGAGGAGATGGAGGACAGAGAGGATGAGGAGGAGGTAGTAGTGGCAGAAGCCCCTGTTTCCCTGCCACCTTTAGCACCCCTGCCAGAGGCATTCGACTGGAAGAATCCCCTAGACCTCCCAGCAAGTATACTTATAGGCATGATCCAACCTGGCCCTTGTAATTTCTTCCAGAAATTAGCCTCTCAGATGCCATCGCCTAAGAGTGGTTATAGGGGCCTAAGTGAAATGCCTTTGAGGAGAAATGTAACCAGGACTGAGTGGCAGCCTTCTTCCAGAAGAGGGAGTATGGGTTTCAAGCTGAAGAGGGTACTGGTGACAGGTGCTACATAAACTGGTCCACCATGCTGTGTGATCGTCTGCCTTCACAACTTTGTACCCTCTAAGTTGGGGAGGTTGCCACCTTCATGAAGGTGAAGGGCAGCATGGTTTGGTGTGTTGTAGGCGTAAGACAAGTCACTACCACTGAGGAATTCCCAGACTGGCAGCAGAAGGCAAACAACGAGAGGATGAAGCATTAGCTGCTGGCAATGCCTGATTTTGTTAGCCAACCAGCTGCAGAGAAACCCACAGCGGCCAGAAAGTGTGAATGGTCTGTCGGAGATACCCAAGTTCCTCCTGTGTCTCCTAGCAGGGGTGGCCATACCCTAATTTCTTTATCCTGTTCTCCAGTGGTGGCCATGATGGGGTGTGCTGGGAGCAGGTGTTGGTGGAGAATGCCCCTGGAGGACTAGCCCCTATGACCCATTAAGACCGTCCGACAGTAGACTAAAGTGTGAAATGGCCACATCCATCCTGAGCAGCAGTTAAAGAGGACCTGTCACCCCCCTGGTGCATTAGCAATCTAAATGCACCACTAATTGCAGCATGTCTGCTGCATTCAGGGAAGGGGTCCCCCATGGCTCTAGTTCCCCTGTACTCTGAGATATATATACCTTAGAAAGCTTATAGAAAAATAGTCTAATAGGTTGGATCATTTTACCAGCTCTTTGGCGCTGGCACAATCATCCAGCCTGCTGCGTGGTTGTTCCTCCCCCTCCAGGTCTCTGCCGTTGCCTCTCTCTCTTCCCTCAGCTTCTGCTGTCTGTCAATCACGCTGGCTGCACAGAGCGGCCATGCGTGATGTCACCGGCTGAGCCCTGCTTGTGCTTTACTCCAATAGCAGGGCAGGAATCTGGCGTCAGATTCCCACCCTGCTATTGGAATAAAGCACAAGCAGGGCGGGCAATGTCACGCATGGCCGCTCTGTACAGCCAGCGTGATTGACAGACAGCAGAATCTGAGGGCAGAGCAGGAAGTGGCACCAGAGACATGGAGGGGGGAGTTACAACCACGCAGCAGGCTGGATGACTGTGCCAGAGCCAAAAAGCTGGTAAAATCATCCCACCCATTAGATTAGTTTTCTATAAGCTTTCTAAGGTATATATCTTGGGGTACAGGGGAACTAGAGCCATGGGGGACCCCTTCCCTGAATGTAGCAGACATGCTGCATTCAGTGGTTCATTTAGACTTCCATGCAACCAGGGGGTGACAGGTCCTCTTTAAAAAGCTGAATAGTCTTTTTTCTCCTATTAAAGAGGACTGCCCTAAAAAAGGCCTGTTGTTGTGTCGCTGACTTGTCCTGGATTGCCCAGTTAGCCAGATAAGGACTGATTGCAGTTCTGAGAAGAGCAAAGCTTTTTTTTCTTGTCATATTTATTTTTGCCCTTCCCAATTTTAGCGTTGGTTGCGTTTCCCCCTGCTGGATTACCGAAATTGTAGCCTTGGGCAACACCTCAAAGCTCTTAATGGACTGTGCCCTTAATGGACTTTGCCTCGTTATTTTGAACGCCTATACCTCCTATTAATGGAGTCTGCTGATCCTTGTGGGATTTACTTATCTACTATGTATATTTATATATGTGTGTCTTTTAGAATTAATGTAGTCTGTGCTAAGTGCCTGTTTTAAAATGATCACTGTTTGTTTATAAGTGTGAAAAATTACATCATGTACCAACATATGCTTTTTTAAAACTTGCTACAGTAAAACTATTTTACTGTATAAATAAACCTAAAATAATAAAACATAAAATCATTTTTAAAAGGCATAGAATTTCAATTCTGAATTTTATTTGCCAACTGCAAATCTCAGATTCATTTATTAAATGCTCTAAATAAACAACAGCCTTCTTCTAGCACCTGTCTGTGAGCAATTAGAATATCAGCAGCAAAATCTACCCGTTTTACTTCTTAAAGGTACAGTAACCAATTCAAAATCAAAGATCTTTCTACCTCTTTTAATATTTTTAAATATAACAAATAGGTCATCTAAAACATTTAACATAGTAACATAGTACCATAGTTTTTAAGGATGAAGGAAGACTTTAAGTCCATCTGCTTCAACCCATAGCCTAACATGTTGATCCAGAGGAAGGCAAAAAAAAACATGTGGCAAAACTAATGAACCCAAAGCTCTTTATTTTTAAATTGTGAATAGCCCCCCCCCCTCCTTTTTTTTTTTATATAGTTATAAAGAAGAATGAAAGGGAAAAGGTTAAGAAGTGGAAGATGCGCAGCCCCGTCTTACTCCTTAAAGGGATGCTGTCACCTCCAAAACGCCTCCTAAGCTACCAAAACATGTCCATGCAGCATCCCGTCACTAATCTCACACTCCTTTTGTCTCCTAAAAGCATCCTGTTAAAGTGCATAAAAACGTTTTAATACGCACTCATTAGTGATTATAATTAGCAGAGTGACTATATTCTTTAGTCATCAAGGCGGGCTGTTATGCAGCTCCAGGATCCACCCTCTCTCTGTCTGTGTGCTCTGCTTGTGCAGGCATTGCCCTCCCCCTCTCTATCACTCACAGAATGCAAATCATTAGTCCTGCCTTCAGTTTCAGTTTCACAATAGCAAAGACAGAGAGAAGGCTGGATCCTCGAGCTGCAAAATAACACCCCCTGGTGACTAAAGAATATGGCCCCTGCTAATTATAATCACTAATGAGTGAGTATTAAAACGTTTTTATGCACTTTCACAGGATGCTTTTAGGAGACAAAAGTAGTGTGAGATTAGTGATGGGATGCTGCAGGGACATGTTTTGCTAGCTTAGGAGGCGTTTTGGAGGATCCCTTTAAGGTACATTGTTAGTTTAACTGCTTAAGCATGACAACCAGATAACAACTCAGAGTTGATCTATTTGTATTTTAAATGGAAAAAAAAGGGAAAAGGAAGAAATAAAAAATTTTTAAGTGAGCGTTGCACTTTTTATTTATATCCCCATTTCATTCTTTGCAGGTGTGGATGCAGACCCTGCCTTGTACATGCAGCTCCTTTTCGTCTTGATCTCTGACTGTTAATCCCACTATTTGTGTTTTTTCATTTTTGTGTGAAAAACAAAACATTTTTACAGAAAATTAAAATAATGTTATGTGGTATGCGCCAGTATTTTTTGAGTTCTATTTTACTTCACTCTTGGTGTGCTGGACATTTTCTGCAAAGAGGTGCTTTAATATTCCTTTATAGATGTTGGCGAACAAGCTGAACATAATATAAGCTGACATCAAGCCTAGAGGTTCCTAATGCTGAGGCATCAATCAGATACCCAATATTACTAACCAATTATGTAAGGGCACAAATAACCACACCAATAAATATTTTATTTGAAAAGTAAGGCCGGCTTCACACCGCGGTGTGATCAGGTCCGGCTGGGACTGTCCGGTATAAACCTGACAGCCCCAGACCCAATTTTGATATTATACAGCCCTATGGGGCCGGATGGAACCAGATTGCAGCTATGTGTCATCCGGTTTTCATCTGTCCGGGAGGATCCGGGTGAAATCGGATTTCCCTCCCCGACACAAAAACGTTGCTTGCAACGTTTTTGTGTCAGGGGCGAAAATCTGCCCAAATCAGATCCACCCACGATCTTGAAAAATCAGCAGATGCAGCTGCGATTTTCAGAAACCGGCTGCAAACCAGACTGGAGAGCATATTTGCCCTCCGTTTCTGTTTGCAAATTGGGTCCGGGGCTGTCCAATTCATAGTCTACAGCCCCGGACCTGATCACACCGGCCTAACAAGAATACATTCCTCTTTCACCATTTTTATTAAATAAAATCCATTTTTTAGTCTCCCATTCCACCCAACCCCCCAATAAAACATGTAAAAAATAATTAGAAAAACAAACAAGCATAATGAAACCCAAATAAATCCTTAAGTAGTCCCAGCATATGGGGACTAACATGATCAAAGGACGTCTCCGAGAAATGTACAAAATAAATAAATGAATGAATAAACAATACACATTTAAATATTAATAATTTTTCTAAATATGTTTTTTAAGACAAAAAGGTATGCTTTATACACTGCACTCTGTCAGAATTAAAAGATGGCAGCTGCCATAGATCACAACGCATCCCAGATATCAGAGGACACGCGGTAGGAGTAGGTGGGACAGCATGAAGCCCAATGCAGAGGTAACATTGGAGGGGCATCCTGTCAGGCATTGTGAACGCTATTTCCCCAAATTAGTCAACCTGACAGGATGCAGAGAAGACAAATACCTTTCTTTAGCTGACTTAAGGCCCCTTTACAAACTATGAAATCGGTAACAATATTGCTGCAACTTCACCGGTTTGGTGACGTTGCAGTGAAGTCGAAACAACATTGTTGCGTGTGACATTTACCAACAACCAACTATGAGGTCGTTCATCTTTGGTCGTTGGTAAATGACCTAGACCATCAATTTATCACTAGTCTCCCGCTGGGAATAGGAAGCTGTTCACCTCAACACTCGTCGGATTCCCAGGCACCTGGAACAGTGGCTGGCTTCACCAATCAGTTCAGAAGAAAAAAGGTATTTTCCAGGGCCACTGGACCATATTTACAGAAGCTTTATTAGAACATCTTTAAAAACAATTACATCCCGCTGGGCACCCAGCATCGCCGCGTGTGACAGCAGGAGACCAACGATGAACGACCTCCCAGCGTGCACAGCACACGCTGGGAGCAGGTAACCAGTGTAAACAGCGGGTAACTAAGCACCCCGCTCTGCTTAGTTACCTGCAGTTTACCCTGGATACCAGCATTCTCGCTGAACCTGATCGCTGGTGAGTCTGCCTGTGTGACAGCTCACCAGCGATCAGCTAACGATGTCCCAGCGATCCACATTGTTGGTAGGATCACTGGGACATCGTTAGGTGTAACAGGGCCTTAAGAATGGACATCGGTGTTAGTCAGCAATCTGTCCTACTGTATGTTCTGGCAGTTGCCATGTTTAAAATTTTGACAGAATGTAATGGATAACGCATATCTTCATTCTTTATAATTTTCACAGAATGTAATGGATAACGCATATCTTCATTCTTTATAAACGTATTTAGAAAAATAATCAATTTTTAAATGTGTATTATTACTTTTATGTATTTATTTCTTTACATTTCTTGGAAAACCCCTTTAAAGGGAGCTCCAAACAACAATTGCAATTGTAATTTTTTCGCAAAGACTCTTCTGCTCATTTTATACATTATATATTATACAGCAAATTAAATTGTAAAAAAAGAGGATAAACAAATGGGAACAAAACTAAAGCAGCCATTTTAGAAAAGGGTTAAAATCCAACAATCTCAATAATTGATTTTAGATAAGTTTACAAAATTTTTGACAATTTCCCAAATAGAAATATCAGTATTCTCATCCATCATTATATATATGTCAGTTCATGACCCTTGCATTATCTTCTGTCATAGCAGATAATAGAGCGAGATCTTTCTAGTCATTAAGGGAAATGATGGGACATTTTGTATTACCTAAAGTGATGACATTTATTTCAATATCAGGGAAGACATACCCATAAGAAATGTAACAGGAAATTATTTTTGAAGGTCACATATAGAACCATTTTTTTTTCAGATCGTTGACAGAACTGAGTACATTTTTATTATTTCATGCAGGATCTCTCTGACTTTTCTAGAATATATTATAGACAGGGAGATGAAATTCTTAACCTTTTGTCTGAACACGTGTGGTACAATTTAATTTAAGCTTACTGCAACAATTTGTTTGGAAATTCTAATAGGTACTAGAACTGGTCCAACTCCAAAAGTCTTCATTTCGGGAAGCTAAACTGGCATATCGCCCAGCCACAATAAATCCATAATATTTTGTGTATGCCAAGGGGATATCAATCACTGGCATTAGAATTATAAGTGATGAGAGTAAAAAGAAAATGGCATTTCAAATATGCATGTGACTAAAACAAGCTCCTAGATTAATATAGCTGGCAAACCGAAATTTTGCATTCATGGATTGTCCAACACAAATAGAGCCATTTTCTATCATCCCTTATGTAAGAAGATATTGTTTAGCATAAAGTAATAACTGACCAAGAAGTTTGAATGATAAAACTAATCTAAAAAGGGACAGCTTCTCATGCGGAAATAGTATTCCATATAACACATTTTCCCAGCATGCACTGAAAACTGAAGATTTGATACACAGGGAAAGGAAAACAAAATTTAATATCTTAAAGAGACACTGGCAGTCCAAGCTGATAATATAAACTAAGCACATAGGACTCGATTCATTACAAAACTGGTCTTGATTAGGTGGGCGAGTGAGTCAGGCACTCTTGATTTATTATATTGCACATGCCACTTAAGGCCACGTGCACACGCTGAGTATTTGATGAGTTTTTTACCTCAGGATTTGTAGACCAAACCAGGAGTGGAGCAATCAGAGGAAAAGTCTAATAGAAACACCTGCACCATTTCTGTATTTAATCATCCAGTCCTGGTTTTGTCTATAAATCCTGAGGTAAAAAACTCATCAAATACTCAAAGTGTGCCCGTGGCCTAATGAATCAGGAGCATCTGACAAGTGGCTTATGACTCTTTTCTCTTTGCCAGAAATGTTGCTCTAGTTAGGGCTATGTTCACACTGCATGAGAGGTGTACTGCAGTCAGACAGTCTTGATTCATAAAGAGGCACAACATTTCAATATGTTGGCAGTGCCCACCCTCAGCAACACCCATCTTGGTAGAGCTGGGTGAAAGTGGAATTAAAACGTGAAGAATTACCGTAAACAATTTTGCGCAGTTTGAAGTGGTACAAAAATGTATCAATTTTCACAGAAATGTACACCAGAACTCTGGCACAATCGCTTTGATGAATCAGGGCATTACTGTTTTCATCAGTGCTTCTATGCTGCAGAAACAGAAATCTAATCAAATATGCTAAATAATGTGATCAATGGTCAAGAGGCTCATTGCACCATTCTGCCCATAAGTTTGGCATATCCCTGACTTCTTAATATGATTAACAGTGCTAGCCTGCTTAGAACAAGCATTAACTGCAGAGAAGTTTGTGCTGTCACTCAACAGTGAGAGAGGCGTGGGAAAGTCTCTAGCTGAACAATTCAATAATTCAACTTGCTTAAGTAAATATACTGACATCTACAGGGTGGGCCATTTATATGGATGCACCTAAATAAAATGGGAATGGTTGGTGATATCAACTTCCTATTTGTGACACATTAGTTTATGAGAGGGGAAAAACTTTTCCAGATGGGTGATGACCATGGTGGCCATTTTGAAGTCAGACACTTTGGAATACAACTTTATTTTTTTCAATGGGAAGAGAGTCATGTGACACGTCAAATGTATTGAGAAGTTCATAAGAAAAACAATGATGTGCTTGGTTTTAACATAACTTTATTCTTTCATAAGGTTTATACAAGTTTATGACCACTTATAAAATGTGTTTAAAGTGCTGCCCATTGTGTTGGATTGTCAATACAACCCTCTTCTTCCACTCTTGACACACTGATAGCAACACCACAGAAGAAATGCTAGCACAGGCTTCCAGTATCCATTATTTCAGATGCTGCACATCTCGTATCTTCACAGCACAGACAATTGCCTTCAGATGAGTGATGAGGCAAACTTTTTTGTGAATGTTGAAGTTAACAAACAAAACCACCGCTATTGGTCTGACACTAATCCACAGTGGATAGATCCCTCCAAGACTGTTGGAACACAAAAAATGATGGTGTGATGTGGTATATGGGGTACAAAGATAGTGGGGCCAATCCTCATCAATAGAAACCTGAAAGACACTGGATATCTGAATCATGTAGCAATTTCAGATATCCAGTTACCTAAAAAGGTTTTAAAGGAAACCTGTCAGCTGATATGTGCTTCCCAAACCATGGTCAGAGCACCATGTATTAGCCAACAGGTTCCCTATAAAGGTTAAATTAATTCAGTAAAAATGGTTGACTTATCCTACTAGACTCTATGGCACAAAAAAACGGCAAGTTCTGAAAAAAAAAAACTGTTTAACGCTGCAGAAGAGGGAGAGAATGATTGGCAGCAGTGGGCAGATTAAACATGCAGGGGGTGTGAATCTACCCTTGGCTGCAGCCCCTAGCTACCTCCTTAGAGGCTGGAGCATGTAAGTTTACTATAACTGTATTATCTCGGGGTACAGGGGTGCTCAAGTGCTGGGTGACCTCTTGCCTGGATGCAGCAGACATGCTGCATCCAGTGCTGTAATTAGATCACCATGCCTGGTTTGGTGACAGGTCCTCTTTAAGAATGAAAAAAGCATAAAATAGTCCTCAAACATCTTGTCCTCTAAGTTCATATCTACTGCAATTTGTTTTAAAAAAAACTACAGTAGAAATAGAGGCAGATAACCATAATTTAGGCACAAAATTGCTTACTCATTTTTTTCTTTGTGTTTTTTTGTAAAAGTAATTTTAAATAAGGAAAAACTGTTTAATCCGCAATATGCTTCAGCCATTTAAATGCTGCAGTCAATCTCTGACAGGTGCATGTAGATTGTAGTTTTGCGGGCCGTTTGCACGGCATCAAGAAGTTACATGGCAATTGGGGAAGGTACTGATGGTTGCCGTGTTGGTACTTCTGCAAAGCCAAGACTAGGGATGGGCGAATCTACTCGCTAGGACTCGTTACTCGGCGAGTAGTAAGGGACTCGTAGGACTCGGTACTCTGCGAGTTTCCCAGTGATTACTCGCACGAGTCCAATGCAAATCAATATCAATCCTAGTTTTGTCAGAAACGCTGACAAAACTAGGATTGCCATTGTTTGCATTAGACTCGGCTACTGTGCCAGTGATAGCAGGGAAACTCGCAAAGTAACTGCTGTTTCTTTGCGAGCCGAGTCCAGCTGTCTTCTCTGTGCAGCTCCAGGGTCCTAGAGCCCGCCTGCTCACAGAGATGATGTAGCAGTGCTGAGATTGTTCTCAGTCTGCTCATCCCTGTGCATAGACATCTATATCTATGCACAGGGGATGTAGCAGAGAGGACATCGCGTTTTGGACTGCGTCGGACAGAAGAGGATTTTTTTAATTAAAGATGGAGTCCCTAATGGCTTTTTTTTTTATTTCAAATAAAACATTTTCTTTGTGTTGTGTTTTTTTAACCCTTTATTGGAGATTCTTAGTGGCTGGGTCAAACGTGGCCTGACATTAAGAATCTCGGGCTTAATACCAGCTTGTATAACAAAGCTGGTATTAACCCCTTTATTACCCAGCGTGCTACCGCCACCAGGGCCGCTGGAAGAGCGGGGTTCAGCGCCAGAGGATGGCGCTTCAATGAACATGCCATCTTCTGGGGCGGCTGCGGGCTTCAATTTGCAGCGGGGGGTGCCCAGAAAGCTTGAGCATCCCTGCGCTGCGGATTCCAGCCCCCAGCTGCTTAGCTGTACCTGGCTAGACATAGAAATTGCGCGGAGCCCCACGCATTTTTTTTTTTTATTATTTCATGAATTTCAGAGTCAGAGTCTCAGAGTCAGAGTCAGAGTCAGAATCTCAGAATTTCATGAAGTAATTAAAAATAAAATGCGTGGTACAGGTAAGCAACTGCGGGCTGGAATCCGCAGCGCAGGGATGCCCAAGCTTTCTGGGCACCCCCCGCTGCAAATTGCAGCCCGCAGCCGCCCCAGAAGATGGCGCGTTCATTGAAGTGCCATCCTCTGGCGCTGAACCCCGCTCTTCCAGCGGCCCTGGTAGCGGTGGCACGCTGGGTAATAAAGAGGTTAGGGCCAGCTTTGTATTATCAGCTGGCCCTAAGCCCGAAATTTATGGCGGTCACGCCAATATTAGACATGACCGCCATGAATTTCTATTAAATTGTTTTAAAAAAAACACAACACAAAGAAAAATTTTTATTAGAAATAAAAAAAAAAAGCCATTAGGGACTCCATCTTTAATTAAAAAAATCCTCTTCCGTCCGACGCAGTCCAAAACACGATGTCCTCTCTGCTACATCCCCTGTGCATAGATATAGATGTCTATGCACAGGGAATGAGCAGACTGAGAACAATCTCAGCTCTGCTACATCAGGCAGCAGGCGGGCTCTAGGACCCTGGAGCTGGCCAGCACACAGAGCAGACAGGACTCTTATCTGTGCGAGTTTCCCAGCGATTACTTACAAAGTAAACGAGTCCAATGCAAATAAATGACAAAACTAGGATTGCTTCAGGCTGAAGCTTCCGAGACACATCTGCGATTTGTAAATCTCACACTACTCGCTATTACTCGCTTCCCCATTCATTAACATTGGACTCGCTAGACTCGCAACGAGTAGCGAGTCCTGTGCTCGGACTCGCTAGAGTCAAGCGATTCCGAGTAATTTAGGATTCGCCCATCACTAGCCAAGACCCAAGCTAAGCTAACCACAATTCATACTATACTCTGCAATACTGTAGTACTGCAGTACTGTAATATTGTAATATTGCAGTATATACTATTAACAGTCAGATGATCACCAATGCAGTTCATAATGGGATTGAAAAAGATAAAAGAAATATAACAATACAAACAAGCCAGGTTTCTCCTACTAAAATTTAAAAAATTAAAAACATATATGGTTCCACATCCATAAAAGTCTAGTCTATTCAAATATAAAACAAGATAACCCATATAGTAATCATTAGAAAAATGTCAGCAGAAAGGGAGATTGGAAAGCTGTACATGTGGCCACAATCAGAGATCCCAGCTAGAATGAGCAAAGAGCTCAGGCTTGGTCTCCCCAAAAGACAATTTTAGTCTAAGGGCACCATGTATCTAGAAACCCATAAGGTAATCTACCTTGCATGTACATTGCTTGTTTTTAAAGCTGTTCTAATAAAGAAGAAGATATTTTCATAGAACATTTTTATATTTTCACCATGGAAGTGCTGGCTTTTCCTTTCTATGTTTAGCTTAAAAAAATGTTAGCTTGACATGCAAAAAGATGCAATGCCTCACACAGCTATCAATGGAAAATAGAACATTACAAGTCTCAATAAATAGGTACAAAAACCACAATTCTTTTTACAAACTGCTGAACTTTCTTTTTCACTACTAAAAAAAAATCCATATACCGTATATACTCGCGTATAAGCCGAGTTTTTCAGCCCAAAAATTGGGCTGAAAAGTACCCCCCTCGGCTTATACGCGAGTCAGTGCTGTATACCGATGTATACATCGGTACATACCGATGTATACATCGGTATACAGCAGCCCCCGCATCCCCAGTAATCCAGGGCCCCCCCAGCGTCTCTCCGGTCACCTGAAAAGCAAACTATACTTATCAGTGTCCGCTGTCCGCGCCCGCTCGCCTCTGCCCGGTCTGCCGTCTGCGATCCTCCATCTTCATGCGGCGTCTTCCGGGTTCCTGTGCTCGTCGCAGGGAATGACGTCATTCCCTGCGACGAGCACAGGAAACCGGAAGACGCCGCATGAAGAAGGAGGATCGCAGACGGCACTGTCACGGCAGAGGCGAGCGGGCGCGGACAGCGGACACTGATAAGTATAGTTTGCTTTTCAGGTGACCGGAGAGACGCTGGGGGGGCCCTGGATTACTGGGGCCCTGTATACTACCGCTGGGGCTGCAATCTACTACCACTGGAGCTGTATATACTACCACTGGGGCTGTATATACTGCTGGGGCCCTGTATACTACCGCTGGGGCTGCAATCTACTACCACTGGGGCTGTATATACTACCACTGGGGCTGTATATACTACCACTGGGGCTGTATATACTACCACTGGGGCTGTATATACCACTGGGGCTGTATATACTGCTGGGGCCCTGTATACTACCGCTGGGGCTGCAATCTACTACCACTGGGGCTGTATATACTACCACTGGGGCTGTATATACTACCACTGGGGCTGAATATACCTGTGGGGCTGCTGTATACTACACTGGGGCTGTATATACCTGTGGGGCTGCTGTATACTACCACTGGGGCTGTATATACCTGTGGGGCTGCTGTATACTACCACTGGGGCTGTATATACCTGTGGGGCTGCTGTATACTACCACTGGGGCTGTATATACCTGTGGGGCTGCTGTATACTACACTGGGGCTGTATATACCTCTGGGGCTGCTGTATACTACACTGGGGCTGTATATACCTCTGGGGCTGCTGTATACTACCACTGGGGCTGTATATACCTGTGGGGCTGCTGTATACTACCACTGGGGCTGTATATACCTCTGGGGCTGCTGGATGCTACCACTGGGGCTGTATATACCTGTGGGGCTGCTGTATACTACCACTGGGGCTGTATATACCTCTGGGGCTGCTGTATACTACCACTGGGGCTGTATATACCTCTGGCCCTGCTGGATGCTACCACTGGGGCTGTATATACCTGTGGGGCTGCTGTATACTACCACTGGAGCTGTATATACCTCTGGGGCTGCTGTATACTACCACTGGGGCTGTATATACTTCTGGGGCTGCTGTATGCTACCACTGGGGCTGTATATACCTCTGGGGCTGCTGGATACTACCACTGGGGCTGTATATACCTCTGGGGCTGCTGGATGCTACCACTGGGGCTATATATACCTCTGGGGCTGCTGTATACTACCAATGGGGCTGTATATACCTCTGAGGCTGCTGTATACTACCTCTGGGGCTGCTGTATACTACCACTGGGGCTGCTGTATACTACCACTGGGGCTGCTGTATACTACCACTGGGGCTGCTGTATATACCTTTGGGGCTGCTGTATACTACCTCTGGGGATGCTGTATACTACCACTGGGGCTGTATATACCTCTGGGGATGCTGTATACTACCACTGGGGCTGTATATACCTCTGGGGATGCTGTATACTAACTACTGGAGCTGCTGCTGTATATACCACTGGGGCTGCTGCTGTATACTACCACTGGGGAGGCTGCTGTATACTACCATTGGGGGGCCTGTATACCACACTGCTGGGGGCTGTATACCTGTGCTGGAGTCCACCCTCGGCTTATACACGAGTCAATAGGTTTTCCCAGGTTTTGGGGGCAAAAGTAGGGGGGTCGGCTTATACACGGGTCGGCTTATACACGAGTATATACGGTATATGCATTTTTGTTAGTATTCATATTGAGCTGGATAATCATGTTATTACCAGTACTGATGGGTGACCCTAACCTGTAAAGTTTGAGGTCTGCACGGACCACTTAGTTTTCGTGCATGAACCCCAAATATTGATTACCCTGAGAAGTCCATGTTACTGTTCAGGATTGGCTAGTGGTGGAGTAAAAGTAATACAATGTCTTCTAATAATATGATTTGCTAATTAAAGGAAATTATTACTGACACTTTTTTATTTCTAAAGTGAAAAGCCGGAAAACAGTGAAACGGGGTATCCGAACCACTCTACCGCCTGAAGAAAATATTCACTTCCAAAACTCAGAAAAGTTTATGGTGATTTTTTGATTTTCTACGTGTTTCGGGGGTACAAGTCCCCTTCTTGTACCAACATCTGTAATTTTTTTTCCTGAAGAAGGGGGCTTGTACCCCCGAAACGCGTAGAACATAAAAAATCACCATAACATTTTCTGAGTTTTGGACATGAATATTCTCTTCAGGCGGTACCGCGGTTCGGATACCCCGTTTCACTGTTTTCCTGCTTTTCACTTTAGAAGTTGGGGTAGCTGTCATCAGGATTAAAATCCGCATATGTTGTTTGGTGTGGTTGTGCCTGTCACAACCTGGAAAAGGAGAGCAATATCCTATTCTGTTCTCCTCCTGACCACAAACGTATACCCTATTTGCGCTTTCTCCTTTCCAGACACTGCATCTGACTTTTTTATTTCTGGAAGAATCCCTTTTAACAGTGCATTGCATTATTTAATAATTCCCTAATAATAATTTTAGGTGATTATATAACATTAATTCCAAAGGAAGTGAATGTGAAACAACTTTAGATTCCATAGGCAATTACAATGCCTCTCTTCAACTTTGGAGTCAGCTTTCTGGCAGCAGAAGGGCAAATGAGGTTTATACATTATGATTACTTTTGTTAGAGCTTTTTAACTTGGTATAAGTTGATCCTTGACATAAAACCGACCCTCACAAATCTTTTTTCTACATCATCTCACACAGTTAAGTTTTGAACATGATTGTGCATTTCACATATCTATTTCTTTCACACATTTTACTTCAACAATGTTATCTAAAAGTATCTTGGCCATAACGATGAGGATAATGCAGACAGATGACCAGAAGTCATGCAGCACACTATCATTATTCTTTACCTGACAAAAGTTCAGCAGTATCTCCATGTTTCTTACAAAAATCTGTTTTATTCCATTTAAAGTCAGTGAACATCTTCCTCCTTGTTATACATTGTATTCAATGCAATCAAAGAAGAAGGTATTGTTATAACATAGTTGAAAATGGGTCCAAAATATTAAAAACAAATTTTATAAAACTGGGTCAGAAATAGAAAGATATATGATATCATTGAAAAAGTTTAATGTGTTAAATATCTATTGTGAGGGAATATAAGCGAAACAAACATCATGTTAATCGATTGGCAGGACGCGGCCCAGCAGTCATGTAAGGCCTTGTTCACACATACCATCATTTTTTGCATTCCCTGCGTTTTTTAGCTGTTAATAAAAAACGCACATGCGTTAACGCATGGTGCACTTAAGTGTAGCTGCGTATTTTATCAACACATGCGTTTTATTTCACCATTCCAAAAAACACTGCATGCAGAATTTTTGGGTGCTGTAAAAAAAGCATGCGTTTTTTAATAAATGTATGCGTTTTTTTAGCATGGGGCCCTATGGGAAACGCATGCGTTAACACATGGCACATATAGGCACCTGCGTTAACACATGCGTTAACGCATATGCGTTTTTCATGAAAAAATGACCAAGTCCAAAAACTTGCCAAAAATGTTCAGGACATCAGGGGACACTATTTGGCACCCTTAGAAAAACGCATTCGTTTTTCTAACACCTAAAAAAACGGATTGGTATGTGTGAACAAGGCCTTAGGCTGGCTTCACACCACGGTTTTGTGCATCAGCTTCTGTCAGGTTTGAATCGGACAGAACCTGATCCTGTTTTGCCTCCCATGTATCCCTATGGTGCTGGATTGGTCCTATTTGGCCATCAGGTTTTGTGTATTCTATGCCTGATGCTGTTTTGTCAGGTTTTTCACTGTCCCCAAAATTGGAGCCTGCAGCATTTTTTGTCTCCAGTGCAAAAATCGGACAAAACCGGACAGAACCAGATCCGGTTCCCAAATAATAGGAATCTGTGGTGCTGTGAAAAAATCGGATCGTTTCCCAGATCCGTTTTTTGCACAGAGCATGCTCAGAAATCCAGGCGTTCAGCACCATGGACAGCAGTATTTCATGCACAGGCTGTGAATTCAGCACCAAGGACAGCGGCAGAGCAGACACAGGCAGAGTTCAGCACCATGGACAGCAGCAGAAAACGAATCATGCAAAAAACAGGATTGGAGGGCATATTTTCCCACACTTCCTGCACATCCTGTCCTCTCAGGTTCCATTCAGTGGATCCTACAAAAAACAGGATCCACCCTGATAGACAAAAATCGAGGGGTGAAGCTAGCCTCCCGCTGCCCAGCTCCATGCTCCCGCTCTATGCTCCCGCTGCCCCGCTCCATGCTCCCGCTGCCCCGCTCCATGCTCCTGCTGATTCGCTCCCGCTCACCCGTCGCCTACCCCGGCATTCCTCCTCTTTTCTTTCTTAGTGCATTGATGTGGGGTAATGAAAGGCCACGTCGGTAGAGTTAACAGAGGGGGCATCATAATGGGCGTGACTGAGGACACGTCCACCACATTAGGGCAGTGTTCTCGGTCACGCCCATTATTACACCCCCTCTTTTAACCCCGCTTCCCGCGGCCTTTCATTACGAACATCAATGCAGCAAGAAAGAAAAGAGGAGGAAGAGGAACAATATCAGGATGAGTGGAGCCTCCTCCATCCTGCTATTCACCCCCAACTACCCCTGCTCACCCATCTCACTCCACACTGCCCCCACAGAACCCACACTGCCCCCACACTACCCCCACTGAACCCACACTGCCCCTTCTCACCCCACACTGCACACTGAACCCACACTGCCCCGACTGAACTCACACTGCCCCCACTGAACCCAACTCTCACCCGCTCAGCACCCAGTCACCTCCGTTCAGCACCAAGTCACTTCCGCTCAGCACCCAGTCACTCATCTCAACATCTACTCACCCGTCTCAGCATCCACTTACCCGTCTGAGCACCCAGTCAACCCCGCTCAGCACCCACTCACCCCCCCTCAGCACCCACTCACCCCCCCTCAGCACCCAGTCACCCCCGCTCAGCACCCAGTCACCCCCGCTCAGCACCCAGTCACCCATCTCAGCACCCAGTCACCCGTCTCAGCACCCAGTCACCCGTCTCAGCACCCAGTCACCCGTCTCAGTACCCAGTCACCCGTCTCAGCACCCACTCACCCCCACTCAGCACACACTCATCCCCACTCAGCACCCAGTCACCTCCGCTCAGCACCCAGTCACCCGTATCAGCACCCAGTCACCCGTCTCAGCACCCAGTTACCCGTCTCAGCACCCAGTCACCCATCTCAGCACCCAGTCACCTGCTCAGCACCCACTCAACCCCGCTCAGCACCCACTCACCCTCACTCAGCACCCACCCACCCCCGCTCAGCACCCTGTCACCCATCTCAGCACCCAGTCACCCCCACTCAGCACCCAGTCACCCCTCTCAGCACCCAGTCACCCATCTCAGTACCCACTCACCCACTCAGCACCCAGTCAACCCCGCTCAGCACCCAGTAACCCGTTCAGCACCCACTCACCCCCAAACAGCACCCACTCACCCCCACTCAGCACCCAATCACCCGTCTCAGCACCCAGTCACCTCCACTCAGCACCCAGTCACCCCCCTCAGCACTCAGTCACCCATCTCAGTACCCACTCACCCGCTCAGCACCCAGTCACCCCCTCTCAGCACCCACTCACCCCCACTCAGCACCCACTCACCCCCGATCAGCATTCACTTACCCCTTTCAGCACTCACCCTCGCTCAACATCTACTCTTCCCCACTCAGCAACCACTCACCCCTGCTCAACACCGCTGTACACCAACACCGCTGTACACCAACACCACTGAACACCAACACTGCTGCACACTAACACTCACACACACCGAACTGCTGCACACCGACACTGCTGCACAACGACACCGCTGCACAACGACACAGCTGCATCACACACAGTTCTGAGTTCTAAACCCGGTTTACTTAGCTTTCACTTGGCGGTGTTACAGGATACTGTCCTTGCACTTTCCCAGTCCGGATAGTCCTCAACAACCAGGATAGCTCATCCAAGACACCCCCTTTAAGTTCCTTTTTCTCGGGCTGCTTTTTCTCTCAGCATTGCCTGTCCGCCTCACTCCTGCTCGCGCCTCCACACACAGTGCCCCAATCCAGCAGTCATGGGTCCTGTCAGGCGACCAGCCATGTCGCCTGACCCTAGTATGGTTACCTTGTTGGTGGATGTGTCGGGAGTAGGCCACAGCTCCTCTAGACCTAGTGGCTTCTTGTTCCGTGGTCGGAGCATAGAGTCTCCTCGCCACCTTCAGGGCTGGTCCCCTGGTTGTCAACCTTCTCTTCTGCGTCACTTGAGATTCAGTCGCAGGGGTGGATCACTCACTGCCCTTGCCCCCAGGGCTCCCTCTGCCTCTCTTCAGTCGGCTGTTCCGGGACCCACGATAAGCCTTATCTCCACTCAAGTCCTATGGATCCTCCTCCTTCCACCGCTCCCTCTTGACTCTCCTACTGCTTCCTTCCGACTGACTCTAACTAACTTCCCATCCTCCACCTTTCTCTTCGCCGTCCCACTGACTACATAGGCCCTGCCCCTATTGACTCCATCCACCTTTCCCAGGATCGGGTATGTTGGTTGTCTCGGACTTACTATCCTGTTTACTGAGAACAGGAATACCACACCCGTGGTATGGGTGCAGTACCCCTTTATGGTGACCAGACCGCAGGGGCGCCACATTACCCCTTAGCAAAGATTAGCACATCCTCATGTGGCTACATGGGTCAAATAGATGTTTCAAATAGTACTCACATTTTTTATAGCATGCATGCATAACAATAATAAACTATACTATGGTTATATAAAAGGGGGATTGTGAGTGAAATCCACTCTCCTCTATGCCTTCTGAATTCCAAACAATAAAATATTAAATTATGTTTTGAGATCTTGATGGAAATCAAGCTAGCAAATCCAAGCAATTGGTGTACCAAATGACCTCTGACTTTTATTAGCACGTTAATACTTTAAACAGACAAAGAAAGGTTTGTCTTCAATCCATTAACGAATGAACACAATAGGGGCGTGAACAGTAATGTGACCTCCCCCGCCCCATTCAGTGTTATTTGTCCCTATAACATCAGAAGCTGTAAACAAAATGAATGCTGAGGTCATGAAATGGCTTCTGTTCTCTGACATTTCTCCCATTTTGTGACCAATTCTGGGTATATCAGGAGGTATATAGGATTGCACTATCCGCATCCTCGGGCCTTCCCTACCTGCTTCACCCCAGTTTGCTACCTGGATACTCAGATTTGTATCACAACACTAATTGATCTCTTCTTGTTTAGGGTCCGTAATATACTACAAGGGGTTTTCCTTGTATATTGATTATTAATTTGGGAATATTAAAGAACAGTGCTTTTATGGCTACATACACCAATAAACAGAATAATAAGAATTGCATACATGTCTGTATAATCCCTGAGAGCCACCCACTTAGACCTTTGAACCACTTGGCTGGATTCAGGAAAGAGAAAGTTTCTGCCCACCAGGAGTCTTTGCTTGTGTAGTGTTCTTGTAACCACTTCTCTCTTATCTCGGATATTTTCTGGATATTAGCTCTTACCTGGAGATTTCCCTTAAGGTCAATATAATGACAGCATGTAGGAGCAATGACCAGACACATCCCACCTTACTTTGCTGTGAAGTAGTCTTGCACTATGGTGTGTTGGTTACTCACTACAATCAGTTGTTTCTGTATGACATTAGAGGCATTGATGATATCTAGGACCTGGAAGATCTGGTCATCCATCTAATCAGTCGCTTCTACTAACTCGTCCCACATCTGCATTATGAATGGCCGAATGAATAAAATAGTGAAAAACGTATTAGCCACCGCCATTTCTATGAGATGCAGTTTACCATTTAGTGTGGGTGTATTGTCTGCTGTCTTCTGTACAGTGTGTGTATTGGAATTGCTTTTACATCTACCTTAGTGTGAGGCACTATGAAAGTTGCTGGTGTCAGAAAAGCAAGTGTGCAGACCCCTGTGAAATTGTGGGGTAACTACTTATAAGCCTGATGCCGACATATAATATACAAGTTCTCTGGTACTCCCTCAACAGTGTTATTGAGTATACTAGCAATCCATTTAGCTAATAGGGTGGTGCCTAATACATTCATCATCTTTTCCTGATATTGGGTATCATTTGAGGTAAAACCTGGTATTAGATTTTGCAAGGTGACATTTACACAATGGAACTCAGGATTGAGAGTGGAATTAACCGCTACACACTGTGTGATGGTGGTAGTGGACCCATCACACTCTGAAAAATTAGGAGTTGAGAAATGGATGTCTATGGATCTTATCTGGATGCAGCTACAAGAGGTGAAGTTTGGTAACAGGAGAAGTCAGCCCGACTGGAAGCCCAAGGCATCCCAGTCTGACTCAGAGGTGGACCACTCCTGTTAAACAGCAACCATGGCTCTGTTACCCATGCAGCTACAGGCAGAACTATAGCCCTCTCTTTCCGGTAATTATCTAATTCAATGGGAAAAGTATGGGTTATTTAAGTAAAACAGTTCTTTCAAAGTCACCAGGATAGCTAAATAAGGCAGAGTGCTCGAACTCACAGGACTGTGAGTGCAAATGCAACAGTCGTTAAGTTGTGTAAGTCTGTCCATATCACTTGAAAGCACCTGATGATGTTTCATAAACTTATTGTCCTTTCATCACTCAAAATGTCATTCAGTGCCATTGTTAGAGGCAATAATGCTGCTACCCCTATTAAAATAGGCAAAAAGATCATCATCCAGCTGGTGGGGTGACTCTTTTCCAATGGCTGGTGTGTTCCAAAGTGGGTTTTCCCTCAAGCTTCACCGAAGTTGCAGTGGTTAGAAGAACCTGGAATGACCTGTCAAATCTTGAGTCAATGCTTTTTGACGTGTCTTTTTAGAATGACCCGTCTCCTGGCTTGAGATCATGTGTTCCAGACACTGCTTTAGGGTCTAGAATGGAGGAATACACCTGTTTATGCACATTCTTTAATCAATTATGCAAGGCTTGTACATAGCTGGTCAAATTATCATTCTGCATCTGAAGTAACTGTGGAAAGTATAGTCCTGTCCTAGGTGCTGAACCTAAAAGTATCTCATAAGGAGAGATACCTATTTTTCTACCTGAAGTGTATCTCATTGAAAAAAGTGTAATTTTAATGTCCCATTTAGTCTTTCCACATTCCCACTACTTTCTGGATCATGTGGAGTATGGAAAGCCTGCTCTATTCCCAAAGACTGCAAAATCTATCTCATCTCTATCTCATGACCTCTCCTGTAAAGTGTGTGCCTCTATCACTTTCAATCACTTCAGGAGCCCCATATCTATATACCATGTCCTTCGTGAGTTTTTGAGCAGTAACTGTAACTGTAGCTTTCTGCACCAGATATGCCTCAGGCCTACATGAAAAGAGATCAACACAAATGAGCACAAATGTACTTGTGGTAGCTGTATGTAATCAAATTGCAATCTCTGAAATGGGTAGAGCGGACAAGGGGTGTGTTTCTGTGGAGTTTTTACAGTTTTACACATTATTATTAGTGATGAGCGAGTATGCTCTGCGCTGCTCGGTACTCGCACGAGTATCCCGGTACTCGGGATGCTCAGCGAGCACCGAGTACCGCCGAGATGCTCGGACTGCTCGGTAATAATAAGCGATCTGACACATGTACACAGCTCCCTTCAGTGCACACAGTGAGCTGGCACCTCACAGAGAGCAGATTCATTGTTAGGATCCCTCTGGGGGCCACAGGAAGGTGTTGTATGTTGCAGCTATTTCAAAAAGCCCCCCCTCCCGCCCTTTCCCAGCAATACTCGTTTTATAACCGGATGTCTGTGGGCGGAGCCTGTCACTCATTGACTTACATTGGGCTCGGTGCTCGGCTGAGTACACGAGTATCTTGAGATGCTTGGCCAGAGCACCGAGCACCCGAGCATTTTAGTGCTCGCTCATTGACTACCTGTTCCGCCCGCTGTCCCCGGGAATGGGTGTGTTGGGTGCTTTTGTGGGTGCCTCGGACTTACCATCCCGTTTACTGAGAATAGGAATACCACACCCGTAGGATGGGTGTAATACCCCTTTGTGGCGACCAGACCGCAGGGGCGCCACATAAACATTAACGATTTGGTTCTAGATCAGGAACACAAGCTATTTACAAAAAATCAGCAAATATGTCTTGGTTCGTTAACTAATCAGACATAAAATAGCATTACTGCATTTTCAGTGATGCATTTCTTCTATCCTCTAACTAGGATAGCGGGTAATACGTGTTTGATGAGGAAAGGGGATGGGAAGAGGTCAGAATAGCATTGGACTCCATTTTTTCCCATCACTTTTTTTGCGGATGAATATAGTTGTACTTCGGCACATCAAAAATAAACTTGTAGTCAAGGATCACATGAAAAGAAGGTTCATTTAATGGACAACATCCGGCTCAAGGTCTTTGATTGGTTCTCCGCTTGGGATAATGTATTTCCCTTGGGTCCTGTATGCTTTTAACTTTGTAGTTTACTACAAAGGACCCGAATCTCCATGTATGTAGAGAGACAGGTAATTTCTCCATAAGACCATACTACTTCATCTCTTGGACATTGTCCAACGACACGTGAATTGAAGCCATACTGTGATCCTAGATGCTCGGGGAACACCAAACATGTCCATGGCAAGGGGCACTCAGTACATAGATAAATCCGTGAACAAAGCCTACTAGGCTGAAATGTTGGATGAATTAATCTATGCATTGAACCTTGTGCTGGATATTCTCCAATAAATGAACCTTCTTTTCATGTGATCATTGTACTTCGGCACACCATAAATAAACTTGTCGTCAACTATATTGATAACTGCTATTTTTTACTTCTGAGCACCCTACAACCTATTGAGCCCAACATCTCATAAAACTGTTTTTTTGTGGATGTTCTGGACCTGCAGCCAATCAGGGTGCATAAAACCGACACAAGATGTAGACACAAGGGCTTGTGTCATTGTCTGGCTTGTTTCATTGGCTGCCATAGTCACATGTCGTTTGGGAAGTAAGAACCCGCAATTGTCATCACCACTATTTTCAGTGTATTATCGATTAGGAACAATGCTGCTGCCGATCCGTGCTACTCCATTTTGTTGTGCCACCTTACTTCATTAGATTATTATTTATTATTATTATTATTTATTTATAGAGCACTACTGATTCCATGGTGCTGTACATGAGAAAGGGTTACATACAAACAAGTTAAAAATACAACGAACAAGCTAACAGTGACAGACTAATACAGAGGGGTGAGAGGACCATGACCTTGCGGGCTTACATTCTACAGGGCAGTGGGGAGAGAGACTGTAGGTTGGGTCTGCTCTGGTGGTGGAGCGCTGGGTCCAATAGTGGTGGAGCGCCGGGTCCAGTGGTGGTGGAGCACCGGGTCCAGTGGTGGTGAGGTGGCACTGTGTTCATTGCAGGCTGTAAGCTGTTCTGAAGAGATGGGTTTTCAGTTTCTGCTTGAAGGTTCCGAGTGTGGGGGGACCGTTGGATGTTTTGGGGTGTAGAATTCCAGAGAATAGGGGACGCTTGGGCGAAGTCTTGAAGGCAGTTAGATGAGGAACGTAGAAGTGTGGAGGAAAGGAGGAGGTCTTGGGAGGATCGAAGATTATAAGTCGGATAATATTGGGAGATTAGTTCAGAGATGTATGAGGGGGACAGATTGTGGATGGCTTTGTAAGTCAGTGTTAGTAGTTTGAATTGGATGTGCTGGTGAATTGGGAGCCAGTGGAGGGATTTGCAGGGGGAGAAGTGGAGCAATAGTGAGATAGATAGATAGATAGATAGATAGATGTAGATAGATAGATACAATGCAAAAAATGTGTGGCACACCAGTCCTTCTTGTGCAATGGGCTTCTTTATTTACAGCATGGGCACAGCTCAGCGATGTTTCGGGTTACATACACCCTTCTTCCAGCATCAGCATAGATAGATAGATAGATAGATAGATAGATAGATAGATAGATAGACTACTAGCTACTTAGGGGTTAAAAACAGTAAGCACTTCAGTGGTATAAACTGAATCCAGAGGGAAAATGTTAATAAAGAAGCAGACATTTCTTATTTGCAGAAAAAGGTTTGAAGCAAAAGATCCCAATTTATATGCAACACCTTCTGTTGTTTCTGTGACGGCAGCCCCAAGGACATGCTGTCTAATCTTATGATGGACATTCAATAAATTAGTGACCAAATTTTAAACCTAGAGGTTATTTTTCTATTTTAAAGAAATTAAAGTTTTCACTTCAGACTGGTAAGAGGACAAATACAGCGAATGCAAAACCAAGTGGCTTTAATTAAATGTGTGTTACTTCTGTGCTCAAGCTCTGGAATTCTTAATATAAATGAAATAATGCTTTAGTGCAGTAAGTATAACAATGAAATTCAGGCACAAATAACTGAATAATGGTAATGGAAGGAATATATAGGAATTTACACTAAACAATACATGGTGTAAATTTGCTTCAGACTACTTATACTTGCAAAGAAGCTCTTTACTGGTTTCATTGTGGACAGAAAATCCAAGCTAGATAAATATAAAAGGATTGCATACCTCCTGACAGTATATAAAAGCATTTTTCACTTGCAATTATACTGTTTTCACAAAGAGCTACTTTTCAAAGCAATGTATTTCAAATTAATATGTCATTGCATATGAAGTAGAAGGTGTCATTTACATCAATGGAAATCCCTGACCCATGATTCATTTTAAAACTGAGAAGTGAAGATTTTTAGTTCTAGAAATCATAGAGAATCTGAAAACAGTGCTAGATCACTTGAGTACAAACTTCTCTAAAGGACTGGGTTGGCCATTTCAGCCTCACCTATTGATAACAAGTACATGGAATCAAAGACACAAGTGCCCTCTCTATATGTAAAAATGAACCAATGATCATATGATAGAAAGAACTCAATGTGGCAATATCATAAAATAAGTAATCTTGTCAACAAAATATCCAATCGAATTTACACTATCCTAAAGATATCCGAGTAAACTATAAATGGTGGTATTATAGACCACCATCTGCAACACACCCAAAATCTGTGGACATCACTGAACAGTCATGTTCCAACCTCTGGTAGAAAAAAGAATGTTCAAGATTTTAAAATGACAACTCAATTAAAGCACATATATCTTACACTCCTATGACAGTCTGCTTGATTAAACTTCCAGCCTTTTAACTAACTGTCCCTGCATTAAAGATACTAGCTGTACAACATTGAGTCTTACACTACTGCATCGCTGACAGCTTCGGTTTGAGCGGCACCCTATATTTTCCTAGCACCATTTAAGTGATAGGGCCCAAAATCACTCATGGTCTTCAGGTGCAGAGCCATGCTGACACACAGGCAGCCTCAAGACACTGTGTGACAACTCTGTGCACAAGATCAGATGGCTGTTTGTGTGGTCAGTGTAAAAGCAACATAGAGTGCAGTACTGAATAGCAGGCTCACTACAGTAAAACACCTAATTACTAATAGAACTTCTAAGGTAGTAGAGTTAAATTACACACAGACATTGTTGAGATATTCGATCACTCCAGTTATTAGAGCTTAAAGCGCAAAGAAACCAGACAAGACGTCTGGCAATTCTATTACCTGCATTATTGTGGAAACTCACCAACCTTTGGTGCAGTAATTTTTTAATTTAACCGACAGGACTCACAATTTTCAATGTTAAATACATCCTTAATTTTTGCTAAATGGTCTCCCAAAGTAAGCAGATGGAGCCGAGTGGAGAGCGGGGGATGGGTGCTAGCAGAAGGAGCCGAGGGGAGAACGGGGGGGTGCAAGCATACGGAGCCGAGTGGGCCTGCTTCACTCACCGCCCTCCACCTTGCTGTCAGCCGCGGCCGCCGCCTTCTTCACTCTACTTAGCATGACAGCAGCGGACGCAAAGCACGATCGCGCGGCCGCTATCGCTGACATTTTAATGTAAACACCGCCTGATGGCGTTGATCCCTGTTGCCAGCATAGTAAGGAGGTGTGCTGGATTCCTTCTGCACAGTTTGAACGCAGGTCCGCCCCTGGAAAGACCCCTCATTTTCTAATACCTCTCTTGGTAGATAAAATAAGGAAGGAGATAAAAACAAGGAAACACTCCAATCGGAGAACCACAGAGCTAATCACTGACTCTGAATCAGAATTAGACATTTCTCCCCTGACAAACAGCAAGTAAGATGTGAAGATAAAGAATCAGACATTTTGAGAGAACCCTCCAAGGGTAATTACAAAGAATGAGCCAATTACAAAAAAAATTCTATGCCAAATGTTTTCATTAGTCAAAATTCAATGAAGGCATAAGCAAACAATTTCAAGATATGAAAGAATCAATAAACTCTATAGGCCTCTGGATTGAGTGCACATAGACTGAAGTGGCCGATCTATCTAAAGTCACCAAAGAAATTTCAAAAGAACAAGAAACAACCAAAAACAAAATCAACTTACAAATAAATTTGCAGATCTAGAAGATAGAAATCGGCACAATAATGTAACCATTAGGGGAATTCCTGAGAATATACACAATGCAGATCTTCAGCCGTATGTAAAGAACATTATTATGAAGGCTATCCCCACCCTTACAGATCTAGTTATAGACAGAATTCACTGTGTGCCCAGACCCAAATTTCTATCCGACGAAAACCCATGTGACATCGTACTAAAAATTCATTTTTGTTGCAAACTAAGGAACAACCTATGGGTTTCTTAGAAGAAAAGAAAATTATATCAACTTCCTAAGAAGATTTTAAAGTCTATGCTGACCTGTCAAAGAAGACACTCTCAGAGAAAAGCCTTCAACAAAATTACCCAAATTCTGCACCAAAAGGATATTGCTTATCATTGGGGATTCTCCACCAAGCTTTTAATGACTTTTAAAGGGAAAACAATCCCCATTTCCAATAACGAAGAAGGATTCAAGATCTTGAAGGAAATTAACATTTTCATCTCATGATGCTTCATCTACAAACTCCATTTTCATTTCTTGAACTCTTCAACTGGACAATTCCTCCTACTCCCCCCCCTCCCCCCACCGGTCAGACTTTGCAGGACCCTCCAAAGGACTTGGGAAGTATTTTTTGGGTGTTTTACTTTTATTATTATTAGTAATGTTTTTATATATGTTAATTTGTTCCTCTTAGGTTTCATATTAGGTTTGAGATCACATATGATTTTAAAATTGTACAAATAACTATAGCAACTGTCACTGTGTATTGAAATGTTTAATAACTTGCATCCTTTTAGTCTTGGTAAATGAGTGTTCATTTTCTTTCATACAACAAAAATAGCCCTCAGAATAGATTTATGATTTAGAAATTCATCAGGGATTCAAATTTTGAGGTGATAGGGCTGCAGGAAACAAGATTTTCCTAAACTAATCCTCCCATTTTTAACACCATGAATTTCCTTCACACCTTTAGATCTTCAAATATAAAAAAGGAAGGGGAATTATATTAATTAAAGAATCCATTACTTTTGAACTCTTATCTGAAATGAGAAACGATAATGGCAGATATATTATTTTGATTTGTAAAATAAATGGGTGCCTATTCACATTACTCAATATCTACCCCCCTAATAAAGGCCAAATTCGATTTTTAGACAATCTAGTAAAAAATGTTCTAAGTACCTTGAGAGGAAATTTAGTACCCTTTGGGAATTTTAATATACTTCCAAACAGTAGAATGGATTTTACAAACCCTTTGAGACATACCTCCCATACGCTAGAAGCCTATCTAACAAGAGAAGAACTGTATGATACAATTAGATATTTAAACTCTTCTTTCAAGGAATACTCCTACTTTTCTAATCATTATACTTTGCATGAATTGATCCAGTCCTTACAAAAGTCTAAACTTTATCAAAATTCAAAGCGGCTAACATAGGTCTAAGGCTGCCTTCACATTTGCGTATGGGAAGGCAACGTATGCTGCGTTCCCATACGCAGTCAAGCGCATGCGCACTGCATTCCTATGTTTTAACATAGGAACGCATTGTGCCTGCGTTTGCTGCGTTCAGGTGCAGATGCGGAAGATATCTGCTCCCTCCAGGGTCCCCCGTCCGCACCCGAGACGCAGCATGTTGCATTTTTTGAGCGCTCGGGGACCTTGGATAATCAGCAAGCTTCCCCAAGCGCACAAAAGAATGCATTGGCGTCAATGGGTCCGCAGTGTTCTGCGCATGAGAACGCTGCGGACCCATTGAAATCTCACCCGGTGGCTCTCTTCGGTAATGTCACAGGAAATCACCGGGAGATCAGCTGGAGCCTCTGATGATCTCCTCCTCCCCGCCGGTAATCTCCTAGCGGTGTCGGCAGGGAGAAACAGCTGATGTGACAGCTGTTTGAATCTTCCCGCGCCGACATCTCCTCTAGGTGTCGGCGCGGGAGATTCAAACAGCTGTCACATCAGCTGTTTAACCCTGCTGACACGTCCCGGAGCTTACCGGCGGTCGGGAGGAGGAGATCTCCGCCGCTGGTCTCCGCCTCCGGCCCGCCCCCGGACACCGCTGATTGGCTGCCCGAGTTGCACAGCGATGTGTCCGCAGGCGGACATTCTCCGCTGCGGACACATCAAAATGACCCTGCTTTTCACTGCGTTTGTGTCTGCATGCCATCAGCATGCAGACACAAACGCACATGTGAAGGCAGCCTAAGGACATGGTTACACCACTCCCTGACTACATTTAAAATAAAATTAGGACCTAACATACCTGGGACAGACCATGGAGATGCAATTCCTATTAAAAAATAAATTGAAACAGATATTCTGAACTACGTTAAAGAAAAATATATTAATAATATGTCAATATTATCTCTATGGATGGCTCATAAGGCGGTAATTTGAGGTGTCTTAATAGAACTAAATAACAAACAGAACAAGAAGAAAAGAAAAGATTGAAATGGCAACCAATGAACTGAGAGATTTGGAACTAAGATTTCAAAACAAACTCTCTTGCTACTCAATCAGAACTCTTAAAGGTAAGAACAGGAAATAAATCCCTCTTAACTGATGAATACGATAAGGTCATGCAATCAGTAAAACCCAAATGTACTTTTCAAACAACAAACCAACTAAATTCTTTATCAACAAAGTAAAACAAAAAACACAAGAACAGTCACAAATACGTTATATTACTGTACAATAAATTGTACAATCTTAAAGACTACAAGGATACTGTACAACCCACAGAAAATATGATTAATTTGTAATTAACATCGATTCATTTGCCAATCAAGATGACATCACCAATCTTAACAAACCATGCACTGAATTGGAAATTCTTCCAATTATTAGGGCTCTCAAAAATAACAAAAGCCCAGACCTAGCAGATTTTGTAAACAAGTAATAGAAAATATTTAATCACCTCCTAACACCCTACTTAGTGAAACTATTTAATCAAATATTATCGAGTGGTGACATACCATTCACATTGTTATATAAGCAATTATTACAGCTATACCCAAACACAAAGGTGACATCATGGAGGTTATGAATTATAGACTGTGAGAATCATGTGGGATTAGTGGATGAGGGCAGGTATATCTCGCCCAGGTATCTGTCCAATGTGACCTAGCCTAGTCAGTATCACCTGGCTACTAACGAATTAATGGGAGGAGGTGGGCGGAGGTAAAATGAAGCTAGGAGGTCGGGTGTGTGTCTAAGCCTGGGAACACAGAAAGTCTGTCTTTGTATGAAATACATGTGAGTGGAAGCATTGCTCAGTGTTTATGTGGTTTGGCTGAAAGGGAGAAGCCCTACAGTCTGCAGTTAGGATATCATCCTGTATAGACAGGCAAGGATTTATTTTGTTGCTGCTTTTTTTTTTGCTTTCTGTTTTTGCTTTCACCTAAATAAATGTGACCCATTGTCAATTGCACCCAGATCTTTGCTGTTCACTGCAGAAACTACGTGCCCTTTCGTCCCAGCAAAGGCAATCCCCAAGCATGTTATCACAAGTCCTATATCCTTGCTAAACGCAGATGTAAAAATGTTTGCAAAAACTCTTAGAAATCCTCATACTGAAACTAGATCTTGGTCTTTGGAAGGGAATTAAAATGGAATTATTTGTCTTAACTAGGGATGAGCGAGTACTTTAATATTCATATTAATATTCCCCTTTAGGGAGGTGCCTGAGCAACATCTTCATTCTGTATGATCGTTGCCTCCAGTTCAAGTCACACTCTGCTGTGCTCTGCAATTAGAAGTCTGTTGCTTTGCCTTATACAAACACCTCTGTCTCCACAGAATCCTCTGTTGTCTGTTCTCTATCCTGGATCCCTCTGGGCACTTCGGACCCCACTCCAGGCTGGTCAAGCCTTTTTTCATGCATCCTTCCGATACCACTACCAGCTGGATCAGCCTTTCTGGAATTACACGGAGCCTCCGGGATTCTCTCCACCTACAGAGCCAGTATTCCACAGTCTCTCCTATCCAGTCTGTATGGGTAACCCCTCTGGTCCAGGATTCACACCATTTAGGCGTCATGGTGTTGTAACAGGGGAATCCCTGTATAGGAGTATACCTTGCCGGGTACTCAGCTATATGGTACAGTGTCGTGATCTAGAGGATTCTCCCTTTAGACACCTTTTCCCTTTTGTTAAATTATCTTTAATAAATGACTTTGGTTTTATGAAGCTCATCCTCCTGTCTCTTGAGTATCTGGTATACAGCTGCCACTGCACCATCAGTGGTCTAGTGAGTCCACTATTCTTCATCACGCCCTGTGGGCATAACACAATCCAAAGAACATATTACATTGGAAAACCAGCAATATATACCATCTTGGCTTCAGGCGTTGCATTGCATTCTGGATTCGTGGACTTCTGGATGGAAGTCGGGAATAGACAGGACAGCACAATTAGAATATGTTTGCTAATGGGGGGACAGACAGTGAAGGAATATCTGGAGGAACTGCACAGAAATCTATGCAGTTAGGCTGCCTTAAGACTTGCAGATGCATCTGCAGCGTTTTGCAGATGCATCTGCAAGCATCTGCATGCAGACCGCGGCCCCTATGTTTATAATGGTGCGCACGGCGGTCTGCAGATGCTTGCGGACCGCCGTGCGCTCTCATTGCCCGCCATTAGTGATCTGTGCGTACGCGAATGCCTGCGCACAAATCACACACTCCCGCCTGCACCATGGACGCGAGATGTTGCGTCCATGGTGCGGGCGGGAGTGTGTGATTTGTGCGCAGGCATCCACGTGCGCACAGATCACTAATGGCGGGCAATGAGAGCGCACGGCGGTCAGCAAGCATCTGCAGACCGCCGTGCGCACCATTATAAACATAGGGGCCGCGGTCTGCATGCAGATGCTTGCAGATGCATCTGCAAAACGCTGCAGATGCATCTGCAAGTCTGAAGCCAGCCTTACCTGTTATTTTCAAGCTTATTTGGCTGTGTCTCTTAGGATTTACTTGTGTACAAAGGATTGGATGTCCTTGGCAATTTGATAAAGACACATGCTACTATAACAATACCTCAAAGGGAAATACATTGACTGATCGAAAAATCTGAGCACATTTATTGCTGCTATAGACTACAGCTGTATAATATACTAGCAAAGTCAGATTATTTGTGTGTTTTATATGTTTTATTGGAATTTTAGGTTCAAAAAGTGTTTTATATATGTGGAGTGTTTTTAGTGGGTTTGTGTATGATTGTGAGCTGGCGGCCGGACCCCACAACTGGTATATACATAAAATAGGGAGTACCAAATAGTTCGCAAGCACACCACACCATAGTGACATCCTCATTTTCATGGTCACTAATAGTCTGCCATCTTGGTGTAGATATATAAAATCAACACAACAAAACACTCCTTATTACATGATTATAATAAGTTAATGTTTCACTAAAATGTTACTTTATTAAACATATAAAAACACACAAGCCAGTAAAAAAGTTTTTAGCAATGAATAAATAGTAGGATATCCCAGTAGTCTCCATTCCCAGGTAGTAATATTGAGAAAATGTAATGGGGATAACTGCAGGCAATCCCTATCTATACAACAATAACATTATGCGCACATGGATTTTCCAATATACTGTGGGGAACTACCATTCATTCATTCTCCACTCACCCATGTTATGCTCCTGCAAACCTGCCACCATTGCACTCCGTCGGTGTCCCGGTACGTGGTGCTCCTGATGTACGTTTCACAAGGGGTGTGGCTAAGGACTCAATTTTGCTCTATATATACACGCTTGCACCTGGTCAAAGCCCTTTACCTCCATCCCAGGAGGGTAACAGCCGTGAAAGAACCTAAAATGCTTAGGCAAAGTCTTTAGTGTATTCACATCCATGATATTGGCCACATTCACAATGTCACGCACATGCTCACGGACTCTAACACGCAACTGTCTGGTTCTTGAACCTGTGTAGATTTTACTGCAGGGATGTGTTGCGTGATAGACCACGTGAGCGCAGTGCTACATTTTATATATTTGTTAATTCTGTGTATCTACTTCCCATCAGTGGAACAGAATTCTTTGACACGTTTGATGTTCACCAGTGAACAAGCCAGACAGTCATCACTATGTGTATATATCTGTTATGGTATAAATTCATTGTACACATCTGGTCCCTGCTGCTTCATCTAATCCCTCCTGCATCATCTAATCCCTCCTGCATCATCTAATCCCTCCTGCATCTCATCTCTATGTGCCTTGCATATGTCTGTTATGGTATGAATTCATTGTACTCATCTGGTCCCTGCTGCTACATCTAATCCCTCCTGCATCATCTAATACCTCCTGCATCATCTAATCCCTCCTGCATCTCATCTATATGTGCTTTGCATATGTCTGTTATGGTATGCCCAAAAGGAGGGACCTTGGAAAAATAGTTTGTTGTAGAACAATATCCACAAGTGTATTTAGGTAATAATAATCTCTAATTATTTACGCAATCCCCATACATGCAAGGAAATAAACACGTAATATCCCACTGAAATTCAAAAAGGAGATACCATTACAACAACATAGCTACAATAGAGATTGCCCAATACCCAAGGATGGAATTATTACAAGAGTAAGTACCCAATAAATGACCCCCTGATCCCCTTCAAAGGAATAATGCGACTCAGTATATATTGCATGCAGACACAAATAGGGCTATGATAGGATTACCACTTGCCTAAGCTAATGGAAATAAAATCGTCCTAATGTGTACAAATTTTGTTGGAAGAGGTGAATTTCTCAGGCCGAGCACAGCCTGGGCCAAAGGCAGAGGGTCAGTGATGGCGAGTTTTGTGTACTGGAGAATAAATATTCAGAGCCAAAAAAACAACATGCCCCTGCAGTTCAAGACCAGTACCACATCTGAGATATAACCTAAAATGGCATGTGGTTTTCAAGTAGGTGTAAACACTCGCATTAAATTGGTTGTAAGTACAGGATTGCAAAAAACCTATCTATTCAACCATAAAATGAGGATAGCTTCATATAATAGATGTAGTGTCATCATATTATATTGGAGTGCAGATTAAATAGCACCAGCAAAAAAAACCTCCTTTTTCTATACACAGTGCCTTGTGAAAGTATTTGGCCCCCTTGAACTTTTCAACCTTTTGTCACATTTCAGGCTTCAAATCTAAAGATATAAATTCTAATTTTTTTGTGAAGAATCAACAACAAGTGGGACACAATCATGAAGTGGAACAAAATTTATTGGCTATTTTGTAACTTTTTAGCAAATAAAAAACTGAAAAATGGGGCTTGCAATATTATTCGGCCCCTTTACTTTCTATGCAGCAAACTCACTCCAGACGTTCAGAGAGGATCTCTGAATGATCCAATGTTGTCCTACATGATTGGTAATGATAAATAGAATTCACCTGTGTGTAATCAGGTCTCCGTATAAATGCACCTGCTCTGTGATAGTCTCAGGGATCTGTTTCAAGTGCAGAGAGCATCATGAAGACCAAGGAACACACCAGGCAGGTCCGAGATACTGTTGTTGCGAAGTTTAAAGCTGGATTTGGATACAAAATATTTCTAAAGTTTTAAACATCTCAAGGAGCACTGTGCAAGTGATCATATTGAAATGGAAGTAGTATCAGACCACTGCAAATCTACCAAGACCCGGCCGTCCCTCTAAATTAGTTAGGGTAGGCTTGTGGCCTTGACCTGTGTGATTTCACAAAGTGGGTTTCAATAAGTGGGCTGCAGAGATATTCCAGAGGTAAACCAGAGGAAACCAGAATGTACCAGCTATACCCGTCTGTCGACTGTCTCTAATACTTTGCTCTCTCACTAACACTTTAACCATGCTTATAATAATTTTTATTCATTTATATAGCGCTATTAATTCCATAGCACTTTATATACATCAGTAATGCTGTCCCCACTGGCGCTCACAATTTGAACATCCTATCAATATGTTTTTGCAATGTGGGAGGAAACCAGAGTGCCCATAGGAAACCCATGCAAACACAGGGAGAACATACAAACTCCTTGCGTGCTTAGTTATGCCCTAACAGTAATTGTTCCATTAATCCTTTCCCTTTTTCACTACCTCCAAACTCCATCACTCCCAGCACAAATATTTATCTCACCCTCCCTCTTACCTCCCCACCTGAGCTTGTCTGCTGACCTGCTTCTCAATCTCACACCTCTCCTTCAGAAACACAAAACAAGTCAGGCACACTCGTTCTCCCATCTACTTGCTCTCTCTTTGCTTCACTTATCAGCTGGTGACATATCTCCCAATCCGGAACCTCCACAGCCAACATTCCCCACTATTTCTCCCTCCTATCACCCACACCTGCAAGAAACAGCCACAATCTTTTAAGTATAAAACACATTCCCCTGACCCTCTCTCCACCGCCCCCCTCCCTCTCTGGAGCGCTCTGGAATGCCGTTCCATCTGTAATAAGCTCCACTTCATTCATGACCTCTTTACCTCTCGCAGACTATCCTTACTGGGCCTCACAGAAACATGACTGACATGGCCTCCCCTGCTGCACACTCTGTCCATATCTACTTTCCTTCCAACCTCCAAGTGGCCATCATTTATCGACCCCTGGGCCCGACCACTGACTTCTTTGACCAATTCTCAATCAGGCTTCTATACTTTCTCTCTGCTGACAGTCCCTCCATTATAATGGGCGACTTTAACATCCCCATTGACACCCACCAGTCAACAGCCTCCAAACTCCTGTCACTTGCTTCATCCTTTGGACTCTCTTAATGGTCCACCACAGCTATCCACACAGTCATACATTAGACCTCATCTTTACCCGCCTCTGCTCCCTAACTAAACCCACACCTCTGCTCTCCCCCTCTCTGATCACCATTTACTCACTTTCTAATCCTTGTTCTCCTCACCTGCCACCCATGTCCACCAACTCGCACACCCTTGCAGAAACCTCACACATTTTGATGCTCACACACTCTCCAATGCCATCTTACCGCTATCATCCATATCCTCACCCCACGACACAGATAATGCCACAGTTTTTTACAACTCTAAACTCATATCGGCCATTGATTCAGCTGCCACTCTCGTTCATGTCAAACATGACAAATTAACAGACAACCCTAGCACATAGACACCACTAAAAATCTGCGGCGAGCATCTATGGTTGCTTTGCAGTGCTGGAAGAAAACACACTCGCAAGAAGACTACACAGCGTTCAAACAAGTACTTCTCAAATTCAAGTCACCACTCACCACCACTAAACAGAGTTACTTCATTACCCTCACATCCTCTTTGTCCCACAACCCCAGGCAGTTATTCAACATATTTAACTCCCTCCCTCGCCCCCCACTGCCCCTCCTACTTCTCGTATCTCTACAGAAGACTTTGCAACACACTTCATCAGCAAGATTGATCAGATCAGACAAGTCTTTGCTGACCAACTACCACATCCCCCATGTATATCAGACCACTCCCCTCCACAACTAACCCTCCTTCCCTCCATCACTGAAGGAGAACTTGTACACCTCCTCTCCAGATCGCACCTCACCACTTGTGCACTGGACCCCATCCAATCTCACTTCCTCCCCAACCTCACCACCACACTTATCCCAGCCCTAACCCACCTCTTCAGCCTATCACTAACTTCTGGTACCTTTCCTTCTGCTTTCAAACATGCAACAATTACACCTATCTTAAAGAGACATCCCTCGACCCCACTTCTACATCCAGCTACCGGCCCATATCCATGCACCAGTTTGCTTCCAAACTTCTCGAAAAGCATGTCCACACCACTCTGATCCGACCTCTCATCCAACTCTCTCTTTGATAACCTTCAATCTGACTTCCGCCCCCATGACTCCGCTGAAACTGCCATGACAAAAATTACTAATGACTTACTCACGGCCAAAGCTAACAGACATTTCTCCGTCCTCCTCCTTCTAAACCTGTCCTCTGCATTCGACACAGTCGACCACTGTCTCCTATTACAGATCCTATCTTCCAATGGCATTACTGACCTTACCCTCTCTTGGATCTCCTTCTACCTTTCCAACGGCACATTTAGCGTCTTCCACTCCCACACGACCTCTTTGCTCCATCCCCTCTCTGTTGGGGTCCCTCAAGGCTTGGTCCTGGGATCCCTCCTCTTTTCAATCTATATCCTTGGTCTGGGACAACTCATAAAGTCCCATGGCTTCCAGTATCACCTGTACGCTTACTCTCAGATCTATCTCTCTGGCCCAGATGCTGTCCAAAATCCCGGAGAGTCTATCAGACATATCCTCCTTCTTCTCCTCTTGCTTCCTAAAACTCAATGTAGACAAAACTGAACTCATCATCTTTGCTCCATATCACACCTTCCTTACCAGATCTATCTATCACAATAAATGACATCACACTTTGCCCTGTAGTCCACTGCCTCAGAGTAACCCTTGACTCTGCCCTGTCATTCAAACCGCAAATTCAAGCCCTTGCCACCTCCTGCCGCCTCCAACTCAAAAATAATTCCAGAATCTGTCTCTACCTCAACCCTCAATCTACTAAACTACTAGTACCCTTATAATCTCCTGTCTTGTCTACTGCAACCTCTTCCTGTGCGGCCTGCCTACTAACACTCTTGCTCCTCTCCAATCTGTCCTTAACTCTGCTGCCCGACTAATACACCTCTCTCCTCGCTATTCCTCCACTTCTCCCCTCTGCTAATCCCTCCACTGGCTCCCAATTCACCAGCGTATCCAATTCAAAGTACTAAAGGTACCGTTACACGCTTCAATGTTGTAACAATATCACCAACGAACTAACGGGAGCGCAGTCGTTAGGACATCTTTTTGAGATTGTTGGTGAGATGTCTCACGTCTAGATATCGTGAACGACGCACCAACGATGTGGCGAGCAGCTATCGTTCGCACAACCCAGCAAACGATACTTGTTCACTGTTGTGAATAGGTGAAGTCGTTAATGACATCGTTATCGCGTTGTCACACACAACAATGCAGCAGGTTGGCTGAAAGAAGATCATTTGATTTGAGAACATGTTCAAATCTGCGATCAGCAATCCAACGATTTATCGTAATCATATCTTGGTGTCACTCGCGATGTACTAACGATATCGTTTGAACGACTCCAAACCCGTGATGTTTTGGTGATATTGTTCACGATATTGTACTGTGTAACAGTACCTTAACACTGGTTTACAAAGCCGTTGACAATCTGTCCCCCCATATATCTTTGAACTAATCTCCCGATATCATCCAACTCCTAATCTTCGATCCTCTCAAGACCTCTTCCTTTCCTCCACACTTGTACACTCCTCATCAAACCACCTGCAAGACTTCGCTGAGCATCCCCAGTTCTCTGGAATTCTGCACCCAAAAAAGTCCGACTATCCCCCAAACTCGGAACCTTCAATCGGAGCCTGAAAACCCATCTATTTAGAACAGCCTATAGCCTGCAATGACCACAGTGCCACCTCACCAACAATGGACCCGGTGCTCCACCACCACTGGACCTGGCGCTCCACCACCACCAGAGCAGACCCAACCTGTCACTGTTAGTTTGTTCATTGTATTTTTAACTTGTTTGTATGTAAGCCTTTCTCATGAACATCACCATGGAATCAATAGTGCTCTATAAATAATAATAATAATAATAATAATAATAATAATAATAATGGGTAACTTCCCAACACAGTCCCCTTGATCTTTCCCCAAAGAAATTACGCTTTTTGGGATGTAGTGAATGCTGGTGAGAATATCCTTCAGATTCTTTCCTCTGCATGAAGTCATCATTGGTGCCACTTGTAGGTGCTTAGCCAGAGGGGAATCAGTATGTAACTCTGACCTATGTTTACACAGGATATCACTGATCTTGGACCACTGTGAGTTATAGGTGGAGATGAACCTGATGCAGTTGTCACCGGCCCCGGAGTCTTGGGATTAAATTATAGTTTTTCCCTATTTATTTTTTGGTGCTCACATAACCCTGTTTGATACTCCAATTGCTGAACTCCTGGATTTGAACCGCTCCTGCAGATCCCATGCCTGTATCTCAAACCTGTCGTCACTAGAGCAGATACTTCTCATTCTCAGGAACTGACCAACTGGGATACCCTTGATAGTACTCTTAGTATGAGTGGATGTGGTATGGAGGATGGAGTTCATGGCGGTGGCCTTATGGTACAGTATCCATTAGTTTGAATTAGTCCGTCATCACCCGCCTCCAAAACCACATCCAAAAAAGTAATACATATTTTGTGTGTCTAATACATCAACCTGATGTTTAAGTCATTCGTGTTGAGGGCTTCTATAAGTTTAATAAAGGTAAAATTTTAGTGAAACATTAACTCCAGAGTGGATCCACTTATTATACTTTAATCATAACAGTAGGGAGTGTTGTGTGCAGTGCTTTTTTTGTAAAAAAATATTTCCTGGTACGCATACCCGAGGCGAGAGCTTGGGGAGGGAGGGAGTGCCGTCAGGCACCGGCCAAGCTAGAGGAGTGGGGGAGGGGTGCAGCCTTATGTCCCCGCCTGGGTCCTTTGCTCCCCACTGCTAGCTCCATCCTCCATCCCCCTGTTCCCTCCATCCTCCTGCACCCTCCATTCTCCAACCCCCTGGTCTCTCCATCCTCCATCCCCCTGCTCCTTTCATCCTCCATCCCACTGCTTCTTCCATCCACCATTCCCCTGCTCCTTTCATCCTTTATCCCCCTGTTCTCTCCATCCCCCTGCTCCTTCCATCCTCCATCCCCATGCTCCCTCCATTCTCCATCCCCCTGGTCTCTCCATCCTCTATCCCTTGGTCTCTATCCTCATCCCCCTGGTCTCCCCATCCTCCATCCCCCTGCTCTCTCATCCACCTGATCCCTCCATCCTCCAGGTCTCTCCATCCTCCATGATCCACTTGATCTCTCCATCCCTCTGTGCCCTCCATCCTCTGCTCCCTCCATTCTCCACCCCCCTGTTCCCTCCATCCAAAGCTCCCTCCATCCTCCATCCCCCTGCTCCTTTCATCCTCCATCCCCCTGCTCCTTCCATCCTCTATTCCCCTGCTCCTTTCATCCTTCATCCCCCTGTTTCCTCCATCCCCCTGCTCCTTCCATCCTCCATCCCCCTGCTCCTTCCATCCTCTATTCCCCTGCTCCTTTCATCCTTCATCCCCCTGTTTCCTCCATCCTCCAGCCCTCCATTCTTCATCCCCCTGGTCTCTCCATCCCCCTGCTCTGAGTCCTTTCAATTCATCCTCCATCCCCCTGCTCCTTCCATTATCGATCCCCCTGATCTCTCCATTCTCCATCCCTCTTGTCTCAATTTTTCCATACCCTGCCTGTCCTGATCTCTATCCCCCCTGCATCCTCTCCCCCTGCACAGCCTGCCGCCCTCTGCACTCATCACAGTCAGTGTCACTGACAGTCTGTCCGTGCTGTTGTCACATACCCTGCACTGCAGCCTGCATTAGTCATCCTCCTCCATCTTCTTTCCCTCAGGGCAAAACTCCGCCCACCCGAGTCACATGTTGTGACATCATCGCAGGTCCTCCGGCGCTGAGGGAAACTGTGCTAGTACTTCACACAGCCTGTGACACAGCAGGTCAGTGTAGCTCTTCAGATTTTTCGGTACGGCGTACCGGTATGTACCCCCACAAAAAAAGCACTGGTTGTGTGTACTGAATAAACCATTTTGGATTTTGTGATAAACACTAGGATTAGTATTTTTTCTGCCATAGTATACAGGGTTTAATAGTAGCGCACCCCAATATACAAAATTATTTTAGTGCATTCTTTCTTTTGACCATAAAGGATGGGGCCTGAGTGTGGTGCGGTTTCTGTACGGTTTTGAGCGCTGACCTCGATTTTATTAATTACCTTAGTTTAAATTATAGCAGCAAAAATCTTTTCATTGATTTTGATTATAGTGGCTGATGAGAACTTTTAGTTGCACATGTTCTAAAGGTACCGTCACACGCTAGCATATATCGTTAGCTATGTCACGTGACCGCGATCCTGTTGACATCGTTAGTGCGTTGTCACACGCAAGTATATCGTTAACGATCTTAAATTTGGCAACGCACAAGCGACTTGTAGAACAACGATTGAACGATGTTAAAAATCGGCAGGAATAAAGGGCCTGTCACACGCGTCAATATCGCCTGCACGATATCGGCTGCACGTGACGTTGCAGCGATATTGACGCGTGTGACATACTGAATCAACCAACGATAAATCGCTGGTTGATGATCGCCAGGTTTTAGAACCTGTTCTAAAACCTGGCGATTGTCGCCCGGTGGACACGCAGCATCGCTGCGTGTGACACCGGGAGTAGCGATATTCCAGCTCCCAGCGCCTCTCACAAGCGCTGGGAGCTGGTAACTAAGGTAAACTGCGGGTATCTAGGCAGCGCGCGCTGCCTAGATACCCAACGTGTACCTTAGTTACCAGCCTCCTCCGCTCCGCTGTCCCTGTGCCAGTGTGGCAGAGGAGAGGGGGTTAACCAGGGAAGCTTCCTGCTTCCCCCGGCTGAGCCCGCCCGTCCTCTCTCTGCTGCTGCTCCGGCTCACAGGGGCCCCGCTGGACGCAGGTTAGCCCTGCAGGGGGGTCCCCAGCCGCCCCCCATGTCCCTGTGCCAGTGTGGCAGAGGAGAGGGGGTTAACCAGGGAAGCTTCCTGCTTCCCCCTGCTGAGCCCTCCCTCAAAGGCTGCACCAGGGCCCCCGGGCAGCAAGGTCCGCCCCTGGCTCACCGGCTGGTATCTAAGGTACACAGCGGGTAACTAGGGTCCCTAGTTACCCGCTGTGTACCTTAGATACCAGCCGGTGAGCGGAGGAGGCTGGTAACTAAGGTACACGTCGGGTATCTAGGCAGCGCGCGCTGCCTAGATACCCGCAGTTTACCTTGGAGACCAGCCTGCTCCCGCTTCCAGCAGGCTGGCAGCGGGAGCAGGACATCATGGAAACGATATTTAAATCGTTTCCACGATGTTTCTGGTCAATTGATCGCTGGTGAGTCTGTCTGTGTGACAGCTCACCAGCGATCAGCCGTCAATGTCGTCAGTGATCATCTCACTGACGACATTGACGCGTGTGACAGGCCCTTAAGAGAATTATGAACAACATCAATCAAAAAGGTGTCACACTGAACGATGTTGCTGCTTCCCAGATTTGAGGTCAGGATCTTAAATGTTTGCTGAACAATCCAACGATTTATCCTTCCAACATTGTTCATTTACATGCAACGACGCACAAACGATATGGTTTGAACTATCACAAATCCGTGACGTTTCAACGATATAGTTAACGATATCGTAGCGCGTGAAGTGGCCTTAAGGGTACCTTTACATGTCGCAACATTGCATGCAATTTCATTTACAACTTACTGGTTACAGTGAAACCATGGACACATTGTTACATTTGTACACGGCAACAAAATCGAACAATGTGTCCATGATTTCACTGCAACCAGTAAGTTGTAAGTGAAGTTGCATGCAATGTTGCAACGTGTAAAGGTACCCTAAAGGCCACATTACACACACAGATATATTGGTCACAGATCTCTGGTTGCAGTGAAATCATGGACACATTGTTCCATTGTACACAGCCACAAAATGGAGCAATGTGTCCATGATTTCACTGCAACCAGAGATCTGTGACCAATATATCTGAACAGATATCTGTGTGTGTAACGTGGCCTTAAGACGTCACAAAAGTGGATCTGCAGTATAAATAGAGATTTTCTATTACAAATGCCTGATGTGAATAGACTGTAGAGTAAATATCTAGTTTCAGTAGTTTCAAGTCAATCTATATTTTGTTTCTTTTCAGTAAAAGTGAATAGTTGCTATGGCAACATTATGTCAGTGACACTAATCAATTAAAGGTTTCAGGTGGTCACAAAGGAACTAGTATGCTTTTTCCAGTCCCGAGATACACAGAAACATGATTGCTCTTTTTACAAGATTAATACAAGAATATATTTTCCTCTATTTGTCTTGAGCCCTGCTTCAACAACTTTCCATTAAAGTCCCCAGGAACCACTTGTTGTCACATTGAGCTTTATTGTTAATCTTGATTTAGTAATCCCTAATATCCCATGACAGTCCTAATGGATTAGCAGATACGCTCAAAATGCACCCAATGGTTCTGTGACATGGTCAAAATAAAAAAAACATTGTGACAGGGATGATCCATTTACTAATGAGCTTTATCAATTCAAGACTTGCCCATTTACGGTTATTCTTGACCAGGAACATTTGTAAATGCAATTTAAAAAGCTGCACAATTTATTCCCATTCGCATATTCAAGTAATTTTTGCTTCCATTTTTGCTTTTCGTTTTACATGAGGCTTAATTTTTAAATCCGTGTAATATTTTCAGTAGAAAAATAAGATAAATAAGTATTTTTATGACCTCAAACGAACACTGAAACACTTCTACAAATTTGTTACCTCTCCTAGAACAATTATTTTCTATAATTTGCCTTGAAAACTTCTACAATCTTTCATATTACACCCACAAACTTAAATGTGTTTTATTAAGATTTTATGTGATACATCATCACTAAGTAGGAAGTATTTCTGAGGTGTAAAGTAAATTATACATGGTTTTCTACATATTTTAAAAATGTAAATCTGACCATTGTGTTGTACATTTGTATTCAGCCCTCTGACCCATGCCTTTGTGGAATCAACTTTCGCTACAATAACTGCTGTAATTCTTTTGGGGTATGTCTATAGCAAGCTTGGCACATATAGAGTAGAGATGTGTGAACTTTTCCAAGTTCGGTTCGCCAAGCTTCCAAGAGATCGACAAATTTTCCGAACATCATTGAATTCAATGGGAGGCAAAATCACAGGCATATAAAACCGTAGGGGGTCCAAAAGCTGCCAAAACAGCTCAAACCATTTTACAGTGGAGTCCCACTGATTTGGTACAGCCATTAGCTTCCTAGACTATTATACTTACCATTCTTTAGCGCCGCTGATACACTGCTCGTGGGCCCACTCATTACCTCATATATATTAACTTCTCCCCACACTGATTGGTTAATTTACAGACTTTTCCCCGCCCACTTTCTCTACCAGCATCTGTAATTGGTTGCCGTAAATAGTAGCTGACTGGGTTCCGAAGTGCAGTGTAAAAATAGATAATTTTAAAAATTGGTGTTGGGCCCACCCAATTTTCATATCAGTCAAGATAAAGCATATGGCTGTAGGTTGGTATTCTCATCCTGAGAGGTACATAGTTATTGCCCCTGTAGAGTAAGAATAGCAGCCAGCAGTCACTCTAGATTTGCCACATTCATTAGAAGTGCCAATTCCAGGTGCTTTATATGGCTCTTCCCGATGCTATGGTGTGTTGGCAATCATGGTAATAGAAGGGCTTAATGACAGCTGATCATTGACAGCTGTCATCAAGCCCTGGATTGGAAATATTCAGGCCTCTGAGACCCTTATATCACCAAACATATAAGGAAATAGTTAAAAATAAACATATCCAGAAAAATCCTTTATTTCAAATAAAACACAGAGAAATTTCCTTTATTTGTAATAAAAAAAACAAACTCCCTATATTACCCATTTTTTAACCCCAAACATACCCAGGTATGACGGTAATCCACAACATAATGTCTAGCGAAGCTTCGAAGCTCTGCTGCATTGCGGTGAATGGGACATGAGACCATGGTTAGGGATGGGCGAATCTACTCGCTAGGACTCGTTACTCGGCGAGTAGTAAGGGACTCGCAGGACTCGGTACTCTGCGAGTTTCCCAGTGATTACTCGCACAGCAAAGAGTCCAATGCAAATCAATGGCAATCCTAGTTTTGTCAGAGACTCTGACAAAACTAGGATTGCCTTTGACTTGCATTGGTCTGATTACTGTGCAAGTAATCACAGGGAAACTCACAAAGTAACTGCTGTTACTTTGCGAGCCGAGTCCAGCTGTCTGCTCTGTACAGGCTGCCGCAGCTCCAGGGTCCTAGAGCCCACCTGCTCACAGAGATGATATAGCAGAGCTGCGATTGTTCTCAGTCTGCTCATCCCTGTGCATAGACATCTATATCTATGCACAGGGGATGTAGCAGAGAGGACATCTCGTTTTGGACTACGTCGGACGGAAGAGGATTTTTTTAATTAAAGATTGAGTCCCTAATGGCTTTTTTTTTTTATTTCTAATAAAAAATTTTCTCTGTGTTGTTTTTTTTTAACCCTTTATTGGAGATTCTTAGTGGCTGGGTCAAACATGGCCTGACATTAAGAATCTCGGGCTTAATACCAGCTTGTATAACAAAGCTGGTATTAACCCCTTTATTACCCAGCGTGCCACCGCCACCAGGGCCGCTGGAAGAGCGGGGTTCAGCACCAGAGGATGGCGCTTCAATGAACGTGCCATCTTCTGTGGCGGCTGCGGGCTGCAATTTGCAGCGGGGGGTGCCCAGAAAGCTTGGGCCTCCCTGCGCTGCGGATTCCAAACCCCAGCTCCTTAGCTGTACCTGGCTAGACATAGAAATTGCGCGGAGCCCCCACGCATTTTTTTTTTATTATTTCATGAAATTCATGAAATAATTAAAAAAAGGGCTCCCCTATATTCTTGTGTCTGGCCAGGTACAAATAGGCACCTGGGGGTTAGGGGCAGCCCGTCGCTGCCTGCTGGATCCGGCTGGTTCCAGAAATACGGCGAAGCCCACGAGAAATTTTTTTCTCACAAATCCATAAAACAATGTAAATAAAAGGGACTGCATCTTTATTAACCCCTGGACCATGGGCGAGGGGTTAATAAAGATGCAGTCCCTTTTTTAGGATTGTTTTATTGATTTTTCAGAAAAAAAATTACATGGGCTTCGCCGTATTTTTGGAACCAGCCGGATCCAGCCGGATCCAGCAGGCAGCGACGGGCTGCCCCCAACCCCCAGGTGCCTATTTGTACCTGGCCAGACACAAGAATATAGGGGAGCCCTTTTTTTTATTATTTCATGAATTTCATGAAATAATAAAAAAAAAAATGCGTGGGGCTCCACGCAATTTCTATGTCTAGCCAGGTACAGCAAAGCAGCTGGGGGCTGGAATCCGCAGCGCAGAGATGCCCAAGCTTTCTGGGCACCCCCCGCTGCAAATTGCAGCCCGCAGCCGCCCCAGAAGATGGCGCGTTCATTGAACCGCCATCCTCTGGTGCTGAACCCCGCTCTTCCAGCGGCCCTGGTGGCGGTGGAACGCTGGGTAATAAAGAGGTTAGGGCCAGCTTTGTATTATCAGCTGGCCCTAAGCCCAAAATTTATGGCGGTCACGCCAATATTAGACATGACCGCCATGAATTTCTATTAAATTGTTTTAAAAAAAACACAACACAGAGAAAAATTTTTATTAGAAATAAAAAAAAAAAGCCATTAGGGACTCCATCTTTAATTAAAAAAATCCTCTTCCGTCCGACGCAGTCCAAAACGCGATGTCCTCTCTGCTACATCCCTTTGCATAGATATAGATGTCTATGCACAGGGAATGAGCAGACTGAGAACAATCTCAGCTCTGCTACATCAGGCAGCAGGCGGGCTCTAGGACCTTGGAGCTGTGGCAGCCAGCACGCAGAGCAGACAGTCGGACTCTTATCTGTGCGAGTTTCCCAGCGAATACTTGCACAGTAAACGAGTCCAATGCAAATCAATGGCAATCCTAGTTTTGTCAGAGTCTCTGACAAAACTAGGATTGCTTCAGACTGAAGCTTCCGAGACACATCTGTGATTTGTAAATCGCACACTACTCGCTATTACTCGCTTCCCCATTCATTAACATTGGACTCGCTAGACTCGCAACGAGTAGCGAGTCCCGGGCTCGGACTCGCTAGAGTCAAGCGATTCCGAGTAATTTAGGACTCGCCCATCACTAGCCATGGTCCCACGCATTGGCATCACCTGTCACAGAGCCTGCTCTCTGCAGAGGAGCATGCAGCTGCATGTATTTCAATGAAGCTGCATGCCCCTTTCCAGGGAGCAGGCAGTAAAGCCAAGTGATGCCAATGCCAAAGCGAGACCACATCCTACAGTGTCCACTCACTGCAAGCAGCTCTCTCACACCATCAGACAGCTGTGTGAACGGTGACATCAAAGAGTTCATCTGAGGTCACAGCTGACGTACCGTGGGAACCGCTCCAACTTTGACCTCAGATGAACTCTGACATCACCGTTCTCAGAACCACAGCTAGTGATGAGTAGTCACTGTAATCTAATTGACAATCATGATGTAGCTTTGCTAGATATTACGTAGTGGATTTAGCATCGTCACCACCCCAGTTTCTCTGGGTTGAGACCCAAGAACTATAGAGTCCAAGTCCATTATTTCCAAAGTCCACTTAGGCTATCATAGGCATTGAAGTCCACTCTCTGACTGGGCAGTAGCACAATAGAGAAAGCATCAGCATATGAGTCAGCCCTTCTTCCCAGCACAGGTTTTGAACATTACAAACCAATGACTGGGCTGGTACATTATGTCTTCCAATTTTTCCTCTTTTCACACAACAGTCCATAACACCCAGCAAGAGTAACAGGAGGGTTGGGGTGCAAGATATAGGATTGGTAGAGTCCATTAAAATGGGGCACAGGCAATCAAGATAATAGGAAATGGTACATTAAAGGGAACCAACCATCAAAAAATTGCTATCTAACCTATAAATATCTGTCCCTGGGGCCCAAAATGACTATTCTAACCATCCCTGACTGACTAAATCTAACTAACTACAGGCACATTAAGTCACTTTTTATACTTACCAAATTCTTGTCAGCTGGGCGTTCCTCCAGGCTCTTTGTCAGCGAGGCGGGTCTCCTCGCTGCTGTCCGTCTTCTTTCCAGGGCGGCATCTTCTTCCCACAGATTCAAATTACCCACCCATTGCGTCCTCGCAATGAGCGGGTCACGTGCTGCAGGCCCCGCGTCACTTCCGCCCGCCGCGTCGCTGGCTGTATGACGCGCCCAGGCTGGCTTCAGCATAACATCTGCGCATGCTCTGAAGCTGGCCTGGTTGTACCAGCGACACGGCGGGCGGAAGTGACGCGGGGCCTGCAGCACGTGACTCGCTCATTGCAAGAACGCAATGGGCGGGTAATTTGAATCCGTGGGAAGAAGATGCCACCCTGGAAAGAAGACGGACTGCAGCGAGGAGACCCGCATCGCAGACAAAGTGCGTGGAGGAACGCCCAGCCGACAAGAATTTGGTAAGTATAAAAAGTGATTTGATGTGCCTGTAGTTAGTTAGATTTACTCAGTCAGGGATGGTTAGAATAGTCATTTAGGACCCCAGGGACAGATATTTATAGGTTAGATAGGGATTTTTTGATGGTTGGTTCCCTTTAAGGGCACAGTCCATGTAGGGCTTTGAGGCATAGCCCAAAGTCTCCAGTCTAATCCAGCAGGAGCAAATTTGGGGAAGGGTAAAAATAGAATTAGACCTACCTGGCTACAAGGCAAAAAATACAGGCCTTGCTCTTGTCAGAACTCCAAACAAAGAATCCTTATCCGGCCAACAGGGCAACACCAGGACTAACGGCAAGGCTAGAAGCCTTCAACTTTACATTCTGCATGATGCAGGGTCCCAGCAGGGCCATTTTTTTCAATGGGTCAGTGACCCAACAACAGGCTTTTTTTTCAGGCAATCCTCTTTAACCAGCATCCTTTTGGGAAGCCTCCCATTGTCGCCACAGCTCTTTCATCGATGACTGGGATGGACATGCCGGTTCCATAGTGTAGGCTGTTTCCAGCCATCTCAGTGGTGTCACAGGGGCTACTCCTCTAGGGGCATTCTCTAACACCTGCCCCTCAACACACCCCATCAGGACCAAAGCTGAAGAAGAGGATGGAGAAGTTAGGATAAGGCCACACCTTCTAGCACTCACTGGAGGAACTCGGGAAACCTTGACAGGCCCTTCAGGCTCTCTGGCCCTCTCCAGAGTGGACCTATTCACACAGCACTGGTGACCAGTGCCCTCTTTGGCTATGAATCTGTACCCTCTCCTCTGAAAGAAGTTCACCACCTGCCCCATTTACATTCTTTCTCAAAGCTGGCACACTTAAACCCCTACAACCAATCTCAGGCAAGGGCCTATAAGAGCCTAGTTTCTTCTTTAAATGACAAGGCCCAAGGCAGTTCAGACCTATAAGGATCCTTGCTGGGATGGGGTAGAGGGCTTCACATTGAATTCTCCTAGTTGAAGGCCTCTAGGGATGCTTTGAAAGGCAGGGAAAGACGGGCTTCTGGCACTACTACCTCCTCCTCCTAATCCACCGGCTGCAGCACTGGTGAGTCCAGACAGACTGCAGGATCCTCCCTCCGGCTTCTGGATGTCATAGAAAATTGCTCATGTCCTGAGCTCCGCTCCATTGGTATCTTTTCAGGCATCTGGGACCAGCTCTGGAGCGTCCGCTTCATCACCATCACTTGAGACACCACTACACCCGCACAGCCTCCTCACCTCCACCAGAACTGCCACAACCCCCAACCTACTGTTTCCTCAACTTCAGGATATAAAATGTAAGCCCGTAAGGGCAGGTTCTTCTCCACTCTGTACCAGTCTACCATTGTTAATTGTCATTGTAACCTATATCTGTATTTTATATGTAACTCATTCTCATGTACAGCATCATGGAATTAATGGTGCTATATAAATAAGTAATAATAATAACATGGCCTTCCCTGGCTACAGGTTCAGTGGAGACAGCCATTGAAGAAACTCAGTCTCCAAAGCTGACCACAACTCCTCATCTGTGTGACTTATATTTCCCAGGTATTTTAATGTTAATAAAACCTGATGGCATTGAGCCTTGCTGGCAGCGTAGTAAGGATGTATACTGCATTCCTTCTACACAGTTGAAATGCATGTCACATTATCAGAAAGGTTTTGGGTGCAGGTGGAGGCACTAGAGAAGGTGGAGAATGCAGAAGCAGTGGAGGAACTGCTACATACAGAGGTTTTACTCAATAACTGTGGGGTTAGCAAGACTTGTACAGCACCCCTTTCCCCCCAGCCACCAGAATCATCACTGCCCAGTCAGTGACATGAAACATCCCTGGCCATGCTTACTCATCCAGGTGTCTGTGGTGAAATGCACCCTGTTATACAGTTTCTCAAGAAAGCAGTGATGTTGCCTCCAACATGCTGGTAGAGTGCAGGCACAGCTTTCTTCAAGAAGTAGTGGTGACTAGGCATCTGGTGCTGAGGGCCTGCGAAGGCCATGAGCTTCTGAAAAACCCCTGTGTCCACCAGGTGGAAAGGCAGCATTTCTATGGCCAACAGCTTTGGAATGGTGAAATTTAAGCTCTTAGCTTTTGCATGGGTAGGAGGAAATGGTCTTTTGCTTGACCACATATGTCGGACCGAGTGCTGGCTGCTGTGGATAGAGTAGGGTGTACCAGACAAACTGCTGGACTTTTAGGGCGGTGCAGACGGAGAGGTTATATTGCCTTCATAAAGAGGTGATGCTCTCTATGTCTGACAGTACTCAACACCAGCCAGCGTCCCAATTCAAAAACAGCTAACAGTCTGTTAATCATACTGGCTGTTGCGGGTAAAGAGGTGAACATTGTGCAGCCAAAAGTCTATGTGACAACAGTTCCTATACTCATGGAGGAAGACGAAGCCACAGATGCGCTTGATGGGGTGGTTAGTGGTTGGCCAGGCCCACTAAGCCACATTTTAGCAAGGTGAGCTTCCCACTGTAACTTATGCTGCATGTCCATATGACGATTCATGCATGAAGTACTTCAATTATTGATTTATTTGCCTCTACTCACATTTTGTTTACATATTTTGCAGATAGCATGAGTTGGGTTATTCTTTGCGATCTGGAAAAAGGTCCCAGCTAGGCAAGATTTTGCATCCATTTGAGCTGCAGAGCCACCATGGCTTCTGCACAGAAGCAGAGTTGTTGCTGAGCATTCAGTTGTTAATGTGCTTGGAGCATTCAATCTCTGTCTAGGAAGCCGCAACCTAACCTTGTCAGCTTCATCATCCTCCTATTTTACCTCCTCTGCTGAGCTCATGAACTGCATGCCTGTGAGTTGACAGTAAGTGGGATCTAGAACCTCATTGTCACCCTTTAAGTTGTCATCCCTCAGAGCCTCAGAGCCACCCTCTTCCTGCCCTGACCACAAAGACATGTAGGCGTCAGCCTCAGGTATTTAAGTTTCATCATCAGCAGCCTCATTGTCTTCACCAACAGGGGTTAAAGTTTGATAATGAGGGTCTACATTTTATTTGAACTCTTCTTCGTACAGCCCTGGATCTGACTCACAAAGATTTTGTGCATCGGTGCAGATGATTTCCTCCTCTTAACTCAGTGAAGCTTTAGAGTAGACCTCTGATCCCATGCTATTGTGTGCATGAACAGCTCTACAGACTCAACCATCTGTGTTGACCCACAGTCAGTAGGGCAGCTGGAGAATTGTGACTCATGAGGAAACAAGTGTGATTGGGGTGACAACTGTGAGGACTGCAGTGTGTGTGCTGCTGAAGTTGAGGTGAAGAAGAGGCCATTCGATGGAGCACTTGACATCCATTGTAGTACCTGCTCTTTCTGGGCCTACTATACACATTGTAGCGATGTGCTGCTGCCTAAGAATGGGTTGATACCAGACTGTCCCTTAAAAGAAGTTGACATTTTTCTTTGCCTAGAAGCCGTTAATTGTTGAGCAGAACCTTCGGTTACTTTATCACCTACCCCATGGAGACAAAGCATTTTCCCCTTACCACCATGCTTATTCCCCTTTCCACCACAAATACAACTTTTACCACTCATATTTTATGTTAAAAGATGTGCAAGTCAGTTATTGTAGGTTGAAAAAAAACTTGGGGTGTGAATCCAGCAGACCAGATTTGCAAAAAACTGGTACTAGGCAAAAAATGTGGGTGCCTGGATGTTAAACTTGCCAAATGTAGCAGTAAATGGCTTTCAGCACAGGATTGGTGCAGATGATCACATAGGTAAAAACTGTGGGTGTCTGGATGTTACACTTGCCAGATGTAGCACTAAGTGGTTTTCAGCAGAGGATTGGTGCAGATGATCACACAAGATCTACTGTACCACAGGGAAATTGTCAAAAACAATGGTACTAAGCCCTAAAAAGGGTTGTTTTAGGAAGGAGTTACTAAACCTACTATCTCTCTATCTATAAAGAAATAAAATCACTACCTATCTAAATAGTGCACATAGTCTCTGCAGCGTCGGTACTGCAGCAGCAAGACTGTCACAGAGATCCAACACTGAGAAAATGGTGATGAGGTGAAATGGCCACTTCTTATATACCAAGCACATGTGACATACCCAGCCAATGACACAAGCCTTTGTGTGGAAAAAGTGTAATGCTTTATAGGTACTGATTGGCTGCCAGACCAGACCACCCACAGTACGTACAGGAAAGAAAATAACAGAGACCTGTGCTTATCTCAGATAAGTTATCTAAACTGAGACCCTGAGATATCTCCCCCCTCTCCTCACGCCCACCATCCTAAATACTGACACTGTGAAAATGTAGAACAGATGCATACTTTTTGTCATCTGAACAATGAGCAAATCTCGAATTTCTGACTTTTCAGCAAAATGTTCGAGTTCGAGGGGCCAAACGAACATTGCCAAATTTGGTCCGGATTTGAAATTGACGAACATGTTCGAGCAACGTTCACTCATCTCTTATTGTGGGTAAGAACCAAATAATTAAATAGTTGACCACTAAAAAAGTGGCATTAAAAAAAACATTCAGCCAAAAATTCCCATAAACAATATAAATCAAAACAGAATGAACCATACAGTACATTCTAATATTAAATGATAATGATTAAAAAAACCTAACAATAAATAATATTGTAAAAAGAAGAAAGAAAGTGTTTTAGAACAAGGGAACAAAGATGAAAGAATTTATAATGACATAAACTGTATCTAACCTTTTAAGAGAAATATATTGACCTAATCTTTTTCCCTTTAAAAAACAGCATCACATGATGTATAGCAAATCCGACCTGTAGTTCAATACATTTGGAGCTCAGGCATCAAAAAGAAGAATCCACTTTTCCTCATGGGACATAAAATTTCAGCCTGAGAGCTTCATGCAGGAGCAGAGAACAGAAGGTGTGTCAGGGACGTGGATGCTGGGAGCTGCAGGATCATACTACATTGCAGGAGTGATGATGATGATCATCCATTGAAAGTTGGAGGGATAGAAAGCTACCATATTGTTATGGGGGAGGGGAGACCATGCAGAGCTGAATCGATCAATGTAATGATTTGCCTTTTCTCCTAGCCTTGCAATAACAGTACATGTTATGCATACAGCAGAGGATCACAGCATGTATTTGTAGCTACTTGGTGACATGATTGCGATTTCAAGTCTGGACCACCCTGTCACATAGGATGGTATATCAGGGGCAGGATTGTAGTATGAGCATGAGACCGATGGCCTACCCCCCTGCCACGCCCCCTCCCTATACAGATGTGTGAGGGGCTGGAATGTAGGATGTTCCTGCAGCTCCCAGCATCCACTCCTCCGACAGACCTCCTGCTTTCTGCTCCTACATGAAACTGCCAGGCTGAAAATTCTCTGTCCCATGAAGGGGGGTCAGAGCTGAGGAGCAGGTATGATGTTATCGATTTATAAGAGATATATAGATCCTATAACTGCAGTGTACAGCTCTGCTTCTTCATGTAGCAGGATAGGAACTGTACTAAAAAGTTTTCTCTCACTGGAGTTTCCCTTTAACATAACCTAACATACACAATAATTCATTTGACACATTCCTTTTAACTGACAACAAACTTTTTATTTAGCATAGTGATGTATGCATTTGTATAGTGTGGCACCTCTGCATATTCAGTCACCACAGTGGTACTGCACAACACTTAGAGGTGTACTGCCCCACTCTCAGGTAAGGAAGGGGGCACTGACAGGTATCCAAGCATCCAGACACCACTGACCACTCCAGGTCAGGGTGAGAATGTTCCTATGGGAGAGTACAGTCCCAGATCCTGGCTGGAGAAGAGGAACCAGGGTAGTGGGGCTGGGCAGAGAGTAGGGTTTAGGGGAGCACCTAGGAGGGAGTCAAGCCAGGAAGGACACACGTAGATGACGAAGGACACATCACAAACCTTATAAAAAAGGTGACAGAAACATCTAGAAGTTAGGTAGTAGCTGGTAGAGAGTCGTTGGCAGGAGTTTGTGAGGGCCGCAGTGTCAGTAGAAGGGTAATATCTGTAACAAGACAACCAGAAGGCTGGAGCCAGTGGGAGCTTGTTCAAAGCACTGTTAGAGAAAGAAAGAATGAGGGCGGTCCAGAAGACAGAAGGGGTCCCAGGGGATCGGGTAGTGAGTGATCCACCTGGGGATGCCCGCTTCCACAGTGATTGTCATCATATGGAGGGACTATGCCGCAGTAGGGAAACTGAGCCCCAGACTAGTGTAGAACAACCAGGCTCAGCTAGCAACTTGAAGGCTGTGGTGCTTCCAAGGTGCCACAGCCAAAAACATGCACATCCTTTGAAAAGGTGGCCATATAGAGTTCAGAGATAGACTACAAAGTATCCCTAGGAATTATCCGCGGTCACAGGCTCAGGGCACTGTGTGAGCGAGGCGCAGGGCAAGAGGGCGAAGCAAGCGCAGAAGAAGAGTCGACCATAAAAAGACATTAGAAAGGGGTACCGGTTAGGTCCACCACCTTATTCAAGAGTTAGCTGAATCTCCTCTGTTCTATCTCCAAGAACTCAGCACTCCGCGGGTTGTTACAATGGTCATGACTGCTGTGACAGGAACAACAAAGCCATGAGTAAACATCTTGAGACTGCACAAAACTGTGTCTGTGACTTTCTTGCTGTACCCCTGTGCTGAGACACCAGTATCAACTCACTGATAACATCTGCTGCCCTGGGGTTAGCCATACCCGTAAAGGGCATAACAACTCTGCTGCATCATTATCATCGGCCCTAGAGGAACTGTAGTGCAGCGGCTGCCATCTATAGCTGCAACCTGCGGATGACATCATGTGAAAATGGTTATCCCCAGGTCCAGTCGTCCTCTCCCAGATGAAATCCCTTTTTCCTCATGACCTTCCCCAAAGAAGAGAGCCACCCATCCTGAACTTTTAATGACACCGCCAGGGTCACGGAGCCGGGTCTCGACCCCCGTGAATCTAAATAAGTTTTAAAGTCCGGTTCCGAGTATCCTAAGGCCCTGGAGGGGCATGTCAATAGCACAAATCTACATACATCTGGGTTTACATTCAGCACGTATGATGGGGAATTTTCCTGGCAGTTGTTCCAAAAGCAATCTAATATATAAAGCTGAATGTGTGTATGTGTGTATGTGTGTATGTGTGTATATCCGGGATTGGCATTTACACCGTCGCAACTATAGCCACAAAATTTTGCACAGTCACACGTCTCGACCCCGGGAGCGTCATAGGCTATGTTGTGAGGCGAAATTTTAACCCTGCGCGTTCCAGTTCACCAAACAATTTTGGCCCTATCTACATAATGGGGAAAAAGTGAATGGAAAAATATTGGAGGAAAATCGACAGCTGTCAGCTATAGAGACAAAATTTTGCACAGTCACACGTCTGGACCCTGAGAGCGTCATAGGCTATGTTGTGAGGCAAAATTTTAACGCCGCGCGTTCCAGTTTACCAAACAATTTTGGCCCTATCTACATAATGGGGAAAAAAGGAAAGGAAACGTGTGGGAGGAAAATCGACAGATGTCAGTTATAGAGACTAAATTTTGCACAGTCCTACGTCTGGACCCCGGGAGCGTCACAGGCTATGTTGTGAGGCGACATTTTAACCCCGCGCATTCCAATTCACCAAACAATTTTGCCCCTATCTACATAATGGGGAAGAAGTGACAGTTACCAGTTGACAGTTGTGAATGAGAGGGGCTTAATGATAGCGCCAAAGACTAACAGCACATACCAGCATATAGTCACTAAGGTGGGGCCCCAACAAGAGATATTCACCACGCACGGGGACATGTATACACAACACACGCACACAAAGAGTAACAGCAAGTGTATAGTCACTAAGGTGCAGCCCCAACATTGGATACTCACCACGCACCCGAACAAACACACACACACCACAAAGAGACACACACAACACAGAGACACACACCCCCAAGGGGACACACACACACTCTATAGCGACACATGCACTCACCCCACAGGGACACACACACACACCACAATGAGACACACACACCACACAGACCCCCCCACAGGGACACACACACATACACACCCTATAGGGACACATGCACTCACCCCACAGGGACACACACACCACAAAGAGACACACACACACCACACAGACCCCCCACAGGGACACACACATATACACACCCTATAGGGACACATGCACTCACCCCTCAGGGACACACACACACCACAAAGAGACACACACAACACAGAGACACACACACCCCACACAGACACCCCCCCCCCACAGGGACACACATATACACACCCTATAGGGACACATGCACTCACCCCACAGGGACACACACCACATAGAGACACACACAACACAGATACACACACACCACACAGACCCCCCCACAGGGACACACACACATACACACCTTATAGGGACACATGCACTCACCCCACAGGGACACACACACACCACAAAGAGACGCACACAACAGAGACACACACCACACAGACCCCCCACAGGGACACACACATACACACCCCAGGGACACACACACCACACAGACAGACACAGATGTGCACAAATCATCTCACACAACTCGCCTCATACGTGTGCTATCTTTTTTTTCCAAACATAAACATCTGATTAAAAACAGCCAATGTGCAAAATATGTGCCATATAGGGAATTAAGGCAGATGTCAGTCACATGAGCTGTCTATTATGTGTATGTGTATACTGTTGGCTGGAGATTTATTAGGCTGCCTATAGCAATCAATCACAGCTCAGCTTCTATTTTCCTACAGGTCATTAATATGACATATTCAAATTTACACACACACCACAAAGAGACACACACAACACAGAGACACACACCCCCAAGGGGACACACACACACCCTATAGTGACACATGCACTCACCCCACAGGGACACACACACCACAAAGAGACTCACACAACACAGACACACACACTACACAGACCCCCCCCACAGGGACACACACACATAGGCACCCTATAGGTAAACATGCACTCACCCCACAGGGACACACACACACTACACAGACCCCCCACAGGGACACACACATACACACCCTATAGGGACACGTGCACTCACCCCACAGGGACACACACACCACAAAGAGACACACACAACACAGAGAGACACACACCCCACACAGACCCTCCCCACAGGGACACACACACATACACACCCTATAGGGACACATGCACTCACCCCACAGGGACACACACACACACACCACAAAGAGCCACACACAACACAGATACACACACCACACAGACCCCCCCACAGGGACACACACACATATGTAGTGAGGTGAGCAATTCAGATTGTATTATTGAAATGGACACTGAAGTGAGCATTGCACAGTCCGATACTGCCCCTTGTGGACAAGTGCTGAAACAAACGCAGAGAAGTGGGAAATTCCCTTTTGAGCAAATGTGTTTACTCAGGAAGAGAGAGCGGCAGGAAGTCAGTATAGATCCAGAGCTGAGACAGGGAAGATCTGCTTGTGGATGTCTGTTGAAAGAGGGCTACTTTGCTACACCTTGCCGGAAAAATCACCCCGCAGAAGCCCCTGGGACTGATCCTGGGCCACTGAACTTTGGTGCTGTGTATCTGGCCGCTCTGCAAAACCTTGCCCGCCGAGCACCCAGAGTGCATGTGCAGGGGCCGTGACCGACATAAGGGAGCCATTTGTACTGCCGTGATCTTCCTGCTGCTGCTCGGTGTGCCCTGAGACTGGGAGAGACATTAAAAGAAAAATTCAGTTATCTGTGGAAGGAGACCAAAGAAGAGGACTAAGGAGTTTCCCCCTTCAGCGCTGCACTGGGACCCATCCTCGTGGGATCCCCAGGCCTGCTACGTGGGAGCGACATCTTCTTCTGTGATAAACTGGTACGTGATTTTAGGGAAAGTTAGGGAAAGATACCTTCATTGTTGTGTTTTTTTTCTTGCTGCGTACCCGGCAGAAGTGAAGATCCAGAGACTCTAATATATACAAGTGCGCATATAGTTCGGTTGACTGTGATATAAACATGTTTGCCAGTAAAGAAACGTTATTATCGGTTAAACCTGAGTATGGGGATTCTGTTGAGAAAGATCATACACACACACCCGCGGCCTTACCACCGGTCGTTACATCTGGCGTAGTCGGCAGGATGTGTGATCAACAGAATCTCCTCCCGGTAGTAGCTTATAACCAGACTTATACTATGGCCTGCAGGTCCATATCCGGTGCCAGCACTCCGAACAGTGACACGGAAGAATTGAAGCAGATAGTAGCAGAGTTGCAGAAACAGATACTACAGCTGCAGCTCATGCTAGACCAACAAGCGGACAGGCAAGCGAGACAGCAACCCAGCCGGCCTATGGGAAGGTGCTGGACATGCGGCGACCCCCGCCATAGAGCAAACTGTTGTCCGCATCCTCCACCCGTTGTGCGATATACCAGAACCAGCAAGTCATGCCCCACAACAGCAGCCACCTTTAAACTAGACGCCCCCGCCAAAGCGGCTCGCTCGGCAGGGGAGATCAGGGAAAAGGGTGTGAAGAGACAGAGCCAGACCGATAAGCAAGTGCTGGCCACTCGGGTCCAGGGGATGGTGAAGTGGTTTAATGTCCGCGATGGGTATGGCTTCATCAACAGGAATGACACAAAGGATGACGTGTTTGTACATCAGACAGCCATAAAGCTTAACAATCCTCGTAAGTGCCTCCGCAGCGTTGGTGATGGGGAGGTGGTACAGTTTGATGTTGTGAAGGGAGAGAGGGGTACAGAGGCCGCCGACGTCACCGGTCCTGGGGTGTTCCCGTTAAAGGAAGCAGATTTGCCCCCAACCGGCGCCGCTACCGCCGGCGATCCTACACTCCCCGGGTAGAAAACGTGACTGAGTTTATTGGAGATATTGTGAGCCCTGAACAAGGGAGCGAAGGTGAACGGGGGGATGACGGTTTCCCCCAACAGAGGTCCCTACTCCGCCGGAGATCAATCCCTGTGATATCAACGGCCATCACTGCCTTGGAGCCGATGGTTGTTGACAGGGACTGTCAACCTTTAAGTGGGGGGTATGTAGTGAGGTGAGCAATTCAGATTGTATTATTGAAATGGACACTGAAGTGAGCATTGCACAGTCCGATACTGCCCCTTGTGGACAAGTGCTGAAACAAACGCAGGGAAGTGGGAAATTCCCTTTTGAGCAAATGTGTTTACTCAGGAAGAGAGAGCGGCAGGAAGTCAGTATAGATCCAGAGCTGAGACAGGGAAGATCTGCTTGTGGATGTCTGTTGAAAGAGGGCTACTTTGCTACACCTTGCCGGAAAAATCACCCCGCAGAAGCCCCTGGGACTGATCCTGGGCCACTGGACTTTGGTGCTGTGTATCTGGCCGCTCTGCAAAACCTTGCCCGCCGAGCACCCAGAGTGCATGTGCAGGGGCCGTGACCGACATAAGGGAGCCATTTGTACTGCCGTGATCTTCCTGCTGCTGCTCGGTGTGCCCTGAGACTGGGAGAGACATTAAAAGAAAAATTCCGTTACCTGTGGAAGGAGACCAAAGAAGAGGACTAAGGAGTTTCCCCCTTCAGCGCTGCACTGGGACCCGTCCTCGTGGATCCCCAGGCCTGCTACGTGGGAGCGACATCTTCTTCTGTGATAAACTGGTACGTGATTTTAGGGAAAGTTAGGGAAAGATACCTTCATTGTTGTGTTTTTTTTCTTGCTGCGTACCCGGCAGAAGTGAAGATCCAGAGACTCTAATATATACAAGTGCGCATATAGTTCGGTTGACTGTGATATAAACATGTTTACCAGTAAAGAAACGTTATTATCGGTTAAACCTGAGTATGGGGATTCTGTTGAGAAAGATCATACACACACACCCGCGGCCTTATCACCGGTCGCTACACATACACACCCCACAGGGACACACCCCCCCAAGGGGACACACACACACACACCCTATAGTGACACATGCACTCACCTCACAGGGACACACACACCACAAAGAGACACACACCACACAGACACCCCCCCCACAGGGACACACACACATAGGCACCCTATAGGTACTTATGCACTCACCCCACAGGGACACACACACACCACACAGACCCCCCACAGGGACACACAAATACACACCCTATGGGGACACATGCACTCACCCCACAGGGACACACACACCACAAAGAGACACACACAACACAGAGAGACACACACCCCACACAGACCCCCTCCCCACAGGGACACACACACATACACACCCTATAGGGACACATGCACTCACCCCACAGGGACACACACACACACACCACAAAGAGCCACACACAACACAGATACACACACCACACAGACCCCCCCCCCCACAGGGACATACACACATACACACCCCACAGGGACACATGCACTCACCCCACAGGGACACACACACACACACACCACAAAGAGACACACACCACACACACACACCCACAGGAACACACACACATACACACCCTATAGGGACACATGCACTCACCCCACAGGGACACACACACACACCACAAAGAGACACACACCACACACACACCACACCCACAGGGACACACACACACATACACACCCTATAGGGACACATGCACTCACCCCACAGGGACACACAAATACACACACCTCAGGTACACACACCACACAGACACAGATGTGCACAAATCACCTCACACAACTCGCCTCATACGTGTGCTATCTTTAATTTCCAAACATAACCATCTGATTAAAAATAGCCAATGTGCAACACATGTGCCATATAGAGAATTAAGGCAGATGTCAGTCACATGAGCTGTCTATTATGTGTATGTGTGAGGTAACATATACTGCCCGGCCAGGGGGAGGGTTTACTGTTGGCTGGAGATTTATTAGGCTGCCTATAGCAATCAATCACAGCTCAGCTTCTATTTTCTTACAGGTCATTAATATGACATATTCAAATTCTATTTTGGTATAGCTAACAGCAGTTATTTATTAACCCGGGCGTAGCCGGGTACTACAGCTAGTATTAAATATAAATGTGAACAGAGTTTAAATTGGGTATTTTGCTTTTCAAGTATTTATCAGTATGAAGGTAATCTGGCTCTTTTTTCCTTTATAAATGATATGCGAATAGTGTACCTATATTTAATGGAGTGGAGAACTATGTTTTACTGTGATTTATGCCTGCCTCCAATAACAATGTGCTTAAAGTGCTTCTTCACTGAAATGTCATATGAGTAAAAAATATATGGCTTTTTGTTTAATAAATCATCTTTGTCTGTGCCTTATACTGTCATAAGTGCTCAGTTCATAGGTTAATAAGTAGTTTGTCACACAGTTATTAAAATATGTCATGCTGCACATTGCAACCTGACAAAATTGCACAATGAGAAACATCTGTAATCACTGAGAGTGATCTCCAAATTAACTCATTTAAACTGACAATTTCTGGCCTTGGCTGAGTTGTTAGCTTTCAATGGTAATCTGTATGAAGGTTGTTGAATATATATTTAATAATGTATAGTTATTTTCACTTAATGAGCATGAAATACAAGAAATAACTTTGTATGGCATTTGAAGACTGTATGACTATGAAAAGACTACTGCATGAGTTGGTTATGCAGTTTTAAATTTATGTGTAACTCCAATCAAAATAATATTTTGTTAGTATTTTTAAATACCTGTATGTAATTATCTTGTATTTTAACAGTTTCCCGATATTTGATGACTAAGTACATCCTATTTTGCAGTGCGTTCTCATAAATGGATGTACCTGTACATCCTGGTTATTGTGTGTGCACATAATAATAATAATAATAATCTTTATTTATATAGCACCAACATATTCCACAGCGCTTCACAATTCAGAGGTATGGGAGGATTTCAGGTAACATCCGGAAAGATATGAAATCCTCCCTTCTGTTACGGTCACACTGGCATTGTGATCCGAATGATCCGGGACGGGGCTGCCAGGGCCGCAGCATCCATGAGGCGACATGAAGTGTCAGTCTCAGGCGGTAGACATGGGGCGGCATCTTCAGGAGCGCCTGGTGGTAGTGCGGCCCCCTGCAGATGCCGCTCCTACCTACAGTCCTGGCCGCCGATGCTGCGACCAGGCTTGGCGTATCTGGGGATGCTGGCGGGGCATCTGCCCCAGGCTCAGCAGACTTCTGCTGCAGCGGCAGCGGCCGCGGTCTCCAAACACCCCCCCCTCCAGTGTGGCAGTGTGAGCTGTGTGAGCAGCAGCGGCAGCGGTCTCCAAACACATCCCCCCCCGTGCGGCTGTGTGAGCCGGCTGTGTGAGCCGGCTGTGTGAGCCGGCTGTGAGCGCTGTGTGAGCCGGCTGTGTGAGCCGGCTGTGTGAGCCGGCTTCATCCTTCACTGTGCCTCGCGCTGACAGGACCTGTGATGATGTCAAAGGAGGGGAGGAGTCAGGTGGGTCACATGATCAGCTCCTCAGTATGCAGCCAGTACTCCACCATGGTGCTGGATGAGGTGAAGTTTATGTGTGGGGCTGAGGATTTACAGTGTAAATTAATGTAGCAGAGCTGTGTATGTATGAGGTATATGGAGTGGAGCTGAGTGTTCAAGGTGTACAGAGCGGAGGTGCGTGTGTATGAGGTGTATGGAGTGGAGCTGTGTATGTACGAGGTGTGCGGAGCGGAATCGTGTGTGTATGAGGTGTGCGGAGCGGAGCCGTGTGTGTATGAGGTGTACAGAGCGGAGCCCTGTGTGTACGAGGTGTACAGATTGGAGCCGTGTGTGTACGAGGTGTACAGAGTGGAGCCGTGTGTGTACGAGGTGTACAGAGTGGAGCCGTGTGTGTACGAGGTGTACAGAGTGGAGCCGTGTGTGTACGAGGTGTACAGAGTGGAGCCGTGTGTGTACGAGGTGTACAGAGTGGAGCCGTGTGTGTACGAGGTGTACAGAGTGGAGCCATGTGGGTACGAGGTGTACAGAGTGGAGCCGTGTGTGTACGAGGTGTACAGAGTGGAGCCGTGTGTGTACGAGGTGTACAGAGTGGAGCCGTGTGTGTACGAGGTGTACAGAGTGGAGCCGTGTGTGTACGAGGTGTACAGAGCAGAGCCACATGTGTACAACATGTACGGAGCAGAGCCGCTTGTGTACGAGGTGTACGGAGCAGAGGCGTGTGTGTACAAGGTGTACAGAGCGGAGGCATGTGTGTACGAGGTGTATAGAGTGAAGCCGCGTGTATGCATTGTGGAGCTGAGAGTGTACAAGGTGTACGGAGCGGAGCCGCGTGTGTACGAGACGTACGGAGCGAAGCCGAGTGAGTACAAGGTGTATGGAGCAGAGCCGAGAGTGTACAAGGTGTACGGAGCGGAGCCGCGTGTGTACGAGGCGTACGGAGCAGAGCCGTGTGTGCGAGGCTTTCGCAGCGGAGCCCAGTGTGTACGAGGTGTACGAAGCGGCGCCACGTGTGTACGAAACGGAGCCACGTGTGTACGGTGTGTACAGAGCGAAGTCATATGTGTACGAGGTGTACAGAGCAGAGCCACATGTGTACAACGTGTACGGAGCAGAGCCGCTTGTGTACGAGTTGTACGGAGCAGAGCCGCTTGTGTACGAGGCGTACGTGGTGTACGGAGCGGAGTGTGTACTAGGTGTACGGAGCGGAGCCATGTGTGTACCAGTGGTGGCCCCCCCCAGCATGCCGCTCCTATAGTCCCGGACGCCTCTGCCGGCAGCATGCTTCTCCCAAGTCCTTGCCGCCTCTGTCCACCCCTCTGCAGCTCAGCACGGCGGGGAACAATGATGTCATCACTTAGCGCCGCTGTGCTGAGATGTGCAGAGCGGCAGAGGAGATGCTGAGGAGAAGAGGTATTTACTTTTTATTTTTTTAATAGTTTTTTTAGTGAGTACACTGATGGGAAACTATGTAATGTACAATATAATATAGGACAATGGGGGTGCAATATACTATATGGAGAACTATTGTGGCCCATTATATTATATGGAAGACTATGGGGGTGCATTATACTATAAGGAAGGCTATAGGGGATGCATTATACTATATGGAGGACTATGAGGGTGCATTATACTATATGGGGGTCCAATATGCTGTATGGAGAGCTATGGGGGTGCAGTATGCAATATGGGGGTGCATCATGCTATATGGAGGACTGTGGGGGTTCATTATGCTATATGGAGGACTGTGGGGTGCATTATACTATTTGGAGGACTGTGGAGGTGCATTAATCTATATGGAGGACTGTGGGGGTGATTATTCTATATGGAGGACTGTGGGGCTGCATTATTCTATATGGAGGACTGTGGGGTGCATTATACTACATGGAGGAGTGTGGGGGTGCATTATTTTATATCAAGTACTGTGGGGGTGAATTGTTCTCTATGGAGTTCTGTGGGGGTGCAATATGCTATTTGGAGGACTATGGGGTGCAATATACTATATGGAGGACTGTGGGGGTGCGTTTTTCTATATCGAGTACTGTGGGGGTGCATTCTATTATATAGAAGACTATGGGGGTGCATAATATATGGAGGAATGCGGTATACTATGTGGAATACTATGGGGGTGTATTATATTATATGGAGCAAATTATACTATATGGAAGCCATTATAATATTTGGAGGGCTCTGTGGGAGGCATGATAATACTTGGAGGCTACAAGGGAGCCTTTATACTTTATGAAGGGCTATTTGAGGGCTGTGTTGGGGGCCATTATACTGTACATAGGTCCATTTTACTACATGGAGGCCTGGGCAGGGGTCATAGTTGGGGATCGTGCTGTACTGGGGTAGTTGCAGGAGGTGCAGTAGGGTCATCATACTGTGCGTGTGGAGGAATGCACTGTGGGGGATCATACAGTGTTTGTGGGCACTTTTGTTGGCATCACACTTTAGAGGGGCAATGAAAGGGGAATCTAGGGGCTTCAGTAGGAGGAAAATTACTTTGTAAAGGCTGACATATTGTGAGAGATGTACCTATGATACCCAGCCAAATATTGCTTTTGTTGGGGGGTGCCAAATTAGAACTTCTGCTATGGGGCCCTATGATTTCTATGATGCAGGATGCATTGTCCCTCTGCTGCAGGACTGATTGGCCATAACTTAGGCTGGTTTCAGATTTGCATTTGTGTCTGCATGCGCAGGTCATGCAAACGCAGGGCAAACGCTGCCATACTGATGTGAACGCAGTGGAGATTCTCATCAGTATGGTGCTCGGCCAGTCAATCAGTGATCTCGACGGCGGCCGGGAGGCGGAGATCTGTGGCGGAGATCCTCCACCTCCCAGCCGCCGACGACGAAATTTCAATGTGATCCGCAGCGTTCTCCTGCGCCGCCATGCGGAGGACAGTGCGGATCCATTGAGATCCATGCATTGTTTGTGCACTCGCGGGCACTTGCTGATAAAACAAGCACCTGTGAACGCACAAAAAATGCAACATGTTGCATTTGGAGGGCGGAGGAGGGTGTATAAATTATGCGCAAACATAGGAACGCAGGGTTTGGCTGCGTTCTGTTACGCTTGCGTTCCGAATGCAAATGTGAAACCACCCTTACACACCAGGTCCAGTGCTGCCCCTCGGTACATTCAGGCATCCAGCCATCTTTCTCCTGAGCAGCGGTTGGTCGGTGGTGCTCTTCCCCCTTCCTGCTCCCATATCCTTTGCTCAACCCAATAGGAAGGACCCTGTTATTAATTACATAAAGACAGCCCCGTGTGTGGTGCTTGTGATTGGCTAAGCAATTCGGGAGTAAGTGTGGTTTGTTGGATGGAGAAGAAGCGCCATTTTACCAACTTAGTGCAGTGGCGGCTTGTTGATGCTCAGACTGCAGGTCTTTACCTGTGTTGTATGGAAGGTGCGGCATGGCGACTTGTCTGAATATTCAGTGCCAGGCAGCTGTCCAGAGTTTTGCAGGCGTGTGCCAGAGGTTGGCAATCAGTTCTGCCTGCAGGACCACGGCTCTGCCAGTTGTCATTATGTGTCTAAATGCTTGTGCCATGCTGCCATTGCCATTAATGATCCTTGTTCTGGATTCTTCTGTGTGGTTCTTGTATGTGCGTGTGATGGCGCAGACATCTTTGTGTGGACATCTTTTTTTTCTGTTTCTGTAAACTAAAATGTCCACTATTTTGCTCATTTTTACAGGATAAATATAAATCTGAGGGACCAGATTTATTTTTATCAATTAAAAATTTTTCTAGCGGGTGGGGGGGGGGGGCGCCGTTTTGCAGTTCGCCTCAGGCAGCAGAGAGGCTTGGTTCACCCCTGGGGGCTGCACACCATAAACGCAGGACTATAATCATTAGACCAGGCATAGTCAGATAAACAAGAGACAAGACATCTATAAGGTGAGCAATAAGATTTAGTTACACCGCATTATAGATCCAAACACGCTGCACTCAGATCTGCACCATTTTTCTTGTTTATCTCCCTACCTACCCTTTAGACTCCACAGCCTTGGAGATCTACATATATTGCAATTCAGAGGTATATATTTAAACAATCATAAGAAACAGTTAACAGAAAATACAATACATTACAAAAAACAATACAATACAGTACAATACAATACAATACAATACAAAGCATAATACAATACAATAATTAGAGAAAAATAATGACAGCCCTGCTCATAAGAGCTTACAGTCTAACAATGAGGTGGGGGTGACACAAAGTACAGGGACTTATTTACAATGATTGTATAGTCAACTTGAGGAGATGGGGAACAGATAGGAGCAGTATAAGTGGCCACCAACAATTACTTGTGATCCACTTGAAACTGGTGGTGCAGATAGGCTATGTATAGATTACTTTGACTAGAGATCTTGCTAGGCCGTCCTAAAAAGATGTGTTTTTAGGGATCGCCTAAAACTATATAAGTTGTGGATACACCTAATTTCTTGGGGTAGAGCATTCCAGAAAATTGGTGCAGCTCTGGAGAAGTCTTGAAGCCGGGAGTGGGAGGTTTGGATTAATGCAGAAGTGTCTAAAGTCACTTCCAGAGCGAAGAGAACAGGGTGGGGTAATAGACAGAGATGAGGGAGGAGATGTGGGGAAGTGCTGCACTGTGTATATAAACTATGCATGCTCAATTACTGCCAGAGCTTGGCTTACGTGATAGCTATTTAAAAAAAGACACACAACATAAAAAACAAAAAAAAATATTACGCCAATTAATATATTTATGCAATAACAAAAATAAACATAAAAAATTACACATATTTGGCATGGCTGTGTACGCAATGACCCAATATAGAAAAAGTCACACTAGTTACCCCATCGGTGGACACCGAAAAAAAAATGAAAATAAAATGTTTGGCAAAAATTAGGCTTTTACATCCAACTACCGAAAAAATAGTGCATGAAAAACACAAAAATGTTCAATGTAAATAATTATGGTATTAATGAAAAAGTCATCAAAATGAAATTATATTTTCTTCACACCCCCTTAATGAATGGTATAACATTTTGTAATGCATCAATGATGTTAATTTACTCAATGCCCCTAAGATTAATTTATTGAAGGGTTTAGTTTGTAAAATGGCGTGACTTATTGGGGGACTCTGCTGTTCTGGCTCCTAAGGAGCTCTGCCAAGGTAACAATGCAGCAGCAAACCAATTCAATAAAGTTTGAACTCCAATTTTGCACTCCTTCATTTATGAGTTTTGCACTAGGCATCAAAAGTACTTTTTGACCACATAAGGGCTATTAGTGTACTCAAGAGAAATTGCACAATAAATTGTATGGTTCATTTTTTGTTTCCATCTGAAAATAAGAAAACGCGGCTAAAGCAATATTTTGATAGGAAAAAAACATTTTTTCCATTTTCACGGCTCAACATTATAAAATACTGTAAAGCACTTGGTTCAAGGTGTTAACCACACCTCCAGATAAACTTCTTAAGTGTTGACATTTCCAAAATGAAGTCCCTTATGGTTGGTTTCCACTGCTTAGGCACATGAGGGGCTCTGCAAATGAGACATGGTGTCCGCTTTCTATTCCAAAAAACATGTTCCTACTGAAGTCATATGGTGCAATCAGACAGCAACTTTCCATCACATATTGGTTATTGATGTGCTCATGAGAAATTACACAACAAAATGTATGATCTATTTTCTTATGTTATCCTTGTGAAAAGGAAAAATTAGGGACTAAAGAAACTTTTTTGTGAAAAAAAATTACCGTATATACTCGCGTATAAGCCGAGTTTTTCAGCCCAAAAATTGGGCTGAAAAGTCCCCCCCTCGGCTTATACGAGAGTCATACAGGCCCCCCCTCAAAGTTTGGCGCCCCCACCTCACATGATGGCCCCCCCCCGCATGCAGCGCTGCGCATATACATTACCAGGATATCAGCTGTCACCCTCCCGTGGCGGATCGCGGCTCCTGGGCTCCGTGACCGGCCGGCGTCGCGATGACGTCATCGCGATGAGCCCGGCGGCCACAAAGCAGGAAGACACAGAGGAAGATGGAGCCCAGAGCCCAGGAGCCGCGATCCGCCACCGGAGGGTGACAGCTGATATCCTGGTAATCATGGGAGGTGTGGGTGCCAAACTATGAGGGGGGCCCTGCTGGGGCCCTGTATACTACCACTGGGGCTGTATATACCACTGGGGCTGCGTGTATACTACCACTGGGGCTGTATACACTACTGGGGCTGCGTGTATACTACCACTGGGGCTGTATATACCACTGGGGCTGTATATACTACTGGGGCTGTATATACTACTGGGGCTGTGTGTATACTACCACTGGGGCTGTATATACCACTGGGGCTGTATATACCACTGGGGCTGTATATACTACTGGGGCTGCGTGTATACTACCACTGGGGCTGTATATACCACTGGGGCTGCTGCTGTATATACCACTGGGGCTGCTGCTGTATACTACCACTGGGGCTGCTGCTGTATACTACCACTGGGGCTGCTGCTGTACACTACCATTGGGGCTGCTGCTGTATACTACCACTGGGGCTGCTGCTCTATACTACCACTGGGGCTGCTGCTGTATACTACCACTGGGGCTGCTGTATACCACACTGCTGGGGGCTGTATACCTGTGCTGGGGTCCACCCTCGGCTTATACACGAGTCAATAGATTTTCCCAGATTTTGGGGGCAAAAGTAGGGGAGGTCGGCTTATACACGGGTCGGCTTATACACGAGTATATACGGGTAATTTGTTTAAGTTTTTCTACCCATCATTATAAAATTGTGTGAATTACCTATGGGTTCATGGTGCTCACCCCACCTCTATATAAATACCTTGAGGGATGTAGTTTCCAAAATTAAGTGCCTTTGAAGGGGGTTTCCACTGTTTAGACACCTCAGGGGCTCTATAAATACAATATGGTATCTGCTATCTATTCCAAACAATTTTGCACTCCAAAAGTCGAGTGATGCTCCGTTAAATCCCGCCATGTCAGTAGTTTGCCCCCACATATGGGGCATCAATATACTCAGGAGAAACTGCATAATAAATTATACAATCCGTTTTCTCCTGTTACCCTTGAAATATAAATGAAAACTTTGGGGCTAAAGCAACATACCGTATATACTCGCGTATAAGCCGAGTTTTTTCAGCCCAAAAATTGGGCTGAAAAGTCCCCCCCTCGGCTTATACGCGAGTCACTGTATACAATGTATACAGTATACAGTGCCCCCATCTATATACAGCCCCCCGCCGCAATCCTGTAAAGGAATACTTTAGTATACTTATCCATCCGCTGCAGCTGTCCTGCCGCCATCGCGATTCAGCATCTTCCGACTTCAGCGTCTCCTTCCGATGGTCGCAGGCAATGACGTCATTGCCTGTGCGACCGAGGAGGAAACCGGAAGAAGACGCGAGACGCTGAAGTCGGAAGATGCTGAATCGCGATGGCGGCGGGACAGCTGCAGCGGATGGATAAGTATACTAACCTATTCCTTTACAGGATTGCGGCGGGGGGCCTGTATATAGATGGGGGGGCCTGTATATACCTCTGGGGCATATATATGTGGGGCTGCTGTATACTACCACTGGGGCTATATTTACCTGTGGGGCTGCTGTATACTACCACTGGGGCTATATTTACCTGTGGGGCTGCTGTATACTACCACTGCGGCTATATTTACCTGTGGGGCTGCTGTATACTACCACTGGGGCTGTATATACCTGTGGAGCTGCTGTATACTACACTGGGGCTGTATATACCTCTGGGGCTGCTGTATACTACCACTGGGGCTGTATATACCTCTGGGGCTGCTGTATACCACACTGTTGAGGGCTGTATACCTGTGCTGGGGTCCACCCTCAGCTTATACACGAGTCAATAGGTTTTTCCAGATTTTTGGGGCAAAAGTAGGGGGGTCGGCTTATACACGGTTCGGCTTATACACGAGTATATACGGTATATGTGGGAAAATATAAAATGCTCATTGCTTTTAATCCTGTGCTGCACCTAAAGGGTTAATAAGCTTCTTTAATATTGTTTTGAGCACTTTACGGACTGCGGTTTTAAAAATAATGTCACTTTTGGGTATTTTCTACCACATAGGTCCCTCAAAGTCACTTCAAATGTGATGTAGTTCCTAAAAACTTGGTTTTGTAAACTTTGCTGGAAAAATGAAAAATTGCTGATAAACCTTTAAACCTTCTGTCTGACTAAAAAAATGATGTTTCAAAAATGATGCTGATTTAAAGTATACATGGGGTAAATGTTTTCATTATTTATTTTAGTGGTATAACTATCTGGTTTAGCCCTTCCACGACCAAGGACTTAGGGCTTGGACACACATTCCTAGTTACATCAGAGTTTCACTGAGGAGACTGAAAGGGCTGGAGCAGTGACCCTGAACGGCCTCTCCCTGTCTGGACGGGGAGTCTGGAGCTGCACAAAACCACAATCAGCTAACAGCCCGTCCAGATAGGGAGAAGCTGTTCAGGGTCACTGTTCCAGCCCTTTCAGTCACCTCAGTGAAACTCTGATGAGTGTGTCCGAGCCCTTAGAGGTACATCCTTGGCCGCCTCCCTCCCTTTGATGAGAGCTCCCATGCTGAGCTCGCATCTGTCCTTGCACATGCCGGATGATCTCATCAGTCGGCATTTGCAGGTAACAGATGATAGCAGATCAGCGATCTGCCAACCGCTGTTAACCCCTTAGATCACGCTGTCAATCACTGACTGATCTAGAGCGGTGTGGCGGGAATGCGATCAGGGGCCTTTGTGTGTGGCCCTGACAGACAGGGGTTTTGTGAGGACTCTGGATGCTGTAATGACTCTCTTGCCCGGCAAGCGCCTCATTTGTGCTGTGGAGAGCTGTGGTTCATCACAGCTCTGTACAGCACTAGAAATCAGACTGTGCAGTATTGAGGTGCCCTAAGGGGGCATGTAAAAAAAGTAAAAGTTAAAAAAGCTTTTTAAAAAATAATGGTCAAATCACCCCCCTTTTGCCATATCGAAAATAAAACTATAGTAAAAAATACACATATTTGGTATTGCTGCATTCACAAACACCAAAGCTTCCAAAAAACACAGAACTTCCAAAATATAAAATCAAATAATCACATCTGAAATCTGTATAATGGAAAAAAAAAGTCCAAACGCAAAACTTTTTTTGGTTGCCTTAACATTGCAATAAAATGCAATAACAGGCGATCAAAACAGTGCATCCACCCAAAAATGATATTATTAGAAATGTCAGCTCAAGACGCAAAAAATAAGCTATCACACAGCCCAAGATCTTAAAAACGCTATGGGTCTTGGAAAATGGTGCCAAAAGTGCACTTCTATTTTTTTTCTCACCACTTACCGTATATACTCGTGTATAAGCCGAGTTTTTCAGCCCAAAATTTGGGCTGAAAAGTCTACCCCTCGGCTTATACACGGGTCATATACGGTACATGGTAGGTGGGGGCTGTGTCCGGGGCCGTGGAGGCTGCAGGAGGCGGGGGGGGGGGGCTGCTGTATGAGCGGCCCCGTCACGTGGGGCCGCTCATTAAATATGCACTGCTTCCCCCTGTCAATCAGCGCAGGGGGAAGCAGTGCATATAGCCCCCAAATGCTGGCACTGTCCCCCCTTGTAAGGGCCCCCCCCCCAGGGCGCTTATATTACCATTCCGGTCTTCTGATCCGCGCCGCTCCTCGGTGCTCCTCGCTGCTCCGTCCGTCCGTCCTCCTACATCCGGGATCTCCAGCCGTCGCAGGCATATGACGTCATCGCGCGACGGCTGGGGATCCCGGATGTAGGAGGACGGACGGAGCAGCGAGGAGCACCGAGGAGCGGCACGGATCAGAAGACCGGAATGGTAAGGGAAGCGGGGGGGGGCCCTTGCCAGCGAGTGCCAGCATTTGGGGGCTGTGGATACCCCTGGGGGCTGCTGGGTACCCCCAGGGGGCTGATGGGGACCCCCAGGGGGCTGCTGTATAAACCCCCTGGGGGCTGCTGGGTACCCCCAGGGGGCTGCTGTATAAACCCCCTGGGGGCTGCTGGGGACCCCCAGGGGGCTGCTGTATAAACCCCCTGGGGGCTGCTGGGTACCCCCAGGGGGCTGCTGTATAAACCCCCTGGGGGCTGCTGGGGACCCCCAGGGGGCTGCTGTATAAACCCCCTGGGGGCTGCTGGGGACCCCCAGGGGGCTGCTGTATAAACCCCCTGGGGGCTGCTGGGTACCCCCAGGGGGCTGCTGTATAAACCCCCTGGGGGCTGCTGGGGACCCCCAGGGGGCTGCTGTATAAACCCCCTGGGGGCTGCTGGGTACCCCCAGGGGGCTGCTGTATAAACCCCCTGGGGGCTGCTGGGGACCCCCAGGGGGCTGCTGTATAAACCCCCTGGGGGCTGCTGGGTACCCCCAGGGGGCTGCTGTATAAACCCCCTGGGGGCTGCTGGGTACCCCCAGGGGGCTGCTGTATAAACCCCCTGGGGGCTGCTGGGGACCCCCAGGGGGCTGCTGTATAAACCCCCTGGGGGCTGCTGGGGACCCCCAGGGGGCTGCTGTATAAACCCCCTGGGGGCTGTTGGGTACCCCCAGGGGGCTGCTGGGTACCCCCAGGGGGCTGCTGTATAAACCCCCTGGGGGCTGCTGGGTACCCCCAGGGGGCTGCTGTATAAACCCCTGGGGGCTGCTGGGTACCCCCAGGGGGCTGCTGGGTACCCCCTGGGGGCTGCTATATGTACCCCTGGGGGCCTGCTGTATACCACTAGGGCTGCTGTATACTACCACTGGGGCTGCAATACCACTGGGGCTGCTGTATATAGGGGCTGCTGTATACACCACTGGGGCTGCAATACCACTGGGGCTGCAATACCACTGGGGCTGCAATACCACTGGGGCTGCTGTATATAGGGGCTGCTGTATACACCACTGGGGCTGCTGTATATAGGGGCTGCAATACCACTGGGGCTGCTGTATACACCACTGGGGCTGCTGTATATAGGGGCTGCAATACCACTGGGGGCTGCTGTATATACCACTGGGGGCTGCTGCATATACCACTGTGGCTGCTGTATATACCACTGGGAGCTGCTGTATATACCACTGGGGGCTGCTGTATATCATACTGCTGGGGCCTGTATACCACTGCTGGGGGCTGTAAACCTGTGCTGGGGTCCACCCTCGGCTTATACGCGAGTCAATAGATTTTCCCAGGTTTTGGGGGCAAAAGTAGGGGGGTCGGCTTATACACGGGTCGGCTTATACACGAGTATATACGGTACATAAAAATATATAGATAAAAGTATATATGTTTGGTATCTACTAACTCAAACTGACATGAGGCATCATACTGATGTGTCAGTTTTAACATATAATGAACCTGATGAATAAATAAAAACAATTATGTAATTTTACTTGTTTTTACAATTCCAAAGCACTTGGAGTTTTTTTTCTCGTTTTTCACTATACTATATGGTAAAATTAATGATATCATTCAAGAGTACGACTCACTCTGCAAAAAACGAGCCCTCATATGAACAATAAGAAAGTTATGGTTCTTGGACGAAGGGAAATATAAAACAAAAGTGTAAAAACAGAAATGGGGGTAACGGGGTTAAGGGTATCAAAATTCTAAGTTCAAAAATTGAAACATTTTCCCATATTTTGTAAAATTTGTGATAGTTTCATGAATAAACTTAAATAATATCAACACAAATTTACAACTACCATGAAATGTGTAAAAAAAAAAACAATCTTCTGGGACATGTTGAAGCATTGCAGAGTTATTTCATCACTAAGGGTACCTTTACACGCCGCTACAACAAGGTGGAAACAACCAGGTTGATGAGACAAATGTATCTTGCACCGCCAAATCAACCCGAGGTAGCGGCGTGTAAAGGCAGTTGTTTCCACCCGTCACTTGCAGCACCTGTTTCAGAGCAGAGCTCTAAAACAGGTTTATTTCAACCCGATGGTAACGGCGTGTAAATACGGTAGGGTAAGGTTTATTCGTCACCTAGATAACTCCTAGGGGCGTGACACAGCCTCCGGGAAACCACCCCCCTTCAGCGATCATTGGTGGAAGCTCCTGCGTTACGATTGGTTGTCCCTGCATAGGGCGGCATATTTAAGGAGCTGACCAGTCACACTACACAATTGCTCTAGCGTCATGTATTAGTCAGCCTCCTGCGCTGGCTGGCCAGTCATGATGCTATTCCTTTGTCCTATCAGCGTACGAAATTCTCGTAATCCATAATTCTGGCATGCCTATGTGTTGTCCCTGCTGCACCAGGTCCGCCCATATTACCTTGTTGTAGTGGTGTGTAAATGGGGTAAGGTGCTCTGCAGAAGGAAACTTTAGGCACCTGGCGGTGCATCCAGAGATAGATTAACCCTTCTGTAGAGCACCTTGTAGCGGCGTGTAAAGGCGGTATCGGGTAACGTTTGTAACCGTTGGTGTGTGCTCGTGCACGTGAAGCACCCGGTTGTTTCCACCTTGTTGTAGCGGCGTGTAAAGGTACCCTTAGGCTCACGGTGAATCAAACAACTTGTTGCCTGGCATTGTAGCATTGAAAAACAGGTCCTTGGAGACTTTGGAGAAATTGCTATACCACTGGCTTCATGATTAATCCATTATGTACTGCAAGTGAAATTGGATATCACGTCACTAGTGTAAACCTTTGTCTGCACAAACCACCAGAATATATTTGCACATTGATTTATAAACCAGATGTAAATCTACGGGTGTTATATTGACCTCACATCACCACTCTCACAGACTATCATAATGCAGAGAAAGATGTCAATAGAAGCTGGTATGGGGGTTTATCCTCTTTAGCTAAAAGTGACAATTTTGTTTTAGGACATAATGATAGCTAGAGATTAGTCTGGAAAACACATTAAGAGACTTACACAAGGGAACAACACACAGATCCTACTTCCATGAGTGTTGTACTCCTATAGTGTGTGATGGAATAATATATGGTAGCTGGACCCCTCTATTCTTAATTCCAAATCCACTAACTTTTCAGAATTACACTGATTTGGTCATGAAACCAGTGGTACTGCAATTTCTCCAAAAAGTAACAGGAGTCATTTTCCACATGAAAATGCTAGACAACTGGTTGGCTACTGCTAGGTTACTATGACCAGCCAATGTGGCCTAAAACGCAAACATGGCCTGCAGCAATTTTAGTCTTGTCTCCCATACTATTTTTCTTGATGTCATTAGAATGCAATTGCAAAGGAAAATTTCAGCAGATGATTTTGATGATTTGTACATCCAAGTGCATTGACTCGAGTATAAGCCTATGGTGGGAAATACAGCAGCTCTTCATCCTGGCATATAGCCCCTCATCATTGTACATAGCCCCTCCTCCACTGTATATAACCCCTCATCACTGTACAGAATATAGCCCCTCATCATGGTATATAACCCCTCATCACTGTATATAGCTCCTCAGCACTGTATATAGTTCCCCTCCACTGTATAAAGCCCCTCATCACTGTATATAGCCCCCTCCACTGTATATTGCCCCTCATGGTATATAGCCCCTCATCACTGTATACAGCTTCTCATGACTGTATATAGATGCCCTCATCATGGTAAATACTCCCCTCCATAACTGTATATAGCCCCCATTACTATATGTAGCCCTCTCCACTGCATATAACCCCCTCATCATTGTAAAAGCCCGCCCATTCACTTAACAATTACCGTATATACTCGTGTATAAGCCGAGTTTTTCAGCCCAAAAATTGGGCTGAAAAGTCCCCCCCTCGGCTTATACACGGGTCAATACGGTATGCTGTGGGGGGGGAGCTGTGACCGGGGGCTGGAGGAGGCAGGAGTGGTCGCGGTGACCGCAGGCGGTCACGTGGGGCCGCCTCATTAGTGCAATGAATATGCACGGCATCCCCCCGTCCATCAGCGGCGGGGGGATGCCGTGCATATTGCACTACACAGCCCCCTCTCCTTAGTATGCGTCCCCCAGTAGTAATAAACAGCCCCCCCCCCCTCCTTATCATGTCCCCCCCGGCTGCGGCAGCTGTGAAAATAACAAACAGTTTATACATCACCTTCCGACGCAGCTCCTCCGCTCCTCCGGTCCTCAGCATCTCCGCTCGCCGGCTTCTTCTTCCTTGTTGTGCCGGTGTCATGTGACCGGGCGCAGGAGATGACGTCATATCCTGCGCGCGGTCACAAGCCGGCACATCAAGAAAGAAGAAGCCGGCGAGCGGAGATGCTGAGGACCGGAGGAGCGGAGGAGCTGCGTCGGAAGGTGATGTATAAACTGTTTGTTATTTTCACAGCTGCCGCAGCCGGGGGGGACATGATAAGGAGGGGGGGCTGTTTATTACTACTGCGGGACGCATATTAAGGAGGGGGGCTGTGTACTACCACTGGGGCTGCTGGATACTACACTGGGGCTGCTGTATACTACCACTGGGGCTTCTGGATACTACACTGGGGCTGTATATACCTCTGGGGCTGCTGTATACTACCACTGGGGCTGTATATACCTGTGGGGCTGCTGTATACTACACTGGGGCTGTATATACCTCTGGGGCTGCTGTATACTACCACTGGGGCTGTATATACCTCTGGGGCTGCTGTATACTACACTGGGGCTGTATATACCTCTGGGGCTGCTGTATACTACCACTGGGGCTGTATATACCTCTGGGCTGCTGTATACTAACTACTGGGGCTGTATATACCTGTGGGGCTGCTGTATACTACCACTGGGGCTGTATATACCTCTGGGGCTGCTGTATACTACCACTGGGGCTGTATATACCTCTGGGGCTGCTGTATACTACCACTGGGGCTGTATATACCTGTGGGGCTGCTGTATACTACCACTGGGGCTGTATATACCTGTGGGGCTGCTGTATACTACCACTGGGGCTGTATATACCTGTGGGGCTGCTGTATACTACCACTGGGGCTGTATATACCTCTGGGGCTGCTGTATACTACCACTGGGGCTGTATACTACCTCTGGGGCTGCTGTATATTACCACTGGGGCTGCTGTATATACCTTTGGGGCTGCTGTATACTACCTCTGGGGCTGCTGTATACTACCTCTGGGGCTGCTGTATACTACCTCTGGGAATGCTGTATACTACCACTGGGGCTGCTGTATACTACCTCTGGGGCTGCTGTATACTACCACTGGGGCTGCTGTATACTACCTCTGGGGATGCTGTATACTACCACTGGGGCTGTATATACCTCTGGGGCTGCTGTATACTACCACTGGGGCTGTATATACCTGTGGGGCTGCTGTATACTACCACTGGGGCTGTATATACCTGTGGGGCTGCTGTATACTACCACTGGGGCTGTATATACCTCTGGGGCTGCTGTATACTACCACTGGGGCTGTATACTACCTCTGGGGCTGCTGTATACTACCACTGGGGCTGCTGTATATACCTTTGGGGCTGCTGTATACTACCTCTGGGGCTGCTGTATACTACCTCTGGGGCTGCTGTATACTACCTCTGGGGATGCTGTATACTACCACTGGGGCTATATACTACCTCTGGGGATGCTGTATACTACCACTGGGGCTGTATATACCTCTGGGGCTGCTGTATACTACCACTGGGGCTGTATATACCTGTGTGGCTGCTGTATACTACCACTGGGGCTGTATATACCTGTGGGGCTGCTGTATACTACCACTGGGGCTGTATATATCTCTGGGGCTGCTGTATACTACCACTGGGGCTGTATACTACCTCTGGGGCTGCTGTATACTACCACTGGGGCTGCTGTATATACCTTTGGAGCTGCTGTATACTACCTCTGGGGCTGCTGTATACTACCTCTGGGGCTGCTGTATACTACCTCTGGGGATGCTGTATACTACCACTGGGGCTATATACTACCTCTGGGGATGCTGTATACTACCACTGGGGCTGTATATACCTCTGGGGCTGCTGTATACTACCACTGGGGCTGTATATACCTGTGGGGCTGCTGTATACTACCACTGGGGCTGTATATACCTGTGGGGCTGCTGTATACTACCACTGGGGCTGTATATACCTCTGGGGCTGCTGTATACTACCACTGGGGCTGCTGTATATACCTTTGGGGCTGCTGTATACTACCTCTGGGGCTGCTGTATACTACCTCTGGGGCTGCTGTATACTACCTCTGGGGATGCTGTATACTACCACTGGGGCTATATACTACCTCTGGGGATGCTGTATACTACCACTGGGGCTGTATATACCTCTGGGGCTGCTGTATACTAACTACTGGAGCTGCAGCTGTATATACCACTGGGGCTGCTGCTGTATACTACCACTGGGGAGGCTGCTGTATATTACCATTGGGGGGCCTGTATACCACACTGCTGGGGCTGTATACCTGTGCTGGAGTCCACCCTCGGCTTATACACGAGTCAATAGGTTTTCCCAGGTTTTGGGGCAAAAGTATGGGGGTCGGCTTATACACGGGTCGGCTTATACACGAGTATATACAGTACATCACTGCTGCGCCGGTCACATGATTACTGTGATTACTGTGATTCTGTGATCCCAACACAGTCCTCCATGCATTATAATGGACCTATCTAGAGTATAATGGCCCCCACACCTGTTTACACTGTATATTGGTCACCACTAGCCCTCCAAACACTATAAATATTGCCAGACAGCCCTCTCACAGTATCGTAGAAACACAAACACAACCCTTATAGCCCTCAAAATAATATAATGGCATCTACTTAGCCTACAATATAGTATATTGGACCCCCCCTTAGCCCTCCATTTAGAATAATAAACACTCTGTAGTCACAGATACACACCCCATAATCCTCAATATAGTATAATGCACCCCTCATAGTTTTGCATTTAGAATATTGCACCCCCCATAGTCCTACATATAAAGTAATGCACAACCCAAAATCCTCCATATTAAATAATGTACCCCTATAGTCCTCCAAATGTAATAATGCACTGCCATAATCCTCCATGTAGAATAATTCACCCCATTATCTCCATATAGAATAATGCATCTCCATATAAAAAAATGCACATCCCACATTCATTCATATAGTATTATAACCACCAGTGTACTCATTGATTAAAAAATAAATACTCACCTCCTGTCATCTTCGTGGTAAGTGTTCTGCAGCTCTGGTCTTGTCAGTAGGGATGGGCGAATCTACTCGCTAGGACTCGTTACTCGGCGAGTAGTAAGGGACTCGCAGGACTCGGTACTCTGCGAGTTTCCCAGCGTTTACTCGCACGAGTCCAATGCAAATCAATTGCAAACGCTGACAAAACTAGGATTGCCATTGTTTGCATTAGACTCGGCTACTGTGCCAGTGATAGCAGGGAAACTGCAAATAACTGCTGTTACATTCCAAGCCGAGTCCAACTGTCTTCTCTGTGCAGCTCCAGGGTCCTAGAGCCCGCCTGCTCACAGAGATGATGTAGCAGTGCTGAGATTGTTCTCAGTCTGCTCATTCCCTGTGCATAGACATCTATATCTATGCACAGGGGATGTAGCAGAGAGGACATCGCGTTTTGGACTACGTCGGACGGAAGAGGATTTTTTTAATTAAAGATGGAGTCCCTAATGGCTTTTTTTTTTATTTCAAATAAATATTTTTCTCTGTGTTTTTTTAACCCTTTATTGGAGATTCTTAGTGGCTGGGTCAAACGTGGCCTGACATTAAGAATCTCGGGCTTAATACCAGCTTGTATAACAAAGCTGGTATTAACCCCTTTATTACCCAGCGTGCCACCGCCACCAGGGCCGCTGGAAGAGTGGGGTTCAGCACCAGAGGATGGCGCTTCAATGAACGCGCCATCTTCTGGGGCGGCTGCGGGCTGAAATTTGCAGCGGGGGGTGCCCAGAAAGCTTGGGCATCCCTGCGCTGCGGATTCCAGCCCCCAGCTGCTTAGCTGTACCTGGCTAGACATAGAAATTGCGCGGAGCCCCACGCATTTTTTTTTTATTATTTCATGAATTTCAGAGTCAGAGTCTCAGAGTCAGAGTCTCAGAGTCAGAGTCTCAGAGTCTCAGAGTCAGAGTCTCAGAGTCAGAGTCTCAGAGTCAGACTCAGAGTCTCAGAGTCTCAGAGTCAGAGTCTCAGAGTCAGAGTCTCAGAGTCTCAGAGTCTCAGAGTCAGAGTCTCAGAGTCAGAGTCTCAGAGTCAGAGTCAGAGTCTCAGAGTCAAAGTCTCAGAGTCAGAGTCAGAGTCTCAGAATCAGAGTCTCAGAGTCAGAGTCAGAGTCTCAGAGTCAGAGTCAGAGTCTCAGAGTCTCAGAGTCAGAGTCTCAGAGTCAGAGTCTCAGAGTCAGAGTCTCAGAGTCAGAGTCAGAATCTCAGAGTCAGAGTCAGAGTCTCAGAGTCAGAGTCAGAGTCTCAGAGTCAGAGTCTCAGAGTCAGAGTCTCAGAGTCAGAGTCTCAGAGTCAGACTCAGAGTCTCAGAGTCAGAGTCTCAGAGTCTCAGAGTCAGAGTCAGAGTCTCAGAGTCAGAGTCTCAGAGTCAAAGTCTCAGAGTCTCAGAGTCAGAGTCTCAGAGTTAAAGTCTCAGAGTCAGAGTCTCAGAGTCAGAGTCTCAGAGTCAGAGTCTCAGAGTCAGAGTCAGAGTCTCAGAGTCAGAGTCTCAGAGTCAGAGTCAGAGTCTCAGAGTCAGAGTCTCAGAGTCAGAGTCAGAGTCTCAGAGTCAGAGTCTCAGAGTCAGAGTCAGAGTCTCAGAATTTCATGAAATAATTTTAAAAAAATGCGTGGGGCTCCGCGCAATTTCTATTTCTAGCCAGGTACAGCTAAGCAGCTGGGGGCTGGAATCCGCAGCGCAGAGATGCCCAAGCTTTCTGGGCACCCCCCGCTGCAAATTGCAGCCAGCAGCCGTCCCAGAAGATGGCGCGTTCATTGAAGTGCCATCCTCTGGCGCTGAACCCCGCTCTTCCAGCGGCCCTGGTGGCGGTGGCACGCTGGGTAATAAAGAGGTTAGGGCCAGCTTTGTATTATCAGCTGGCCCTAAGCCCGAAATTTATGGCGGTCACGCCAATATTAGACATGACCGCCATGAATTTCTATTAAATTGTTTTAAAAAAAACACAACACAGAGAAAAATTTTTATTAGAAATAAAAAAAAAGCCATTAGGGACTCCATCTTTAATTAAAAAAAATCCTCTTCCGTCCGACGCAGTCCAAAACGCGATGTCCTCTCTGCTCATCTCTGTGCATAGATATAGATGTCTATGCACAGGGAATGAGCAGACTGAGAACAATCTCAGCTCTGCTACATCAGGCAGCAGGCAGGCTCTAGGACCCTGGAGCTGTGGCAGCCAGCACGCAGAGCAGACAGGACTCTTCTCTTATCTGTGCGAGTTTCCCAGGGATTACAGTTGCAAAGTAAAGGAGTCCAATGCAAATAAATGACAAAACTAGGATTGCTTCAGGCTGAAGCTTCCGAGACACATCTGCGATTTATAAATCTCACACTACTCGCTATTACTCGCTTCCCCATTCATTAATATTGGACTCGCTAGACTCGCAACGAGTAGCGAGTCCTGTGCTCGGACTCGCTAGAGTCAAGCGATTCCGAGTAATTTAGGATTCACCCATCACTACTTGTCAGCTCACATGGCGCACTGATGTGAAGTCATCATGCTTGCTTTGCTGAGACATCATCGAACCCTCTTATATCATTGTTTCCTACTGTATCAGTATCTGCGATGCTGATAGAGTTGAAATGGTAGGAGTGAGACCTAGTGTCGAATGCTGACACCGGGTTCCATAGTGGCTGCCATTGGCGATACACCACTGTTCTGGATGTTGCAATTGCAGTGTCGAGAAGTGTAGGTGGATTAGTAATAAGCTAACGAAATTAAAATAATGCTCAGATGCTTTTGCATTTTAATAATAAGCTCATTACGAATATGTTATTTATTCTCTGTGCTTGACTTTAAGAAGTTTGTTTTATAGGTGTCTACATTGAAACATATCTTAGTATCCAGTGTACCCACATAATGTAGACCAGATTTTCTTTAACTGTGATATGATATTGTGTTATCCCCAGGTACAATCACATATTTAAGAGTATGGTCCAACAGAAGCTTATTGACCTTTGAAATGTTTTCCACAAAAGCTCAGCCATAATTTCCCATGTCTTTTTACTTTTATAAGCAGCACAAGGAAAAAAGTTTTTTTTTTTTACTGTTCATGAGCATATTATATGGAAAAATAGTTCTTACTAAAATACGTGACAGTATTTGCTTTCCATTGTGAAGCAATCATACCGCTAAGGGACACAGTTTTGTAATAAATCCATTGATAGAACTAAGAGTTGATATATGTTATGAACTCACACAGAATAATAATGTTTGTCGGAGGTTAGAAGTGATTTCGGTATCTGATCCTGAAATACTTGCAGAAATCTCTATGGTATAGGTGTATACACACACAGAGTAGACTATTTAACAATGCTCCTAGTGAGTGGACGCAGAAGCAAACTGATGAAAAGAGAGAAGGAAAGCAACCAGGGAAGACTAGCAGATCCTGTCCTTGTCTATGACAGTCCACAAACAAGCGTTCAATGCAATGCTTGCTTCTGAATTTCAGATGGTGTAAGCATGCCACCAATCACTCAATAAAGAAACAATGCCAGCAGTAAAAACATCATTGTTGGCAAAATATTGCCCTGTGTAAATGGGGAATAAGGGATATGCTACCAATAGGAGCGTCACTACAATAAGTGCTGGGGTTGCAATTGTACCCAGGCCCCGGAGCCTAGGGGGGATCAAAAATCCTTTTGGCCTATAGAAAAAGACTAATGCCATTAAAGTTTTGCAAGAATCAGGAGCCCTGTTGGAGCTTTTGCATCGGAGCCCATGAGCTTCAAGTTGCGCCACTGGCTACCAATATTACATGCGTGAGCCTTTGAAGGCATTTGGGTTTAGGACAATGTACAGCTGTATCTCAATGAATTAGGATATCATCAAAAAGTTATTTTTTTCAGTAATTCAATACAAAAAGTGAGACGCATATATTATATAAAGTCATTACAAACAGAGTGACCTATTTCAAGTGTTTATTTCTGTTAATGTTGATGATTATGGCTTACAGCTAATGAAAACACAGAGGTCATTATTTCAGAAAATTAAAGTAGGGAGGATAAAGAGTTAAAAACTATGCTGCCATATTCTACGAGATATCACAGGGTGAATATAATTTTGCATTATTAGTCAATGCATTTTCATCCTCCCTAATCTATATGCACCACACTGGGGACTGCAGCCGTGATATGCTTTTATAGTTGTTGTGACTCTCACAACAACACAAAGTGAAGCCTATGATACCTATTTAGGTAATATTTTATCTCTCAGACCCTTCATAATCCCTACTTTAATTTTTTGAGATAATGACCTTTGGGTTTTCATTGGCTGTAAGTGATATTCATCAACATTTACATAAATAAACACTTGAAATAGATCACTCTGTTTGTAATGACTCTATATCAGTGATGGAGAACCTATGGCACGCGTGCCAGGGAGGGCACGCAAGGGTGGGTCAGGTTCATCCACGCTCGGGAGAAATGACTCACCCTCTGATTGCCCACCTGGCAATAGGGTAATACCTTGAGAAAGATTCTCAGGAGAAAATGGTTTACCCCTTCTATCCTGAAGGCATCTATCCATATGTATAGCCAAAGATATGGCAGCCTCCAGAGATTCCGGGGTCTCATAAATCGCCAGAGCATCCTTCAACCTATCTGAGAGTCCCTGGCAAAAATGACTTCTGAGGGTCGGATCGTTCCACTTAGTGTCAGTAGCCCACCTACGAAACTCAGAACAGTAAGTCTCTGCTGACCGATTTCTCTATTGGAGGTGACGCAATCTGGATTCGGCCAAAGACACACGGTCAGAATGATCATAAATGAGCCCAAAAGCATCAAAAAACACATCTGCAGACCGGAGACAAACAGAGTCATGTGGCAAAGAGAATGCCTATGATTGGTGATCCCCCTGACACAGCGACATAATAATTCCCACATGCTGTTGCTCATCTCCAGAGGAATAGGGCCAAAGCCTAAAGTATAGTTTACAGGCTTCTTTAAATACAGCAAATTTGTCTCTGTCTCCTGCAAGCCTGTCGGGGAGAGCAATCTAAGGTTCAGGTCTGACCTGACCACACGCTGGGTCCCCCATCACAACATTCTGCAGCTGCTGATCCTGCAAAGATTACCAACTGTCTGCAACTTCCAGAGTCAGAGTCGGGAGCTGCTGGGCCAAAGCAGACATAGGATCCATGAATAGAAAAAGGAAGAAAGAAAAAAAAAACAGTTTCACCATTTTCATTTCATTAAGGTGCGGCTGGTGATAATCTGCTGTGGCAGTCAGCGGCTCCGCAGGGGGGGGGAACAGAGTCACACAGTGTTGGAATTTTGCATCCAGTTTACTCACTTGACTTGTAATTAGCCACCGAGTACTTCTCTCTACCAAGTCCTCTCTGATCTGTCCGCAAGGAATTAGGATAGCTTGTCCTGGACCCCTTGTGTGCCACTCTGTACTCTGGTCTCTCTCCCAGCGCTACCTCTTTGCATCTCCTGTCAGCGCCTCTGCACGCAGTGCCCCGATCTAGCAGCCACGGGTCCTGTTGGGCGAATGACTAGTACCTGTCTCCTAACCCTAGTTCGGCTGCCTTTTCAGCTGGTGCGTCGGGTTGCGGCCACCACTCATGGAGATTGAGTGGCCTCCAGTTTGGTGGTTTTGGCATACAGCGTCCGTGCCACGCTCAGGGCTAGTTCCCTGGTTCTTGACCAACCCCATCGTCCGACTATCCTAGTCCCGGATCTGGGTGTCCAGGCTGTTCTTACTCCACCTGTGCCCCTGGAGTTCTCTCTGCTCTCCTGCACACTTGGCTTTCACTTCCGTCACTCTCTTACTACCAACTCGCACACTACCAACTAACAACCCTACTCACTCACTAACTCCCCACTGTCTGTTCTTCCCTTGTCACCTTTTGACTGGGCCCTCCCCCCGGGTTTGCACATGGCCCCCTGGGTCCTGGGGTGTGTAGGTGTGATTGGTGAGGCCTGAGTTCACTATCCCTTTTTCCTTTTGGACTGAGATACCACATCCTGTTATTGAGTGCAGTACACCTTTGTGGCAACCAGACCGGTTGGGCGCCACATTCCCCCTTGGTAGAGATTTAGCTTGTCCCTGAAAGACCCATGGGTTATAAAGATGTTACACAAAATTCACATTTTTTATATATGCATGAATAAACATTAGAACAACACATGAATGATTTGGCTTCCCTTATGGGAGGTACTGTATTTTAATGTTGCGTAACAATCTTATTTTAATAATAAAAATAGAAAAGATTTATACATGAGGGTACCTTTACACGCTGCTACAACATGGTGGAAACAACCGGGTGCTTCACGTGCACGAGCACGCAGCAACGGTTACAAACGGTACCCGCACCGCCTTTACACGCCGCTGCAAGGTGCTCTACAGAAGGTTGAATCTATCTCTGGATGCACCGCCGGGTGCCTGAAGTTACCTTCTGCAGAGCACCTTACCTCATTTACACGCCACTACAACAAGGTATTATGGGAGGACCTGGTGCAGCAGGGACAACACATAGGCGTGCCAGAATTGTGGATTACAAGAATTTCGTACGCTGATAGGACAAAGCAATAGCATCATGATTGGCCAGCCAGCGCAGGAGGCAGACTAATACATGACGCTCGAGCAATTGTGTAGTGTGACTGGTCAGCTCCTTAAATATGCCGCCCTATGCAGCGACTACCAATCGTAACGCAGGAGCTTCCTCCAATGATCGCTGAAGGGGGTGTGGTTTCCCGGAGGCTGTGTCACGCCCCGGGGAGTTATCTAGGTGACGAAGAAACCTTACCCTACCGTATTTACACGCCGTTACCACCGGGTTGAAATCAACCTGTTTTAGAGCTCGGCTCTGAAACAGGTGCCGCAAGTGACGGGTGGAAACAACCGCCTTTACACGCCGCTACCTCGGGTTGATTTGGCGATGCAAGATACATTTGTCTCATCAACCCGGTTGTTTCCACCATGTTGTAGCAGCGTGTAAAGGTACCCTAAGTGTGCGTAAAAGGCAAGAAAGGTTTCAGTTCCAGGGTTTCAGGGTGTCCATATCATCATTCGTTGTGGAAACACGTTGCGGTGTGGTAATAAACAGGACTTAATTTCCTAAATCTGATCCCTTTTTTGTGCCCCAGCGCTCCTATATAAAGTAACCTTTTGTTGCATTTGAATCATATCGTCATTGTCACGCTGCCCTCAATCCCCAAGTAATCAGGCTCACACACAGTAATTTGGATCCAAGAAAAAAATTTTATTTTTTTTAAACACATGAAATGGAAAATATAAAAACACAGATACAGAAAGGAAAGACAATGGACATGGAAACATCATGTTACATTGTAAACACACAATAAAGAACACAAATAAAACCTAAACTAACTACCGTATACAGTATACTCGTGTATAAGCTGACCACCCTACTTCTGCCCTCAAAACCTGGGAAAACCTATTGACTCGTGTATAAGCCGAGGGTGGACCCCAGCACAGGTATACAGCCCCCAGCAGTGTGGTATACAGGCCCCCCCAGTGGTATACAAGCCTCCCCAGTGGTAGTATACAGCAGCCTCCCCAGTGGTATATACAGGCCCCAGCAGTATTACAGCAGCCTCCCCAGTGGTATATAGCAGCCCCAGTGGTGTGGTATACAGCAGTCCCAGTGGTATATAGCAGCCCCAGTGGTATACAGCAGCCCCAGTGGTGTGGTATACAGCAGCCCCAGTGGTATATAGCAGCCCCAGTGGTATATAGCATCCCCAGAGGTATACAGCAGCCCCAGTGGTGTGGTATACAGCAGCCGCAGTGGTATATAGCAGCCCCAGTGGTATATAGCAGCCCCAGTGGTATATAGCAGCCCCAGAGGTATACAGCAGCCCCAGAGGTATACAGCAGCCCCAGTGGTGTGGTATATAGCAGCCCCAGTGGTATATAGCAGCCCCAGAGGTATACAGCACCCCCAGTGGTGAGGTATACAGCAGCCCCAGTGGTATTTAGCAGCCCCAGTGGTTTACAGCAGCCCCAGTGGCCCCCAAATGCTGGCACTTGCCCCCCCCTCTGTTGTAAGGCCCCCCCTGGTGCATAACTTACCATCCCCGGTCTTCTGCACAGCGCCGGTCTTCTGTGCTTCGTCCACCATGCTCCCGTCCTCGCTGCATCCGGGTCATGTGACCGGCCGGTCGCATGAAGTCATCGCTACGCGACGGCCGGGGACCCCGGATGCAGCGAGGACTGGAGCATGGAGGACGAAGCTCAGAAGACCGGCGCTTTGCAGAAGACCAGGGATGGTAAGTTAAGCACCAGGGGGGCCTTACAACATAGGGGGGGCGAGCACCAGCATTTGGGGGCCATTTATTTAGATATGCACTGCTTCCCCCTGCCGCTGATTGACAGGGGGAAGCAGTTCATATATAATGAGCGGCCCCACGTGATGGGGCGCTCATACATCAGCCTCCCCCCGCCTCCTCCAGCTTCCCCAGCCCCGGACACAGCCCCCACTACCGTATTGACCTATGTATAAGCCGAGGGGGGACTTTTCAGCCCACTTTTTGGGCTGAAAAACTCGGCTTATACACGAGTATATACGGTAACTAAAACCTGTGCACACAATTAAATAACCAAAAGAAAACACCATGGTGCAGCAACCCTGCTGTTTGCACCATGGCCACCATGTTCGGAACAACCAGAACCAACCACACTAGACGTGCTGGTTCTGCCAGCCCACTGCCCCAGGGCCATTAAAGTAGGAGCAGTATGCATCTCTACTGTCCCTGGCCTCCTGCTGAGTGCGACCATGGCTCAGCGGCTGGAGTGGCGCCACACCATGGTCAACATCACGCCAAACCCCTGAACGGACCTCCCCTGTTGTGGGGTCCACAGAATCTACATAACTTCCCGGCGTGTATGATGCTCTATCCCTATGACGCAGGAAGTTATGCAGGACACAGCAGGCCAGCACTATCGCGTCAATAGACTCCAGTTTCATATGCGTATGAAAAACCCGGAATGTATTCGCCATGATCCCAAACGCATTTTCAACCACACGGCGAGCCCGGGATAGCCGGTAATTGAAAATGCGTCGCTCAGAAGTAAGGGTCCTCTGGGGATATGGCCGCAGTAGGTGTGCCTGAAGTGGGAATGCTTCATCCGCCACAAACACAAAGTTGAGATGATGGCTCGTCTCTTCATTTGAGAGTAAGTTCAGCCCACCGGTCCTTAGTAGTTGTGCCAAGGAGCAGTGTGCGAACACCCCCCCAGCTGAGATACGCCCGTTCATTCCAACGTCCACATAGAGGAACTCATAGTTCGCATCCACCAGGGCCATGAGGACTATAATAAAATACCCTTTGTAATTATAATACAAAGAGCCCGAGTTGGGGGATTTAGTAATCCTCACGTGCTTACCATCCAAAGCGCCCCCGCAGTTTGGGAAGTTCCACCGGCTTTCAAAGCCCTGGGCTACTTGCATCCATTCTGCTGGTGTTCGTGGCAACTTTATGTAGGATGGCCGCAGAGTAGGGATGGGCGAATCTACTCGCTAGGACTCGTTACTCAGAGAGTAGTAAGGGACTCGCAGGACTCGGTACTCTGCGAGTTTCCCAGTGATTACTCACACAGTAACGAGTCCAATGCAAATCAATATCAATCCTAGTTTTGTCAGAGACTCTGACTTGCATTGGTCTGATTACTGTGCGAGTAATCTCTGGGAAACTCGCAAAGTAACTGCTGTTACTTTGCGAGCCGAGTCCAGCTGTCTGCTCTGTGTGCAGGCTGCCGCAGCTCCAGGGTCCTAGAGCCCGCCTGCTCACAGAGATGATGTAGCAGAGCTGCGATTGTTCTCAGTCTGCTCATTCCCTGTGCATAGACATCTATATCTATGCACAGGGGATGTAGCAGAGAGGACATCGCATTTTGGACTGCGTCGGACGGAAGAGGATTTTTTTAATTAAAGATGGAGTCCCTAATGGCTTTTTTTTTATTTCTAATAAAAAATTTTCTCTGTGTTGTGTTTTTTTAAAACAATTTAATAGAAATTCATGGCGGTCATGTCTAATATTGGCGTGACCGCCATAAATTCCGGGCTTAGGGCCAGCTGATAATACAAAGCTGGCCCTAACCTCTTTATTACCCAGCGTGCCACCGCCACCAGGGCCGCTGGAAGAGCGGGGTTCAGCACCAGAGGATGGCACTTCAATGAACGCGCCATCTTCTGAGGCGGCTGCGGGCTGCAATTTGCAGCGGGGGTGCCCAGAAAGCTTGGGCATCCCTGCGCTGCGGATTCCAGCCCCCAGCTGCTTAGCTGTACCTGGCTAGACATAGAAATTGCGCGGAGCCCCACGCATTTTTTTTTTAATTATTTCATGAAATTCATGAAATAATAAAAAAAAAGGGCTCCCCTATATTCTTGTGTCTGGCCAGGTACAAATAGGCACCTGGGGGTTGGGGGCAGCCCGTCGCTGCCTGCTGGATCCGGCTGGTTCCAGAAATACGGCGAAGCCCATGTAATTTTTTTTCTGAAAAATCAATAAAACAATCATAAAAAAGGGACTGCATCTTTATTAACCCCTCGCCCATGGTCCAGGGTTAATGAAGATGCAGTCCCTTTTATTTACATTGTTTTATGGATTTGTCGGAAAAAAATTTCACGTGGGCTTCGCCGTAGATATAGATGTCTATGCACAGGGAATGAGCAGACTGAGAACAATCTCAGCTCTGCTGCATCAGGCAGCAGGCGGGCTCTAGGACCCTGGAGCTGCAGCAGCCAGCACAGAGGAGACAGCCGGACTCTTATCTGTGCGAGTTTCCCAGCGATTACTTGCACAGTAAACGAGTCCAATGCAAATCAATGGCAGGCTGAAGCTTCCGAGACACATCTGTGATTTGTAAATCGCACACTACTCGCTGTTACTCGCTTCCCCATTCATTAACATTGGACTCGCTAGACTCGCAACGAGTAGCGAGTCCTGGGCTCGGACTCGCTAGAGTCAAGCGATTCCGAGTAATTTAGGATTCGCCCATTACTACCGCAGAGCACTCCAGATGGCCTCACACGTCTCAGGGATCAGGCGGCTCAGCAGGGACTGGGATACACGTGACGTGTATGTGAGGTCGGTCCTTGACCGGCCTGTAGCCAGGAACCGCAAAGTAATAACCAACCGCTCCTCAGCTGATACCGATCGATGCATGACAGTGTTCTGACGGGCTATCAGTGGCCCCACGTGCTGCAAAAGGAAGTTGAAAGAGTCCTCAGACATACGGAGGTAGTTTCGGTAATCATGCGGATTGTTATCCTGCAGCTCACGCACCAGCTGCATGTGGCCCCGGGTCTCCCGGAGGCAAAGCCAATCCCGGATCCACACACGCTGTTGTCGGCGACGCATCAACCTTTCATACCGATCCTCCATCCACAGTTGCTCTTCCACCAACGCAAGAGCCACGATAACACGTCGATCATGTCGATTCTGCATCTTGGGTATCAGCACCTGTATATGATAAACAAAATCATCAGTACATACAGCAATATGGTGACATGTTTGCATGTAAAGAAAGCCACCCAATACTTAGATTACACACTAGGGAAAAGCAGATTTAATCGCTCGTGTGTGCACAGCACACATGCTTGGGAACATTGCAAGACCTTCACCCACAAGTGGGCGCTAAACAAACGGAACATGCTCACTGATCAGGCCCGTCCATTCTTCTACACTTTGTTGCATTGCTGAAAGTAACACATCTGGACATATCTGTGTTAAAAGGGGACATGTGTCACCACAAAGAACGGCTATACATGTCACACAAACAATGTAGGATACCATATATTTACACTTCTACAGTCTGTAAGTATCAACGTATCACAGCCTTGCTGGGTGAGTAATCACAGATGACACGAAACAGATGATACATGACTCATCCTGTAGTGATGCTGGGCCACATGTGTTTGCAAGAGGGAGCTCCACATCTAAACATTCTCTGCTGCCTCACGCCTCAAATCCATGTCTGATCCTAGCCATGTTGGTCCCAGTGTATGTTCTCCCCAAGCAGTATGACATTTTCAGTTCATTGCCCATCTGTATGACATTACATTACATTAGACTCCAGCAGCCATGATCCTGTATGACGAATGGAAACAAACACAATAATTTTGTAACTACAATATGCGAATGTATGGGCAACACATGTGAAAAATACACCAGCATGCTACGCTATTGTAGTGACCAAACTGACATCACATGTGCGTCCGATACAGTAGCCTATTGCGTTACCCAAGCCAATCATACGCCTCAGGCCGCCACGCCGCTACATCCATGTCTGCACACAAATACTTACTTAATGACTCTGGGCAGCAAGCGTAACGCCCTTCCGGCCTGAACTGCTTTTCAATGAGCCCAAACCAATCAGGACGCAATGATACTTAATCAGCTGCCGCTAGGTGTTCACAGGTGTTGGCTGCTAATGTGCCTAATTAGTTTTTGCTGATTGGTGTGGGTGAGTATAAATTTCCTGCAATGTCGACCAGACCCTGTCCAGACGACCATGTGCATTGAGCTAGTGGTGTCCAGTAATCCATTCTCTGTTGATCCGACGGTAAGTGTACTCACATGCTTTCTCATCGCCATGCGTTTTCTAAATAACGCTGATGCGTCTGCTACATGCCGCTTATGCCGTGTGTGTGGAAGCAGGTAGCGCCATGTACTTAATGTATATAGTGTGTTCATAATAGTGTTAAGCCTTGCTACCTATAGGCAGTATGCATAGCCAATTGGTACATTATAGTGTATTTGGTACGGCATGTATCAGGGGCTGCTTGGCCACTGTAGGTTAGGGTTTCATTATCGGCCTACAACGCCTTAAATGGAGGGGGGGGCGGCGCCTGTCATAGTGTTGTGTGGCCCAGGGGTGGAAGGGGGAGTGGAGGCTGTTGGTGTGTGCAAGGCTCTGCGTCTGCTGTTGTGTCAGACAGCCAGCCATAACTTGCCGCTGGGCAGAACTTTTAAATGGGGCGACAGACATAGATGACGGTTGTACCACCAGGCCAGGTTCCAATTGGCCCCCTGGCACCATGGCCCCCCTACCCCTGTTTTTTTGTTTAGATTGTCTTTTGGGTTTAATCATCGTGCACCTTTTGCCTTTGTGAACATGTGTACTCAAACCTATCCTTCCATACATGCCAACCGTAGCTGATACATTGCTCCTGGAGAAAGGGTGTCCTACATGCAAACATACATGTTCAACACATGTTGGCAGGGCCAAAACACCTGCATATATACTCTCAATATAGTGTGTATTTAGCATGCATGCCTTATTTTTGCACTGCTTGCTGAGTAGTGTTTTCTTACACAAACAGATGCCTCTGGGGTATGTGGAGTTCGTTACCCAGCTCCTCACCATGTATCAAGGACACGAGTGCCTGTGGCGCACAGTGCTGCCAGAATACCACAACCAGGCAGCGTGGGCAGAGGCCTACAAGCCTCTTATGGAGTTGGCTAACAGGCTGTACCCCAAGATGAACAAGAGGTGGGAAGCGGGGATGATATACGAACAAATTAAATACCTGCGCTCCGCATTCATCTGAGCTCATAATAAATACCTTCTTCGTCGGTCGGAGGCTGGAGGTGAGGAGGCAGCTAAGCCACAATTATGGTATTATCACCTCCTCACCTTCACCCTCGGCCAAGAGAGCTCGCGTGGATCGCAGAGCAGTGAGGACCCCCCCGCGTCCCCTTTAGGCCCTGCCCAAGATCCGTCTGCGCCGCAGGAGGTGGGTAATTGTGTTTTGGTGGTGGACCACCATGTTTGCTCCACAGGTGTGCTTGTCTGCATGCATTTCCAAACCACACTTCTATATTATTAGGAATTTCCTTTGTAAGCATGTTTTTATCGGGTATGTGGCCTCAGTGGCTTTGCTCTTAATTTGTAAACTCAACCAAAAGAGAGCTTCTTCCTGTCCTTTTCAATAAACTACCAGGCCTGATTTTTTTCTCGGGTGTCACAATATCCCCAATGCTGATTATGTGTCGTTTATCTTAGTCTCAACCACATATATTAACAATGTAACCCAACCATGTTTCTGGCCTTTGCCTTATGTAGTGTATGTTTAAATCATGAACAACATCCTTTAAATTTGTTCAGAAGGTAAGGCTGAGGCACATGGCCTAGCAGCTGGTTAAAGGCAGCTGAAATCTCCTGTGGTCACATACCCATTTTTGGTTAAGCCCTAGTTAAGTAAACCGATTTATGTTTCTGGGCAATTCCATTGGTGCAGGTGAGTATACATCAGACGTGCATTTCTTAGCCATTAGAACCTTGATCCTTTGAGTTCTCTGTTGGGTGGTTGGGTGCTGGTGTGTTGTGTTGTGTACGGGATAGTGTTGGGCTGTGAGCAATTGACCTCAATGGTGCTGCTTAGTGGTATTGATTTTTTCTTTTTTTTTTTTCTTTCCACAGGTCCCTGAGCTGCCTGGCTCCATTGAGGACGAGCATGACGCTGGTGAGGCGAGCCGGTGGGCGGAACTAGTGGTGTGGGCCCGGGCCCAGGGCCCAGCTCGGCCATTGGGCGAAGGAGATTGCCAGCCCCACCGAACACCGAGCTGGGCACCTGGGCCAAAAGGGTCCTTTTGGATGAGACACGGACCCACATCTCTAGTTTCGCCCTCCACGCCAGCGACATGCTCAACCAGATGGAGCCAGAGCAGAGGACCATCGCTCAGCGGGTCATGAATCGTGTCCTTGAGGCGGGCGTAGATGGGGCCCTGCAATGGGGGTGCATTATACCCGCCCCCCACAAGCACACCCCTTGGCCCACTGCGCCCGCCAAACACCAACACAGGGTGAGGAGACCGCCCCGTCCACGTACCCCAACTCCCCCAAGAAGAAGTGCCCGAAGATCCAGGCCCTCTCAGGCAGGGTGGGGCTACCATGAGAGGGGGGGAGGCATTGTCTCATCCAACAGAGGATGATGAGGAGATGGGACACTACTATCCAATGCACTGAATTGGCCGTCTGGACTGTCACCCATTTTTTGTACAGATTTTGAAGCTTGTTTGCCCTTAATGTGAGTCCACATTGTGCCCAATTTGGGTGGACATATTTGTTTAGTTTTTTTTCCTTTGTGGTTTTTTTCCCCAAAATAAAAAAAAATATAAAAAACATGCGGCTCCATAATTTGACCTCTACCAACACAACTATGTTGACTGGGTGTATGTTTGTGGGCAACATATAGGGGACATTATCCACACATTCTGGCCAATGGCGGGAGTGCTGGAACACGATGTGGGCTGATTAAATCTAGTAATACATCAAAGAGGTCTACAAATCTGGGTCACACAGTTAGGGACTTTAGATGATTGTCAGGCCAACATGTGTGTAGTGACATCAAGGAACACACAGAATTTTTGTAAAAAATTTTTATTTAGACAAAACATGTGTGGCACACAGTGGCCACAAAGGACACAATGGTGTTTGAGGGTAGGAGTAGCCACAACACACTCCCCACGGTCCCAACGTGGGACACTATAAGAAAAGAGGCCAACGGGGTAGCCACAACACACTCCCCACGGTCCCATTGTGGGACACTATAAGAAAAGAGGCCAACGTGGCCTAACCAAAAAAAAAAACAAATGCCAACAGGGCAAAAGGGATGACATGAGTCAAAGTCCAACATGGACAAAAGTTTGTGTGGCCATGTTTGGCCATTAATCTGGCTGTAGGCAGAAAGTTTAGAGCAGGCCGCCATGTGGGTGCTGTAGGGCAGAGAGCATGGCACCCAACTGGGCAAGGTCCTGCAGCCCGCGTTGGTGTGCCCTCGTCAGTCTTGCCACAACCTCCTGGTGGGCATGGATTACTGCCTTCATGGTAGGGACACCTGTATTGGGGTTAGAAAAAACACTTTATTTAATAACAGTAGCTGGGGATGGTTAGTGACCACACACAAAATGCTGCTCCTTACCCTCTGCCTCCAGCTCATCGTCACCATCAGGTGGTGACAGTGATGGGCTCAAGCTCCATCCAGCAGCCCCAGCACGTTCGCCATCTGCACAAATAGGTGAACATAATTGAAAGCAAACTGTGTGAAAATCATGATGGTCAAAAAACACTACAATGATTACAGTGTGCAGGGTGTATGTGCCAAACTTAAAAACTTACCACCATATTCACTGTCTGGCGCAATATCCGACTCTGGGGACATGGCCACCCCTGGGCTCGCCACTGAGCTTGATACAGTGGGAGGTGGTGTCACTCCAGGGCTGGGACTCTGTGGCCACTTGATGTGGTTGTCTGGCAAAAGGGGGCCTGGGCTCGAGGGTGAACCATCCTCCGGCCCAGCAGGTGCTGCCAGCTCCTCGCCCTCCTGTGGCCATGGTGGGGATGGTAGGTGGTCATCCTCCCACATCCACCCATGTGATGACAGCTGCTCCTCGGGGTCATCCGTCCCTGGCGGTGATGCCAGGTCCTCGGGGTCCTCCAGGTCTGCAGGTGAGGGTAGCTCCGCATCCTGAGGCCCTGGGGACCATGGAGTCATAGGGGGCGAGGGTGTCACTGCAGCCTCATGTGGCGGTGGTGTTGCTGGAGCAGCTGCCGGTGGGGCATGGTGCCCATCTTCAGATGAAGAATCCTCACCATCTGTATTTGAAAACACAATCACACAGCTTTGAGTAACAAGTTTAAACACATTGTTCTCCAACATATAGATTGTGTGCCTATGTAGTTCCAGCATTACCTATGAATGCTAAGTGGATGCAGTTACTTCATGGCAGTCGACTAACATTCGTCTTCTCTTCTCTTCTCTTCATACAGGTAATATTCCAACACCGCTTGCTGTCATCTACTTTTACTCAAGCCATTGTAACTGCATGTTAAATATACCTGTGCTGGCTGCAATGATCTCCATTGTAACATCAGCTTGAATCACATAGGCTAATGGTAATATTCCAACACCGCTTGCTGTCATCTACTTTTACTCAAGCCATTGTAACTGCATGCTAAATACACCTGTGCTGGCTGCAATGATCTCCATTGTAACATCAGCTTGAATCACATAGGCTAATCGTAATATTCCAACACTGCTTGCTGTCATCTACTTTTACTCAAGCCATTGTAACTGCATGTTAAATATACCTGTGCTGGCTGCAATGATCTCCATTGTAACATCAGCTTGAATCACATAGGCTAATTGTAATATTCCATGTCTGCACTTATTGTAAAGTTTCCTGACAATTTGCCACATTGTAAATGTTATCTTGTTGGAGGTGTTATAGTGTGGAGGAAGTCTTGTCTAATGTCTGTGGCCTTTCATCCTCTATTTCACCCCTGCTGTTTCTTGTAGTTTTAATTACCTGTCATGAGGCCATGTGACTTCCCACAATCCCCCTCACCTTATTCTGCAGTGTGTCCTATAAGTTTAGTTCATTCCTAAGGGGTACACGTGTGGGGGGCTTACACGTGTGGCATGTCATGCCAAGTGGCATTGAATGCTAAGTGGATGCAGTTACTTCATGGCAGTTAGTCAGGGCAGGAGTCAGGTAAGCCACTCTATTTAAAAGGGAGAAGAGGGGGGAGAGAGCAAAAAAAAAAAAAAGAGATAATATATGTTATTTTTTTTTTTTCTCCTTTCCCTACCACTATGTCCTTTACTTCAATATCTATTGTTCTATGTGCTTTTGCACTTTACCTTCACCGCCCCATCCCCCCTCCATCACCCCACATCCACATAAACCCCTCTCTCCTTCCTTCTACTTTACTGAACTCCCATACTCTGTTCACCATAGTGAATAGTCTCGGACCACCATGCTCCAGGGTATTGCACCAAAAACAAAGTCACCATCACAAAAACTGTTTGCCTTTCCTCTTTCTACTGCTACTTCTGTCAGGGGACATCTCTCCAAATCCTGGTCCACCCTCCACCAACTTCTACCCCTCTCCCACCACACATAGAAACCCCACCAACCTTATAAACATTACCTGTACACCTTCATCGCCCTCTTTTAATTGTGTTCTCTGGAATCAACGGTCTGTATGTAACAAACTTCCACTCATTCATAACTACTTTCTCACTAACTCCCTTAATCTGCTGGCCCTCACTGAAACCTGGATCCAGGATTCAGACACAGTGTCCCCGGCCGCTATTTCTCAAGGCGGCTTGCATTTCTCTCATTCCCCGAGACCTGGGAATAGACATGATGGTGGAGTTGGCTTACTCCTGTCCCCACAATGTACTTTCCAGGTCATCCCCCCAGCTCCATCACTCTCATTCCCCTCTTTTGAGGTCCACACAATTAGGCTCTTCCATCCCCTCTGCCTTAGAGTAGCCGTGGTATACCGCCCCCCAGGGTCACCCACCCAATTCCTCGACCATTTCTCTGCATGGCTGCCGCATTTCATGTCCTCAGAATTAACAACCCGTATTCTGGGAGACTTCAACATCCCCACAAACAGCCCTATCTCCTCATCTGCATTTCAGCTCCTACCTCTAACCACATCTCTTTGCCTCTCTCCGTTCTCAACCTCGATGACACACAAGGATGGTAACACCCTTGACCTGATCTTTGTCCTCCTCCTTAGATAATTCAGAACTTCCCCTCTCTGACCACAACATTCTCTCCTTCACACTCACTAACCCTCGCCGACCCCAGCACATTCCTACATATCACAGATTCAGAAATCTACAGGCCATAAACCCTCACACATTCACAGACTCTCTACACTCATCACTGTCCCCAATCTCCTCACTTTCCTGTCCCGATCTGGCAGTCAATCACTTAAATGACTCTCTCAGAAGGACCCTGGACCAAATGGCACCCCTCACCCTCAAAACCTCCAAACACAGAGTAAAACAGCCCTGGCTCACATCACAAACTCGATTCCTCCAGTGATGCTCTAGGAGTGCTGAACGTCTATGGAGGAAAAGCCGCACTCCAGAAAACTTCATTCACTACAAATTTATGCTGAGAACTTACAATTCTACCCTTCACCTTGCCAAACAAACCTACTTCACCACTTTGATCTCCTCACTATTTAACAACCCAAAAAAACTCTTTGACACCTGTCACTCTCTCCTCAGTCCTAAAGTGCAGGCCCCCATCACTGACCTCTGTGCTGATGACCTGGCTTCCCACTTCACAGAGAAAATAGAAAACATCCATCAGGAAATCAACTCCCATCCTCAAATTGCTGTTACCCCTACCTCTCCCCACATTTCCTGCTGCTCACTCACTACTTTTGACCCGGTCACAGAAGAAGAAGTCTCCAGGCTCCTCTCTTCCTCGCGTCCCACCACATGCACTGCTGACCCCATCCCCTCACACTTACTCCAGTCTCTCTCTCCGGTGGTCACCACTCACTTAACCAAAATCTTCAATCTCTCCCTCTCTTCTGGCGTCTTCCCCTCCTCCTTCAAACACTCTATCATCACTCCTTTATTAAAGAAATCTTCTCTCGACCCTTCCGGCACAAACAACTACAGACCAGTTTCCAATCTCCCCTTCATCTCTAAACTCCTGGAGCGCCTGGTCTACTCCCTCCTCACTCATTACCTCTCCACTCACTCTCTTCTAGACCCATTACAGTCTGGTTTCCGACCCTACATTCTACAGAAACTGCTCTCACCAAAGTGACCAATGACATTCTGACGGCAAAACGTAATGGTCACCACTCTCTGCTTATCCTTCTTGATCTCTCTGCAGCCTTTGACACTGTTGACCACCATCTCCTACTCTCCATCCTGCACTCCATCGGCATCAAGGACACTGCTCTCTCTTGGTTCTCTTCCTATCTTTCGGACCGCTCTTTCAGTGTATCTGTCACTGTCCCTTCCCAGCCTGCGCCTGCTGCCGCTCGGTCGGTGCCAGCTCCTACTTCTGCTACTCACCTGCTGCACCGGGGGTCCCGCTCTGTGTTCCGCCGCCGTGCCGGTCTGGGTCGCGTTCCCCTGTCCTCCCCTCCAGCTGCTGCAGATTCCAGCCCTCCTCTGTCCTCCTGTCTTCCTGGTAGTGCACATAGGGGGCGGGCGCCCACTCGTGCACTCTCTTAAAGGGCCAGTGTGTCCTTCCCAATCACCCCTCTCAGCCAATCGCTGCTGAGGGGTGGATATATAAGTTTAATCCCTGCATTCAGCCAGTGCCTGGGAGTTCTACTGTGCTCCTTGAGCTCTTGTCCAGGTCTGGCTTGCTTCAGTGGTTTCCTTGCATATTGTTTACTCAGTGTTCTGTTTTCTTTCAGAGGGATCCAGTCCTGCCGGCTATTCAGATCTCCAGCTACAGACGTCACCAGCTGCTGCCGGAGGATCCCTACACCACTCTTGCCTCCCTTCTCACTGTGTGCCGCCTGGCAGTCGGTTAACAGGCTCCGGGGTCATCGGTCCTCCCACGTTGCACTGAGTCATATCCCTGTACAGGGGTCAAGGTCGCAGGGTTTCGGTGGGAGGTTCTGGTGGCTCTGACCCTGAGGCCCTCTCTAAGGGCTCCGTGTCTCCTTTGTCATTATAAATAAAACTCCTTAACCAGCCTTCTGTCTCCAGCGTGTTTCTGGCGTCGGCATCCACAGACTCTGTGGTCCAGTGGGTCTCTTTGTTCCCTCCGCCTGTGTTGGCGTGACAGTATCATTCGCTGGCTCCACTTCCTCCCCTCTTCCTCTCACTATCGGAGTCCCTCAGGGTTCAGTCCTTGGACCTCTTCTCTTCTCACTCTACACAGCCCCGATTGGACAGACCATCAGCAGATTTGGTTTTCAGTACCATCTTTATGCTGATGACACACAACTATACACTTCTGCCCCTGACCTAACTCCCGCTCTAATAAAGAACACCAATGACTGTCTAACCGCAGTTTCCAATATCATGTCCGCTCTGTACCTGAAACTTAATCTTTCCAAAACTGGACTACTTCTGGTCCCGCCCTCCACTATCCTCCCTAAATATGACATCTCTCTCTCAGTGTGCGGCACCACAATAGTGCCTAGTCAGAAGGCTCGCTGTCTGGATGTTATGTTTGACTCTGATCTCTCCTTCACCCCATATATACAATCTCTTGCCCGCTCTTGCCGCTTGCACCAGAAGAACATCTCCAGAATTCGCCCCTTTCTCACCTTGGAAACCACAAAAACCCTCACTGTGGCCCTGATTCACTCCCGCCTTGACTATTGTAATTCTCTCTTAATTGGCCTTCCTCGCAATGGACTGTCCCCTCTCCAGTCCATCCTTAATGCAGCAGCCAGGATTACCTATCTAGCTAATCGTTACTCAGACGCCTCTGCTCTATGCCAGTCATTACACTGGCTGCCTATACACTATAGGATCCATTTCAAACTGCTTGTTCTCACCCACAAAGCTCTTCACAGTGCAGCACCCCCCTACATCTCCTCCCTCATCTGTGTCTATCACCCCACCCGTTCTCTTCGCTCTGGAAGTGACTTTAGACTCACTTCTGCATTAATCCGAACCTCCCACTCTCGGCTCCAAGACTTCTCCCGAACTGCACCAATTCTTTGGAATGCTTTACCCCAAGAAATTAGGTGTATCCACAACTTAGATAGTTTTAGGCGATCCCTAAAAACACATCTTTTTAGGGCGGCCTACCTATCATGATCCCAAATCAGTCATCTAGACATAGCCTATCCGCTCCATCTCAAGTGGATCACATATAACGGGTTGTGGCCACTTATTCTGCTCCTATCTGTTCCCCATCTCCTCAAGTTGACTATACTATCATTGTTAGATTGTAAGCTCTTATGAGCAGGGCTGCCATTTTTTGCTCTAATTATTGTATTATGTTATGCTTTGTATTGTTTTTGGCATTGTATTGTATTTTCTAATTGTTTCTTATGATTGTTTAAATGTGAACTTTGTATTGTGAAGCGCTGCGGAATATGTTTGGTGCTATATAAATAAAAATAATTATTTATTATTATTATTAGGGTAGAAGGTCATGTTGGATGCATATACTCATGTAGGATGCATGTAGTGTGGGTAGGAGACAGTATGTTTACTGACTGGAGGGCCACTACATTGGCAAGATATGTTTGATTGTGGGCAAACACACCTACACATGGTAGGTGTATGTGTGTTTTATTTTATGAAGGGCCAGAAGCCACTGGTTTTTGCCCCATGGCTGCATACACCTATTGTTCAGGTACTATTGTTAGTTCACTTCTAACATCATGGTGTGTCTATATTGTCCCCTGTGTAGGGGGCAACATCTGTGGGGCAGTGTGTCATGTGTGTGTTGAAGATGGTACGGATTGTTCGAGATCACATTTACAATGTGGAGTCAGGTTAGGCACAAATATAGTGAGGTAACGGCTGAGTGCAAACGACAGCATTTGTGCTGCACATGACTGCTTTGCCCATATTCCTGTTTGGGTGTCAACAACCAGGCAATGCGCATTGTTGACACATCCAAATGGTGGTTCAATACACATTTGTTAAATTAGTCCCAATTCACATACATTTATGTGATTGTTAGGCTGTGGTCACACATAGAAATCCGTTTTTGGAAGTGATTTTTATCACCAATCCTTTTTTTTCTGGGTGCTTTTTGAGCCTCCTGCACTCCTGAACGTTTTTGGAATTTTCATTAAAAAAAACGCATGCGCGAACGCATGCGCAAACGCAAGTGCGCATTTGCATGCGTTCGCGCATGCGTTTCCCATAGGGCCCCATGTTAAAAAAACGCATGAAAACGCATGCGTTTTTTAAATGATACCAAAAACGTTGCATGCAACGTTTTTGACTCAAAAACGGACAGGGCAATGTTTGGAGCTCCAGAGAAAAACGGTCAGGGTGTTTATTACATCCAATCCGTTTTTCTGTCAGTTTTTGGACTTAGAAAAAAAAAATGAGAAAACTGAAGCCAAAAACGGACTGAGGGCTTATGTGGAACCCCAGCCTTACTTAGCAAACAGAGCATCAATCATATGTCTGCATCTTTAATGTTATTAAAGGCAGGTTTCTGTCTGGCAGCATGGCAAGGGGAGGGAGTGTACAGTCACCTGTACTATATGTCACCTGTACTCCACAGTCCCTCCCCTTGCCATGCTGCCTGTAACCTGCCTTTAATAACATTAAAGATGCAGACATATGATTGATGCTCAGTTTTCTAATGATTTAACTATTTAATAATGAAGTGTTTTAGGTTGCACCACCAGACCAAAGTGTGGGCAGGGCACCCTCTTCAAATAAGGCTGAATATATGTTACCACAGTGCAGTGGCCGGGCCGTGGCCCACACTCTCCTTATAATATGTTTGTAGACATTGCTGTGTAGTTTGGTACATGTACATGTGCAGGTGTGTGTTTGGGGCCAACAATTACTCACCACGCATCCTGGCAATCCTGGCACGGATGTCCACTATGCGGCCTGGGCACTTCTGCTTCAGATCCGCAATCTTTTTTTGGATCGCTTTAGCGCTCCTCTCAACCCCCAGTTGGTGGAGCAGGGCCCACTGTATCGCCTAACGGTGCTGCGATTGCGAAGCCTGGGGTGCCGGTGGTCATGGTGGCCCCAGTAGTCATACCGGTCACAATGGTCTATGAGGACCAGAAGCTCCGCCATACCCCACGTTGCAGCACGCTGTGTGGCGGCCATGACTGTACTGCTATGTGCAGGGGAGGGGCAGGCACCTGGCAGGCAGAGTGAAACTGAAACCAACGTCATGACGTCAGTACGGCCGCTTGCGGGGCGTAACAACATTCAAAGTTGCCGTACGCGCAGTGTGACACGTCAGAAACACTTCTGCGTCAACTACAGAACAATACCCCAAGCAACCATGTGCGCTGTGTACAGCAATATTCCTTTGTACGTGTTATGAGAATGTGCACACTATATAGTGCGCGCAGTGCGACACGGCAAAAACACTTCTGTGTTAACTATAAAAAAAATTACCCAGGCTGCTATGTACGGCATGCATCTGCGCTGTGTACAGCACTATTCCGTTGTATGTGGTATGAGAATGTGCACACTATATAGGACCATACCGCACTATACTTTGGCCTTGCGCAATTGTGTGACCGCGTAATTATACTAATGTATCTGATCGTGCATACGGCGCGTATGTCTAGTGCTGAACTGACAGCTCATCCAAGATGGCGCCCTGTGAAGGGACAACCAATCATAACGCAGGAGCTTCCACCAATGATCGCTGATGGGGCGTGGTATCCATGCCGCCGTGGCACGCCCCAGGGATTACGCTAGGCCACGCAAATACCTTCCTGTGCCCCGATTACACACCGCTACCATAGGGATTATACTTGCTTGTTTTTGCGCACAGCTGAAAGACAGGTATCCAAAGAGACAGGAAGGTACAACCTGAATTACACGCCGCCACTTCGCGGTGTTTACAAGGTATCAGGTACAATTGTCTCCGACACCTGCCAGTTTCTACCTTTCGGTAGCGGCGTGTAAAGGTACCATTACAGTGTCTCACACAGTGTTAGAATTTTGCATCCGGTTTACTCACTTCATTTGCAATTAGCCACCAGGTGCTTCTCTCTACCAAGTCCAGTCTGATCTGTCCGCAAGGAATTGGGATACCTTGCCCCGATCCCCTTGTGTGCCTCACTTTACTCTGGTCTCTCTCCTAGCGTTACCTCTTTCCCTCTCCTGTCAGCACCTCTGCAAGCTGTGCCCTGATCTAGCAGCCATGGTTCCTGTCGGGTGACTGGTACCTGTCTCCTAACCCTAGTTCAGCTGCCTTCTCAAAGGGTGCATCGGGTTGTGGCTACCATTCCTCAAGATTGTGTGGCTTCTGTTTGGTTGTTCCCTGGTTCTTGACCAACCCCTTTGTCCGACTATCCTAGTTCCGGATCTGAGTGCCCAGGCTGTTCTCACTCCGCCTATGCCCCTAGGGTTCTCTCTGTTCTCCTGTATACTTAGCTTTCACCTCCATCACTCTCTTACTACCAATTCACTCACTACCAAATAACAACTCCACTCACTCACTCACAAACATGCCACGGTCTGTTCTTCCCTTGTCCCCTTTTGACTGGGCCCTTACCACAGGTTCGCCCATGGTCCCCTGGGTCCTAGGGTGTCTGGGTGTGTTTGGTGGGGTCTGAGTTTACTATCCCTTATTCCTTTTGGACTGAGATACCACACCTTGTTATTGAGTGCAGTACCCCTTTGTGGTGACCAGACCAGTGGGGGTCCACAAGGGCACAATTCAAAGTGCACAGTGAATTAATTAACAAAACCCCGGCTGGCTTTAGAATCACTATTGAATCGTGCAGGAGTAGGTAAATGCAGAGCCATTTCCAAAGCAGAATGTTGTTGATTAGGCCATGGCAGTTGTTGAGGGGCTACTGGAGAGACTGCAAGAATGTGAGGCAGCGCATATAGGTAGTGAGATTTTGCACAAATTGCAAGTGGACAAGTTGAATCACATATTCCAAGGTGATGGTATTGTCACTGCTGCAACTTTGGGGTCCATTGTCTTTGTATTCAGTTAAACTCATCAGATGAGGTGGATCAGATCCACCAAGCCCAAGGCCTGGGTGGGTAGACAGATCTTGGGTGTAAGTGCAATAGATAGGTGAGCTATGCAGGACACAGTCAGCTGAGCGACAGGGATCTGCAGGTGGAAGATGTCAAGGAGACTGCAGACAGACTGTTCAGATTCAGAAAACCACTTGCAGATGGAAGACGATTAGGTGACTGCAGGTGGAAAGCAGGAAACTGCTGACAGGCGAAAGAAGTCAATATGACTGCAGACAGGCAGTTGGGATGCAGGAAACCACTGGCAGGCAAAATGCATTGAAGAGACTGCACACAGGCAGATCAAGCTGTACAGACAAAACCTGAGACTTAGCCAGACTAAAGTCTTAATACTAAGACATAAAGGCGTGTCTTTGGGAACTTTATATAGGTTCAGGCGAATGCCCCAATGAGATTACGCCAAGCCATCTGCAAGGCCTGACATGGAGCACAACAGAGTCTACTGGACTGACGTGAGGGAAGCAGGGCAAAAATCTGGGATCAATGTGTAAAACCTGTTCTGTGTTAACAAAAAAAAATATTGCTTTTTATGAAGGGGAATAAAACGTAAAGCTCAACAATGAAAAATGTCTTTATCCTTAAAACGTTAATCAGCATGGTCATAGAAACTAAAGGTTTTACAACTTCAAATTTGCTATTTTCTTTTTCAATTGTAGATATACCGTACTTGTTTTGATGCAAGTTTTAATGTCGGAAGCAGTTGATATATTTTGTAGATGGCGGCCTGTCTGGGAGCTTTACTTTCTTAGGACACAGTGGGAAGCTTGGTCTAAAGAGGTTGATTACACAGCATTCAAAGTAGGAGCAATTTGCACTGTATTGAATATCACAAATAGGCTTCAAATCTAAACAATAGCAAATCACACTAACTGGAATGAAGACAACATAGATCGCAACAGGAAGATAGTGAAACATAAGAGTCATTTTAATGAGAAAAAATATTTAACCATTTCTGCAGAAAAAAAGTGCTGCTTTCTACATAAAGACTATAAGGTTGCTGCGCATTAAATTGATAAGACAGAAACAATGATAATGTATAGACACCAGTGCATCTCAATGAATTAGAATATTATCAAAAATCAATTTAAAATTGCTACAGTGTTGGCCAAAAGTATTGACACCCCTGCAATTCTGTCAGATAATACTCAGTTTCTTCCTGAGAATGATTGCAGTCACAAATTCTTTGGTATTATTATCTTCATTTAATTTGTCTTCAATGAAAAAACACAAAAGAGAATGAAGCAAAAAGCAAAACATTGATCATTTCACACAAAACTCCAAAAATGGGCCAGACAAAAGTATTGGCACCCTCAGCCTAATACTTGGTTGCACAACCTTTAGACAAAATAACTGTGATCAACCGCTTCCGGTAACCATCAATGAGTTTCTTACAATGCTCTGCTGGAATTTTAGTCCATTCTTCTTTGGCAAACTGCTCCAGGTCCCTGATATTTGAAGGGTGCCTTCTCCAAACTGCCATTTTTAGATCTCTCCACAGGTGTTCTATGGGATTCAGGTCTGGACTCATTGCTGGCCACCTTAGAAGTCTCCAGTGCTTTCTCTCAAACCATTTTCTAGTGCTTTTTGAAGTGTGTTTTGGGTCATTGTCCTGCTGGAAGACCCATGACCTCTGAGGGAGACCCAGCTTTCCCACACTTGGCCCTACATTATGATGCAAAATTTGTTGGTAGTCTCCAGACTTCATAATGTCATGCACACGGTCAAGCAGTCCAGTGCCAGAGGCAGCAAAGCAACCCCAAAACATCAGGGAACCTCCGCCATGTTTGACTGTAGGGACCGTGTTCTTTTCTTTGAATGCCTCTTTTTTTCTCCTGTAAACTCTATGTTGATGCATTTGCCCAAAAAGAGAGAACATTCTTCCAAAACGTTTTAGGCTTTCTCAGGTAAGTTTTGGCAAACTCCAGCCTGGCTTTTTTATGTCTCGGGGTAAGAAGTGGGGTCTTCCTGGGTCTCCTACTATACAGTTCCTTTTCATTCAGACGCTGACGGATAGTACGGGTTGACACTGTTGTACCCTCGGCTGCAGGGCAGCTTGAACTTGTTTGGATGTTAGTCAAGGTTCTTTATCCAACATCCGCACAATCTTGCGTTGAAATCTCTCGTCAATTTTTCTTTTCCGTCCACATCTAGGGAAGTTATCCACAGTGCCATGGGCTTTAAACTTCTTGACATTGCGCACGGTAGACACAGGAACATTCAGGTCTGTGGAGATGGACTTGTAGCCTTGAGATTGCTCATGCTTCCTCACAATTTGGTTTCTGAAGTCCTCAGACAGTTCTTTGGTCTTCTTTCTTTTCTCCATGCTCAATGTGGTACGCACAAAGACACAGGACAGAGGTTGAGTCAACTTTAATCCATGTCAACTGGCTGGAAGTGTGATTTAGTTATTGCCAACACCTGTTAGGTGCCACAGGTAAGTTACAGGTGCTGTTAATTACACAAATTAGAGAAGCATCACATGATTTTTCTAAGGGTGCCAATACTTTTGTCCACCCCCTTTTTTATCTTTGGTGTGGAATTATATCCAATTTGGCTTTAGGACAATTCTTTTTGTGTTTTTTTCATTGAAGACAAATGAAATGAAGATAATAATACCACAGAATTTGTGATTGCAATCATTTTCAGGAAGAAACTGAGTATTATCTGACATAATTGCTGGGGGTGTCAATACTTTTGGCCATGACTGTATGTTTCAGGGCAATTCTGGGAGCCCTGAACCACGTTGACTAATAAATCAATATTACATTCACCCGTTCATGTCACATGGAATACGGCAGTGCGGTTTTGAACCCCTAATCCTCCTTATTTTAATTTTCAGAAATATTGACCTTTGGGTTTTCATTGGCTGTAAGTCATAATCCTCAACATTAACAGAACTAACCACTTGAAATGGATCACTTTGCTTGTAATGACTCTATATAATATGTTTCAAACTAGAGGAAACATGAGTTGAAAACAGAATTGTTTGCTTTTTTATCACTTATAAATACACAAGTAAAAAGGACCATAAGGACAGTTTGACACTAGACAGAAGTATGCAAGGACATTTACAATTTCATTGTGTACAAAGGGCATACAATTTTTACAGTACAGATAAGGGTACAAGGCTATGCACCAGACATTAAATGGGCATACAGGTTTTTACATATTAATGCAGTGAAACCCAGTTTCCATTATGGACACCACCATCTTTTTAGTGGGTTTCTGCCGTGATTGGTGGACACCCTTGTTTTAAAGGGGTGGGTCGGGAGGGGGTGCTATATCCTAGATTCCAGGCTTAGTACTGGTGGATTTGGCGGTTTTTAGGAACGTTCATTTTTTATGTAATTCTCCTTGTATTTTCAGATTGTCATCTCGTGATTCTGCTGGCTGTGGCTCTGGTGGTGGGAAAGCTTCCTCCAAGAGGCGGCATCTGGAGTGTGCTTCCTATGGTTTACCTCTCCCAGATAGGAGGTCAGAAGCCACGTGTAATGTTTGCATACCCAGGAAGGAGGAACCTATGATTTAAGGACATTGTCATTAGGGTAAAACATCTTGGCTCACAAGGTACAACACCATGCCCTCTAAGACTCGGAAATGTTCCAGATGTTCCTCCTTTCATCAGAGAAGTGACTCCCAGTCAGAGGACCTGATGGTCATTGATGAAGTCAGATCTTGGTCATTCAACTCTGAGGAAGAATTATTTAGGAAAACCTACTTCCTGACAGAAAAATCTGGTATGCGTAGTAAAGCTGTGCAAAGGGAACTTCACCCATCAGAGCTGCCTACAACCTCTAAAGTGCCTAGGGCCTTTACTGTGGAAGATAAGGTCATGGACCATATGAAGGGTGAATGGAAAAGACCCAAAAAGCCCTTTTTTATCTGTTTTTATCTATATGGTTCAAAATGCTCTACCCCCTGTATGAGTCTCAGTCTAAGGACTGGGCGTCTCCCCCTAAGGTTGATGTAGCAATTGCTAAATTGTCTAGAAAGACTATTTGTTCCTTCTGAAAATGTAGCAAATCTTAAGGATCCAATGAACCGGAGAATTAAAGTCTCTCTGAAGAGATCCTATTCCTCGGCAGCTGTGCAATCCTCTGTTGGGGTTTGAGCCCATGAAACATCCAGAGTCCTTAGACAGTGGCTAGCCAGGCTAGAATTACATTGTGGATACACGGGGGTCAGTGGGTGCTCTTGTCTGCTGGCCCAGCCGCCTTTAGAAAGACAACATGGACCAGGGCTCATCCCAACTGAATGCCCAAGCTTCTTACCCACTACTCAGACAACACGGGGTGAAGGAACCACAATATTCAGACTTTATTGGATCTCCAAACAGTTAACCCCATATAACACATAACCAGCAAACATAAAATGTAACAGGCAACAGTTTCTCACAATTCCGCTGGCTCACCAGGGATTAGAATATTCATGCCTCCGAGCTTCCAGGGCTACTTACTACAAACTAGCACCACCCTGCTTTTGGCGGGCACCCAATGAGAAAGGAATAATACCAGATTTAAGAAGCTGAGATATTACAGCAAAGCCTGTATCCAGGTAACTGGATTGTCCCAACCTGTGTTGCTTTCTTATGTAGTATTTGATATCCCAGCCAAATCCTAGCATTTAATAATGAAGTCCATGTAGTATTATAATCCAGGTTCTGATCCCCTTGGTTGGCACCAAAGTGCCTAGGCCTGGGGCTATGGCCTGCCAATCAGATCCGTAGATCCTAGATTAGCACCATGTATCAAGTTTCGTGCACCTCTAGTCGAGACCGCAATCCCTAGACTGAGGCCACAAATCAAATCACTCTGGTTAATGAACAGGTCTGCTTATATCCCCCCTGACCACTCAATTCAAACATTGGGAACTTCACGATTGGTTTACTAAGACTGTGCTCTCATTGACTAGATTTCAAGCAGCATACCTAATATATCTAGTAGTATTGCATTGCTGGCAGAGGAGACTCAAAGACATAATTTATATAGAATCTAAAGGTACACATAGTAATACAATGGGAGGTTAGCATATTTAAATTCTCGGAGCCTCTGACCTTCTCTGACAAAGGGGTGAGACAATTATATTACAAACGTTAAACACTAGCAGGCATCTAAAAGTCTTGTAGGAACAATGAGTGGCTTATTATAAGGTAGCAAACAAAATACAAATATTTTCTCACTAGATGAGAAACCATCCTATGTTATACATTAAAAGAGTCCATGTCATCACATACATATCGAGTCTGGTATCTCTAGACTGGATCTGCTTAATGGATTTAAACACACGAACCTTCCTGTGGATTTCCTGTGTGATGCCTCGGAGCAGATGATAAAGTTGGCAGCCAGGATTATATACCTGTCCACTGTGGGGAGGAGAACGCTATGGCTCAAGCTGTGGTCAGGAAACCTATCTTCTAAATACCATCTCTGTAACTTGGAGTATTCTCAAGGAAGTTTGTTTGGCCAGAATTTGGATGCAATTATGGAAGACTTAGCCAACAATAAAGGCAAGTCACTTCCTCAAAAACGGCCCTTTCGTGGCTCTGCTTCTTCTCATTAGGATCTACACCATACTTCGCCACTTAGATTTAGAGGGAGATGTCAGTATGGAGGAAGAAGAGGGGGAACCTCATCTTTCCGTCGGGCAATCTATAAGAATCCCAGAGCGATTAAAAAGGATTTCTGATGCCAGAAATATACCGGTGAGGGGAAGATTGACACTTTTTTCACAAAACTGGAAACATTTAATAAAAGGTAATCAAAATTATAGAGAATGGTTATGTGATTCCCTTCATTTCTTTTCCCCAGGACAGATATTCAGTGTCCAGGGTTCTTCCTTCCTCCAAGCAGAAATATCTGGAAAGGGTGATATAGAATCTAATTCTTTTGTCCACCCTGGAACCTGTCCTGAAATCCCAGGTTGGAAGAAGCATATACTCACCTGTCTTTTTGGTTCCAAAACTGTCAGGCAAGTGGCATCTGATAATCAACTTAAGGTACCTAAATCGGTTTATACAAAAGGAAAGGTTCAGAATGGAAACTAACTATCCAATCAATCAGACTTATTTTGGAAAAAGGGAATTTTATGGTGTCTATATTCCTGAAAGATGCATATTTTTACATACCTATACTCCCCTCACACAGAAGGTACTCAAGATTCTTCATTTTGGAATAACCACTGCAGGGAATATGGATTGTTCCATATCTGGATGACTGGCTGCTGCTTGCAGCATCCCGCCCTCTCCTTCTGGAGCACCTACAGATCACCCTATACCTTCTTACAGGCCTTGACTGGGTAATAAATACGGAAAGTCAGATCTGCTTCCAGACACGTCCACATCCATCCTAGGGTTTGTAATCAACTCTCTGGAGATTAAGTTATATATCTCTCCTCAGAGGAAGAAGCGTATTATTAACGGGGTACGGTTTCTCTCTCGGAATCGAAAAATCACGATATAAACACTCATGAGATTCTTAGGGTTATTAACTTCCATGGCCAAGGCTGTTCCATGGGCCTTAGCTCCCTTGAGAACCCTTCAAGCAGATGTTCTAAGGATGCCATGCAGGTCCTTTCCATGGCAACAAGATGAACTCTGTCTTGGTGGCAACATGTTCCAGATGGCGTGGTTTTGGTAGAACCAACCTGTGTAATCCTGATAACAGACACTTCAGGAACAGGTTGCAGAGCCCACTTAGGAAGTGGTACCATCGCAGAGACTTGGTCCATTTCCGAATGCTTCCTAGCTTCCAATGTAAGAGAGTTAAGAGCTATGTATCTTGCTCTTCCACACTTCACAGATTCTCTGAGAGGTGAAGCAGTGAAGGTTCACACTGACAACATAGCCTGTGTGTGCTACATATACAAGCAAGGTGGCACAAGATCTCCGCCTCTTATGGCAGAAGTGTCTCAAATTTTCCAGTGGGCAGAGTCAATGGTAACCTGGTTATTGGCTACTCATATCATGGGCAAGCAGAATGTTCTTGCCGACAGACTCTGTTGGAATCTATTTATATAAGGAATGGTCACTAAATCCAGATTTGTTCAGACTTATTTCACTGAGGTGGGGGCATCCAGAAATGGACCTGATGGCAACCAGGGAGAATGCCAAGACAGTGAATTTTTTGAATTTTTTCTCTCTATAGCTGGAGGACAGCCCAATAGCATTAGACTTCATGTCTGTTCCGTGGAGTTTCAAACTGGCTTATATTTATCTGCCAACTTTCATGATGCCAAAGGTATTGATGAAGATCAGGCAGGATCAAGTGTCTGTCATAGCCATTCTACATTCTTGCCGATAAGATCGTGGTTCACTCTCCTCATTACAATGAACCAGGGCAAGTTTTGGAAACTTCCCCTCCAGCAGAACCTGATTTCTCAGGGCCGGTTCTGTGTCAAACACTGAGAGCTCTCAATCTGACAGCCTGGAGGTTGCCCGTCCCTTACAGAAAGCCAGGGGGGTTCTCAAACAATGTGTTGAATATTCTAGCTCACTCTAGGAGTGATGCAACCAACAGGTCCTACGCACGGATAAAAAAGATTTTCTTCTCTTGGTGCACATTCAGATCTATCAACTCTGAGGTACCATCCTTCCCACAGATCTTGAAATTCTTACAGGATGGATTTCATAGAGGACTTAAGCCTAATACCATTAGAGTTCAGGTTGCAGCTATCTCTGCTTGCCTTAGAAGATGCCTTTCAGAGTTTCTCGAAATCAAGATTTATCTGAAGGCCATTTCAAGGAGAAGACCTCAAATCAATAAACTGGTTACCCAGTGGACCTTGGTTTAGTACTTAAACAGTTAACTAAGCCCCCATTTGAATCCTTGACCCTCAAGACAGTACTCTTGCTAGCAGTCACTTAGGCTAAAAGAGTGAGTGAACTACAGGTGATGTCCTCCAGAGAGCTACTCTGTATTCATGCAGGATAAGGTTAATTTGAGGCTTCTTCCTTCCTTCAGACCAAAATTCCCATCATCAGCGAACTTGAACCAGATGATTTCTCTTCCAGCTTATGTTTCTGAAGCAACATCATCCCAGGAGGAGGATCTCTCTACTCTCAACATTGTCAATGTCTAAAGATCTACCTCGAAAAACTCAGGCATTCAGGAAGAATGAAAACCTCCTGGTAGGTTTTCATTCTTCATGTAGGAATTCAAGAAAAAGAGAGCTTCAAAGCCTTCCCTGTTGAGATGCATTTGTAATTGCATTAAAATATGCTACCACAATGCCAACATTCCATCTCCCCAGTTTACCAATGCCCATTCAACTAGGGCAGCATATACAAATCGGGCTGAGAGTGTCTACAGACTACATATGTCTCTCAGCTACTTGATGCTGATGACCTTCTTTAAATACTATAGACTGGAGGCTTCTTCTGCTCCATCTTCCACGTTTGTCAGATCTATTCTAGACTCGGTTTTGAAACCTCCCTAAATAAACACGTGCTAAATCCCATATTGTGCTGCTGTGGACGAAGGGGAAGATTGGATTATTATGTTAATCTGTTTTCCCCTAGTCCAACAGCAGCACAAGGCTGTGAATTATGTGTTGTTATTGTCATGTTATTAAACTGATGACTACTGGAGTCTTCCCTCTTATATCCCGGGGGAGATGAGGAGGTGGGACCAATAAAACATATTAAAAGTTCCTGCTGCACAGGGTCATGGTAACCCCATATTGTGCTGCTGTTGGACTAGGGGAAAACTGATTAACATAATAATACAATCTTTATCCTGTTCTGTGCCAGTTACTTGTCTCACACTGGTGACTCCCCTTTTATTTAATCCCTTCACGACCTATGACATACATGTACACCATAGGCCGCCTCCCACCCCTTGATGCGAGCTCATGCTGTGAGTTCACATCTTCCCCCTCACATCTCAGCTAATCTCATCAGCTGAGATGTGCATCTAACAGCTGAGGAAGATGGCACTTGGCTATCAAAATGTGTTGTGGCGCTCAGAGATCTTTAATAAAGATTTGCGCCTACAGATTATAATTCCCTATCCCCTCTGTTCTAGCACTCCGGAGACTGCAAATAATCTTTTCCTCCTGTATATCAATAGTTTAGATTGGTCAGTTGTGGTGGTGACAGATTCCTTTTAAACCTCAAGTAGAAATGACCGGTTTTGTCTTTCTCCCCTTCTCTCTGATTCTGACTAAGCTCACTTGTTCTTCTCACTTCTACTGGCTAGCAGATACTCCATGGACACACCCCAGGGGTCCCTGCAGGGGAAGGTCAGCTTCTTGTATATGGGATGAAGAGTTAAAACCAGTGTGTCACTGCCTACTGCTAAGCAAAGTGACTTATAAAAAGTGTCTGTGCCCACTTTTTAGGTTACAGATTTCTTTCAACATCAAAGTCAGAAGTATTATTTTAGCATATAGGATTTTTGTGTGTGTTTTTTTTTTTTTGCTTGACCTTAAAATATAACAGAATCTCAAATATGTCCCAGCTTATAGCTAGGATTTACTTAAGAGGAAAATAGAAAAAGTTCAAGCATGCAGTGCTTCTTGCTTTAATTTTCTTCATCACCCCTGTACCTTAATACAATTCCATTTCATTGCAATTATTGCGGAAAGCTCTTCTTAAGATAAAATTGTTATCTCATTTATGGAAGTCAGTTAATAAGATTCACTGTAAAGCACATTGCAAAATCCTAAATGAGATGAAATTTCAGCATGCTGGTCTTTACCCTTCTTTTGCAAACATCGGTTCCATTTGCTTTTTGTGTGTCAGCTACTTTTAAAATGTTTTTATAACGTGATAGAAGACAAGCATAATTGGATATTTGAAGTCTCAGCACCATTTGAACACTTAATGAGCCATAAGAGGTTACAGATCTGTGTTATACAGATTGGTTTTGTGAGTAAAATCAACATTCTAAATAATGGCATAAGGTTACTGTTGAAACTGAGTCCTACCACTCACAAGGGGATTAAGGAGAAATGTTAAATTTGCAATCCACAGATAGCTATACATGAAAATCCTAAATCTGACCTGATTTGTCCCTACCTGACCATGGAGGTTTGCACCCACAATGGCACACCAACTCAATGTTTGCTTAGCATGAGTGTCGTAAACTGCACCCTTGACTATAAACAAAGTATATTATATAATATATGTATATATATATATATATATAAGAAAAACATAACAGCTGCACAAGGGGCGACAACAATCAGTCCAGTGCAAAGTTCAGTTGCTTGTATATTTACCAAAGAAATGACAGCACTTGTCAATAGCATATACTTCACATGTGTAATGACCCATACCGACCGAACGTTTCGGTTCAAGCAGAACCTTCTTCCAGCAGTGTCTAACATACCAATAGTTAAAAGTATATATAGTGCTTTTACAATTACAATGCATAACAATGAATTTACATACATTTTTTAATTTACAGTGTTCCAATACAGTGCATAAAAAACAATACACATGTTGCAATCATTCATATGTTATATAAAGTCACCAGTGCCTTATTGCATAAAGTCATAAGGTACTTCAGTATTATTTAGTGTACATATAGTTAATTGCCACAAGTGTGTTATATTATCCCAGGTGCAAATCATTAATTTTCATACTTTAGACTCACCCATTGCGTGACTAAAGCTTAAACAAGACTGTAGACACCCAGCATCTTCCAGGTTTACTGAGAATGCTCAGTAGTCCACCAATCAGATCTCGTATCTCCCCATTCACCTGACTTCATTACCTACATCAGCACTTCTCCCGGGGTCCGGGCAATGACTCATACTTCGGCACTTGCCTCTGACATCACGGGCATGCGCATTTACACTGTCCTCAATTTTTGCTAAGCCACAGTTTTGCCCATACATTATTACTTTATTCTACATAATAGGCAAAGCACTCAAATGACTTTTAAATATGAAACGACCTTCCCTATGGTCCCTGGGTCAGAACTGTTACCCCTCCAGGCAACTAAAGATCGTTCCCAATTCCCAGAGGTTAATCCGGTGTGTACACATTTACCGCATACACAGTAGTCACCGTCCGGGCAATATAGGACCGGTCACTGGGAATTTGTCAAATGACAAGGTCAATACGTGCATAAATGTCGCCCTTTGTACTGCAAAGTTATAGGTCCTCATTCATTAGATCCCAACTTTTATACGCCCCCCAGCTACACATTCATTTCTCAGTGTAATTCTAACAATACATATTATACATCACATACAAATACATGGATGGATAAGTCGTCCACTTTTGATTCTTCTCTTGCATATCTCTGTAAAAATATATAAGAAGAAAGAAAATCTTTCAGTAAAAAACAATCACAAGATTGCATGTATACCTATCAATATATACCATGTTTTTCAGATGTTTTAGGCTATTCTCACAGTTGTAGGACTGGATTTAATTTAAAATCTGCATTCAGACCCTGGGATTTTAGTGTCTCCAATCTATGTATCCACTCCGATTCTCTTAACTTCAACCTCTTCTCCCTATCTCCTCCTCTCCTTAACAGTGGCACATGATCAATGATCCTAAATTTTAAGCAGGTCTATAAGTGGAGAAATGGCTACGGAAAGAAAAATAAGGAACCTACACCTTCCAACACCTACACCCGGCAACTTCTATGTCATCAATGTCCTCCCTAGAGGACACTGTGGGACTAGCCAGGATTAATAAACCCATCACAAAAGCTGTAGCAGCCAAGACGGGACAAAAGACCAAGGTAAGGAGGCCTGAGTCACCTGTGAATGACAGCGTAAGTAATTAGCTTACAGTGGTTAATTTATCCCACCATCAATTACTGAAAGCTCTAAGAAAGGTCCTACAGAAAGGACTCACGTTTGTACCTAATACCTTTTTTGATTCATTCACAGTGACTAAAGATCTCCATCTATTTCTCAGAAAGTTGGTCCTACAGAAGTTGTATTCTAGAAAACAATCCACTGACGCCACTTCTCCACTTACGGACGCTTAAAGGGTTGCTCTCTCTGCCCTGAAGGATCTAGGTGAGGAATCATCTATAGTGCAAAAAAATTATTTTCCGCAGTTGATAATACCAAGATCTACCTCGTTCCCACCTTTCTCTGTTTGTCCCCAGATAGAGATTTTTGGTAAGCTCGTCAGTAATGATCTGAAGTCTTTAAAAACCAATACTAGACACAAGCAGAATCTAACATATAATCAAAGATAAGCTCTAGTTGAACTAAGATCATGGACTGACGTAGCATTAAAATCGGCGAATAAGGGTGGGAACGTAGTGATCTGGCCGACCTCCATGTATGAGAGGGAGGCACTTTGTCAGCTGCGTGACAAGACGTATTATCAACGTCTGAACTATGATCCCACGGTAAAGTTTACGTTAGAACTCCAGGGTATTTTAGACCGTGCCCTTGAACAGGGTATAATTCTTTAAAAAAATGTATAGGGGTCTTCTAGTCACATCGCCAGTAGTGCTGACTTTCTATTTGTTGCCCAAGGTACATAAAAATCCCCTGAACCTGTCGGGACGCCCCATTGTCTCTGCCATGGGAGGACTTTGTGAGATTTCATGTAGGTTCATTGAATACTACTTGCATCCACTTGTGGAGACCTTACCCTCCTATGGTAAGGATACTACGGACGTCCTATGGCAACTAGATGGTGTGGTCTTGGAGGAGTCGACAGTCCTGGTGACAATAGACGTGGAGACCCTATACACCTGTATTAATCATTCTGATGGCTTATCAGCCACTAAGTATTTTCTTGGAATGTCTAACCTTGATTCCTGATTACAAGGTCTGATTATTGAACTATTGGCTTATGTCTTGCCGCACAATTACTTTGTTTTTGGAGATGTGTTCTACCTCCAGCAGTGTGGCACTGCTATAGGGGCAGCCTGTGCCCGTCATATGCCAACCGCTTCTTGGGCTCCTGGGAGCGGGAGGTGTTAGGCGATAGCATTTTGGCCACCTCCCATGTGCAGTGCTGGTTGCGCTACATAGATGACGAACTAGACGTCTGGGGAGGGACTGTCTCCGAACTTGAAGAATTCCTGTCTACCCTAAATGGAAATAGGTTGAACATCAGACTTACCAATTTTTGTGATCGCTCTGAGGTGGACTTTTTGGATATAAAAATCGAAAAAAATAGCCGACGGGGCTGTTGAGACTGATGTCTTTCGTAAAGAGAAGTCAGTTGCACGATACATCATCTTACACACCTGCTACCATTCATGCCATTCCTGTGGGGCAGTTTCTGCAGATGAAAAGGAATTTTTCTACTGAGCAGTCCTTTGAGGCTTGCGCTTCTGATGTACGTGATAGATTCATCAGAAGAGGCTACAGCAGGAGACCCAACAAGAAAGGGTACAATCGAGCTAAGAATACCTCAGGAAGTGAGCAGTTACCCGACAAAATAAAATCTAAAACAGGGAATGATAGACTCTGCTTCATCTCTACATTTAATACAGAGTGGGAGGACTTAAGAGGTATTCTGGCTAAACACTGGTCAATATTGAGGACTGACCATTTCTTGAGAAATCTTCTGCCTGAGAGGCCACTGATGACAGCAAGGAGAGGCAAGAGCCCTTTTAGTTCATAGTCATTACATTCACAGTGGTCTGCAGGAAGGGTGATGAGCACCACCGACCAACCGCCACTTGGGAGTAACATGGCTGAATGCCTGTATGTACCGAGGGGTGGCATTGGACGTGATGTGTAAGTTATAGCCAATCAGTCCTGCAGCAGAAGCGTATGTGAAAGGGACAGTACATCCTGCACCAGGGGCATACTTGAAATCATGGTGCTCCATAGCAGAAGTTCTAATTGAGCCCCCATCCCACTCTCAAAAAATATTTGGCTGGGTCACATACCCATGTCTCACAACTTTGCAGCCCTTACAAAGTAATTTTCCTCCTATTGAAGGCCCTAGATTACCCTTTCATTGCCCCCATAAAGTATGATGCCAACAAAAGTTCCCCCCAAACACTGTGATCCCCACAGTGAATTCCTCCACAGGACCCTCCACACGTACAGTATGATGAACCTACTGTAACCCCGTCAACCACTTCAACATAGTATGATTCCCAACTGTGATCCCCCCCCACATAACCATCCATGTAGTATAATGGAGCTACATGCAATATAATGGCGCCTACATCTCTTTACACTGTATAATAACCCTTGACAAAGCCTTCAAATAGCACTCCAAAAGTTTAAAGGTTCCCACATAGCCCTCCAAGTATTATAATGGCATCCATATAGTATAATTGGCTCCATATATTATAATGCATCATCCATAGCCCTCCATATAGCATAATGCACTTTCCTTGTCCTCCATATATTATAATGCCTCCCATAGCCCTCCATATAGCATAAAGCACCCCCATAGTCCTCAATATCTTACAATGCACCCCATAATCCTCCATATATTAATGCACCCCCTCATAGTCTCCATATAATATAATGCCCCATCCATAGTCCTCCAAATACTATTATGCACCCCATAGCTCTTCATATACTATACAGCACCCCCATGTACAGCACAGCACCCTCCATATACAGCACAACAAAATCAGCAGGCCCCATATAAAGCAACCCATATACAGCAGGACCACCCATATACAGCACAGCATTCCAATATACAGCACCACCGATATACAGCACAGTTGCCCATATACAGCACAGCCCCCATTTACAGCACCCTCTATATACAGCACACCACCCCCATATACAACACAGCACCCCCATATACCACATATTCAGCACCCAGCATATACAGCACAGCATCTCCATATGAAGCACAGCCCCCCATATACAGCATAGCAGTCCCATATACAGCACAGAATCCCTATATACAGCACAGCACCCCCATATACAGCACAGCACCCCCATGATCCTCCTTTATTATAATACACATTGACTCCAACAGTGTAGTCACTGAATAAAAAAATTAAAGCATACTCACTTCTCTCCTTGATCCTTGCAGCTCCGATGTCATCAGCATGTGTCCCATTCATGAAATTCATGAAATGATTAAAAAAGAGGGCTCCCCTATATTTTTGGTTTTCAGCCAGGTAAGAATAGCCAGCTGGGGGTAGGGGCTGCCTGTACCTGCCTTCTGTACCCGGCTGGCATACAAAAATAGAGTGAAACCACACGTCATTTTTTTTAATTATTACAAGGAATAATTTTATAAAAAGGACTCAACTATATTGCGGTTTTGGTGCTTTTTTGGGCCAAGAGATGCAGATGAACACAATGCATGCAGTTTTATGCCAAAATTGCACCAACAAAAGCATGAAATCTGCAGCAAAAACCGCATTGCGGTTTGGTGCTATTTTGGTCCAGGAGACACAGTGACATATTGAACACAGTGCATCAAAAAAACATGAAATCTGCGGCAAATAGCACGTTGTGGTTTTGGTGCTTTTTTTTGGGCTAGGAGATGCAGATGAACACATTGAACACAATGCATGCAGTTTTGTGCCAAAATTGCGCCAAAAAAGCATGAAATCCATGGCGAAAAACGCATCGTGGTTTTGGTGCGTCAATTCTCTGTGACAGCATCTGTGATTGACTGTTGGGTCCCCCTGCAGTGAATATCCAGGAAGTGACCCTGGAAGTTCAAGTGGGTGGATGCTGATAAGTATAATGCTGTTTAATAACTATCTTCTTTCTTTTACAGCCTCCTAGCCCCCATCCCATAACTTTAGAAAACCAAGTTCGAGGTTCGGACTTAAGTTCGAGCCACTTTCGACCCCGAAAAAAGTCTGGGCGAGTTTGTTGAACCCGAACATCGACAGGTTTGCCCATCTCTACCACTCATCTCTTAATGACTCAGGAGTGCTAACAAAATGGAGTGCACATCTGTGTACCTCTCGATAAATCTTTAGTCATATACTGCATGTAGCCACAAATCTTACTCCACAAGTAAGTGGCATAAAGCAAAACCGCAGATCAAGAATTAGATTAGCTGGCATTGCCTTGCTCCATCCTGTCCAAATCTGCCCACTTTGGCGGAACGGGATTAAAAATAACAAAAATGTAAAAAATATTTTACAACCTCACATTGTGCAAAAATCTTGCAACTTTTGTACCCGATTTTCAGCATAAACAATCTACTGAATCGTGGACTATATGTCTACAATAGAAACATCCTTCTACTCACCTTACTGGCAACATTTCCAGCCCCTTCACTCCTCATGGTCACATCACATATTTTGATAGCCACCATGAGCAGTGAAATCCCCTCATCAGAGTGAGAAGTTCTGGCCTAGTGTTAATGGTTCAGGAAGTTCTGCACAAGCTCACGAAAGGTCAAAACTTCATGACATCATGACATGTGCCCTGACCTTGCGCAACTGTTCAGCACTCGCTACAGCAATTGATGATGTAATTGTGGTTGTTTTCTTTATTTTTAACCTTTTGAAAGCCATTTACAGCCTCATGCAGCTCATGTTTTGCTGAATTCAGGTTGAAGCGAATTACGAATGGCCATGTAGCGATAACGTCATCCAACTTCGACAAAAAGTCATGTAGTTCGTGCGTTGGCCCCGATATCGTTCGTGCATTGTATGGTCTAAATGTACAATTCAATGCAAGAATGATGCCAAAACGATATCCGGGGAGAAATGAGCAGGCTCTCCAACTGTGTGACAGCCCAACAACAATTTGGAGTACAACTTCCCCTATTCTCTCCCATGTTAAATGGTCGTTCCTGGGTCGCCCGTACAAGGGGGCGTAGACATTGCAGTTGTGTTGCCTGCCGATATCGCGCTGTGTAACATCTCCTATGCGATCTTGGATTTCTGCCCAAAAAATGCGCGCTCCCGCGCCGTTGTATCCAAAATTGAAACGATATTGGGACGTGTAAAGTGGCCATAAGAAATCCACACTTTGCGAATGTGGATTCTTGTAAAATTTGAGTAGAAGTCATTTCTGCTCTTTTCTATACATTACCTCTAAGCGCAAGTAAGAAACAATTTACATGTAAAATCATCATGGCTTCTCCTTGTGAAGCATTTCCTAACGTTAAAATTAAAAAACTTATTCTGCACATATACTAGTACTAATAAATACAGTACATAAGTATTTTTCTTTGAATTATCAGCTAAGTCTAATATTCATGTTGCTTCCACATTAACAAAATACTCCCCTCCTATGAGACTTACAATGACTTAGGCTGCCTTCACACTTGCAGATGGATCTGCAGCGTTTTGCAGATGCATCTGCAAGTGTGAGCATGCTGACCGCGGCCCCTATGTTTATAATAGGGCGCACGCGGTGTGAAAGCTCTCATTCACTCCTATATGTGTACTGTCAGCAGGCGTATGCCTGCTTACAGATCACACTCTCCCGCCCGCAGCATGGACGCTACATCTCGCGTCCACAGTGCGGACGGGAGTGTGTGATCTGTCAGCAGGCATACGCCTGCTGACAGTACACATATAGGAGTGAATGAGAGCTTTCACACCGCGTGCGCCCTATTATAAACATAGGGGCCGCGGTCAGCATGCTCACACTTGCAGATGCATCTGCAAAACGCTGCAGATCCATCTGCAAGTGTGAAGCCAGCCTTACAATGACATATAGCAATCAAGTAGAAAACTAATTCCAGGCTCTGCCCCCTGTGTCTACAGCAGTGAGTGCAATGATTTGTTAATACATCATATTATGAGAATTTTAAATAAATGATGTTTATGAGACAGGAACAGCAGAAATAATTTATTGAGAGACTATCTAATCACACAGTCAGTGACAGCATTAAAAATCTTTTGATCTGCCCCCAAGATAAATCCAGTCTTTTAATGAAGCTTTTGTAAAAAGGGAACAATGATAAGGATACATCATATGTGACAAGGAGCTGCACTGTACTAAAGAACCTATAAACATTTTGCATATTACAAAAAGTATAATGGTATGCTAATATAAATTTCATTTTTCAAACAAATTTTTTATTACCTTGGATGCTCTTGTATGATTTGACATTGTCGAGAAATAATAAGATTTTGCATGATTACTGTTCTAATCAAGAGGAAGATAAATGTGCATAGACTAATTGGAGTAAAATATCATTACATTCCACAGAATAACCTAAATGTACTGGTTATCAGGGGCTGGCTGGCAAATTTCGGCCTAGGGGGCAAGCACACAGCAATGACCCATGAGAGGTGAGCTTCAGGGGTAGAGCGGCCTCCCAGACCAACATGACAGATGACCAGGCAGCCCCAAAACTGTTGCTTGACCACTGGCCTGGGGGGCATCTGCCCCCCTGCCCCCCAGGCCAGTCAGCCCCAGATAGTTATGCAAAACCACTCTTAAGAGAAACAGTCTCAGCAAAGTGTATGGGCTTCTTGAAATGTTGTGCCCATGCTGTGGATTTTTGTTTTTGATGAGGTTTATAAAAATGTATGTGCCCATGCTTATGCTGAGGGGAAAAATGGTGAGGAGCAGCACAAGTGGTTTCAAACCACAACTTTATTATAATAAATGATTAAAGTCCCCCTCATCTTTTGTGCTTGAGCAGGACATGCGCCAGTTCGGATAGTCCTCTGTCAGAATTGGCATATGTCCCACTCCATTGCAAGGGAAACAACACTCGGAGCCCCTCAGGAGGTAAATATACCTTTCAATTTTTTAAATACTGTGCACTAGACACATTTGGGACATTGACAAGGGTTGTTCGATAATGCCTTTAAACTTACAGCAGAGAAGACTACCAGACTAGTGTTGCTTTGTGACTCTTCTTTCATTATTTTGCGACAATCATTCCTATTGATGCAAATTTCAAAATATTTTTAAACTCCTCTGAAAAATTTCATAGGCCTAATTTTTGGAGAGGCAACACTGGAACAAAAAAGGAAATTTGTTGGGTTGGGAGGTGCCACAAAAGGTGCATCAAAATTGGACAGTGAAGGCAAGTGGTCAGTCCGGACTCTTACCCCACTGTATGTTGGTCCACACTCACCTTTTTCTTGCCCTCTGACAACCCCTCACCACATGCTTAAAGGGAATCTGTCAGGCCAAAAATCCATATGTAACTGCTATCATTTTCTAATTCCTTTCTCTAAGCTCTCTCTATTGATGGTTTGATGGTTTAGAGGGGTGCGGGTTAAGGAGTACGAGGGGGTGGCATTTTTAGTGGGGTGCGGATGGACAGGTTTGGGAATAGGGAAGCATAATGGTGGGGCAGGGGGTAAGGGATTGTAATGTTGCTATATCTTCTGCAGTGTGTTTGTTGTCTTCCCTGTTTGCATTTTCTGCCCAGTAACAGGGATGTAAGATAGAGGAGGAGCTGTGGCAGGAAAAGGGAGAGCTGGGAAAGGGAAGAGATTGATTAAAGTATGGTCACTCGACTGAGCAGTTCAGCATATCTATGTGTGCTTCTGGATTCATCGTTATCTGCTCTACAACACTACAATTGGCGACGAGGAAGCGTTCATTCATCAGCTAAAGGTATTCAGTGCCACAAGATCATCAGTGCTCACCATGGCCTGTCTACCTGCATTCCCAGCTTTTGATGTGTATCAGTCCCAAGCAAACCTAGCAGCATGTTGGGATAAATGGCTGAAGCGCTTTGAGATATTTCTGCAAGCCATGAACATAGCCGATGATACAAGAAAAAAAGCCATGTTATTACACTATGCAGGGAAGCAAGTCTATGATATATTCACTACTCTGCCTAACACAGGGGAGGACAAGGACTATGAGCTCAGCAAAGCAGCATTGAGCAAGTACTTCTCCCCACACAGAAATGCAGCATTTGAAATCTTCAAATTTAGACAATCAAAGCAATCAGCCACAGAAAGCATTGATGAATATCATGTCCAGCTACGGCACCTTGCAGCTTACTGTGAGTTTACAGACGTAGACAAAGAAATCCCAATGCAGATATTACAAGGATGTGTTTCTTCAAAGTTAAGAAGACAAGCACTCAGAGACCCTACTATGACCCTAGCAAAACTATTAGACACAGCACGTATAAATGATACTGCAGAGAAACAGGCAAAACTCATAGAGAGCAGTGAGCCAGAAACACCATCTTCCATAGCAAAGCTTACACAGAAACCACAAGTACAGGCGGCAACTTGTTACAACTGCGGTGGGTCATATCCTCACCAGAACGTTTGTCCAGCAAAGGGTACAACCTGCCATAATTGTGGAAAACGAAACCATTTTTGCAAAAGTGTGCAGATTTACACCGCAGCAATCTGCTCATCCCACAGTACAGCCCAGGTCACAGATGGTCCAAGCACTGCAGCTTAATGACGAGGCTAAAAGCACTTACTTATTCTCAGTGACTGAGGAAGGATCTCGGGCTGTGCACATGATTAACAATCCAAAACGAGTCATCCTCATAAACGGCAATCCAGTGGAAGCCCTGGTGGACACAGGGGCGTCAGTCAATGTCATCAGTCATACAATCTATAATCAGCTCCTGAATAGACCTGCTCTACAAAATTCCAGCCTACAGATTTTCCCTTATGGTTCCACAGCTGCGTTGCCCCCTGTGTGGCAAATTTCAGTCAGAACTAACGGCTGAAGGGAAATCCATCATGGACACTTTTTACGTAGCGGAGTGCTCTGCAGATACGCTTCTCAGCTGCAGCAGCGCAGTGTCTCTAGGCCTGGTGAACCTGGTCAACAGCGTTACAGGTTCTTCAGTCCCACATATTATGCAGAGGTACCCCAGTCTCTTTAAAGGCCTTGGTAAGCTAAAAGACGTTCAGATAAAGTTAAAGAATTGCAAGACCTGGAGGCATCTGATGTTATTGAACGGGTTGAAGGCCCAACTCCCTGGGTCTCACCAATCGTTGTTGCGCCTAAACCAAAACAGCCTGGTAAGATACGGCTTTGTGTGGATATGCGGCATGCCAATCTAGCTATTCAAAGAGAAAGGCACATCACGCCTACTATTGATGACATTCTCACAGATCTGAATGGTGCAAAGATGTTTTCAAAAATTGATCTAAACTCCGGCTATCATCAACTTGAGTTGTATCCAGACTCCAGGTACATCACAACTTTTAGTACTCATATGGGCCTGCGTAGGTTCAAGAGGTTGAACTTTGGTATCTCATCAGCCGCAGAAATTTTTCAAAATGTTATCAGTCAGGTTCTGTCTGGAATAGCGGGAGTCCTCAACGTCAGTGATGACATTCTCATATACGGAACAACCCAAGAAGAACATGACAGTCGCCTGAAGCAAGTGTTTCAGAGACTGCAAGCCTGCAATCTAACTGTCAATCCATCAAAATGTGAGTTCAACCAAACGTCATTAACTTTTTTTGGATACATCTTTTCAGGACAAGGTGTGTCAGCAGATCCTCAGAAAGTCGCTGCCATCAAATCTGCTGGTCAACCTCAAAATGCTTCAGAGGTTCGCAGCTTTTTAGGACTGGTCACATACTGTGGACGATTCATACCCGACCTAGCCACTATTTCTGAACCCTTGAGACAACTCACAAAGAAGGATATTCCTTGGTCATGGGGTACTGAGCATCAAACATCGTTTGACGCGTTGAAGTCCAGCCTAACTGGTGACACTGTCATGGCTTACTTTGACCCATTAAAGTCCACAGAACTGATTGTAGACGCTAGCCCGGTAGGCCTGGGTGCAATTCTCACACAAGTGTCCAACAATGGCAACATTTCTACAATTTCCTACGCAAGCAAGAAATTAACAGATACAGAACAGCGCTACTCACAAACTGAAAGGGAAGCTCTTGCAGTTGTGTGGGGAAGCCTTCACTTTCATCTGTACCTCTTCGGACACAAGTTCACAGTCATAAGTGACCACAAACCGCTTGTTCCCATTTTCAACAAACACTTTTCCAAACCCCCTCCATGAATTGAACGCTGGTTGCTCCGCTTACAGAACTACCATCTTCAACTGAGATATGAGGCAGGAGTTGGAAACCCGGCGGACTATTTCTCAAGACACCCAATACCACAACCTACTGAGGACAACATTCCAGCAACTATTCTAGCTGAGGAACATGTAAATTTCGTTGCTGCACATTCAGTGCCAAGAGCTATGACCATGGAGGAAATACAACAGGCGGTGGACTCTGATCCCCAACTTCAGTTGGTGATAGAATCTGTTCGGTCTAAGAAATGGAGCTGTTTTCTTGCTGAGGCTCACCTTCAACCACCAGATCGAGTAGGTTACTTGGAGGCTTTCTTTAATGCACGACATTCACTCTCAGTGTCGGACTCAAATCTGCTGTTGCGTGACAATCGCCTGGTGATACCTCAGAAACTGGAGAACCATGTACTTGATCTGGCCCACGAGGCTCATCAAGGGGTGGTAAAAACAAAGCAACTACTTCGAGAAAAAGTATGGTTTCCAGGACTGGACAAAAGAGTAGAGGCATTGATTCAAACATGCATTCCTTGTCAAGCAACTATAGTTGACCATAGGCGTGCACCTTTACAAATGACACCCCTGCCAAAGAGCCCATGGACTCCTGTCAGTGTTGATTTTTGTGTTTTACCGGACCGCTCCTACCTGTTGGTGGTCATGGATGACTATTCTCGGTTTCCAGTCATTGAACATGTTTCGACAACATCGGCCAGGGCTGTTATACCAAAATTAGACAAGATTTTCTCGGCTTATGGCATACCGGAGACAGTGAAGACAGACAATGGACCTCCATTCAATAGCACAGACTTTCAGTCATTGGCAACTTATCTTAGTTTCTCCCACAGGAAAATAACTCCGTACTGGCCTCAAGCCAATGGAGAAGTGGAACGATTCATGCAATCTATCAACAAGACCCTGAGGATTGCTACCATGGAGCACAAGGACTCGCAACAAGAATTACATAGATTCCCTAGACAGTACAGAGCCACACCACACTCCACTACTGGGATCCCACCAGCAACGGCATTGTTCAGCAGGCCCTTGCGCGTCAAAATCCCATGCATTCCGTCAGTTCCTGTCCAAACCCCAATTGCTATTAATGATTCCGTCTCTAAGGATAAAATGAAGCAGTATGCAGAAAAAAGTAGCCGCTGTTACAAGCATCCAGAAATAAAGGTGGGTGATTAGGTTCTTGTAAAGAGACTGAGACCTAGCGACAAGTTTGCATCGCCATACTATCCCGAGCCCTTTCAGGCCACACAAATCAGAGGCACCATGATTACTGCTAAAAACCAAAATCATCAGGTCACTAGAAATGTGTCCCATTGTAAAAAACTTCGTGGCTACGTCCCAGAGACGACGCATGCAGAGGAAGTAGATAGCGACGACATACTGCCAGAGACAATGAACTCAGCTGTTCCCATAGGAGATACCTCAGAAGACCCCCTGAGTTTATCTGGAAATGAGATGTCTCGACGTTATCCTGGGAGAACAAATCGAGGGCCTCCAGTCTACCTTGCGGACTATGTTCTGCAGTAGAGAAAAAAAAAGAACTTTTCTACAACGCGAACTTTTGAACGGTTAACTATTTACTTTGTTTTTTTTGTAAGATGATAAGAGATGTAATGTTGTTATATCTTCTGCAGTGTGTTTGTTGTCTTCCCTGTTTGCATCATCTGCCCAGTAACAGTGATGTAAGATAGAGGAGGAGCTGTGGCAGGAAAAGGGAGAGCTGGGAAAGGGAAGAGATTGATTAAAGTATGGTCACTCGACTGAGCAGTTCAGCATATCTATGTGTGCTTCTGGATTCATCGTTATCTGCACTACAACACTACAGGGATAGGTTTGGATGGAGTGGGGGTGGGTGGGGCGGGTCCTTGCACTTGTTACCTGGCAGTCTGTTCTCCTGAATGGCCATCCTGGTGTGTTTCAGTCCCATGCATGTCTATATGGCTGCCCATGTACTGTGTGGTCCTCTGCTATCCTGCATTACCACCCACCTGTAGTGCTGTTCCTGGCTCTCCTCTGTGGCTGCCCAAATGTGTCTTGGCCCTAAGCTCCTGCTGGGGTCCCTAGGTCCTGGTGTCATGCCTGAGTCTTGTCATGCCTGAGTCTTGTCATGCCTGAGTCTTGTCAAGCCTGAGTCTGGTCAAGCCTGAGTCTTGTCATGCCTGAGTCTTGTCATGCCTGAGTCTTGTCATGCCTGAGTCTGACAATTCGAGGCATCAGTGTATCCTGGGACAGGCATCTCCAGAGTCAAGTGTCTCCAGTGCTCAGCCTGTGTGTCCCTACCAAAAGAAGGAACAGAGCAGAGTAGGAGCCCGGCATTACAATTGGGTGCTTAGTTGACACTAATTTGATCAATAACATGTAAAAGCCCTGCCATCATAACAAGGTGTACCGAATCAGGATGGACCCTAAATCTTGAAGTTCACCTCTCTATTGGCCAGCAGGCCTGACTGTTTAAACACCTGCCCATGGAAAGTTATGGCGAAGTTCAAATCCGACTATGTATACAGTAATGCTCAATTCAAATCCCAGGCCAAGATATGGCTCAGATTCATAGATGATATCTTTTGCATATGGATAGGCAATATAGATTCACTCAATTCCTTTGTCAATGAGATTAATCACAAGATACCAGACTTGACCTTTACATTACACACCGACCTGAATTAAATCAATTTTGTAGACACAATGATCCATAAAAACGCTGAGGGATCACTTACCAGTGACCTATACACAAAACCCACCAACCGGAATAGCCTACTACATTGGACGAGCTGCTAAACGAAACATGAAAAAATCTCTACCCAATTCACAACACCATAGAGTAAACCACATCGTCAGCAATGACAGTACCAAAACAATCAGACATGGGGAAATGGCCAGTAAATTTCGGGAATGGGACTATCCTGGCGACATCTGCACCAACCTTGGACCAAGAGAACAGAGACAGAAAACACCTGTAACAGACAGAGTGAAACTTGTTAACACCTATCACCCTTTCTCCTCATTGGTCAAAAAAGCTATTTTACAACATTGGCCTCTTCTTGGGACTGCTTAAACCAAAATCACAGAATTCAAAAACCCACCTATGGTCTGTTATAACAGAGCACCCAACCTTAAACAACTACTGGTCAGGGCTGATGTTGGGTCTACCACTCCTAGACTAAGACAAAAAACACTCAGTATGGCGCGCAGGGGCACTTTTCCATGTTTAGATTGTGCACAATGTACTTTTTGTGTGTTTTTTGTAATGTTTTTATACTTGTGACTTGACATTTGTAGTCTATTTGATCAAGTGCTCGTGCAGTCTCGGGTATGTTGGGGAGACTACCCAGAATATCCGAGACTGCATAAGCCAGCACAAATTGACAATTAGGTGTCAGAACACTTTAATATCCGTTTCAGCTCATTTCATTGAAAAAAAACACAATGTGAGTCAACTCAGATTCCAAGTCATTGATCATGTTCCCATCCCCAGGCGAGGAGGCGATAGTATCCGTAAATTTAAAGAAAGGGAATCATTCTGGATACACCATTTCAACACCCTCTCACCTTTGGGACTTAATAACGAATTTGAATTGTACTACTGATACCTTAATATCTCTTAGGAACCAATCGTGGCTTCTTACATAACAGTACAATGTAATTGGACTAGTAGTTTTTTGGTGATTTCAATAGATATGTATGTACTAACCAACTTCTGATGATTTGATTCATTGTTATTATAGCATGTACCAACATCCGTGCATGCACGTTCTAACCATATCTTCTTTGTATTTCATTGTAGAGATAACAAGAAATGGACATGTATATGATTCATTATGTCACTGGAACGATCAGCACCTGCACCTATTAATAACTCAAGTCCACCTTAGGGGACTTTCACTGGACCCAAAAGCCACTACACCATTACCTGGCACCATTATTCTGCTCCAATACTGTCTTTCTGACACTTTACTAATCATTGTTTACAAGCACTGACACACTTCCTGTTTTACAAACTGAGCATGTTCAGTAAACCGGTCGCCCTCCAGCATGTTCATCCACCAAAAACATGGCACCCGGTATGCTCATGCCAATGACACACTTCCTGTTCTTAATGATACTCGCCCATATACACAGTAGAAAAAGCGGCAAAATGCACTCCATGTCACTCCTGACCTCCTATGCATTCCCCATGGGCACTACTCAAGGACCCACAAGGTAATTAATGATTCCTGCACCTCTTGGTGTCAGAATCAGCCTCTCATATCTGCTCCATCTTATATACTGCTCTCTTTTTAACAGGACAGGAGTCACATACCATAACCGTATATTAGTAGGTATGTGCGCTTAATGTTTTTTTACCTAAGATGACACCATAATATCATACCAATTATTTTTTTCTCTCTTTCCCACCAATAATTAGGTGATCCTCAACTAGGACTCTAATCAACTACCGTACACCAACAAAACCTAGCCTGGGGGTACTCCATACAGGTAACCAGTTACTAAAATTCACAATCCACTGTAGTTGATAGGTGATAGGTGCCCTCTATCTATCATTCAATAGGTCTCACTAAGAGGATGGCCAGAATAGACTTTAACCTGCAAGCAGTGATATAACTCCCTCACCTAGTTATGCTTTACTGTTCCCCTGAATCCAGTTTGCGGGACTTACATATAGTAATTTACATTATTATATACAAGTTAGTCTATGAGAAGTCAATCTACCTTCTTACACCTTTGTTCCTCTCATTACAGACTACCAGCAGGTGTCACACATGGCACTCCGTGCCTATAACTGGAGAGCAATCTCCTATATCATAAGGTATAATCCTTCAATCTGATACAAACTCTACTTGAGATTAGAAATATACCAACCCTTGTGATACCCCTTCTTTTTCTGTCATTTCTTCCTATCTCTCACTCTTTCCCCATCCGCCTGACACTCTTTACCTTTTCTCTTTTCTTGACCTCCAACTCTAACACTCTCCTACCTCACATTTTCCTTTTTCCTCTCTCTATTTCATTCACGCCATCCCTCCTCTACTTTCTCACCACCTCACGTCAGGCTGATTCCATCAGCAACACTCACCACCATCACCTTACTCCTCATTATAGGATACACGGCCTATCACTCATATAGTACACAGATAAGACCTGGTTATATGTACACAATTGCTTGTTTACTTATTGTTGTTTTTTTGTTACTTACTCACGTAGAAGCGTTCTTGAAGAAGACCCATGTTGGGTCGAAACGTCAATGAAAGATTACTTTCACAAATTGCAAATAAAAAAAGCTCGCAAGAAATTACCTCTCAAATATTTCTTATAAGTGTGCCAGGTTTATTTTTACATGGAAAGTATACAGACTAAATTCATAGTCCTAAAATGAGTCACACCACTGTATGTACAAACTCGACTTGCTGTATACATCACATAGGAGATACAGAAAGTTGGCTGTATACAGGTGGTCCAGAAAGCACACTTAGAGATTCCCACGAATAAAGTTAATTTAAAAGTTAATTCTAATCAATAGATTTTGTAATAATAAATATTTCCAGTTAGAAGTGTCTGAATAAGTTGTTCCTGTGCTGTGATAATCTCATATGTGTCCTCACTATTTACTGTGTAATCTCAATGTCTGACAGTATGTGGTCTGATCACACCACATATCATTTGCAGGGAGGAATGCAAAGTTAGACTAAGAGTATGTGCGCACAGGACGTTTTTCCAGCAGTCCTGAACGCAGCAAAACCGGTCCTGGTTTCAAGGATCCTAGAGTCCTTACTAGGAGATTTGCTGCGTTCAGGTCCTGCGGTTTTACCGCATTTTTCGCACACGCTTTTTGCGCGTTTTTGCTGCAGTCAGGACACTGCATTTTTCCAGCGGTCTTGCCATTGTCTGCAGCAAAACCGGAGGCAAAATAGAACATGTCAATTCTCTCAAAACCGCAGGGATTTGACACTTCTTGACACTTGCAAAACCAATGTGTTTGCAGAGCGTTTCTGTGAAACACATCCGCAGGAGCAAATTAGCATACATTACCATAAAACCAATGGTAAACCACATGCAGAAACCGCAGCAAAAACACTGTAAAAATGTCCTGTGGGCCCATACCCTTATACAGACATTACAGCACTGAATCATAGATCATTCTTTTTGTGGGTAAAACATTTCCCTGCCCAGTTTAAAAAAAGTGTTTTACCTCAAAGAAAAATTAATTTGTGATCATGTGCTGTAATGTCTGTATACTCTGTTGCATCTTCCCCTGCCCAGGAGCTGTCTCTGTACGGTATACAGTACATACAGTGGCGGACCTTGAGCCCAGAGGGCCCTGGTGCAGCCATGGTGAGGAGCGGGGGGAAGGGGCTTGAGTGGGCGGGTGGAAGTGCTGGCAGTCGTCGGTGAGTAGCGGGGGGGGTTTGGCGGTCGTCAGTGAGGAGCGGGGGGGTGTTGGGCTGGCGCCGGCGGGTTCAGGCAAGGAAAGCAGGAGGTGTCCTGCTTCCCTTGCCTGACCCTCCTCTCCTATGACATCAGGTTACGGGGGTCGGCTGGGGGCCCCCATGCAGGATTGAGCCAGCTGCACCACGGTAGGTCTGCCCCTGAGCACATAGCAGGGACACATATATTAAATTAGCTCAGCACAGGAGATGTGGTGTAATCAGAACACGTCGCTGTATGGTCAGACACATCCATTACACAGTACATAGCAGGGACACATATATAAGATTATCTCAGCACAGGAGATGTGGTATGATCAGATCATGTCCCTGTACGGCCAGACACATCCATTACACAGTACATAGCAGGGACACATATATATGACTAGATGGGAGCCCGATTCTAAAGAATCGGGTAGTCTAGAATGCATATATAGTTTATTTACTAATAGTTACGGAAGTGCGGTGAAAAGAATTGTGTGTATACAGGCGGCTCTGTGGGTAGCACAGTATACAGCGGCTCTGTGGCTAGCACAGTATACAGCGGCTCTGTGGCTAGCACAGTATACAGCGGCTCTGTGGCTAGCACAGTATACAGCGGCTCTGTGGCTAGCACAGTATACAGCGGCTCTGTGGCTAGCACAATATACAGCGGCTCAGTGGTTAGCACTGCGCGGTGGCTCGGTGGCCAGCACTGCGCGGTGGCTCGGTGGCCAGCACTGCGCGGTGGCTCGGTGGCCAGCACTGCGCGGTGGCCAGCACTGCGCAGTGGCGCGGTGGCTCAGTGGAGAGCGGAGGGGAGGCTGGGGGGCAGGGGAGAGCGGAGGCTGGGGGGCAGAGGAGAGCGGAGGCTGGGGGGCAGAGGAGAGCGGAGGCTGGGGGGCAGGGGAGAGCGGAGGCTGGGGGGCAGGGGAGAGCGGAGGCTGGGGGGCAGGGGAGAGCGGAGGCTGGGGGGCAGGGGAGAGCGGAGGCTGGGGGCAGGGGAGAGCGGAGGCTGGGGGGCAGGGGAGAACGGAGGCTGGGGGGCAGGGGAGAGCGGAGGCTGGGGGCCAGGGAGAGCAGGGGCTGGGGGGGCAGGGGAGAGCGGAGGCTGGGGGGGCAGGGGAGAGCGAAGGCTGGGGGGGCAGAGGAGAGCGGAGGCTGGGGGGGCAGAGGAGAGCGAAGGCTGGGGGGCCAGAGGAGAGCGGAGGCTGGGGGGCAGGGGAGAGCGGAGGCTGGGGGGCAGGGGAGAGCGGAGGCTGGGGGCAGGGGAGAGCGGAGGCTAGGGGGCAGGGGAGAACGGAGGCTGGGGGGCAGGGGAGAGCGGAGGCTGGGGGCCAGGGGAGAGCAGGGGCTGGGGGGGCAGGGGAGAACGGAGGCTGGGGGGGCAGGGGAGAGCGAAGGCTGGGGGGCAGAGGAGAGCGGAGGCTGGGGGGGCAGAGGAGAGCGAAGGCTGGGGGGCCAGAGGAGAGCGGAGGCTGGGGGGCAGAGGAGAGTGGAGGCTGGGGGGCAGAGGGGAGGCTGGGGGGCAGAGCAGAGCAGAGGCTGGGGGCAGAGCAGAGCGGAGGCTGGGGGGCAGAGGAGAATGGAGGCTGGGGGGCAGAGCAGAGGGGAGGCTGGGGGGCAGAGCAGAGGGGAGGCTGGGGGGCAGAGCAGAGCGGAGGCTGGGGGGCAGAGGAGAGCGGAGGCTGGGGGGCAGAGGGGAGGCTGGGGGGCAGAGCGGAGGCTGGGGGCAGAGCAGAGGCTGGGGGCAGAGCGGAGGCTGGGGGGCAGAGGAGAGAGGAGGCTGGGGGGCAGAGGAGAGGGGAGGCTGGGGGGCAGAGCAGAGGGGAGGCTGGGGGGCAGAGCAGAGGGGAGGCTGGGGGGCAGAGCAGAGCGGAGGCTGGGGGGCAGAGCAGAGCGGAGGCTGGGGGGCAAAGGAGAGCTGAGGCTGGGGGGCAGAGGAGAGCGGAGGCTGGGGGGCAGAGCAGAGGGGAGGCTGGGGGGCAGAGCAGAGCGGAGGCTGGGGGGCAGAGGAGAATGGAGGCTGGGGGGCAGAGCAGAGGGGAGGCTGGGGGCAGAGCAGAGGGGAGGCTGGGGGGCAGAGCAGAGCAGAGGCTGGGGGGCAGAGGAGAGCGGAGGCTGGGGGGCAGAGCAGAGTGGAGGCTGGGGGGCAGAGGAGAGCGGAGGCTGGGGGGCAGAACACTCACTGGGCTGTCAGCGGTCAGCTGGGCTGTCGGCGGTCAGCGGCAGTGGTGGCGGCGGTTCCGGAGGGGCCAGCTCCCTGATGGAGGAGAGTGAGCGGGTGTGTGCGGTGAGCGGCAGGAGTGGGAGCGGTGCCGGTGGAGGCCGCACACCGGAGTGTGGGCCGGGCCTACACGGGGCAGTGTGCAGGGCCGGTGGCGAGAGTGGGCGGTGAGCTGCAGGGCTGTGGGCGGTGCCGGGGGAGGGCGGACACCGGAGTGTGGGCCGGGCCGGAGCGGTTCCCGGATGTGGATGGGCGCAGATGGGGTTCAGTGCGGGGCCAGTGGCGGAATAGCGGCGAGTGGTGGCGCTTTAGCGCCCTCCGCGAGCCGCTGTGCCGTTTTGACAGCGGCTCGCGGTGAGCGCGCTCACCGCTCCTGCGACTGCTACTTCCGGTTCTGGTGTTTTACACAGGGCACAGGCCATCACGGAAGTTGGCTGGATTGCCCGGAAGTGGCCTTCGGGTTTTATATATAAGATTATCTCAGCGCAGGAGATGTGGTATGGTCAGACCATGTCGTTCTATGGTCAGACACATCCATTACACAGTACATAGCAGGGACACATATATAACATTATATCAGGACAGGAACTTTTTTTTAAACACTTCCAAATTGTGGAACTTGTTATTTTTCCAAGATGTATTGATTGAAATTTATTTTAAAATGAACTTTGTTCGTGGGAAAAACCCTTTTGAACTCAATACAATATATGTTTGAAAAAAATGGAGTTTGCCACTGACCACTTGGTGGCACAAGTTTTGCTGTTAGATCAGTAAATAATTAATATACCTCTATTGGTACCTTTACACGCCGCGACGGCAGGCTGGATACATCGCGCTACTTCACGTGCACGAGCACGCTCAAACGGCTACAAACGGTCAACGCACCCTCTTTACACGCCGCCATAAGGTGCGCTACGCCACGCTACATCTGTAGCTAGCTACATCGCCGGGTGTGTCAAGTAGCCAGCTGTAGCTTAGCGTACCACGTTTACACAGAGCTACAATAAGCTACTATGGGCGGACCTGGTACAGCAGGGACAGCACATAGGCGTGCCACAATCGTGGATTACGAGCCGTCCGTACGCTGATAGGACAGCGCAATATCATCATGATTGGCCAGGCATCGCAGGAGGCTGAGAAATACAGCACGCTCGAGCGATTGTGTAGTGTGACTGGTCAGCTCCTTAAATATGCCGCCCTAGGCAGCGACTACCAATCGTCATGCAGGAGCTTCCTCCAATGATCGGTGATGGGGCGTGGTAACCCGGAGCCTGGGACACGCCTTAGCTACATTGCAGCTACAGCCCCGGGTGTCCGGAGTTCCCTTCCGTTGCTTCTTTACACGCCGATACAGCTCGCTACCATCGGCGATGTAGCCATCAGTTTTCGAGCAGAGCTCATAAACAGATGTATCTGTCGCCGGCTGTAGCGTCGCGTCTTCAGACGCCGCTACGACGGGCTACATTGACGCTACAAGCTACATTTGTAGCCTGTAGCGGGCTGTATCCAGCCTGCCGTCGCGGCGTGTAAAGGTACCATTAGTGATTAGATCATTCGCCTCCAGTCTCTGCTGATTGGGATGGGATTTACTTCCCAAAAGCCAAGACATGTCATTCTCTCCTTTTCTTGGGGCCCGCTCACACTCCAAGCCATCCACATTTACACTTTAGTTGTACATGGGGTTGACTGTGAACGATGCTGTGAAATTGTAGTTCTTTAGAGAGGATGACCATAACAGAATACTGTGTAGTAGTATGGTATCAGGATAAAATGTCATTTCACAAGACGCTTTTCAAAAGCTCTCAGATCTCTTCTTTTACGAGGGCCTCCGAGGAAAGTAATAATTCCCATGGATTGTTTTTATCTATAGTTTGTCGTTTATTTACATCTTGAATTTATTTTGTACTGAATTATAATATAGGCTTTTCTAAATGATGTAACTATTAGGGTACCTTTACACGTCGCAACATTGCATGCAATTTCACTTGCAACTTACTGGTTGCAGTGAAATCATGGAGACATTGTTCCATTTGTACACAGCAACAAGATAGAACAATGTGTCCATGATTTCACTGCAACCAGTAAGCTGCAAGTGAAATTGCATGCAATGCTGCGACGTGTAAAGGTACCCTTACACTTTGTGTATCTAAATTGCTACACATTAATTCTTCGTGAATATAATAGAACATGAGCACTGTATTCCACTTCATTGGTATAATATTTCTTTGGTGACACTTTAATATCTGTTAATTCAGCATATAGAATAAGGAACACCTGTGCCCCTAAAAACCATTATTAACTCCTTCACCCTCTATTAAATTTGTACACCTGGCTGTGCTAATCTGATACATCACTGCAGATGGTGTCTGAAATCTGCTAGAAAAATATTACAATCTGAGAGTCCTCAGTGGTTGATACCTTTTTAATGGCGAACTGAAAAGAGGGTAAATAATAGCAAAAAGATAAATTTGTTATTATTTACCATCTTTTCAGTTAGCCATTAAAAGGTATCAACCACTGAGGACTCTCAGATTATATTTTTCTATCTACTGGCTAACACGGTACAAACATTTTTATTTTATCAACATAAAATCTGATAGAGATTACATGCATTATATCAATGCAGAGTTTCTCAATATTTTACTAATGTGGCCAGGTGGAGACAAGGGGGTCAGTGGGTGCTCTCATCCGATGGCCTGGTCACGTTTAGAAAGACTGAATGGATCAGGGTTCATCCCAACTGAATGCGCAAACTCTTTGACTGTGGGCGGAACACCACTCAGACAACACACAGTGGGGAAACCACAATAGCAAGACTTTATTGGATTCCCAACAGTTAAAGGCATATAACACATAACCAGCAAGATACACAATGTAACAAGCAACAGAGTCTCACCCTTTTGCTGACTCACCAGGAATTAGAATGTTCATGCCTTCGGGGCTTCCAAGGCCAACTATGCCAAACTAGCAGCACCCCGCTTTCAATGGGCACCCACCAAGTAAGGAATAGCGGCAAGCTTAGGAAGCTGACTGACCACAGCAAGGTCTGTAGCCAGGTGACCGAATTGTCCCAACCTGGGTATCTTCCATAAGTAGTCTCTGATATTCCAGCCAAATCCGAGGCTGAACTCCTGCAGAGTATAGTCAAGTTTGGTGATCATCTAGTTGGACCCAAAGCTCCTAGACTGACGCAATGCAGAGTATGAAGACACAATGTTATCCTGGCAGCTGGAACCAAAATCCCTAGGCCAAAGTCATTAAGACATGATTTGATCCTCTTGTCGAGACCAAAGTCCCTAGACTGAGGCCACAAAGCATATGATCTGGTGGTGACTGAGAAAAGTACTTTTTATAACCTGAACCCACCTCAGGGTATGTTGGGTTATAACAGGATTGGTGGAATAAGGCTGTTCTCTTATCGACTGGCATTTCAAACTGAAAGCTTAATTCTCCTCTGAGTGATGTAGGCAGGGGAGGGGTGAAATAATTAAATTAGCAATACTCAACCTCAGACAATAAAGGCTCTGAATAATCTGGCCAGAAACAACATCTTAGCAAACATGAGATAACAAACAAAAGACCAGTACGTCTGGCCAAATTAAGAACAGTAACCCACAACATGCATTGAGAAAGGTTGTGTCTTCACAGGCCTCACCATCCTTTACATACTATGCCGTGGCCCCATTATAGATAGAAATCTGTTTAAAACTTCTCAGTTTATCTTTCATTTGTGTCATGTCTATCTTGTCCTACCCAACTAAGTATAAAAAAGTAAGACAAGAGTCAGTTATGAAGTTTGACTGAAGAGTGGGAAAGTCAGAGAAATATCTATACACAATATGATTACTACTATCAAAATTGTCATCCCAGATAATCCTCACTAACAAATGGGGTGCTCTTCACTAGTGAGTCTACTCTTGTCTCAATACTAGGCCTCAAAAATCCAGTTGAAGACTACCTCTTTTGGGGCCAATGACTTGCTGTTTCCTTTCTGCAGCTTGACAAGTAAGCTATTAGACTTTATTTAAAATATGTCTAACATGAACCATGTTAACAACTGTAAAAGGGAGACATGAATATATTCCTTGTAAAAACAGTGAATAAAAAAATTAGACTATTAACAAAGAAGATGCCATGAATACAGTAATAACCCAGTTTTCCCCTTCATTTTACCTCGCTTTTAGATTGGGATTTAAATTTATTTCCTAGCTTTGACTCCTGGCCTGATTGCTGATGCTGCCATCATTTACTTCTTTAAGTACTTCTTAACTTCTTTACTTCTTTAATTTCTTTAACAATTAAGATACTGCTTTTTATCTATGATGGCATCATCTGTCTTGTCAGTGCAATCTGTTATTGAGTAGCCTGTAGAAGTAGGTCACAGTATTCTACCATCAAAGGAGAGGTACAGGAGACCATCCCTGGACTGGTGTCTATACTGCAGGCAAATTATAGTATGCTTTATCAGAAATATCGCATCAGGTTAGATTTTTCCTTCCTGAAAGAATACTTGTTATTGTAATAATAGAAGTCTAATATCACCAATAGAGATCAGCAGATAGATCCATAGAGGATCGCGTTCCAATCGATTTTCCTGAAATTCATGGTTTCGTACAAATTCAAACTGTGTGTAATTCGATATGTAGTTTGCATAAGTAAAAAAAATTACATAATTTCCCACACTACTGAAGCATCAAAGAGTGGACTATTGTCTTTTTGCATGGCAGCATGGGCTTCCCCATATTACCCTGCAGCTAAGGCCGGCTTCACACCACGGTTTTGCTGATCCGGATCAGATTTCGGCCCCTTAGTATTCCTATGAGGCCAGATGGCAGCTATTTTCCATCCGGTTCCTGGAGGATCTGGGAGAAATTGGGATTTTCTACCAAAAACAAAATTGCAGCTTGCTGCGCTTTTCTGTCCAGGGCAAAAATCTGCACAAATCGGATCCTCCCTCGATCCGGCACCCCCTAACATGGGAGTCCATGGCGCCGGATCCGACATAAAAACTTCAGCACCTGCAGAGCTCCCCGACTGAGATTTCAGGACCTCGGCTTTTGAAATTTCAGCAGGGACAACTGCTGAACCCTGCGATCTGCCGATTCTGGCAGATAACAGAACCAGAGGGCATATTTGCCCTCTTGTTCTGTCTGGTGTTTCCGGCAAAACACTGGACGGAACCTCATACACCAAAACCGTGGTGTGAAGCTACCCTAAGACATCGAGCTGATTTTGTACACTGGTGCTCATTACATGGGCAATCATAGATCAGTGATTATCTTCTCAAGGGTTACAGGGCAAGTTGCTCCTTTAGGCTGAAGGCACACTATCAGTGTGCCTTGCGCGAGTGTAATGCGAGGGAGACTCAAATTGCACTTGGGCCAGTATCATTAAATGATACTGGTCCCATAAGTGCAAGTTCCTCGCATTACACTCGCATTGCAAGGGAAATGCGTGTTCAATCACAGCATGCTGTGATTGAACGTGATTTCCCCGCGTGAGTGTACAAATGAAAGTCTATGGGTGTGAGAATCTCCCACCCATAGAGCACATGGTGCGATAGTTGCACGCTTGTGCATTAAAAACGCTTCAAACTCCATGGCTGTCAAAGCCGCCGGGCCTGAATTTGCCGGTTTCCTGGTACAGTAACAAATCATCTTGCACCGCTGTGACAGCAGCGGTGCAAGATGATTAATAAAAACACAGCTGATATCAAAAACTTAAAAATCCCGGGGTTTCGCTGCATATTAACCCCATCTGCAGCCTCTGTGCGGCATGCCAGCACAGAAGCTGCAGATGCGGCTAATAAGTCTGTTACTAAAAGGGTTAACCTGCTGTTTGTGTGGTGTTTTGATGTTTTGACATCAACTGTGATACATTAATCATCTTGCACCACTGCTGTCACAGCGGTGCAAGATGATTTGTTACTGTACCGGGAAACTGGCAAATTCAAATTCTGCAGCTTTGAAAGCCGTGGAGTTTAAATTCACCGGTAAATGCTATCCGCGGTCCTGAAGTTTGCTACAGGACCGCGGACAGAATCACGCTCACATGCACTCATGGAGCACACTCAAATACATACAGTCATGCACACTCACCCACACGCACCACTCTCGCACCACACTCACAGCAAACACGCACAACACTCGCATCACTGTCATGCATCAAACACACTCCGTGTTTGATGCATGACAGGGTGCCTCCAGCCTTAGACTATAAGTTCTTAGGGCTAGAAGGGTATACTGTCTATCTCTCTTTTTCTCTCTCTCTCTTCTGTAGTGTGTAAGTTCTTATTGCCAGCGGGGACCTTGTTCTCACTCCTCTCCTTCACATGTACACTGTGTGCAGAATTATTAGGCAAGTTGTATTTTAGAGGATTCTTTTTATTATTGATCAACAACTATGTTCTCAATTATCCCAAAAGACTCATAAATATCAAAGCTTAATATTTTTGGAAGTTGATGTGGGTTTTTTTAGATTTGGCTATCTTAGGAGGATCTCTGTTTGTGCAGGTAACTATTATGGTACCTTTACACGCCGGAACAGGATGGTGGCAACAACCGAGTGCTTCACGTGCACGAGCACGCACAAACGGTTGCCAACGGTAAACGCACCACCTTTACACGCCGCAACAAGGTGTGCTACGGTAGGTTACATATATCTCTGGATACACCACCGGGTGCCACAAGTTACCTTCTGTAGCTTACCTTACCACATTTACTCGCCGCAATAACAAGGTAATAAGGACGGGACAAAGGCAGCAGGGACAATACATAGGCGTGCCACAATTGTGGATTACGAGAATTCCGTACGCTTATAGGACAAAGCAATAACATCATGATTGGCCAGCCATCACAGGAGGCAGACTAATACATGACGCTCGAGCAATTGTGTAGTGTGAGTGGTCAGCTCCTTAAATATGCCGCCCTATGCAGCGACTACCAATCGTAACGCAGGAGCTTCCTCCAATGAGCGCTGAAGGGGGGTGGTTTCACAGAGGCTGTGTCACGCCCCGGGGAGTTATCTAGGTGACGAATAAACCTTACCCTACCATATTTACACGCCGATACGGCCCAATACAACCCGCAACCATCGCCTAGAAATCCACCTGTTTTAGGGCTCTGCTCTGAAACAGGTGCCTCAAGTGACGGGTGGCAACAACCGTCTTTACACGCCGCAACAGCGGGTTGATTTGGCGGTGCAAGATACATTTCTCTCATGTACCCGATTGTTGCCACCATCCTGTTGCGGTGTGTAAAGGTACCGTTACTGTGCAGAATTATTAGGCAACTTAATAAAAACCTAATATATTCCCATCTCACTTGTTTATTTTAACCAGGTGAACTAATATAACTGCACAAAATGTAGGAAAAAACATTTCTGACATGCAAAAATAAAACACAAAAAAATTAGTGACCAATATAGTCACCTTTCTTTATGATGACACTCAACAGCCTTCCATCCATAGATTCTGTCAGTTGCTTGATCTGTGTACGATCAACATCACAGCCACCTCAGCCTCCCAGACACTGTTCCAAGAGGTGTACTGTTTTCCTTCCCTGTAGATCTCACATGAGGGACCACAGGTTCTCTATGGGGTTCAGATCAGGTGAACAAGGGGGCCATTTCATTATTTTTTCTTCTTTTAGACCTTTACTGGCCAGCCACGCTGTTAAGTAGTTGGATGCATGTGGTGGAGCAATGTCCTGCATGAAAATCATGTTTTTCTTGAACGATGCCGACTTCTTCCTGTACCACTGCTTGAAGAAGTTGTCTTCCAGAAACTGGCAGTAGGTCCAGGAGTTGAACTTCACTCCATCCTCAACCCAAAAAGGTCCAACAAGTTCATCTTTGATGATACCAGCCCATACCAGTACCCCACCTCCACCTTGCTGGCATCTGAGTCAGAGTGGAACTCTATGCCCTTTACTGATCCAGCCTCTGGCCCATCCATCTGGCCCATCAAGAGTCACTCTCATTTCATCAGTCTATAAAAACTTTGAAAAATCAGTCTTAGATATTTCTTGGCCCAGTCATGACGTTTTATCTTATGTTTCTTGTTCCAAGGTGGTCATTTTTCAGCCTTCTTTACCTTGGCCATGTCCCAGAGCACCTTGTGCTTTTTGATACTTTAGTAACATTGCAGCTCTGAAATATGGCAAAACTGGTGGAAAATGGCATCTTGGCAGCTTCACGCTTGATTTTCCTCAATTCATGGGCAGTTATTTTGCACCTTTTTTTGCCCAACACGCTTCTTGCGACCCTGTTGGCTATTTGCCATGAAACGCTTGATTGTTCAGTGATCACGCTTCAAAAGTTTGGCAATTTCAAGACTGCTGCATCCCTCTGCAAGACATCTCACAATTTTGGACTTTTCAGAGCCCGTCAAATCTCTCTTCTGACCCATTTTGCCCGAGGAAAGGCATTTGCCTAATAATTAGTAGTATAGTAGAAAGGCGTGCACACTGAGTCTTATTTCAATAGGGAGAGGTGCCAATTGAGGGGTCTGGTAAACCCACAATGTAGACTCTAGAAAATGACAATTGCACACTCTCTGTTTTTTGTTTGCAAAAATAGGTTTCTTTATTTCTATAGCAACAGGGAACCAACGTTTCGGTCCAAACCTAGGACCTTGATCACGGTAGTTGCCTCCGTATTCTGCTGTTCGTCATACATGGGGGCTCAGCCACCCAATCGGTTTATTTCAGTTTTCCTGTATGCTATATCTAACCATGGGATCCTTGGATCCTGGTTAAAGGATGCCTTATTTCATATGGTTGTGAGCCTCAGTCACACCACACAGACGCCCTGACTGAGGCTCACAACCATATAAAATAAGGCATCCTTTAACCAGGATCCAAGGATCCTATGGTTAGATATAGCATACAGGAAAACTGAAATAAACCGATTGGGTGGCTGAGCCCCCATGTATGACAAACAGCAGAATACGGAGGCAACTACCGTGATCAAGGTCCTAGGTTTGGACCGAAACGTTGGTTCCCTGTTGCTATAGAAATAAAGAAACCTTTTTTTGCAAACAAAAAACAGAGAGTGTGCAATTGTCATTTTCTAGAGTTTGCCTAATAATTAAGCACACCTTATATGGGGTGTTAATGTAATTACACCACACCCCTCCTTATTACAGAGATGTACATCACCTGATTTACTTAATCGGTAGTTGGCTCTCAAGCCTATACAGCTTGGAGTAGGACAACAAGTACTAAAAGTGTCATGTGATCAAAATACTCAATTGCCTAATAATTCTGCACACAGTGTATTTTCTGAGCATTTATTCACTGCAAATCAAGCTTTTAGTGAAAGTTCAGCAAAGCCAGAAGATTCTAATTTCAAAGAAGCTAATCATCTCTAATCAGTAACAGAAGACAGGGCTAGAAATGTTCATAAGAAAAAGAAAATGGAAAATAACTAATGGATGAGAAACAATTGAATGCCATAGAGAGGAGATAGGAAGGAGATGTTAATAGAAAGGGAGAGAAAAGTTAACCAAAAATCATGAAGCTGTGATACTGCAAACAAAGGTAGCAAGAGCAAGTGGTACTCTGAACTATGCTGAAACTCCCACAATTGGGTCCATATACTGTAAAATGCCAAATACCCAAATATCTTTAAATAAGGAAGATAGAACTTCCATATTCATAGCATTGTAAAGCCCCTTTCACATCAGCGTTTTCGCTGAATTGCTGTAGATCTGGCAGATTTACCGCATCTGCCGCATAACGGCTGACTTGTGGTACACTTGCGGCAAGCCCCCATTCATTCTCTATGGGTCCTGCGGCAAGTGCAGTATTCCGCAATCTGGCACTTGCGGCAGTTGCAGCCGCACAAAACAACCGCAGCTGATCGCCTTTTTTGTTCGCAGCCGCAACTGCCACAAGTATCGGATTGTGACAATACTGCACTTGCTGCAGGACCCATAAAGAATGAATGGGGGCTTACTGCAAGTGTACCTCAAGTCTGCTGTTAGGCGGCAGGTGCGGTATTTCTGCCAGATTGGCCGGATCGGGACAGAAACGCTGATGTGAAAGGGGCCTTTGTTGCCAAAAGATATAGGACAGCAGCTCAGCATTAAAGCTGGTTGTCAGTTATTGCCAAGGGTACGATAATAACCGTCATTTATTAAGGACAAAGGGGTGATGGGTGATCCCTGGCTGTAATGTCTGTATACTCTTTTACTTCCTCCCCTGCTCAGTAGCTGTGGTATATCTGACCTTTTGCTGCATGATCAGACACATACATTACACAGGAGCTCATTTATAAGAATATCTTAAAAAGAGCATTTTTTTAACACATCTAATTGTGGAACTTATTGTTATTCTAAGATCCATTAACTATAATGTACAATTATTATATAGCCAAACCACTTTTCAAACTTTCTTGTGGAAGTCCTTGATGAAGAAAGGGACGATACCATTGACTCCATACTGTATATCACTTTGTTATGGTTCCACAGGTACACATACAAATAATAACCTTTACATATAATAAATTACAAAATAAATTAAACATTTTTTCAAATATATCTGACTGCTTTAAACAGAGATAATTAGTGTTTCTTTATCATGTATTTAGATCTTCCGTCCACATTATTTCAGTAGCACTGCTGATCCAGTCCCTTCTTGACATTATTGGAATCATTTAAGGCTAATAGAAATATTACTGCGATACTATGCATCATCTCACATAATTGTAATATGAAAAGTTTCAAAAACCATAAATGATTTATCAAAACATGAATAAATCATGCTTCTGATTTCATACCCAGACATCAATTAGGCACGGTTCAAATATAGTAGAAATGGGTTCCAGATTGTCATATACAGTTAGGGCCAGAAATATTTGGACAGTGACACAATTTTCGCGTGTTGGGCTCTGCATGCCACCACATTGGATTTGAAATGAAACTTCTACAACAGAATTCAAGTGCAGATTGTAACGTTTAATTTGAAGGGTTGAACAAAAATATCTGCTAGAAAATGTAGGAATTGTACACATTTCTTTACAAACACTCCACATTTTAGGAGGTCAAAAGTAATTGGACAAATAAACATAACCCAAACAAAATATTTTTATTTTCAAAATTTTGTTGCGAATCCTTTGGAGGCAATCACTGCCTTAAGTCTGGAATCCATGGACATCACCAAACGCTGGGTTTCCTCCTTCTTAATGCTTTGCCAGGCCTTTACAGCCGCAGCCTTCAGGTCTTGCTTGTTTGTGGGTCTTTCCGTCTTAAGTCTGGATTTGAGCAAGTGAAATGCATGCTCAATTGGGTTAAGATCTGGTGATTGACTTGGCCATTGCAGAATGTTCCACGTTTTTGCACTCATGAACTCCTGGGTAGCTTTGGCTGTATGCTTGGGGTCATTGTCCATCAGTACTATGAAGCGCCGTCCAATCAACTTTGCAGCATTTGGCTGAATCTGGGCTGAAAGTATATCCCGGTACACTTCAGAATTCATCCGGCTACTCTTGTCTGCTGTTATGTCATCAATAAACACAAGTGACCCAGTGCCATTGAAAGCCATGCATGCCCATGCCATCACGTTGCCTCCACCATGTTTTACAGAGGATGTGGTGTGCCTTGGATCATGTGCCGTTCCCTTTCTTCTCCAAACTTTTTTCTTCCCATCATTCTGGTACAGGTTGATCTTTGTCTCATCTGTCCATAGAATACTTTTCCAGAACTGAGCTGGCTTCTTGAGGTGTTTTTCTGCAAATTTAACTCTGGCCTGTCTATTTTTGGAACTGATGAATGGTTTGCATCTAGATGTGAACCCTTTGTATTTACTGTCATGGAGTCTTCTCTTTACTGTTGACTTAGAGACAGATACACCTACTTCACTGAGAGTGTTCTGGACTTCAGTTGATGTTGTGAATGGGTTCTTCTTCACCAAATAAAGTATGCGGCGATCATCCACCACTGTTGTCATCCGTGGACGCCCAGGCCTTTTAGAGTTCCCAAGCTCACCAGTCAATTCCTTTTTTCTCAGAATGTACCCAACTGTTGATTTTGCTACTCCAAGCATGTCTGCTATCTCTCTGATGGTTTTTTTCTTTTTTTTCAGCCTCAGGATGTTCTGCTTCACCTCAATTGAGAGTTCCTTTGACCGCATGTTGTCTGGTCACAGCAACAGCTTCCAAATGCAAAACCACACACCTGGAATCCACCCCTGACCTTTTAACTACTTCATTGATTACAGGTTAACGAGGGAGACGCCTTCAGAGTTAATTGCAGCCCTTAGAGTCCATTGTCCAATTACTTTTGGTCCCTTGAAAAAGAGGAGGCTATGCATTACAGAGCTATGATTCCTTAACCCTTTCTCCGATTTGGATGTGGAAACTCTCATATTGCAGCTGGGAGTGTGCACTTTCAGCCCATATTATATATATAATTGTATTTCTGAACATGTTTTTGTAAACAGCTAAAATAACAAAACTTGTGTCACTGTCCAAATATTTCTGGCCCTAACTGTAACTGAATACTGATGCATTGCATAGGGACCACTATGATAGCTGGCCTAATATTTTTGTTAAAAAAAATCCTGAATTGATGCTACTTTTTGGTACAAAGTGAAATTAGCATTTACACTCAAGTTTCAGTAATACCTCAAAATTCTACATACAAGGAAACTTGCAGTGAAACTTAGATATGGTCATCTGTCCTCAGGTTAGTACTGTTAAAGCATTCTAAGAACCTGTTTATTTTTATATTTAAAAAGTAAGTAAAAGGCTCCATTATTGATACATTATCATGTTCAGCTATATGTCTACTTTTTTGTATTTTTGTCTTTATTAGATTCTGCAAGGAAAAGTAACATTTTCATCAGGCCTTATTCATATGTCCATTTTCTCTAGGAACCTTCCACGACAGGATAGGAGGTTGCCTCTCCATACCCTAATAGGGACAGGAAGCACAAGAAAGGTTAAAAGGCCCCTCCCACCTCCCATTAGTCAGTGTCTTTCCTGTCCCTATGGGACATGGAGAGAGGTTTTTTCTCTCCTATGCTGTGGTGGCGTCAGGTTGCAGTATACCTGGGAGTTTTGCCGGGCAGCGTTGGTCGGGCCCCTGTTCCTCCTCCTGTCGTCTCTCGGTCCTCCTCGGTGGTCCTCTGCAAGGGGGTCCGGGTCCAGCCCTGGCCCTCCGGATGCCCCACTGGGGTGAAGCAGGTCGGCAGCGCCATGGTCGGTGGCCTCTTCCTGTGCTGAGCCCGGATGCCGCACGGTGGGGAGCGCAGCGCTTCCAGATCTCGGCGGGCGGGACCCGATGCAGCAGCGTGCGGGCTCGCCGCCATGATTGGGGCCTGCCTAGACCTTGGGCAGGGGGCAGGAGATAATCTCTTTTTGCACTGAGGGCAGGCCTTTGAAGATAAAAGCCTGCCCTGCAGACATTTGATGCCAGGTAAGCTGCTTTCTGTCCTGGGTCATGTCTTCCTCTGCGTCTGCAGAGCCCAGTGATCCCCCGGCCACAGTGAGTTTAGGTGCAGAGGGAGGGGTCCTTTGTGCTACCCAAAGGGGCTTTGCTGATTGCGACTTCCCTGTGCTTTTTTGTAGAGTGACAAGGAAACCCCCAAGAAGGCTGCTGGGAAGTCTGCTAAATGCCCTGTCTGTGCTAAGAACTTCCCCCCCTGGGTGGGAAAAGAAACTCTGCCAGGGCTGTACAGACAAGATAGTGTGGGCTGAACACCCTAGTCTTGTGGATGACCTACACGCCATGGTGCAGCAGGAAATTCGGGCTTCCCTGGCCTCCCTGGGCCCATCCGGGCCTGTGTCTGGTCCTTCCCCTCCAAAAAAGCGGAAACTCCAGGCTAGCCCCTCAGACTCTGAAGCTGTCAGGGACTTGGACTATGAGGTCCCTGAGGAGGTCTCTGCCTCAAGGCATTCGGACCTTCGGCGGTTTTTGTTTCACTCAGAGGATATAGGGGAACTGATTGAGGCCGTTAGAAGCACCATGGGTTTGGAAGAGGAACAGGTCCATCCCTCGGTGCAGGATGAAATGTTTGCTGGTCTTCAGTCAGCCAAGCGTATTGAATTCCCGATGCATTCCACCCTTCAGGATTTAATTGCTCAGGAATTGGAATTCCCTGACCGCAAATCTCGGGGTGATCCGGGTCGGCGGTTTCCCCTTGAGGATAGTGAGGTTCACGGGGGGGTCCCGAAGGTGGATGTGCAGGTTGCCCCTGTGGCAGAAAAAACTGCCCTCCCCTTGACAGCAAGGCTCTTCCGAACAGGCACCTGTGAGAAAGCGTTTTTTTTCGTTCTCCGGTGCCTCCGGCCTCCCAGCCCAAGGGCAAGGGTAAAACCGTCAGGTGGAGTTATGAGAAGGGGCGAGGCAAGAATACCCTCGTCCCTGCTCAGCAGCGCCCTCGTCCCGACAAGCAGTGACTTGGTCCCGGTGGGGGGAGGGGGCAACTCTTGGCCTTTCTTCCCCAGTGGCGAGGGATCTCCGATTGCCAATGGGTTCTGAATGTCATCTCCGAGGGATTGCTCATCGAGTTCGAGTCGCTTCCTCCGCCAGGTCTCTGGGTCACCACCCTGCCCTCTCAGGGTGACCAGGATCTTCTGTACTCAAAAGTACAGGAGTTCCTTATCACAAATGTCATCTCCTTTGTTCCCAGTCACGAGGTGGAGCTTGGTCACTATTCCCGTCTGTTCCTAGTCAAAAAGCCATCCGGGGATTCCAGGGTCATCATCAACCTGAAACACCTCAACAGTCGTGTCCGCTATCGACGTTTCAAGATGGAGTCCGTCCGTACTGCGATTCCGCTGATCGGGCTGCATCACCAGATAAGATCTGACGGACGCCTACTTTCATGTGCCCATCCATCCTCGGCACAAGAAATTCCTGAAGTTCACCATCCTCTACAAGGGGGAAGACCTCCATTTTCAGTTAACGTTCTTCCCTTTGGAATCTCCTCGGCTCCCCGAATTTTCTCAAAACTCATGGCGGAGGTAGTGGCCTTCATTCGGGGTCGTGGCATCTCTATTGTGCCTTATCTGGATGACTTCCTTCTCATTTCTCCGACGCCTCAATCCCTCCGGAGCAGTGTGGAGGAATCCTTGCGAATCCTTCGGTCCCTGGGTTGGATACCGAAACTCCGGAAATCTCATCTGCAGCCCTCCTCCACAAGACAATTTCTGGGGGTGTTACTGGATTCCAACCGGCAGGCATCCTTTCATCCGGACTCCCGCCGGTTGACCCTTCTGGCCAAGATTTCCTCCCTGAGGCATCAAGCATCTCCCACCCTTCGGGACAAGATGTCGGTGTTGGGTTCCATAACGTCCTGCATCCCGTCTGTCCTGTGGGCTAAGGCTCACTCTTGGGTGCTGCAGGCACATGCCCTGTCTTGCTGGGACAGGCTTTCTTCGTCCCTGAATTGTCGGGCTCGCCTCCCGGGGTCCGTCTCCTCGTCCCTCCTCTAGTTGTTGGACGTCCGACACCTGCAACGGGGGGTTTCGTGGGATCAGACTTCTCTAGTAATGGTTACTACAGATGCCAGCCAGAGGGGATGGGGAGCCAAGGTGGGTCCCACTCTGCTCCAGGGGGTCTGGGGTCGCTCTGTCAGTTCCCGGTCCTCCAATTACCGGAAACTGAGTGCAGTCGAGGAGGCCCTTCGGGGAGCTCAGACCCAGCTCACGGGTTCTCATGTCCTTGTCTACTCAGACAATGTCACCACGGTGGCTCACCTCCGCCACCAGGGCGGTACGAAGTCCAGGTCCCTGTCGTCAGTGTCCTCCCGGATCTTCCTTTGGGCCGAACAGTTTCCTGCTGTCCCTCTCAGCTGTCCACTTGAAGGGATCCATGAACCTGCAGGTGGAGTTTTTCAGCCGCCAGGATGTCTACCCAGGGGAATGGAGTCTGGACCAAGCTGTCTTTTGCTCCCTAGTTGCACGATGGGGCACCATGGCGATCGACCTCTTCGCCTCCAGCGCCAATCGGAAAGTCGCAACATATTTCTCCCTCAATCCTCGGGATGCAGCCGCGGGGGTGAACACCTTCTCCCAGTCATGGGCTTTTCCTCTGGTTTACGCCTTTCCTCCTATTCCCCTCCTCGCACACACTCTGCGGAAGGTCAGGGTAGACAGACTTCCCACTATCCTGGTGGCCCCTCTTTGGCCCAGGAGGAGATGGTACAACCTGATCATGGCGCACAAAGTCAATGGTCCTGTCATCCTGAGTCCGGATCCCAGCCTGTTGTCTCAGGGTCCTTTGTTCCATGCAGAGCCACGGAAACTCAACTTAGCTGCCTGGCTTCTGAAGCCCGGGTGCTGAGGGCTCAGGGCCTGTCGGAAAAGGTGGTGGCCACCCTACAGAAAAATCGCAAACCAGTTACTAATGCGATTTATAATAAAATTTGGAAGAAGTTTCGGCCCAGTGTCTCACAGATTCTGGATTTTCTTCAGAATGGGCTGGACCTCGGTCTTAAACCCAGCACGCTTAAGGTTCAAGTTTCGGCTCTTAGTTCCGTGTTTGATGCTGATTTGGCAACTCATCGATGATTTCGCCGCTTCATGGTGTCGGCTACTCGTCTTTGTCCTCGTACTCGGGTCCTTACTCCCTCCTGGGACCTCAATGTGGTCCTCACTGGACTTTCTCGGCCTCCCTACAAACCTCTTTCATCCTGTGACCTCCTGCGGTTGTCTCACAAGACGGCATTCCTGGTGGCGATTACTTCTGCCCGTCGTGTTGGGAAGCTCCAGGCTTTGTCCACCCGGGACCCATACCTCACCATCCAGGATGACTGCATTGTTCTTCAACTGGATCCTTCATTCCTTCCCAAGGTGGTCTCGGACTTCCATCGCTCTCAATCAATTATTCTTCCCTCCTTCTGTCAGCATCCCCAGACCCCTAAGGAGGAAGAGTTCTATGCTTTGGATGTCCGGCATACGGTTCTCCAATATCTTGACGTCTCGGTGCCCTGGCGCGTCGACCACAATCTCTTTGTCCAGCCCTTTGGTCCCCGTAAGGGCATGAAGGTTTCCAAGAGCACTATTGCTAATTGGATCAAGAAGGCCATTATGGATTCCTACCTTTCCCATTAGCTGCAGGCTCCTTCTGGGTTTACTGCCCATTCCACCCGGTCTACCACTGTCTCCTGGGCTGAACGGTCGGGGGCTTCTCATGAGCAGATCTGCAAGGCTGCTACCTGGTCGTCCTTGCATACCTTCACGAAACACTACCGTCTGGACCTGGGCTCCGGTAGGGATTTGGCTTTTGACAGGAAGGTCCTGCAGGCCATTGTCCCACCCTAGGTATTTATTCGTTGGTATTCCTCCTATGCTGTCGTGGAAGGTTCCTAGAGAAAATAGAATTATTCTTACCATTAATTCGGTTACTAGGATACCTTCCACGACATTCCTTGTGTTTTTCCTGGAATGTTTTACTATGTACTGTTGTTTACTCTCATGCTATGGTTCTTTGTAAGACACTGGCTAATGGGAGGTGGGAGGGGCCTTTTAATCTCTCTTGTGCTTCCTGGTCTATTAGGGTGTGGAGAGGCAACCTTTTATGCTGTCGTGGAAGGTATCCTTGAAACCGAATTAACGGTAAGAATACCGTATATACTCGCGTATAAGCCGAGTTTTTCAGCCCAAAAATTGGGCTGAAAAGTCCCCCCTCGGCTTATACGCGAGTCACTGTATACTGTATACAATGTATACAGTATACAGTGCCCCCATCTATATACAGGCCCCCCGCCGCAATCCTGTAAAGGAATAGATTAGTATACTTATCCATCCGCTGCAGCTGTCCCGCCGCCATCGCGATCCAGCATCTTCCGTCTTCCAGCGTCTCGCGTCTTCTTCCGGTTTCCCCTCAGTCGCACAGGCAATGACGTCATTGCCTGTGCGACCGAGGGGGAAACCGGAAGAAGACGCGAGACGCTGGAAGACGGAAGATGCTGGATCGCGATGGCGGCGGGACAGCTGTAGCGGATGGATAAGTATACTAATCTATTCCTTTACAGGATTGCGGCGGGGGGCCTGTATATAGATGGGGGGGCCTGTATATACCTCTGGGGCATATATATGTGGGGCTGCTGTATACTACCACTGGGGCTGTATTTACCTGTGGGGCTGCTGTATACTACCACTGGGGCTGTATATACCTGTGGGGCTGCTGTATACTACCACTGGGGCTGTATATACCTGTGGGGCTGCTGTATACTACCACTGGGGCTCTATATACCTGTGGGGCTGCTGTATACTACCACTGGGGCCCTATATACCTCTGGGGCTGCTGTATACTACCACTGGGGCTGTATATACTTCTGGGGCTGCTGTATACTACCACTCGGGCTGCTGTATATACCTCTGGGGCTGCTGTATACCACACTGTTGAGGGCTGTATACCTGTGCTGGGGTCCACGACATGTCCTTAATCCCCGCGGTCTCTGATTTAGCAGAGCTGCATGTGTCCAGGAAGAGAGAAGATGAGAATCATGGAGGGGTACGAGGGTGAAGGGGTTAATAAAGATGGGATCACTAAGTGTCTGTTTTTATGTACAATAAAATTATTTGTCTCTGTGTGTCTTTTTTAACCATTTATTTGAGATTCTTAATGGCTGAGTCTAACTTGGCCTGACATTTAGAATCTCAGGGCTTAATACCAGCTGGTAATACATAGCTGATATTAACCCCTTATTACCCAGCGTGCCACTGCCACCAGGGCCACTGGAAAAGCCTGGTAAAGTGCCTTAAAATGGCATTATGGAGAATGCGCCTTTTTTAGTAGCGGTTGTGGGCTGCTATTCTGTATCGTGGGGAGCCCTAAAACAATGGTCTCTCACCCCGCTTAGAATACCAGGCGTCAGCTGTGTAGTTTTACCTTGGCTGGCAATTAAAAATAGGTAAAATTAGGCAGCTGAGGTTGGCAGCTGGCAGCTGCCCGCTTTCAATGGGCTAGACTGAAAAATACAGTTAATCTGTCACACTTGGACTAAGGGGAATGTCCAACTACCGTGCATGACAGAGGTGCACGGACCAACAATGTCCGGTGCGCTACACAGAACAACAGACAGGGACTAGAGGGGTAAATACCGTGTAGGGCCCTGCTCATAGGGAATGGGGGAGAGGTGACCTCCAGCACTCACCTGCGGCTATGCCCTGTTCTCCCTACAATCCCTATACAACTTATTTCAACGTGTCGCCGAGCAGGATACCTTTAATCTCTTGCTGTTTCTGATGCTAGCCCTCAATAGGGAATGGCCAGCAGGAGCACTAATCGCACCACTGCAGTAAAGGAGACAAGAGGGAAGAGTAAGACAGACAGGGAACAACAGACGACTTCACGCCTGCTGCCTAGTTCCGTTGGCAGCAGACGACTTGGCAGTAGTCAGCTCTCCAGAAAAGTACCTTCACCCAAGGCTGCTTGTGTTTCGCCCCAGGGTGTGGGATACTCAGGTATCAGAAGGCAGAAAGGTTAACTGTGTCACGGGGAACGGCGGCCGCGCCTGACCCCGTGTCCGGGGGGACTATTCTCTTGAAAAAGGGGGAATTATGTACAAGGGATTATTTACAAAGTTAGTTTGTCGTGACACCACCTGCAGTTCCTGGTGAAGTAGCACCAGTGCCACCACAGTCCTCCGGAGGTCGGTGGTATTGCGGCTGAGATGGTGTTGTCCTCCGCAGGCAGGACTGGGACCTCCGGGGCAGCAATCCTGTGAAAGGAATGAGTTCATAGGAAAGAAGATGCAGCAGAGTCGAAGTCACTTCACTCCGGGTACTTTACTGGAACTTTAGCAGCAATGGTTACAGTTCAATGCAGTAAGATGTTATACAGGCAAGTAGCTAACGGGTGGCTGCAAGCAGATCTCAGGTAGCTGGATGGAACCCTGAGTGTGTGCCTTTCTCTTCTATCCTTCACTGCTTCCCAGTAGTTTGGTGTGAAGTCTAACCCCATAAAGCGTATCTGGCCTCCTGCTGTCTCTCACTCTCCTCGCTCCCATTGAGCTACCTTCTGCTGGCCGACTGCCGAACCATCAAGCGGTGCCTGGTACCTTCCTCTGGTTGCTTGAGAGTCTGAGCGATATATATACGGTAGATACCCTCAGATCGCCGGATTTTCTGTGGTCCATGGAGGATCCCACAGGTGCGGGCTCCGATGCCTGGTAAGCTGCAGGGGTTGGACTCTCCGAAGTCCTTGTCTTCCCCCTAGGCTATCTGTCTAGGATCCCACGGACAGGAAAAAATACGCAATGTGAACCCAGTCTTACACGGAACCCCCCAAGGACTTTTCAGCAGCAACACATAAGGTTTAAATAGGAAATGTATACGTCAAATCCCATTAAATCTCCATAGCCAGCTCCGGACTTAAATTACGGTAATTCTATTTTATCTTAATCTATATATCTTATCTGTCTACTTTATTCTAACTTTATACAGCATGGGAAAGACCATGTTAAAAAAGCATTGCACATGGACACCACACAGATGTCACACTGATGTTAGCTGAGAAAAAAATGCATTGCACTCGCATGCCACACAGATCAAAAAACGGATGTCACTCGTCCTACTCTCCTGGATGAGAAACAGTCAGATTTTTCATATGGTCGTGTGTTTCCAGCCTTGAAGTTTTAATCCAGACACATTTTGCAGCAGTGAAGAACCCTTCCCACTACAGCTAATTTTCATTTTTCAGCTCCTATTTTTTTAAACCCCTTTCTCTAAGAACCATAACTTTTTTTATTTTTACATCAATGTCATATAAGGGCTTGTTTTTTTGCAGGTCAAGTTTTGTTTTGAGTGTCACTAATCATTGTACCAACAAAGTAGTGGACAACAGAAAAAAATATCTAAGTGCCATGAAATAGTGAAAAAAGTGTGATTCCTCACTGGTTTTTGGGTTTTGTTTATATAGTGTTTATTGTGCAGCAGAAATGACCTTGCACACCAATTCTTCAGATCAGTATGAATATGGCAATATCAAAGGGACATGTTTATTGATGCTAATAAGTGGTACATGTGACATTTTGTTCACTTTCTATTGTATTTTCTTTAGAAATGTGTGACAGAAAAATGGCTAATAACTTGTACCACGTTTCAGATTCTGTCTGCGGTGCCTATTGGAAGGGATTATATAGGCTTATCTAACGTGTGAATGAAGGAGGTTAATGCATATACTGACAACTATATTTACCTCACACAATATTTACCTTATTTTGCATGTTGTGTTTTTAGTTGAGGATCTGTATTTCCTGTTAGGCCGGTTTTCACACCGCGGTGTGATCACGTCCGGGGCTGTCCAGTGTAAACCTGACAGCCCCAGACCCGATTTTGCAGTAATGTAGCCCTATGGGGCTAGATGGAACCGGATGGCAGCTATGTGCCATCCGGTTTCCATCTGTCCGTGAGGATCCGGGTGAATTTGGATTTTCCTCCTGGTCACAAAAACGTTGCTTGCAACGTTTTTGTGTCCGGGGCAAAAAATCTGCCCAAATCGGATCCTCCCGGACCCAGGGCGATCCGGCGCTCCCTAACATTGGAGTCTATGGCGCCAGATTGCCCCAGATCCGGGAGGATCTGGAACCCGGACTCTGGGTACAGGAGTTTAGCAGTGAGCGCTGCTAAACTTCAGCACCATCAGCTGTCCCCTGAACAGATTTCAGTACCTTGGCCAGCTCCGCGCTAGACGCAATCTTGAAATTTCAGCAGCTGCGGCTGCAATTGAGGAGTTCGGCTGCAAACCGGACTGGATACAACAATAAATATCCTGTCATTGTACAGATAAAATTGAAACAAAAGTGGAGATAATTAATTCAAAAAAGGAGGGGGGTGTAGCACTAGGTCTCTATACTCAATTAAGCGTTTATTACCTAATATTTGGTAAGCGTCCTCACAAATCTTTCCTGGGACTTGTGAGCAGCAACACAATAGATGAACAGAACACTTTCAGTTCAACTACTCAATATTCATCAATAACAACTAGCTAGCTCCGGTGTAACCAAACAAAAGTAGAGTTTTATAGAGGTGCCACTATATAATACATTTTTTAAATTTATTTATTCTTACAATTGATTTGGGTGAATCAAACCTGACTCATTATAAAGGTTGTTGATTTGAATGTTGAATCATAAGTTAAAGCAACAACTTACCTACTGTCACAGTCATGTCTCTGGTGTGGGCTCCGCTCCACAACAGGCTTTGGGGGTCCATGTTGGAGGGGTCTTTCCACCCCCAGTCTTTTTAGCACTGGCTAAGTACAGGCACTTTTAGGTATTGCAATACCCTTGAATTGTATTTGGATCCTTTCTTCTCAATGTGTAATGTTTCCATTGTGAATAGATGTATAATTAATTACATTATGCTTATTATGCTATATGAGGGGATTGATCTTTTTATGGGAATATGTGCAATATCTTTTTGTGCTCTCTGTAATATTTTGCTGAGCTAATATTGTACCTACTACATCTGTTCAGCCATTTTGCACCTTTTTATCAGGGTTGCACAATGTAATAAAGTGTCTCACATTTTGTAAGCATGAAAAACTCAGTCTTTTTCTCCTGTCTGTGCATTATTACATGGAGTTTGCTGTGAACCATGTATTGTAGAGGTTATTTCGGGCTCATGTATTTAGTATTAGACCACATGGAAGTAATTCGCTTAACCTTCCTAGCACATCCCTAACTATCCATGTCTCACCTAGTACTGTCCTATATTGGCTGTGAAAAATGACTTTGATAGTCACATTTTCTCATGCAAATGCAGCATCCAGGCTACGATCTGTAGCCTGACAAGGCAGTCTCCTGGGCTCCGTCTCCCTTCCTCGCTGCTGTAATCATGCCCCGCTGGGTGTGAGAATTCATTCTCCAGCACGCTCCTGATTTGAACCACCGCCAGGGAGAAGCAATCGATGGCTGCGTTCATCCCTAGCTCAGCAGCGGTGACGTCAGCTGCTTTGCCGGCGGGTGCAGTCAAGGGCACAAGACAGAGCATAGGCCAGGTCAGAACGTGTGTGTATGTGTGTGTGTGTATATGTATGTATGTATGTGTGTGTGTGTGTGTGTGTGTGTTTGATGATGATGGCTGTGTGTGACTAATGATGGCTGTGTATGTGTGCGTGTGACTGAGGATGATCATGGCTGTGTATGTGTGCGTGTGACTGAGGATGATCATGGCTGTGTATGTGTGCGTGTGACAGGATGATCATGGCTGTGTATGTGTGCGTGTGACTGAGGATGACCATGGCTGTGTATGTGTGCGTGTGACTGATGATCATGGCTGTGTATGTGTGCGTGTGACAGGATGATCATGGCTGTGTATGTGTGCGTGTGACTGAGGATGATCATGGCTGTGTATGTGTGCGTGTGACTGAGGATGATCATGGCTGTGTATGCGTGCGTGTGACAGGATGATCATGGCTGTGTATGTGAGCGTGTGACAGGATGATCATGACTGTGTATGCGTGCATGTGACTGATGATGATCATGGCTGTGTATGCGTGCGTATGACAGGATGATCATGGCTGTGTATGCGTGCGTGTGACTGAGGATGATCATGGCTGTGTATGTGTGCATGTGACAGGATGATCATGGCTGTGTATGGGTGCATGTGACTGAGGATGATCATGGCTGTGTATGTGCGCATGTGACTGATGATGATCATGGCTGTGTATGTGTGCGTGTGACTGATGATGATCATGGCTGTGTATGTGTGCGTTTGACTGAGGATCATGGCTGTGTATGTGTGCGTGTGACTGAGGATGATCATGGCTGTGTATGTGTGCATGTGACTGAGGATGATCATGGCTGTGTATGTGTGCGTGTGACTGATGATGATCATGGCTGTGTATGTGTGCATGTGACTGATCATGATCATGGCTGCGTGTGTTTGACTGAGGATCATGGCTGTGTATGTGTGCGTGTGACTGATTATGATCATGGCTGTGTATGTGTGTGTGTGTTTGTGTGAATGATGATGATGGCTGTGTGTGTGTGTGAATGATGATGATGGCTGTGCATGTCTGTGACTGGTGATGGTGATGCCAGTGGTGGCTGTGTGTGAGTGATGATGATAATTGGCGGCAGTGATGGCTGTGTGACTGATGATGATGGTGGCAGCAGTGGTGGTTGTGTGTGTCTGATAATGATGATGGCAGCAGTGGTGGCTGTGTGTGACTGATGATGATGATGGTTGCGGTAGTGATTGTGTGTGACTGATGATGATGATGGTTGCGGTAGTGGTTGTGTGTGACTGATGATGATGGTGGTTGCGGTAGTGGTTGTGTGTGACTGATGATGATGATGGCAGCAGTGGTGGTTGTGTGTGACTGATGATGATGATGGCAGCAGTGGTGGTTGTGTGTGAGTGATGATGATGATTGCGGCTGTGGTGATGATGGTAGTGGTTGTGTGTGACTGATGATGATGATTGTGGCGGTGGTTGCTGTGTGTTACTGATGATGATCGTGGTGGTGGCTGTGTGATACTGATGGTAATGATGGCGGTGGTGGCTTTGTGTGACTGATGATGATGATGATGGTGATGGTGGCTGTGTGTTACTGATGATGATCGTGGTGGTGGCTGTGTGTGACTGATTATGATGATGGCGGTGGTGACTGTGTGTGACTGATGATGACGGCGGTGGTAGCTGTGTGTGTATGATGATGATGGTGGCTGTGTGTGCTTGTATGATGATGGTGCCTGTGTGTGTTTGATGATGATAAATGATTTTGATGATGATGGTGACTGAAAGACAGACTCTTTCGCCCACCCACCTCAGCACCTTCCTCCCACCCACCTCAGCATCTCTCACCCACCGACCTCAGTCTTCCGACTGCTGCAGGTGGCCTGAGGGTGTCTCAGAATCCCGCCCTGTCACTGCTGTGGAGGGCAAGCGAGGCCCTGAGAGCAGTGAGGAGTTGCTACCAGATGTCATCAGGGGAAGATCCCGCGGCGGAGGACCAGGCAGCTCATCGCTGGCGCCGACATGGTACTATAATTTAAGTGGCGATTACCGGGCCCAGCAGGGGCACAGCAGCACAGACAGTGAGGCAGGGTCCAGGCACTGAGGGTGTGCACTGGGCTCTGTGTGCGCTGTGGGCTCTGTGTGCGCTGTGGGCTCTGTGTGCGCTGTGGGCTCTGTGGGCGCTGTGGTCTCTGTGGGTGCTGTGGGCGCTGTGGGCTCTGTGCTCACAGTCCCATGGGCTCTGTGACCAGGATGGGGGCATTACTACAAGAAGAGGACCAGGATGGGGACATTAGTACAAGATGAGGACCAGGATGGGGACATTAGTACAAGAAGAGGGTCAGAAAGGTTGACATTATTTTTACGATGGGGACCAGTATGGGGACATTACTACAAGAAGAGGACCAGGATGGATGACATTAATATTCGATGGGGACAGTCCTCCAAGAAGGGGACCAGGATGGGGACATTCCTACATAAAGGAGATTAGGGTGGGACATTCCTACAAGAAGATCAGGATTTGGGCATTACTACATTGAGGAAAAAATTCTGGTGTTGCTAAAATGTCACTTAGTCCTACAATGAATGCAGCCCCCCTATATAAATTTTTTTCTATGTACGGCCCACCAGCCCAGCCGAGTTTGAGACCCCTGGTCTATCAGAACTCACTCAAACAGGTTTATACCCATCAATACCATGGCCCAAGTATGAATCCCAGAAGCCCTTAAATAGGCCAAGATTAGGGATGCACAAACCGCTTGTTTTTCCCCGGGTCCGGGTTCGCAATTGCCCTGTTAAAGCAAACAAGGAATTAAAACACCTGATATACTTACTGGGTCTGTGTTCTCTCTTCCTGGTGTGACGAGTGCTGTGTCACTTCCGGGCCGCCCCTTACCTTCTGGGCGTATGTGAATGACTGTTGGAGCCAGTCACTTTACTGTTCCCCAGAAGCTCGGAAGTGATGCAATGCTGCTGCACAGCTGCAATGAAAAACGCGGACCTGATAAGTGTAATGAGGACTTTTAACTTGCTTTATCAGAGCAACTCCGTTCATGAACCCGAGCAGTTCGCCCATCCCTAACCAAGACATTTTATTAAATTGAAACATGCCAGGCTACTTGCAAAGCCTGATGTGGAGCACAGCCCAAACCAGGGACTGGAGGCGCCACACCTACATATATCTGCTGTGATTTGTGAGTAGTAGAACTGTTGTTTGGCATGAATGATTTTTCAACTGCAACACCTGACAATGACTGAAAAAAAATCAACAAAACAGGTCTACATTTTCAATGAATATCTGCCACTAATTGGAGCTTCTCATGGCCTTTTTCAACTTTTCTGTTATTTTAAAGTAAAAAGTGAAACGTTTTAAGTGTCCACCAGACATATCATACACTTATTATCATCATAATCCATACTTTTTCTAATAGCTATTCTTGGTTTAGGTTTTTCCAGACTCCATAGAGATGAAAACCATTAGTGGATCCTTGGAGCTGACCAATACAAACTTAATATTGCAAACAGCTAAATCAAGCTTCTTATCTTAAATCATGTGGCAGTGCTCATTAAAGGGTCGATATTGACTTTTTAGATTGATACATTTAATAGGTGGCACCAGAGGTCAAGTCATCTTCCTCTCTCTAATGAGGCAATTTATATTTTAAAGTTCTCAGAAGAGCACTGCATGGTTTATGTCTCCTTACGCCAGCTTAACACCCTCCGCAAGGACAAAAGAGGTCTTTAACCTAGCCAATCAAATCTAATGATTTGTACTGAGGTGAGGAAAACACCCCAAAATACATGTCTGCAAATCAAAGGTCACGCCACAGACTAGGGTGTGTCCAGATACAGTATGTGACAGTGGTACCCAGATCAACGGTGTCTGGTGCACAAAAAATGAAACTACGAACACGGGGAAAACGGGGGGAAAACAACAAGGAGGGCCCTGCTCCTAGTGGATGGGGGAAATGAAGACATCCTGCACTCACCTGAGGTTTTGCCCAGACCCTTCTTCCATCCCTTTATGGGTTCTTTCACCCTGTTGCCGAGCAGAACACTTAGTCCCTCACTGGACCTGATATTAACCCTCACTAGGGAGATGGCCAGCGGGAGCATTAGTTCCAACCACTGCACTGAAATTAACAAGAACATAAGAAAGACAGACAGGGGAAGCACCAACACAACTTCACAGCTTCTGCCACTTTCCTAGGCAGCAGACGGCTTGGCAATGGTCAGCTGTCCAGAATAGTTACTTCCACCCAGGCAGCATGGCTAGGAATTAAATTCAATCACCAGCAATGAATGCTGGATCATGAGACCATATAAAGGAGATCGGAGTGGTCACAAAGAAGCCTCATCTGGGTAGAGCACCTAAGAGCTTTGCTAGCAATAGAAACTTATATCAACTCCTGCACTGCCAAAGGTAGGAAACATGTTTAATATAAACCTGTCACAAGTTTAATAAGTAAGAGAGACCATCGAGACATGGAATTTGTAATTTGGCTTCTTATCCAAAGTCCTATGGCAAGGCTTTTAAAAGGGTCAATATTGACTTTTAGCATTGCTTTTTCCAATAGGTGGCACTAGAGTTCAATTCATCTTCCTCTCTAGAGAGGGTATTTGCATATTTAAACTCCTAGAAGAGGATTGAAGGCCTAAATGTTTCTTTACACTGGCTTTGTACTCTCCACAAAGAGAAACGTTCCCCTTTACACCCCTAAAAGTTGTACTTAGCTACACAGTAATATAGGCTTCTGTTTGCCTGTATATTTCACCATACCATAAATTGATGTAATTAGAGAATCTGCTTATTGTTTCACTAATTGTTCATTTTACGACTTGGGTGAAATGAATGGATGTTTAGATTTTTAAGCATCAATTATCTTTAGCTGAAGGTAAAACTGTTACTTTGTTATCGATTGAACATGCCAACACATTGACTGTTGTAATTACAATTACATATTCACTATATATATCATTCACTAACATCGCACAAAGCAATATTGCCAGTTTAGAGTTAAAAGACATTTTTACTGTGATTCAGCCAATTTATGTATACATCTTTATCACCTTTTGTTCTTGTTAAAATTATACTAAAATGTATTACAGGAATTCTTCTGAAAGGAGTTGAAGTAGAATGGCCATAAAGCTAACAGATATATTACAGCAAAAACAATAAAACTCATTTGTGTGAGTGCTTCCCTCCAGGACTATAATTCAGTAGTCAAGCTCTACCTTTAAGAGCCATTGACAGTTTCAATCCTATACATCTGAGCTGACCAACCAACGCAGAAGTAATCTACAGAGTGAGCCAACTTAAAACCACTCCAACAGGATATTTCCTTCCATTTTCATTATTATATTTCAGAGCTTACATTTGGATTGCTGGCTTCTGCACAAACGCACTTTTATAATGGTGTAGGTTCACCTGTGTTAGAAATTTGCAAAATATTATCATGGATATATATTTTTTAAGGTTGCCCCATTAGGGATGAGCGAGTATACTTCCTACTATTCGGTATTCGCCGAATAGTAGCGGTATTCGGGCTACTCGCTACTCTCCAAGTACTTATGTGTACTCGGGAGTAGCGAGGAGTCCTAATACTTTCACAGTATATCTATGGATACACTGTGAAAGTAGCCTAAAAGTGAGTAAAAGTTGTTAAAAAACAATAAACGTACATACTCACCTGTCCGACGCCTGCACCGGGACCAGAAAACCTCACCTCCGCTCGCTGGACAAGGACCTTTCACTACTAGCCAATCAGAAGGCCATTAGCGATCTGGCCAATCAGATGGCGCCACATCACACCACGTGATCGCTAGCGGTCACCTGATTGGCCAATTTGCAAGGTCCTAGATGTACTATCAGGACCTTGCAAACTGGCCAATCAGGTGGCCGCTAGCGATGACGTAGTTGTGATGTGGCGCCATCTGATTGGCCAGATCGCTACCGGCCATCTGATTGGCTGTTAATGAAAGGTACTTGTCCAGCGAGCGGAGGTGAGGTTTTCCGGTTCCGGTGCAGGCATCAGGCAGGTGAGTATGTACGTTTATTGTTGTTTAACAACTTTTACTCACTTTTAGGCTACTTTCGCAGTGTATCTATAGATACACTGCGAAAGTATTCATACTCGCTATACTCGCAACGAGTAGTGAGTACCGCTATCTACTCGTTGCGAGTATAGCGAGCACGAATAATAAGGTACTCGCTCATCCCTATGCCCCATTAATGGCAAATGCGATTGAATAATAAGCTTGCAATGCTTAGTGCCGCTGAGGGAATTACACATTCCTAGTGTTTCAGAATACTAGGCTGCTATTGCAAATGTACACACTATAGAGCTGAGTGACTTTGATATACGTAAGTATTATTAATTATACAAGGTTTAAATCAATAGTCTAAACTTTTTATGCATAAAACATAGCTACTGTCTATTCTTTCTGACTTTTTACTGTTATTCTTATTCTGTCTAATTACCCTGAAATTATAATTCCACCCCTGTGTTAATGTCTTCTGACCACTAGTCATTTTTGCTGCATAGTTTAGATCGTTTGCATTATCTTACGGTTTTACTCATTCTTTGACCTTTGAGCGTTTCCATTTTCAAAGCCTTCTGTTTGGCAGAAGTCTCTTCTTGAGCTCTGACTACTGTGCCACCTTAATAGCTTGGCTTCAACCTTGCTCCTGTCAGTCTCTAATTACTCTATAGTTCATCCTCTGACACCTATGTTCCTATTCATAGGGATAATCTGGTACTGAGATGTAAAATCCAGTAGTCTCTCCTTTATAAAATAAGTCTGTACCAAGAGTAATATTTTCATTCATTTTTGTTTTCTAATTGTCCAGAGCCAATGGTTTTACCTAGCACTTAGCAATGAAATCACAGATAATAAAAGAAAGAAAAGTACTGAGTATAGCTACAAATAATCACAATCCTTACATTCTGCCCTTGTGAGAATAATACAATATATGGCATTTAAAAATGAAAGCACATAAAAAATATATATATTCAATTAATTTGACACATCTACAATATTTTATTAAGAACAGGATAGTCATCATTACAGAAAGTATAAGTAAAAGGAAATGTACAGTGATACCTCGGTTTTCATCGTTGATGCATCTGAAAACTGTCGATGAAAACCGAAACCGACGAAAACCGAGGCAATGATTTCCATAGGAAATAAAGTAAAACGAATTAATTGGTTTGAGACACTGAAAAAGACCTACAAAAAATACATTTTATAGTGAATAAAGATAGTGGTTCATACTGGAAACACTCAGAAATGACTAAAATAAAGCCATCCACAACCTGTCTCCTCCATACATCTGTGACATGGTTTCTCGGTACTTACCTACGTCTGAAATTCTCAAGATCTCCTTCTCTACTCCCCACTCATCTCTTCTTCCCACAACTGCATACAAGATTACTCCCGTGCTTCCCCCATACTCTGGAACTCTCTACCCCAAACACATCAGACTCTCGTCCACCATGGAAACATTCAAAAGGAACCACCTCTTCCTTCAAGTCTACAACCTGCAATGATCCTTAAGGCCCCGTTACACCGTACACGATCGTGAACGATATTGCTGAACCGTCACGGGTTTGCAGTCGTTCAAACGACATCGTTAGTACGTCGTTGCGTGTGACACCGAGATATGACTACGATAAATCGTTAGATCGTTGATTGCAGATTTGAGAACGTGTTCTCAAAACAGACGATCCTCGATCAGCCAACCAGCAGCATCATTGTGTGTGACACTGCGATAACAATGTCGTTAACGATTTCCCCTATTCACAACAGTGAACAAGTATCGTTCGCTGGGTTGTACGAATGATAGCTGCTCGCAACATCGTTGGTGCGTCATTCACGATATCTAGACACGTGACATCTCACCAACGATCTCAAAAACATGTCCTAACGACCGCGCTTCCGTGAGATCGTTGGTGAGATCCTTACGACACTGAAGCGTGTAACGGGGCGTTTAGTCTACTGAACCGATGAACGACCAGCTGAACCCTCTCCTACTGTATCCTCACCCATCCCTTGTGGACTGTGAGCCCTTGGGTCCTCTCTCCTTCTGTACTTGTCTGTGCCTTGTATTGCTCATGTTTATTGTACTTGTCTATGTATGACCCTTTTCACATGTAAAGCGCCATGGAATAAATGGCGCTATAATAATGAATAATAATAATTATAATAATATGAAACACTAAGGAAAAAATAAATATTTAATATGATATTTTATTGTTATAAAAGCTCTTTTTGGTGTATGGAAGACGCTGAGGATGGGAGAAAGGGGTGTACATTTTTTATGGCAAAATTAACAAAGATGTCCTAACAAAAACAGATGAAAACCGAGGCATCGACAAAAACCGAGACACATTTTTCATTGAAAAAAAACGCTGAAAATCAAAACCGACGATAACCAAAGTTGACAAAAACCAAGGTATCACTGTATATTAATTTGGTCTGTATATTGGTACAAAACAGACAGCTATGAAAACAACATTGACAAATCTCTGTACTCCCTTACTACAAACAAATTAGGTGTCTTGTCCTATATAATTATAAGTGAATGAATACCTATAACTGCACCCAAATTAAGAGCAGACAAATCAATAAAAATACACACAAAAAAAGTGATGATAAAAATGTGACAAAATGTGTTGCTATTTCAATTTTAGATCTTCATCAATTTAAATTAAAAAAAATCTTATTTACAAAAAAAGGACATGATAACAATTCTTTGCAAAATCAATTAAATAGGCATCTAAACAAACGGACAACCAAAATAGGGTCATCCCAGAGTGGTATAAGCATACCATATAGACATGGAAAGGCACTGAAAATGAAAGGCACGATGTGCAGGAATTGTCATGATTTTTCTTTTGCACCTAATGTATAGTAGTAAAGAAAAGTATAACTAATTGCCCGTGCCATATGCCTGTAAAGAAGAATAAGATTACAATTTAGCTCTTTAAAGGAAACCTAACATCAGGTTTTTATACCCTTAAACTAATGTCACCTACTGTATGTATAGTTGATGAATTGTTGATTAAATCCATATCTTTCTATTAGAAATCTGTGTGTCAATTTTAGGAAAAGCTATTGATGCTGTAAAATATTTATGCAAATGATATACAAGCGCCATGGTGCTAATACTGAAGTCACAGCTCTCCTGCCCTCTCTTCCCTATTCCTCTCCTGCCTCCTAAGAGTGACTGACAGGTCCCTCTTGTTTCAATGACCTGCTTAATGTAAGTGCCATAATATCCAGAGGCAGTACATGCGCAATAAGGTCCTGATAAACAAGACCTTTAATATCTGGTAAAGTCTGAAGAGTTTACAGATGGCACCAGACACTGGCAATTTCAGTCCTGCTGCTTGTTCCTTCACTGATTGTCCTAGGGAAGAAGACTGTCTGTGTCTGGCACAATCTGCAATGAGTCAAGAGTGACCTGTCCATGACTGACAGGAGACAGTCATAAAGCACTGTGCATAAAGAGATGCAGTGGTCCCCCCGGGGACCAAAACTGACATATTGTAGAGATGAGACTTAACCTGTATTGGCAGGGGCTGGCTGGCAAATTTCGGACTGGGGGCAAGAACACAGCAGTGGCCCATGAGCAGTGAGCTTCAGAGGCAGAGCGGTCTCCCAGACCAACAGGAGAGATGGCCGGGCGGCACCAAAACTGCTGCTTGACCACTGGCCTGGGGGGCATCTGCCCCTCTGCCCCCTGGGCCAGCCAGCCCCTGTGTATTAGTAAGTGTAAGATTAGCACTTTTTCCAGTAAAGTGACAAATGCCAGAAACCCAACAAGCCTTTATGGTAGTCAATGGAATATGTCAGGCACTATTTGGTTTCTTAATGTGACCTACCATTTTACCACATGAATACCAATTCTTTATTCCTACAATGGAAATAAAAACAAAATTCATAATGTATGACTGAACATAGCTTTAACAGCAAGGTTTAAAAACACTTTTTTGATCATTGGGTTAATTAGGTTTCATGATTTTAATAATAACAAAATCGTGAATAATTAAGCCGCTCTGTTATTGCATTTTACAAGCTGTTACAGATCAGTTGGAATTGAAAATGCTTACAAAATTGTATCTTAAGTGGAATTACATTCAAGCCCTTTTAACATAAGATTGTGTTTAAAAAAAAAGTTAAGTCTGTAAGTAATACAAGTACATTGGAAACGTAGATTCATTTGTTCCAGGAATCTGCTTGTAATCAAATCACTGGTATATCAAAGCAAATTTTCCCATAAGAAATAATTGAAATGATGAAGGTTGGTTCCACAACTACAAAAATATCTACTGTATTCATATAAAATTATTACAGTTCTGCAATTAGTTTCAGTTCTATGGTATATACAGTTTACATATGTACAGGAATTTAGTTACAGTACCTAAGTTGGTTTAATAGCGGCGTCATACATGTAGAGTGTCAAGTATGGAGGCTCCATGTTCACAGCACGTGAACACGCAAAGGTCATAGTCCAGAAGTGAGGAAAAGACCATGATTGATGGCTTATGCGCATGCGCTACAAGCAGTGAGTATTACTAGTACGGTACTGTATCTGCGCAGGGACGGGGTACAGTACTGTAGAGGGGTGAGGAGAGCTCATATTTTGCTGTTATTGCAAATCTTGCTTGTATACCATATAACAATTTATTAAAAATGTTAGCTTGTCTTGCAAAACACTCTCAAAGCAAGTAACTTGTAATCAAGGTTCCGCTGTCATTACTTATAGGGTAAATTCTATACCAGGACATGGACTATGTAGATCCTACAACCTTAGCTACGCCTAAAGAGACTTATATAACCTTATGATCCTTGAACATCTCAGTTGTGAATCAGTAGCACGGCATTTAATTATTGAAAAGATGTAATATATACACTTGTCGAATATCGGCAAATTTCAATTCTCATTTGTATTCTACCATGATCTATTTAATGCTGAATGTCAGTTTTATTTCCAGCAGTAGAAATCCCAGCAAAGCCAGGGTACATTACAGTGATTTGTAATAATTTATTTGCAAAAATGTGACTTAAGTAGTTAAATACTAAAGTATTTTTTCATAAAATTTATTACAAAGATATCAAGCTACTGTCAAATAGTCAACACTTGGAAGGTGTGAATTTCTAGTGTGTGTTAGCCTACTCATACATACTAGTGATAACACATTTACAGATTTGTGTGAAGATTGTATCACTGCTGCTGTGGCGTTACACTCATTTAATTGGCCACGAATGGGGAGATGCAGAGATTAAATAGAACATTGACTTAGCTATTCACAATCACAATCTTCTCATTGCGAACATAGTGTATATTGTCCATATTTTGCACTGATGAAATCTTACAAATCTGCAATATTCTGTGCTATACAGTAATGATTATACATCCATTATACACAGCTTTCCTATGCTTCTGATTTCCTCCATGCTTGATGCATTGTATGTCAACCTGTTATGACTCTACACAGCTTTCCTATGCCATGATTTCCTCCATGCTTGGTGCATTGTATCTCAAACTGGTATTACTCCATTATACACAGCTTTCCTATGCTTCTGATTCCCTCCATGCTTGGTGCATTGTATCTCAACCTGGTATTACTCCATTATACACAGCTTTCCTTTGCTTCTGATTTCCTCCATGCTTGGTGCATTGGATCTCAACCTGGTATGACTCCATTATACACAGCTTTCCTATGCTTCTGATTCCCTCCATGCTTGGTGCATTGTATCTCAACCTGGTATTACTCCATTATACACAGCTTTCCTATGCTTCTGATTCCCTCCATGCTTGGTGCATTGGATCTCAACCTGGTATGACTCCATTATACACAGCTCTCCTATGCTTCTGATTCCCTCCATGCTTGGTGCATTGTATCTCAACCTGGTATGACTCCATTATACACAGCTTTCCTATGCTTCTGATTCCCTCCATGCTTGGTGCATTGTATCTCAACCTGGTATTACTCCATTATACACAGCTCTCCTATGCTTCTGATTCCCTCCATGCTTGGTGCATTGTATCTCAACCTGGTATGACTCCATTATACACAGCTTTCCTATGCTTCTGATTTCCTCCATGCTTGGTGCATTGGATTTCAATCTGGTATGACTCCATTATACACATCTTTCCTGTGCCATGATTTCCTCCATGCTTGGTGCATTGGATCTCAACCTAGTATGACTCTATTATACACATCTTTCCTGTGCGATGATTTCCTCCATGCTTGGTGCATTGTATCTCAACCTGGTATTACAGTTCTATGGAAGACTTCTTGCCTGGTGTCGGTTCCCAAGACTACCTTCCCAAACTCCCATAACGACTATAGACCGGTGGCCTTAACATCGCATGCGATGAAGTCCTTGGAGAGAATTGTACTTGCCTACTTGTGTCCGAGGGTGTCTGCTTTTACGGACCCCCTTCAGGTTGCGTATCGGCAGAGTCTGGGGGTGGACGATGCTGTAGCGTATCTGCTACAAACAGTACATTCCTTTTTAGACAATGATGGAACCACTGTGCGTGCCATATTCTTCGATTTCTCCAGTGCATTCAATACCTTACAGCCACTATTATTACGTAAAAAGCTGGTTGAAATGGCGGTTGATGAGGGATTAGTGAATTGGATCATTGATTACCTGTCGGACAGGCCACAGTTCGTAAGGTTGGGGGCGGCCGTATCGGATAGTGTTCAGAGCAGTGTTGGAGCCCCTCAGGGAACAGTGCTGTCGCCATTCCTTTTTACGTTATACACAGCTGATTTTCAGTATAAATCAGACCTTTGTCACCTTCAGAAGTACTCTGATGACTCAGTGATAGTCAGAGGTATTGAGAGAGGCCGGGGGGAGGAGGAATACAGAAGGGTGGTTTTGGACTTTGTTGACTGGTGCCAGGCTAACCATTTAGAACTCAACGTAAAGAAAACCATGGAGTTGGTGTTGAGTTATGGAAGGTGCATGAAGGATTGCTTACCTATCACTATCGATGGTCAGGATGTGGAGATTGTGGAGAATTTCAAATATTTGGGGGTTCACCTGGACAGCAAGCTTGATTGGAGGTGCCATATGGAGAAGGTTTGCAAGAAAGGGATGAGTAGACTTTACTTCCTAAGGAAGTTAAGGTCGTTTAATGTGTGTAGCAAAATGCTTGAAATGTTCTACCAATCTATTGTGGCGAGTGCAATCTTTGCTGCAATAATATGCTGGGGTAGTAGTGTGCGCACAGCTGACGCTAATAAGCTGAATAAACTTATCAAGAAGGCTAATGCGGGTGGGTCTACAACTTAGGACTTTCGAGGAGGTATTAGAGGATAGAATTAATAAGAAATGCAAGGCTATAATGAGCAACAATACACACCCGCTCATTGAACTCTTTGCGAAGCAGAAGAGCACATTCAGCAAGCATCTAATCCAACTAATGTGTAAAAAGGAAAGATACAGAAAATCGTTTGTTCCGACAGCTGTGGGGATGTTTAACAAATGTATAAGTGTAAAGCATCCCAAGACTAAGTGAAGTTCTAAGGGCATGGGGGGAATAGGTGAGGTACATGTACCAGTCTACCCGCATCTGCTGTCCATATAGACTTATTTTGTACAGTGTGTAATGTTCTTGATCTTTGTTCTGCTGCTGTAATACTGTAATTTCCCCGGGATCAATAAAGTTTATCTTATCTTATCATATTACTCCATTATACACAGCTTTCCTATGCTTCTTATTTCCTCCATGCTTGGTGCATTGTATCTCAACCTGGTATGCATTTCATTCATATTCAGCATTAATCCAACTTCTATCCCAACTTTGTCTTATTATACTAATGTTATATATTAATTCATCTTTACTGAGACTGATGTGGAATGATTTGAGTTCAGCTGTGGTTCAAAGCCTTTATGATCCATGTTCGGCTGCATCTATTTATTTTTCTTGCATTTATTGCCTTCTGCTACCCTAAGTTATTTTGATTGGTTGATTAGAGTTAAATTGACTCAGATCTAAGTAGAAACTCAGTATAAGTCTAGACACAGGCTGGGGTGCATTCATGCAGTGTTTTGCATTCATGCCAATTCAAAGTGCAAATTTTAAGTGCCATGCAGTTATTCTGGGAAGTGAAACAGGGTAGGTGACGAGTAAGTCATGCAAAACAAAACAAACATGTAACTTGTTCAATTGTGCTGCAAAATGAATTCACTATGTGTACTTGTATCATTTATGTGCTAGCTGCTTCTTTCCCTCATATCTACCGCCCTGCCACACACTCTGTGCACTCCATCAATATCCGTCCCTCTCTCTTCTCCTGTCCTGTGTACAGCTCTCATGCTCTTTTTAGAATGTTAAACAACCCAGTTCAATTCACACCTTCCATTCAACATAACAAACACCCTCACAAATCATTTAACCATGTACTTACTCTTTTCATTATCCTTCTCCTAGTCGCAGGGGATATTAAATCTAATCCAGGCCCTTCTTATAACAGTAAACCAAACTCTTTCCCAGCTACTCTCAGAAACTCCAAGACTCTCATTAATATTCCTTGCATGCCTTCTGTCTCATTCAACTGTGCCCTTTGGAACCTTCGCTCAGCATGTAACTAACTCTCCTACATCCATGACTTTTTCCTTTCACATAACATTAACCTCCTTGCTCTTACAGAGACCTGTATTCAGCAGTCGGATGCTACTACTGCTGCTGCTCTCTCATATGGTGGCCTCCAATTTTCTCATACCTCTAGACCTGTGAACAGACCAGGTGGAGGTGTTAGTCTACTGCTCTCAACAAATTGTGCTTTTCAGGTTATCCCATCTGTCCCCTCATTTATCTTCCCTTCTTTTGTAGTTCACATTGTAAGACTTCACAGGCCCTTCTCCCTGCGAGTAGCAGTGGTTTATCACACTCCAGGCCCCCCACGTCGGTTCCTTGATCACTTTGCTACATGACTTCCACATTTTCTAGCGTTTAACCTTCCCACTCTTATCATGGGTGACTTGAACATCCCGATTGACAATCCCATCTCCTCATCTGCCTCCCATCTATTAACCCTAATCTCTTCTGTGGGCCTTTCATAATTTACTAATTCCCCTCTTCTGCTTTCTGACCTCAATCTTCTTTCATTCTAAGTAAATAACTGTCAACCCTTCAAGGAGACCCCCAACTCCTACACCTATAGAAATATATGTGCTATTAACACCCAGAATCTTATAAAGAATTTACAGTCTTCACTGGCCCCAATCTCATCCCTCTCATGTCCTGACTCTGCTCTAAAACTCTATAATGAAACACTGCAAAATGCACCTCTTACACCTAGAACAACTCTGCACCAACAGCGGCAAACCCTGGGACACACTGCAAACACGGTTTCGCCAGTGGTGCTACAGTTGTGCTGAACATCTGTGAAGAAAATCTAAACTGGCCGAAGATTTCATCCACTATAAGTTTATGCTAAAAACATACAACACTGTCCTTAACCTCTCCAAACAAGCTTACTTCAACACTCTTATCACATCACTAGCCAACAATCCTAAATTAATCTTTGACACTTTCCACTCCCTTCTCAGGTCAAGAGTACAGGCTCCAACCACCAACCTCAGCGCTGATGATCTGGCTAACTATTTTAAAGACAAAGTTGACCACAGTCGACAAAAAATTTCCTTATAGCCTCAGAACATCAAGCATTTTCTTCCCTCCTGCAATTCATTCAATTCACTTTCAGTCTTTGATCTGGTCACAGAGGAAGAAGTTACCCAGCTCCTTGCATCTTCTCATCCTAATATCTGCACCAGTGACCCTATTCCCTCACATCTCCTTCAATCCTTTTTCCGGCTGTCACCACTCACCTAAATGAAAAATTTAATCTTTCCCTTTCATCTGGTGTTTTCTGCTCGCCCTTCAAACATACACCCATCAGTAAAAAAAAAACACCCCTCAACCAGAACTTGGCTGCTTACTACAGACCAGTCTCTAATCTCCCTTTCATCTCTAAACTCCTAGAAAACATGGTCCACTCCTATATGATCTGCTATCTCTGACAATTCTCTTCTACTCCAGAATTTTGGCAAATATGGATTTTTGATATTTGATTTTGCGTGGATTCAGGAAAATAGGGGCACAGATAGCCATTTTCTAAACTTTAGCCATCAAAAGGTTAAAATATGTCACCATACTACGCAACTCTAAAGCCACTCTGCTCCTCAGCATCATTTGTATGGTCCTTGCCACTATGAGCGCCTCTTCATGTTGCAAAAGGACATCTGTCCTGGGATGGTTCTGCTCTTGCACTCACAAGGTCACAGCATATATCATGCATGATTGCACAGAATGCTACTAGACCTCACTAGAGCCAGGAGTCCCATCCTAGTGTGTGAAGACCAGGAGATTCAGCACTCACAGCAGTAATAAGAAGATGGAATGGACAATTGATGATGAGAAGTGGAGGGGCTGAAGAGGTAAGCAGGGAAGTATTGTATTATTTACTATACTATCAGGTCTGGAGAAACTATGGAGAATAAAAAGGGATATTAAATTAGCTGAGAATAACTGAAAATTGAATTTCCTAGGAAAATTGTTATTATTATTTATTTATAGAGCACCATTGATTCCATTGTGCTGTACATGATAAAGGGTTACATACAAACAAGTTAAAAATACAATGAATAAACTAACAGTGACAGACTGGTACAGAGTGCAGAGGACCCTGCCCTTACAGGCGTAAATTCTACAGGGCAATGTCTGAGGGAGACAGTAGGTTGGGTCTGCGCTGGTGGTGGTGGAGCAACAGGTCCAGTGGTGGTGTAGCGCTCGATTCAGAGGTGGTGGAGCGCCACGTCCAGTGGTGGTGGAGCACCAGGTCCAGTGGTGGTGAGGTGGCACCATGGTCATTGCAGGCTGTAGGCTGTTCTGAAGAGATGGGTTTTCAGGTTCCGCTTAAAGGTTCCCTGTGTAGGGGATAGTCGGACGTGTTGTGGTGCAGAGTTCCAGAGGATGGGGGATGCTCGGGCGAAGTCTTGCAGATGAGGAATGTACTAGTGTGGAGGAAAGAAGGAGGTCTTGGGAGAATCGAAGATTACGAGTTGGATGGTATCGGGAGATTAGTTAAGAGATATATATGGGGGAGACAGATTGTATATGGCTTTGTAAGTCAGTGTTAGTAGTTTGAATTAGATATGCTGTGGAATTGGGAGCCAGTGGAGGGATTTGCAGAGAGGAGAAGAGAAGGAACAGCGAGGAGAGAGGTGGATTAGTCAGGCAGCAGAGTTAAGGATGGATTGGAGAAGTGCAAGAGTGTTAGCAGGGAGGCCACAAAGGAGGAGGTAAAAGTAGTCGAGACAGGAGATTATGAGGGCATGCACTAGTAGTTTAGTAGATTGAGGGTTGAGGAAGGGACGGATTCTGTAAATATTTTTGAGTTGGAGGTGGTGAGAGCTTGGATGTGTGGTTTGAAGGATAATGCAGAGTCAAGGGTTACTCCGAGGCAGTGGACTTCAGGTACAGGGCGAAGTGTGATGTAATTTATTGTGACAGATAGATCAGGTAAGGGAGGTGCGCTAGGACAGGGGATATGTATGTGTATACTGTATATTAAAAAAAATGAATATATATCGTATATACTCGTGTATAAGCTGACTTTTTCAGCCCAAAAATTGGCTGAAAAGTCCCCCCCTTGGCTTATACACGAGTCATATACTTTTCTGTGAAGTGGGGGCTGTGTCCGGGAGCAGGAGGAGGCAGGAGGAGGCTGGAGGAGGTGGGGGGAAGGCTGCAATATGCGCGGCTCGTGACGTGGAGCCGCTCATAACCTATTCATGATATGCACTGCATCCCCCGCCCATCCGCGGGGGGAGCAGTGCATATCACTTTACAGGCCCCCCTCACAATATGGAGTCCCCCTCACAGTATGGCGCCCCCCCCCCTCCATGCTGCCGCTGCTCAGTGTACAATAAATACAGTGTTATTATCTCTCACCGGCCCGGTCTCAGTGCATCCTCCCTCCTCCCTGCGTGTCATGTGACCGGGGCTCACGGCGATGACGTCACCGGCCGGTCACATGACACACAGTCTCGCAGGGAGGAGGGAGGATGCACTGAGACCGGGCCGGTGAGAGATAATAACACTATTTATTGTACACTGAACAGCGGCAGCATGGAGGGGGGGGGGCGCCATACCGTGAGGCTGGGGGCCTCATACCGTGAGGCTGGGGGCCTGTATACCCTGTGGCTGGGGGCCTGTATACCCTGTGGCTGGGGGCCTGTATACCCTGTGGCTGGGGGCCTGTATACCCTGTGCTGGGAGCTGTATACCTGTGTTGGAGTCCACCCTCGGCTTATACGTGAGTCAATAAGTTTTCCCAGTTTTTGGGGGCAAAAGTAGGGGGGTCGGCTTATACACGGGTCGGCTTATACACGAGTATATACGATATATATATATGTACAATAAAGCTGTTGCAGCACTCCAATGGTGGATGATGATCTTATGCCTTCATTTCTGGCCTGGGGTACAAGATGGCTACGCTCCGGGCCCACACGCCATCTTTCTGCATATATATAGTTATACATTGACGGCTGTCATTCACTTTATAAGACAATCCACTAGATTTTAATTTGTCCCTACAAAACTATATGTTAATACATAAAGTGCAACCTGTTGACCCCATGTTCATTGCTTTAAGTTCCATTTAAATGCTAGTCCTAACAGTGAACTGCTCTGGGGCCATTTTCACCATAACATTATTAATTACATTAATTAAACCTATTTACTACTGGGAAACCTTTATATCAGAGCGAAATAAATACTGTCCTTCTACTTGCATGTAACTGTGAAAGCTGCAGCTAATCGACACCTGCTGTTTATGTCTAGAAATCATAAGAGACATAGGGCTGACACTACAAGAGTTGTGCTGGTCCAGTAGGTAATTATAGATCCTGTTTAATTTATGCAGTACCTTGGGATTATTAGTGGACAACCCCTTTAAATGGTACCTCTACTTCCAAGTACCTTTTCAAAAGATGCTGTCATGCATGTGTAGAGTGGCATTGGACAGTGTTTTGTGAGATTGACCCCAGATGTTCCCACTACAGGTAAGTCATGGCCCTGGCTGGTTGCATGGATGTGTGTCATGTAGGCAGTGCAACGCTGCAGACTTGATGCTGCCCCTGCCTTTCGCTAGTCGGGACCAGAACCATTCAAACTGACGCAGAGACCACCAGTTCCTTTTAACCAACAACAGTTAACTTAGCAGATCTTCAGTAACAACTTCACATGGGAGAAAGTGGTCACATAGGGATAACTAGAAAGGAAATCCTTGCTCACCTGAATACTCCTGGATCACCAGTTCACTAGGACAGGCAGCTGGCTACTGCCAAATATTCACAAGAGACACCGAAATATGACATGTCCATAGTCCGACTGTGCGTGCAGTTAAGATTTTTCCAGCTTTATTGAAAACACATATTCAGGTTAAAAGTAAGCTGTGAGACCACGCAGGGACCCTACGGACATTCCATACTTCGGTGTATATAGTGGGCACATACCTTCCAGATTGTTTCAATTTTACTGCACATATTCAGACACAATTCTAATTCTCATTGAGTTGTTCTTGTTCTTTCTTGCTTGTGAATTCCAGTACGACCCAATACAGTCCATGACAGTCACTCTCCCATTTCTGTGCCTACACACCTATTCTTCTTGTAAAGAAGAAGGTATAGGGAGCATGACCACTAAGGCAAGGAGAGAACTTATTTTTCCCATACGCCTCTATTAGTAGGTCTCTTCTCCTCATAGAGGAGGGGGTAGGGGAGTTGCCATACTGTCAGTGAAGAGCCTTTTTCTCACAGATGCCTGAGAAGGACCCACCCAAAAAAGCCAACTCAATCATGTACTACTTTCCCTAGGCAAAGTAAAGGGACGTCACTGAGGAGCCTGGAACCATCTTGGCAGTGCAGTATCATCAACATTAACAGAAATAAACACTTTAAATAGATCACTCTGTTTGTAATGACTCTATATAATGCATTACACTTTATTGAATTACTGAAATAAATGATCTTTTTGATAATATTCTAATTTATTGAGATGCACCTGTATTCACCTCTCAGGTTGTACGTTGCCAGTGATAGCTTGCTATATCTTGGTGCTAGAGTGGAGTTGTGAGCTGTGAACAAAAATGTTGATTAAGAGCCATATCCATAGTTTGCTGCTTGGAAGTTTGATTGGTGTCATTCCATCCTTAATTCCCTCTTTGATTTGACTCACTCTTTCTCTTTACGCCTTCCGCTAGTCTGGTGTATATTGCATGTTTGCTTTTTATTTTACCCTTGCCTGTCTTTTCTCCTTTGTGTCTTTATCCTAGAGCGGGACTAGTGTTCCTTCTGTTCTGCGCACTAGTTAGAGTTCTGTACCTCTGCACCGCATGAGGTGAATGATCTCATCTAGGGACATCAGGGAGCTTAGGGTTGCTTCGAGAAAGTGACAGAGGTAATCCTTCCCTATACTTCGCTAGTGAAACCTAATTTCCCCCCTTCCGCTTCCCCCAGCTTCCCCTGTGCTGACCAGCCCCTTGTTGGAGTGCAATATCCAGGAACAGCCATGCTGTCAGCCAAGTCCAACCTCACCATCAGAGTCTTTGGTAAAAATTGGATAGCCACTTAATCACAGCCCTTTCAGTGTAAGCCATCTCTCCATACTATCTTGTAATGTAACATTAGCACAGAAAACCCCTTGAAGTATTATTCTCCAACACACCATAATATAATTCCGTCTTGTCTGCACTGCAGCATGAACTCATTTAGTAAAATCAGCTTGGACACATACCATTTTTACTCAATGTTCGCTTTTCATCCCAATATTTTCAGAATGTGCTCTAGTATTAGCACTTAAACTCCATCAATTTAAAGTCTGACTTGATTGCTGGTAATTAAACTGACAAATAAGAAAACACGTTTAGTGATTTTGGCTAAATGGGTGAACAAGCAATTTATACAGACACCACGAGAGGTATGAGCAAATTTTGATCCACTTAAGATCATTAAATCATCTTTATAGTGAGCAGTGCTATTTGATTTAACGGAAAAAAATGATAAATGAAGAAATTCTGCTTTGTAACACACTTCTCATTTCTGCATTTTTCCTTTCTAAAGGACTGTAAAATAATTAATTTCTTCGCCTTTTAAATGAGTCCTGTTTGTTTCAGTGCAGTCATCTTTGCAGTTGTTGCATAATGTAGCAGATTATGTATGTATTCTATTATTTTATTTACTGTGTCTCTTCTTTTCTGCCCCAGTGACTACGCGCTGCAGCTCATATACTGTCTCCTACTCATCATCTCTGGTGCATGTTATTCTTCATTGTTAATTCTCTCTAGTCGCCTGGCTTCATTCCCAGCTTGTATCTTCTTACTGTAGTTTAGCTCCAAGAAAGCTCAGCCTAATATTCAAATAGTCCTCTGAAGTATATTGTTACTGTATGCTACCAAATACATTACTCAAAATAGTGGCAAATAGAAGTAAATATTGCAGTGGTGACCACACGTATCGGCTCATTTAGAAAAGTCCACATGAATGTCACATATTGTACAATAATTGATTGCGTAAGGCTGCTTTCACATCTGTGATAAGTGGAATTCCTGGAAGATCCGGCCAATGTCACCGCATTTGCCGGATCTGCCACGTAACGGCCAACTTGCGGCACCGATCCAGAAAGCCTTGTTCATTCTCTATGGGACTTGCAGTCAGGTGCAGCAAGTGCAGTATTGCTGAATTACAATAATCGTAGATGTGAAGGGGGCCGAAGCAATGTAAGAAATGACTGCAAAAAAACTATCAGCGTGAAGTAGCGCATCAAATAAATTCCCTTACGTTAACAATACCAATACATTTTAAATCCAGTGAGCTTCTCCATCAGAGTTATCAACCTATAACTACAGAAGGAATGGATACAGTAAGTCAAGAGAAGCATAAATGTGGCACCCCTGCGGGGGCTTGCCACAGGATCCACCGATGCAAGGAGGGAGTTACACCTTGGTTCGCATAGCACACACCACAACCACCCCAGACCTGAAGGGGGAGCTCTACTGGGTGCCTTAATTCAGTTCCCCTTTAAAACATCCAGGCGTGAGGGGAGGAGTTAGTCAGTCCCAAAGAGAGTCTGCAGTTAGCAGAGGAGAGAGCTGGAGTGAGGAGCTGGTCGCTGGGAGAGATCCAGGCTCAGGACCAGGGACCACTGACCGCTGTGGCGCACCCTAGGGAAAGGGTCGGAGGCAAGTGGAGAAAGCAGGGAACCAAGAAAAGGGAACCGGTTACTACAGCCCTTTAGAACACCCGGACACCGGAGTCCGACGCTGCCAGCATTTAGTGCTACAGCAAAAGCCCGGAAGACTCAGGAGAAGTTAATCCCTGAAGGAAACAAAGTAAGAGACGCTAAACTGACCAAGTATAGGACCAGGGGCCAAAGGAGAAACAGGGACCCCACAGAAGGACCTCATTGTCAGTTTAGAGCAAAGCCCAGAGAGGGAGAAGAAGCGGTGGGTTCAGTCTCAGGCAGGATTTACCCCAACTCACAGAGCACAGACACAGAGGAGGCCTCATGACTTTCTAAGGTGGAAGTCCCAAGTTGCACCGGGGGACCTCGTAATTACTCTGGACTGTATCTGTTACCCTGTCACCAGTAAAAGGTACCGAAACAACCATCACTGTGTGTCTGTGTGCCTGCTTAACCGCCACAATTCTCCGCCTTGTTTGCAAAGACAACTACTACTCCCCTCATCTATCCCCGCTGCCCTGAGGTAAAGCTCCACCTGTGGGGAACTGTACCACACTCTGCTGCACCCACCATCATCTCAGCGGCCAGCTGCAGCGCTGGTATACTCGTTACCAGGTACCATAGGTGGCGTCACGTTAACAATCCCCTTATCCCCCACCGTTCCCCGCCATTGAGGGTCCAGGGCACAGGACCGTGGACCGACCAGCCGTGAGTCCCCATCAAAGCCACCATCAGCCCCGCTACCCGAGTACCCAATACCCTGTCGACCGCCTCATAAATATGCTAAGAATCAAAATATAAGAGCATTACAGAATTTCGTATGCTACATGGTACCTTTAAAATACTACATCAAAATTGTGTTTATTTCCACTACAGTATAATGACCTCTGTTATTTACAAGTTTTTTGCTAAGACCAGAGTTCTTCGTGAAGAGGGTTGTGTAAGACTCGTATTAAGGCTCCATCCCATCATTTAACTGACACTCTTGCTGTTATTCCGTGACATGATGTCCTCATCAGTATCAGCGAGCTTAGGAATGCAATTACCGAGGGAGAAAAGGACTGCAATATGCCAAAATGATATTGAATCTGCCATTGGCACGCAGAACAATTAAATTATATGTGAAGGACACACAATTACTGAGCAGAATGCACAGTTAGGGAGGTGAACATATAGCAGTATGAAGTAGATTCATTCAATTAGGCATGTTTATCTGATGTGATACGTAAGCCAACAGATTTCAGGTGTCTTACAATGTCTTTTGTCTGGTTTCTGTAATATATGCAGGCGCATCTCAATGAATTAGAATATCCTTAAAAAGTTAATTTATTTCACCAATTCAACACAAAAAGTGAAATGCATATATTATATAGAGTTATTACAAAGAGTGATCTATTTCAAGTGTTTATTTCTGTTAATATTGATGATTATGGCTTACAGCCATTGAAAGCCAAAAGGTCATTATCTCAGAAAAAATTATGGTAGATCCCTTGAAGAAGCCGGTTGCTACCACGCAGAGCCGGTGAAACGCCGTGTGGGGGTCATAATTTTCTTTTCTTTTCTTTTGGTGACCACAGGACTGGAGTTGTAACCCACAGACTGTAAGTGCCCGTGTTTTAGGCGCTCCCGCGGCCGCGGGCATGCGCCTCCTGCACCTGCGCACTAGCGCAGGTCTCCTCTCGCTGTGTGACGCTTGCTTGATGACGCGGCGACGGCCGCGTCGTTTCCGGCCACTCTTTACAGTGTGAGCTGCATAAGGGCCGCCTCTCCTGATGACGCGCTCCGACCTCTGTCGAGGTCGGAGCGCGTCATCAGGAGAGGCGGCCCTTATGCGGCTCACACTGAAAAGGATGGCCGGAAATGACACGGCCGCCGCTGCGTCATCAGCCAAGCGGCACACAGCGCGAGGAGACCTGCGCTAGTGCTAGTGCGCAGGTGCAGAAGGTGCATGCCCGCGGCCGCGGGAGCGCCTAAAACATGGGCACATACAGTGGGGAGCGCGCAAGGGGGACACCTTCCCACGCCCATTAGGGCGTCTGCTCACAGACAGGGCGGGGAAACAGACGCAAGATCCCAGCCCGCTCAGTCCTCGCACAGCGAGGACTGGATGCAGAAATGTGAGTTTACAAACTATTTTACAACAAATACATAGTACTGGATTAGGGCACACAGGGATGGTTAGGAATGTTTGTGGAAGCTGCAGGGACAGGTAACAATACATTAGGAGCCCAAATCCTGGTGACAGGTTCCCTTTAACTTGTACTTCACAAAACATATAGGAACCCTGGTGATTTTTGTCAGATGCCTTTCACCTGGCCGAATTGGCATTGAATTGGTGACGATATGCATATGCACTTTAATATAATATAATTGACATTAGCACCTGTTCTTTTGTGAATGAAATGTATATATCTCATGTGCTTCCTGAACATATGTAATAATAATAATAATAATTTTATTTATAGAACGCCAACATATTACGCAGGACTTTAAAATACGGAGGGGACATATACAGACAATATGACAATACAGAGTATCAAGAATTCAAAAACCATGAGAAGTGAGTTCCCTCCTCGCAATCTTACAATCTAGAGGAAATAGGGGAGGCACAAAGGGTAACAGTAACAAATGATGTCATATATGGTCCAGCCATCAATATAATAATAAGGGGATTCATGTAACACTGCATGAATCGGTCATTGGTCGGGATGTGTACAAGTACAGATAAAGTGCTATATTATGCATGGGGGACAGACAGACAGACAGTCTGCAGGTGCAGACAGATGGCCCAAGAGGCCAGATTTAGAAAAGGGAAGATAGGAATAGCTAGACAAGTGAGATGAGGTGATAGGCCAGTCTAAAGAGATGTGTTTTTAAAGCTCGCTTAAAACTATTGCTATTGGGAATTAATTGAATTGTTCTTGGTAATCCGTTCCAGAGAATTGGTGCAGCTCGTGAGAAGTCTTGGAGACGGGAGTGGGAGGTTCGGATTGTAGCTGATGTCAGTCTTAGGTCACTTGCGGAGTGTAGGGCACGGGTAGGGAGATAGACAGAGATGAGAGAGGAGATGTAGGACGGTGCAGAACTGTGGAGTGCTTTGTGGGTGAGAGTGATAATTTTATATTGTACTCTATAGCGGATGGGCAACCAGTGCAATGATTGGCACAGGATAGAGGCATCGGTGAAGCAGTTGGAGAGGAATATGATCCTGGCTGCTGCATTGAGGATGGATTGCTTCAGCTACACAATAAATGCTGTAAGAACAAAATCCAAAAATCAAAGGCAGAATTGCTTTTTTCACCCCAATATAACACTGCACTTGGTATTTTTCCCCTTTTCCAGTACATTATATGGCAAAATGAATGTTGTACTCACAAACTACAAGTTATCCCTCTAACAAAAAAAAAAAAACATTGCATTGCTGTCTTTGAAAATATTGAAAAACTATGACTGACAAGGAGGGGAGTAAAAAACAAAAGCGCAAAAGTTAATTTGACCAGGGCAGAAAGGATTAAAGCACTATTTCATTTTAGGCTGGCTTCACATTGCGGGTCAGATCCGATCCAAAGCTGTCAGGGTGAACCTGACAGCCCCGAATCGGATCAGCACACAGAACCAGAGGGCTAATATGCCCTCCGGTCCAGTGTGCTACCGCACGCCGCTGCCGCCACTGATGAAACAGGACCGCGGATCGCACAGAGCTAGTCATGATCCTGAAACAAAAGCGGCGTGCAGCCACAGGTGTCTGGTTCCCGGATCCTCCCAGACCGGGGCAATCCGGCCCCATAGGCTCCCATCTCAGGGAGCGTCTGATTGCCCCGGATCGAGGAGGATCCGGGCAAATCCAGGGCAATCCGGGAGTAAGCAATTAGAGGGGATATTCTCAAAACGTTGCAAGCAACGTTTTTGTGTCCGTGAGAGAATACTGAATTCTCCAGGATTGTCCCGAACAGATAGAAATTGGATGGCAGAGAGCTGCCATCTGGCTTCTATCCTGCCCCATAGTATACTATGGGGCCAATGTCCTTTCCGGGGCTGTCCGGTTTACACGGATAGCCTCGGATCGGATCTGACCCGCAATGTGAAGCCAGCCTAATGCTCTAATCACATCACCGCCCAAAGTGAATGTGAAATCGGATAAAGTGGTGTGGCGCCCCGCAACGAGTGCGTCACAGGAGGTTATTGCATCCCACACTGAAGATGCAATATTCTCTGCCCCAGTAATGACATGGTTAACCTCAGAGCTCCAAACCACACACAACACACTAGAGGTAGAGGGCCAATCAGGTCCTGGTGGGAGGAGTGTAAGGAGTAGTGTTGGGGGGGAAGTTAGGAGGAGAAGTTAGAACGTGGCTGGAGAGGAAGGAAGAAGGAGCAGGGCTCTGTACAATTCCGTGCAGCCCTGAAATCCAGCTCACCGTCAGGGCACCACTAAGCAGTGACCCATACCAGAACACGGGCACTACCAAACGGGTCCAAATATACCCGCGCCCATCTACAACCGGATCACTGCTTCCAAAGCTAGCAAGTTGTTCAGCACTGCTAAGCAAACCAGGAGTGAAGGGACCGCTCTACAGGAGCACCCCACCGCAGCTGCAACCAGAGTCGTCTTGCCAGCGGAATACCCACCAGAAGGAATCAGGCTCCCCTCACACCGGAACGTATACACCGGCAGGGAAATTGAAGTAGCCCCCTTGTACCCGAACTTGGCACACTAAGGCGACATCGGCAACCAAGCTTGAATAAGTTTAGAATGGAGGAACACCGCGGAGCTCTGAAACCACACCAAATATTGCTGAGACCACCCAGTCCATTTCCCGTTGCCTGTATACCCTGTATCATCTGCCAGTTACAGAAAAAGACCCGTTACAGAGAATACTGGTGTCCGTGTTTCTTCAGACTGTTCCACTCCGCATGCTACGTGTAACCAAGCTGCCTCACAACATCTTGTGCAACTCCTGGCTCTGGAGATCCCCGCTTGTCCTGTGGGGAGCGTTCCATCTTGCTGCATCACATCTCCCGGAGGCTCAAGCAGCGCCGGTGAACTCACCGGAATTCCCACAGGTGGCGTCACGACAGGAATTAACTCTTACTGTTCAGCCAACCCCTTATTGATCTGGACCACCGGGCCCCACAGCGGCAGGTGCGGTTCCGTGACAGGGAGAAGAAAAACGCCTGCCCCGTGAAGTCCCGGCTACGGTGAGTCAGTGGCACAATCTAGAAGCTAGGAATAAAATCAGTCAATTTTTAGCACTTATTACGAAAGATTAAAATTACATGATAATCATTTATGTCAATCAACATACAGGTGCATCTCAATGAATTAGAATATCATCAAAAAGTTAATTTTTTTTCTGTAATTTAATACATAAAGTGAAACTCATATATAATATAAAGCCATTACAAACAGAGTGATCTATTTCAAGTGTTTATTTCTGTTAATGATGATGATTACAGCCTGACCAGGCACCAGCACCTGGCATACCGGGGCAGGTGCCTGGGCCCCGAAAACGTGAGGGGGCCACACTTGTCTATGAGTGGAAGCAGTGATGAGACCCACTCACAGACAGCTGCCCTCCCTCACTCTCCTCTCCTGCTCTGCATTGATCTATGTGATCTGTACACAGCAGAAGCGAAAGTTTATCGGGAACTACACGGAGGATGAAGGACCTTACAGTCATGTGACTGATCACATGACTGAAATCAGCTGCTTAACCTCTGCAGCCTATGTGCAGCTCCCAGTGCCTTCTCTTTTCTTCTCAATTGTATAATGTGTGTAAATACAGAGCTGGGTGTGTGTAAATGCAGAGCTGTGTGTGTGGTGTGTGTAAATGCAGAGCTGCGTGTGTAAATGCAGAGCTGTGTGTGTAAATGCAGAGCTGTGTGCGGTGTGTGTAAATGCAGAGCTGTGTGTGGGGTGTATAAATGCAGAGCTGTGTGCGTGTGTAAATGCAGACCTTTTTGTAGTGTGTTTAAATGCAGAGCTGTGTATGTGGTGTGTGTAAATGCAGAGTTTTGTTTGTGTAAATTCACCGCTGTGTGTGTAAATTTAGAGCTGTGTGAGTGGTGTGTGTAAATGCAGAGTTGTGTGTAAATGCAGTGTTGTGTGTGTATATGCAGAGCTGTATGTGTGTGTGTGTGTGTAAATGCAGAGCTGTGTGTGGTGTGTGTAAATGCAGAGTTGTGTAAATGCAGAGTTGTGTGTAAATGCAGAGTTGTGTGTATACGCAGAACTGTATGTGTGTGTGTGTGTGTGTGTAAATGCAGAGCTGTTTGTATTTGTGTAAATGCAGAGCTGTGTATGTGTAAATGTGTGTGTGTGTATCTGTGTGTGTAAATGCAGAGCTTTGTGTGTAAATGCAGAGCTGTTTGTATGTGTATAAATGCAAAGCTGTGTTTGTAAATGCAGAGCTGTGTGTATCTGTGTGTGTATATGCAGAGTAGTGTGTGTAAATGCAGAGCTGTTTGTGTGTAAATGCACAGCTGTGTGTATCTGTATAGTATGTATTGTCCAAGTAGCAAAGCTGTGTGTGTTTCTATGTGCATGTAACCGAGCTGTGTGTATCTGTATAAGCATGTATTGTCCGTGTAGCAGAGCTGTGTGTGTCTGTATATGCATGTATTGTCCATATAGCAAAGGTGTGTATGTTTTCATGTGCATGTAGCAGAGCTGTCTCTGTATCTGTATGCATATGTATTGTACATGCAGCAGAGCTGGGTATGAAGTGTGCATATAGTGTCCATGTAGCAGAGCTGTGTGTGCAGTGTGCATGTAGCAGAGCTGTGGAGCTGTGCATTTGTATGTACATGTAGCAGAGCTGTGTGTATGGTGTGTACATAGCAAAGCTGTGTGTTTAAATGTTCATGTAGCAGAACTGTGTGTGTTTACATTTGCATGTAGCAGAGCCATCTATTTCTATGGGTATACAGCAGAGCTGTGTGTGTCATATATAATTTGCAGAAAGACACTAACTATAGATCTATTTCTTCGATGTTCTACCCTAGCACCTTCCTCTACACCGCCAGGGAAGTTTTAATTAATAGGAAGACATCTTTTTGTATTTTCAGCTGTGTAAACCTGGGGTGCGGCTTATTGTGCAGCTGTGCAGCGGCGGGGAGGGACAGGTCAGAGTGTTAAAGGGGCCCACAGAGACTCATTCGCCCGAGGCCCACAAAAATCTAGAGCCAGCTCTGCTTACAGCTAATGAAAACCCAAAGGTCATTATCTCACAAAATTATAGTAGGGAGGATGAAGGGTTAAAAATAACTCTGCTGTATTCTAAACTATCAAAGGGTGAATATAATATTGATTTATTAGTCAAAGTGTTTCAGAGCTTCCTGAAATGCCCTGAAACATGGCAATATGATATTGATTTGTCCTGAGGAAGGGCCCAGGGAGTCCTGCAACGCATGTAGCAATAAATCAATATTATATTCACCCTTTGATGTGAGCGTTGTTTTTAACCCTTCATTCTCCCATACTCTATATGCACCATTCTGGGGACTGACACAGCTAGGATATGCTTTTATAGTGGTTGTGACACTCACAGCCACACAAGGTGAAGCCTTTGATACCTATTTAGGTTATATCAAAAACAAGGTCTGGACTAGTACTCCAGAGTGCAAGAGTCCCTCCCACATTGCTAATCAAGTGAGGGGTCCCCTATCTGCAAGAACATGCTCACAAATTCATAATAAATCAGGAGAAATTAAGTATCATGCAGAAGATTTCAAATTTTATTTGTGGACATGCTTGTTACAATATAGACAGTGGTGCAAAAATACTGACAGTGAAGAAAGGGGACCACCTGGACCTTATTTGCCCAAATACATAATGGGTATGGTTAATATTCCAATATTGACAGCATAATATGTCCCCTATACGAACAATAAAGAACCGTACAGAGAGCAAAAACTGCTCAACATGGATAAGCGGAAATGTCAATTATGTCAAAGTGCAAGTGCAGGTGTTTTTGACATATACCACGAGTACATCCCTTATTCATTCTCACCTGGATTACTGCAATTCTCTACTAATCGGTCTCCCTCTTACTAAACTTTCTCCCCTCCAATCCAGAGTAATTTCTTTTTTTTTGGAAATGGCCGTTTAGCCTCGCCCCTGCATTGACGTCACTGCTTATACCCGCCCTGCTCTATGGTTAACATAGAGCAGGACAGGGAAAGGTGGTGATGTCAGAGCAGGTGGCCATCCGCCCCGCCTCCTGCAGTGACATAACCGCTTATACCCGCCCTGCTCTATGTTAACCATAGAGCATGGCGGGTATAAGCGGTGATGTCACCGCAGGGGGCGGGGCTAAACGTCCATTTCCAAAAAAAAAAAAAAACTCTGTGTTATGCTGCAGAAGAGGGAGACAATGATTGGCAGCGGTGGGCAAATTAAACATGCAGGGGGTGTGAATCTGCCCTTCGGCTCCAGCCTCTAGCCACCTTCTTTCTGGCTGCAGGATGTAAGTTTTCTAAGTGTATTATCTCAGGGTACAGGGCAGCTCAAGTGCTGGGGGACCCCTTGCCTGGATGCTGCAGACATGCTGCATCCAGTGCTGTAATTAGATCACCATGCCTGGTTTGGTGACAGGTCCTCTTTAAAGGTACATCAAGATTTTTCTTTTTTGTAGAATGACTTCTAATTTTGAATGAGAACATAAGTTTTACCATACAAAACGCTGAAAAATATGGAAAGAAATACAAGTGAAAAAAATCGTGGTGAAATCTTGAAAAATAGGTAATTCTTCCTTTGCCTTTGGGATTTTGTTTCTACAGCATTCATTTTTCACTATAAGCAGCTATATGGTCTGTTACCAAATGCACTCAGCAAGACAAGAAGGCTGAGCGTGATTTGAGTGTTGGTATTCTTCACCTGTGTTGCCTTTTCCTATATAACTGAGGCCTACTGCATTCTTTTTTGCTTATTATTCAGCATTCATTGTCCAGTAGAAATGACCTAGTAACGTGATTCACACATTAGTGTCCACTCCCCGCAGCAGCCACACTCAGTCTGAGCCGTGGCTGTGTGGCCCGTGACGTTAGAGAGTTCATTTGAAGTCACAGTTGCGGCTCAGTCTGAAAGTGGCTGCTGCGGTGAGTGGACACTAATGTATCCACTCAACACATGAGGCAGAAGCGAGTCGATATCAATGTGGATTATAATCAGTTGTGTTCATGGGCCCTGGACGAAAGAGTCTCAGTGGGCTCCATGCACATGCAGACACACACATACATAAACATAAACACAGATGCGTACACATACAGACATACATACATATAAATATTTGGCTATAAATTCACAAAAATACATGTAATCAGACTTAAAGCATAACCGCTGTTTACATTTTTATTTATTAATAATAATAATAATAATAATAATATTAATAATAATAATGCAGAGCAAGTGATTTTAATATACTTTCGTATATACTTTATTAGAGAATTCTGTTGGGAAACCATTCATAAACCTTCCACAATGTATTCTCACTAGAATGTGTGAAGCAGACATATGCTCATTCTCAGTCAAATCCATCTTCAAGCTTCTAACACTGAATATGAGGCTTGTAACCATATAAGGGTAATGGGGTGGAGCCTACAAAGTGTCCACACTGCCGACTGCAGCTCATGAGCTGACAATGTATTAGATTACTTCAGGCTCAGTTGCTAAGCAATGTCAGAGTGTCAGGATCAATGCAAACTCCTCTTTCCTTGGCATAAGCTTCTGAGCTGTCATCTGGCTCCTCACAACTCAGTCAGTATCTCTGTTAACCCCTTCTCTGCTGGCACATCACATTGCTCCCAATCAGCCTACTCTCAGAAGCTGTGGAAATACATACATAGTGCTGGCAGACACTGAGGGACTCTGGCCATGACCACACACCATAAAATGCAGTTTTTAAAAGAGCACAGAAAAATGTGAGAAAATAAGTCATATGACACAAAAAAAACATTATCTTGGCTGTTATGTGATCCATCAAAAACAACCATTGCAGTATTGTGCTGTTGTTTTTTCATGAAATTACTTTTACACTTTAAATATATACACAGTCACATACACTGACAGGTACATCTCAATGAATTAGAATATCATCAAAAATAAATCAGTAACGTCTTTGAAGACAGTGAAGTCTGCGAGACAGGGGTGAGAGGGAAAAAGAAGAAGGGCGCAGATCTAAGTGCAGAAATATAATTATATTAGACAGAAATAGGAATTCTCCTCACTTTTTTGGTGTGTTATTCAACATGTAACCCTGTGTTTGGGTAGTGGAGTAATCGTCTGGATCCTCTGGCCTGCAGCTCAAAACAGGTGAAATGAAACACCTTGCAGGAGATTCATCAAGGAGTGTAGAGAAGGATTTCCAGTTTGTCAAGGAGCGCTTCCAGATGGTTCATTAATTATTTATACTAGATTCTAAGTATTATAGGCTCCCTCTACAATTAGTCTTCCAACACTCTGGAGAGGTGAGCATGTGTTTTTATTTGATGATAATTGATTGAAGGGTTGAAACCTTTTTTTCCCCTATATAAATGTGTCTTTTTAAGATATATATGATTTTACCTGATGAAGGCTAATTTTATGTATAGCCGAAACGCGTTGTGTTTGTATGTATAATAAATCGGAATTTCCTTGAAATAATCAGAGTAATTAATGAACCATCTGGAAGCGCTCCTTGACAAACTGGAAATCCTTCTCTAATATCATCAAAAAGTAATTTTTTCCAGTAATTCAATACAAAAAGTGAAGGGCATATATTATAGTCATTACTAACAGTGATCTATTTAAAGTGTTTATTTCTGTAAATATTGATGATTATTGCTTACAGCCAACGAAAATCCAAAGGTCATTATCTCCTAAAATTAAAGTAGGGAAGATGAAGGGTTAAAATCCATGCTGCTGTATTCCATGAGGTATCAAAGGGTGAATATAATATTGATGTATTAGTCAACGCCTCCCTGAAATGCCCTGAAACATGGCAATATGATATCAATTTGTCCTGAGTAAGGGGCCAGGGAGCCCTACAATGCCTTGACTAATCAATATTATATTCACCCTTTGATTTCTCATAGAATACAGCAGAGCGGGTTTTAACCCTACATCCTCCATACTCTACATGCACCATGCTGGGAACTGCAGCAGCGGTGATATGATTTTATAGTGGTTACTATGGCAATGGTGACCTCACCATTTACTATACCGCAGATCTCAGCGCAGTCATTCAGTAATCAGAGACCACAGGGATCAGATGTGTTCTTCCTCCCCGTGATCTCTGATGTAGCAGAGCTGCTTATGTCCAGGAAGAGAGAAGATGAGGATTGTGGAGGGCTTATGAGGGTGAAGGGGTTAATAAAGATGGGGTCACTAAGTGTCTCTATGTTATCATTTATAATAAAATGATTTTTCTCTGTGTTGTGTCTTTTATAACCATTTATTTGAGATGCTTAATGCCCAGGTCTAACTAGGCCCGACATTAAGAATGTCAGGGCTCAATACCAGCTGGCAATACAAAGCTGGTATTAACCCCTTATTACCCAGTGTGCCACTGCAACAAGGGCCACTGCAAGAGCCTGGTGATGCACCTGAACATGGTGCTATGATGAATGCGCCATTGTTAGGAGCAGCTGTGTGCTGTTATTCTTTAGTGCGGAAGGGCCCTAAAACAATGGGCCCTTACCCTGATGAGAATACCAGCCCTCAGTTGCCTAGTTTTACCTTGGCCGACAATTAAAAATAGGGCAGAGCCCATGCATTTATTTTGCCATCCAAGGTAAAATTAGGCAGCTGACGGTGGCAGCTCTGTGTCCTTTCAATGGGCTAGACTGAAAAATACTGCAAAGCCCCACGCATTTTTTTAACTATTATTTATTTATTTAACATACTATGACGGCAGGTTAGTTGATATACGCTAATGTGTATGGTAACCAAAGCACAATCACTGTCCAGATTGTGGAAATGCAGTCTGACTACAACAGCCAATCACAAAGGCTCTCACAGAGTTTGAGCATCTGTGATTGGCTGTTGCTGGTCAGTGCAGTGAATATGCATGAAGCTTAATGGGGGTCCCTGGAAGCAGCAGGAGGAGACTGGTAAAATGTTCTAGCGCTTCCTATCATATTTCTATCTATCCTACCCCTATGACGCGATTTTAGCCACGCCCCTTTCATAACGCGGCTAGGCTCTCAGCACTGAAGCAAGCTGAAAGGGGGCGTGCCTAATTACTAAGCGGGTGGATGGAGCATCAGACAGCCCCGCCTTTGGATATTTTTACTGACACAGAGAACTCACACAGGAGGAGGTGATTGTAACCTCTATTCTATATTTTATACAATCGTTTGGATCTGCAAAAGGGATGGCTATAAAGAATAAGAGAGGGTGCATGGATAGGTATAAAGATACGGTGGGGCAGTTTGCGGGGTCATGCGCGCCGCTCTGAGGAGCCCGGCGCTTTTGGACATAACAGATTATAGCTGGATATGCCCACCTGAGTGGGTGTAAGGTCTCTAGGGGACTCGGCACCCCCTAGAGACATTAAACAAACACTTATTTATTAAGTAAATAGTTTTAATATACACAGAACAGTTTGCTCATCCCTGCGGCAGCAGGGATGAGCAAACTATCCAGTAACCGGATTGCTCAGGATTACACATCCTGAGCAATCCGATTACCGGATTGCGGCTTCAGCAATCCGGTTCCCGGATTGCTGAAGGTATGAAGACAATTGCGTTCACCGCATCCGGATCTGGATGTGGTGAACGAAATTAAGGTTTAAAGTGTGACCCTAGCCATAATCTTTTATATGTGTCCCTGCTATGTACTGTGTAATGGATGTATCTGACAGTACAGGGATATGGTCTGATCATACCACATCTCCTGTGCTGAGATAATCTTATATATGTGTCCCTGCAATGTACTGTGTAATGGCCATGTTTGACCGTACAGGAACATGGTTTGATCATAGCACAGCTCTTGGACAGGGGAGGATGTGAAACAAACTAAACAGAAATGAATGCATGGGATCACAGCTAATTCTTATTTTTGTTTTTTTAGATAAAACATTTCCCTTCCTGCTTTAAAAAAAATGTTTATCTCAAAGAAAGAATTATTTTCATTCCTGTGCTGTAATGTCTCTTTTTCGTCCTCCCCTACCCAGGATCAAAAACCATGGTCCGTGCTGGTCCAGACACGGCCATTACACATTACATAGCAGGGACACATATATAAGATTATCTCAGCACAAGAGGTGTGGTATGATCAGACCATGTCCCTGTATGGTCAGACACGGCAATTACACAGTACAAAGTAGGGACACATATAGAAGATTATCTCAGCACAGGAGATGTGGTATGATCAGACCATGTCCCTGTACAGTCAGACACAGCCATTACACAGTACATAGCACATACCGGTCTGACAGCAGCGCGGACATAAAGGTACTTCATCCGAATAACCTTGTGACAGTGCATAGCAGGGACACATATATAAGATTATCTCAGAACAGGAATATTTATTTAACACATCCATTTGTGGAGATTATTATTATTTTAAGATCTGCTGATTAAAATGAACTTTGAAATTAACTTTGTTTGTGGGAAAACCCCTTTAATATACATTTTTTCATTAGCTGTAAGAGTAAGTAGAGCTAAGTAAATATCCCCCTTTTCAGAATTTATCGGCCTCATTTCTCCAAAGTACTAATTTTAAATATTTTTGGTATAATCCTATTAGGTCTGAGGCAAAGCTTTAAATGTTTCATTTCACTTACATTTTAAGTAATACACATATAAATGGACTCAGGGGACATTACTGGCGCTTCTACCGAAGTCTGACAAAGAAGAATTTCAGGAACATTAATAATCACAGCTGGAGCTTATTCAAAACGTTCAGTGTTAGTATTACGGTATAATTTTCTGATAATATCTAGTGAAACTACCTACATTTTGTACCCATGCGTTAATTAGAGACCATCATATCAATCAAAATCCACCCAATTTTTAAAAAATGAACAAATAGTTCTATTCCTTTCTAATAATAGGAAGGAGCAGTTTTCTTTAACTTTAGAAATGTTAATTTTACTGTTAAAAAACCTAGTGATGATTCTTATAACACTGTGAGTCATTTGTCACCGGATAAGCTTCTGATTTTAAGAAGCAAAACAGAAACGTGGCCTATAACATTAAATTGAGATACTTTGTTCTCATTTATAGTAATAAATTACAAATATAAAATAAATATACGCAAAGCACACTGATATAAAAAATCAAAGTCTTTAAAAATACAATAGTTTATAACAAAGCTATGTGGTTAGTCAATAAAGGAGAACATTAGAGATGAGCGAGTACTAAAATTCTTGAGTGCTCGATTATCTGGCCGAGCATCCCAAGATACTCGTGTGCTCGACCAGAGCACCGAGCCCAATGTAAGTCAATTAGTAACAGGCTCCGCCCACAGACTTCCGGCTATAAAACGAGTGTTTCTGGGAAAGGGCGGAAGGGTGGGCTTTTTCAAATCGTCACAGCATATAACACCTTGCTGTGGCCCCCAGAGGGACCCTAACAATCAATCTGCTCTCTGTGAGGTGCCAGCTCACTGTGTGCACTGAAGGGAGCTGTGTATTTGTGTCAGATCAATAATTATTTGCGAGGAGTCCGAGCATCTCGGCGGTACTCGGTGCTCGCCGAGCATCCCGAGTACCGAGATATTCGTGCGGGTACCGAGTAGTGTCAAGCATACTTGCTCATCCCTAGAGAACATTACTGAAAAGTATATATATATATATATAGATGGACTGGCATCACCTAAGTTCGAGGTACAAGCAAGAAAACAAGTACATTTAAGAAGTAAAATGCTGCAACGCTCTATATCAGGGGTCTCAAACTCGGCTGGGTTGGTGGGCCGCACATAGAAAAACATTTATAGCGGGGGGCCGCATCCCTTGTAGGATGAAGTCATATTTTTAGTAATACCAGAATTTTTTGCTCAATGTAGTAAAGTACAAATTCTGATCCCTTTCTTGTAGTAATGTCCCCATCCTGTAGTGATGTCCTTTTCTACTGATGTCCCCCATTCTGATCACCTTTTCTAGTGATGTACCCATCCTGATCCCTTTTTCTAGTGATGATCCCTATCCTGATCCCTGTTTCTAGTGATGTCCACCATCCTGATTCCTTTTTCTAGTGATGTCCCTGATCGATCATGGTCCCCTTTTGTAGTGATGTCCCCATCCTGATCCCCTTTTCTAGTGATGTCCCCCATCGATCATGGTCCCCTTTTGTAGTGATGTCCCCATACTGATCTCCTTTTGTAGTGATGTCCCCCATCCTGATCCCCTTTTCTAGTGATGTCCCCCTTCCTGATCTCCTTTTCTAGTGAAAGCCCCCACCCCATTCCCCTTTAGTAGTGATGTCCCCCATCTTGATCCCCTTTAGTGATGATGTCCCCCATCCCGATCCCCTTTTATAGTGATGTCCCCCATCCTGATCCCCTTTTATAGTGATGCCCCCCGTCCTGATTTACCTTCTTTTTACACACTCAAATACACACTCTATCATACTCACACACAAACCTACTCACAACCCCCTCCCCCCCACACACACACACACACTCTCACACATCCTCATACACACTCTTACACTCACACTCATACACACACTGAAACTCGCACACACTTTCTTATACACACATCCTCACTCACACACTCACCCTCACACACACAACTTCTCACACACACTCACACTTTTCTCACTTTAATGATACATCGCTCCAGTGCAGGGGGCCACCGCGGTCCCCGCCATACTGACTTCCGGCCTCCGCTGTGCTATGACTTCCACCAGCCGCCACTCAGACAAGCTCTGTTGCTCATCAAGATCAATGCAATCTGCCAGCCAGAGGCCTGCAGGTGACGTCATATTCTGCTGTTAGCTGCGGGCCTCTCATTGGCTGGCAGCTTTCATTTATCTTGCTGAGTGGCAGAGCTTGTTAGTGCTGCGGACAGAAGTCATCACACAGCGGGGACTACAGCAGCCCCCTGCACTGGGGCGATGCATCATTATGTTGTCCAAGGTGCCGCGGGCCGCATAGTGAAGCCCCAGGGGCCGCATGCGGCCCTCGGGCCGCGAGTTTGAGACCCCTGCTCTATATGATACGATTATGTGTAAAGCTTAAAGGCTAATGACTAATGAATAATAGTGAAAAGCAGGGCTATTGTGTACAGCTAAAGTTGTGAAGAGCCCGGTAACTGCGCCAAAGTGCTCTCATAATACCAAGTCCTGGTAGCCCTGGTCCTGAGACACACTATAGCAGCTGTTTTCAATTGCATTCTTAGGCTTACAACCCATTCAAGCAATAACACACAGCACACAGTGTTAGTTTAGGACCCGGTATTATGAGAGCACTTAACGGGCTCTTTGCAGTGGCACCAGTGTTGAAGCTAAGACTCTCATCTCTTTTTTACAGGTACAGTAATTACTGTGTTCCCTTCCCAGATACACCTTTAGCTGTACACAATAGCCCTGCTTTTCACTATTATTCATTAGTCATTAGCCTTTAAGCTTTACCCTTAATCAGGGCCGGACTGGGACCAAAAATCAGCCCGGGAAGTAAAGACCCCACCAGCCCACACTCTATATCATCTATCAGTCACAATAAATGAATTTTGTTTTTACATTGGCGTGACCCTCATCACTGTTTTACAAGAGTTATTTGGAGAGCCACATGTGAGTGGCGAGACACAGGGAGTACTCACCCACAGCTCCATTCACATGATACTCTTCAAAGCTACAGTTTCTCAGGATTGTGGGGTCCCAGCGGTCAGATCCACAGCGAAGAGAAAGTCATCACCTGTACAGAAGAGAAGTGGTGACTTCCTTATTCAAGATAATTTAAACAACATGTAAATGCTGAAAATCCCGAAGTCCAATACCACCTCTCTGACAGCAGGACAGTATACAGGACAGGAGAAGTGGTACTGTGCAGTGTATATACAGAATAATACAGATACTGAAGATTACACCCAGTATAAAAGACAGGAGAAGTGGTACTGTGCAGTGTATATATACAAAATAATACAGATACTGAGGATTACACCCAGTATACAAGACAGGAGAAGTGGTACTGTGCAGTGTATATATACAGAATAACACAGATACTGAGGATTACACCCAGTATACAGGACAGGAGAAGTGGTACTGTGCAGTGTATATATACAGAATAATACAGATACTGAGGATTACACCCAGTATACAAGACAGGAGAAGTGGTACTGTGCAGTGTATATATACAGAATAACACAGATACTGAGGATTACACCCAGTATACAGGACAGGAGAAGTGGTACTGTGCAGTGTATATATACAGAATAATACAGACACTGAGGATTCCACCCAGTATACAGGACAGGAGAAGTGGTACTGTGCAGTGTATATATACAGAATAACACAGATACTGAGGATTACACCCAGTATACAGGACAGGAGAAGTGGTACTGTGCAGAGTGTAGCATATGACTCAAGCAAGGATTGCATTGCACCGCCTGGAGGCTCTCCTGATCTGAGCACGACGGCTTCATGTATTTCTATGCAGCTGACATTTTCAGGTCAGGTTAACCGCCGGCTGATTCTGGGCAGTGCGCTGCGATAGCTGCAGAAACAAACACTGCAAAAGCGCCATGTATGAATATAGTCTAAGGTGATCGCACTAATGTTATCATGCCCCTGTAGCTGTTAGTGACATGAAGACCAGCATCAACGCCAGCTCTGCACATCTCTGCCTCCCATGATGAAGGCAGTGCGTCTGTGTGGCGCCCCTGCAACAAGGGCGGCCACAGGGTGGACTGCAGCCAGACGAGGTAAGACGGTTGACTGAGGAACACACACACACCGACCCAACGCCTAGAAACTCTATGTCAGGCAAGGGGTGGCGGGAGTTTAGAGAAGTGTGGGTGGAGAGAAAGAGACACGGACAAGTATATGGAGGAACTAGGCACGAGTTGGGCCTAGGAACACTACGTTGGAAGAGCAGAGGAGGCGAGAAAGAAGCACCACAAGCCGAGACACCACACTGAGAATAGTGGTAGAACAACGGGCACGGCAGCCGCAACTGACATAGCTGACCGGAGGACCCAGAGCTGACTACCGGAGAGAAAGAGGGAGCCTGGTGAGCCCAAATTACACCTGGGTCACTGGAGAGCTAGGCCAGGACAACTAGAGCGCTGGCTCTGTAGAGGTGACCGGGGAGACTTCAAGACCCTAATCACGAGGCATCCTGACATGTTACGGAGACTCTAAGGCCCGTGACCAAAGTACCGCAGCGGAGTAGGACTAGGATTAGTGACCCTAAAGCAGAGAGAGACATCACTACAAAGCCCATAACGGCCGGACCAAACCCATGTGCGAGGACAGAGACAGAGTAGAGGCCTGGAAGGTACTTTGAGGGAAGCGATGCAGAGGAACCATCTGAGCTGCAGTGGCACCCGGGTCCCTGACAAGTGTAAGAACGGTGAACTGTACTGTAACTGACTTTTAAGAACTTTGGAACAGTAAAGTGCTGGTAAGCTCAAAAGTGCCTGTGACTGTTCATTACTACACTGCATCAGAGACCTCCACCTGCTGAGCATCTTTGCTGTCCCTGCGTGCTGGCTGGAGACACTGCTGGGAGACACGAGTGCAGCATCCAGAGCATGCCATTATCCACTACTCATGTACTGGGGGCACCCAGCCCCACCCATAAGAGCTTAACATCTACGCTGCCCCTCACCACCATCCCCCAGCAGGAATACGGCAGCGGTGGTCAACCTGACCACATACCACAGGTGGGGTCACGACAAACTCCCCTGTATATAACCCCTTTTTGGACTTAGCACAGGCCACGGGACTGGGTCACGACCCCCGTGACTCCCCAGCGACAGCAGCTGCCCGGTCTCGAGTAACCTACGGCCTGGTGGCTTCTCATCTGCACCCGAGCTTCATCAGAACACTGCGCTGTCCCAGGTGGGCAGAGCAGACATGAAGGACACTGCGCAAGCTAAGGGGGGCAGAGCAGACATAAAGGATACTGCGCAGGCACAGGGGGGCAGAGCATACATGGAGGACACTGCGCAGGCTCAGGAGGGCAGAGCAGACATGGAGGACACTACGCAGGCTCAGGGGGGCAGAGCGGACACGAAGGACACTGCGCAGGCTCAGGGGGGCAGAGCAGACATGGAGGACACTGCGCAGGCTCAGGAGGGCAGAGCAGACATGGAGGACACTGCGCAGGCTAAGGGGGGCACAGTGGACATTGAGGACACTGAGCAGGCTCACAGGTGCAGAGCGGACACGAAGGACACTGCGCAGGCTCAGGGGGGGCAGAGCGGGCATGGAGGACACTGCGCAGGCTCAGGGGGGCAGAGCAGACATGGAGGACACTGCGCAGGCTCAGGAGGGCAGAGCAGACATGGAGGACACTGCGCAGGCTAAGGGGGGCACAGTGGACATTGAGGACACTGAGCAGGCTCACAGGTGCAGAGCGTTCACGAAGGACACTGCGCAGGCTCAGGGGGGCAGAGCGGGCATGGAGGACACTGCACAGGCTCAGGGGAGCAGAGCAGACATGGAGGACACTGCGCAGGCTCAGGAGGGCAGAGCAGAGATGGAGGACACTGCGCAGGCTAAGGGGGCACAGTGGACATTGAGGACACTGAGCAGGCTCACAGGTGCAGAGCGGACACGAAGGACACTGCGCAGGCTCAGGGGGGCAGAGCGGGCATGGAGGACACTGCGCAGGCTCAGGGGTGCAGAGCGGACATCAAGGACACTGCACAGGCTCAGGGGGGCAGAGTGGACACGGAGGACACAGCCAGCCCGGAGTTTTGTATACTTGGCGCTAACAGCTGCTTGAGTCCTGTGTCACCGCTATCTTACTGGGCAAAGTGTCTGGATGAAGCTGGGGGCCACACCGGGTTACTGCACATTGTCCGGGAAGATAAGCTTGTCAAAACAAACACGACGCACAATTGTCACCATGTGCATGGACACATACATATATCATCACACATGCACCAATTACAGATACACACATCACATGTCACCACTTACATACATCACCATGGGCACGGACACACGCATGCACATACATCAAAACATACACAGATGCGCACACACCGCAGTAAAGGACCTGAGGCTGCATTAATCACACAGAATGAAGTATACTAATCCCTCTCCTGTTTCTGCCTGTCTGACCCCTCTAGCTGGGTTTCACCCCATCTACACCAACTTCCCACACACAAACACCCCCATACACACAGACACCCATATACACCCCACATACTCACACCCATATACTCACACCTATATACACACACAGACATCTATATACACGCCACATACACACACCCCATAAACACACTCATACACCCCACAAACACATACACACAGACACCCATATACACCCCACATACACACACACCCCACATACACACATATGCAGGCACCCATATACACCCCACATGCACACCCCCATATACACATATATACAGCCCCATTTACACATACAGACACCTATATACACTCCCATATATACACACACCCCTATAAATACACACACACACACATATACACATCCCCATATACACATACCCTACATACACACACAGACATCTATATACACCCCACATACACACCCATATATACACACACACCCATATACACACCCCACATACACACACACCACAAACACATACACAGACACCCATATACCCCCCACATGCACTCACAGACATCCATATGCACCTCACACACACACACAGACACCCATATACACCTCACATACCCCCCCCCATACATAAACACATGCACTCCCCCATGTACACACATACCCCCATGCATACTCCCATATACACACACAAACACACACCTAAGCAGCAGGGAGAGTTAACTTTGCTGTTACTCACAGCTCTGTATGAAGTTTCCCCTGTGGAGCAGCATCTCCTCAGCGTGCTGCACAGTCTGCTCACTGCTTCCTGCTCTCCAGTTATTGATGCAGAGCACAGCACACTGTAACCTACAGTGACGGCTTGTGCACCAATCAGAGAGCAGGTAGCAGACATTGCAGGCTCTAGTGATTGTTTCCTGCTGTCTGATTGGTAGATCAGCAATCACTAGAGCCTGCAATGAATCAAGCAGACAGTGAAGGATCCCGGGACTGGTGAGCAGAGGGTGAACTCCGCCCACAAAAACAAGTGTCAGCGCTGATTCTGGCCAGACAGAGAGAGCCCTGTGCGCGCTGCAGCGGCCCTTGTCAGCAAGGACGTGCGCGCACACAGGGACTCTGAGGTGAAATTTAAAGGGCCAGCGGCCCATTTTGCAGTTAGGGGGCCGGCCCATAGGGAATTGTCCCGCCCCTCCCTATGGCCAGTCCGGGCCTGCCCTTAATCATATCATGTAGGGTGTTGCAGCATTTTACTTCTTAATTAAAGGAGAAAAAAACTATACAATGTTTTCACACAAAAAGTAAAAATGGTCATACACTAGCAAATAAGAAGTTCAAGTAGTAGCCAAAATTTAAAGGGGTTATCTGGGATTTAAAAAAATAAATACATGTGCCTGAGCACTAACAGGCAGGTAGCTGCCATCTACCAGCCTGTTGTGTCCAGCACTGTTCACTGCCATTCATTCCCAGAACAGACCACAGAGCGGGCACAGCCCACTCCTTCCGGGCTAAACAGAGCAGAGACAACTTTTCTGGTCGACTCTGTAGAAGGGGTGGGAAAGCCAATCTCCTGCTGATTGACAGCCGGCTCCTCGCTACCTGATTGAGGGAGCCGGCTGTCAATCAGTGTGACATTGGCTTTGATGCTCATGGACAGAGGGGAGAAGCCACCTCTCTGTTGACATGACTTTAGCGTAAACAGCAAAATCGCTGACAGGAGCAGTCTCAGACCACTCTGCGTCAGCGATGACCAGCAGTGAACAGTGTCGGGCACAACAGGAAGCAGGAAGATGGCAGCCAAATGCCTGTTAGTGCTTAGGCACGTTCTTTTTTTTATAAATCCCGGATAACCCCTTTAAATCTACTTCCATCGACCTAGCCTAATTGAATACTTTTGCCCTGCTTTTAATGTGTTACAATGGCTGCATGCAGGAGTGAAATTACAACCTTCCACCAAGGAAAATTCATTATAGAGTAAACCTTTAGCAGAAAGTCATTCCAAATAGAGAATTATACTTTTACAGTTGACCGCAGCTACATTACAAGGAGAAACGAACTGTGCATTCTCAACTACCTAATAAAATGGCATTCAAAAAGTCACAAGGCAGGTACTTAGTGACGAGCAAATACGCCAAACTTCAAATTTGGCCAGGAAATTTCATATGTATTTCCAGTTTTTGCAAATCAAATGTTCCTTGTCAAGCTTTGGGTTTTCTCCAGAACGCAGAGCATAATAATCCTGGGAAGAAAATGCCATGTTCCCCGACACTGTGGCTCACCAGTCAGTGCTCTATGGTCCTCTTCAGTGATCTTTGGGTGATTTTTCCCTTCCTTAGGTAACATTCAATGATCTTTACTCAGTCATTGTTGGTTAGAGCAACATATGTTTAATATTTGAGGCCTACTTGTCTTTATGACAAATTGGAGCTCACAGAAGAGGACACAGGGATGGCCAACCTGCATTAATTAAAGATGCGAGGTTTCATGGTAAAATGCGCATCTCTAGCCATGATATTTATTTGTGTATTTATTGTAGAATATACTGTTATTTGCTAAATAATCCCCTGTGAGATATCCTCACAGTTGAAGCCCCTAAGTTATACAGGGAGCTTGTATTTAGAGTCCGGGCATGTTGTGAGTGGCCGCCCGGACTGCTGTGATTTGCATGGCAGCATTTTGATTGGCTGCCTTGGTTTGGGTGCAAATAGCGCCACTATTTAAGCTCCAGCTGACTGAAGGAGCTTCACTCAGCTGTTCAAGATAAGAATCTCCTCACCCACCCTCCCTCTCCAATGTTGTTTACCTCTTTTCTTGTCTTTTCAGAATGGATCCTTCAGTTACCTTGTCGTTGGGTTTTTAGTTGAGGGAAATTCACGCCCAGTTCAATAGGGCGGTTAACTATTTGGATGGTTGTTTGAATACACTTTTAATGGATGTTTTTCCCATTTGAACTTTGAGTTGTGAATATTTATGTTTTATTGGATCTTTGTATTTATAAACCCTAAGTAAAGCCTGATGGCCAGTAACCACCATGCATTGTGTCCAGTGTTTTTTGTTATTATGGTATTAAGAAATTGAGGGGCTGTTTTCCCATGTGAAAAACATCCAAAAATTACTGAAGAAGAACCATAGAGCCTCAGAAGGTTGGTTGTGGTGATGGGACAAGAGATCAGCAAGATATGTATTAAAAAAAAATCAAATTCAAGATAATCTAAATTTTTAATTTCCCTCAATCAGATTTGCTCTTCTTTACAGACAGTATCTCTAATTTTATATGTTACAAGCCTCATGATAAAGAATAATTCTCTTCACAACAATGGATTAATTTTAATAAGGGTAAACTGAAAGAAGGTTCAAAAATACTATTCTTTTCATAAATATATTTCAATAGTAAATGATGTTGGCACAACCCCTTTAATCCACATTTGCAAAGATAATCTCAAAAAAATGATACCCATCTTTTAGCAGTAGTAAACTGAGAGAAAATAGGAAAATGTGTTTGTTTAAAAAACTCTCAATAAAGTGCCCTTCAAAACTACACCTAAATAAAATGGGAATGGTTGATGATATCAACTTACTGTTTGTGGCACATTAGTATATGGGAGAAGGAAAACTTTTCCAGATGTGTGGTGACCATGGAGGACATTTTGAAGTCGGCCATTTTGATCCAACTTTATTTTTTTCAATGAGAAGAGGGTCATGTGACACATCAAACAAATTGAGATTTTCATAAGAAAAACAATGGTGTGATTGGTTTTAACATAACTGTATTCTTTCATGAGTTATTTACAAGTTTATGACCACTTATAAAATGTGTTCAAAGTGCTGTCCATTGCGTTGGATTGTCAATGCAACCCTCTTCTCCCACTCTTGACACACTGATAGCAACACCACAGAAGAAATGCTAGCATAGGCTTCCAGTATCCGTTGTTTTAGATGCTGCACATCTCGAATCTTCACAGCATAGATGATTGCCGTCAGATAACCCCAAACATAAAAGTCTAAGGGGGTCAGATCGGAAGACCTTGGTGGCCATTTAACTGGCCCATGATGACCATTCCACTTTCCAGGATACTGTTCCTGTAGGAATGCTCAGACCTGACACCCATAATTTGGTGGTGCACTCAGGAAACGTGCCATCTTCAGTGCATAAAGAGGGCAACACATCATCATGTAGCAATTTTTAGATATCCAGTGGCATTGAGGAAGAATGGCCCCACTATCTTTGTACCCCATATACCACACCATACCATCAATTTTTGTGTTCCAACAGTCTTGGAGGTATCTATCTACTGTGGGTTAGTAATTAATAAGTAAGAATCCCAGCACTCATATAGTTTTTCTTGCTCAGGGTGAATTTATTTACAGTTTGTGCAGATGTATCAGGTGACATGCAGGACAAAAAGACGTTTTGGCCACCACTATGGCCTTGTTCACAAAGTCACTATAATATAAGGAAATATACAAAAATGAATACAGTGTAGGTGAAATATATACAATATTTACAGAGACATTCAGTCAATAGACTTATTGAAGGTATTTCAAGATTATGAATGCTTTGGCTTTTATAAGGGAATAATTTTAGGGGGATGTGATAGTAAATTTACAAGAGGTGGTACCAGGGCTGAAAGCGTATTGAATCAGGGATTCTTGAGAAAGAGAGTGCTATATCATTTCTTTATGATCATTGTCGCTACATGCCTTATATTTTAGGTTGTGACATACCAGATAGAACATACAATAACTTTGTTGTTCATTTTTGTCATCAATGTACAAGGAATTATTCCATCTATACATATCTATGAAGAACAATATGGCTTATCATTATGTTTGTTCCATAGCTATAAATACTGCATGGTAATAAACTTGAATAACTGGTACTTAAACATACATTAATCCCTCTATAGTCTCCCCACTCTAATACCATCAATATGCGCACTGACCGGAGTACATAAACAAAAACTATTTACATGGCCACCAGACAACAGTACACTCCTGTCAAAACCAATGCGCAAGCACGCTATTCATCCATACTACTGGTTACCAGTTACTAAGGTAACCACATACACAAGCGGCACCGATCAGTGCTGTTTTCCCCACCGCGCACCCGCGGCCTAACACGTCACTTCCGGTGACGCGGTGGAACGCAAACGTCACATCCGGTGACGTGGCGGAACGCACAACGTCACGTCCGGTCAGGTGACCCGCCGCTCATACAAATTGCGGCGTCGACGGGTCACACACCACCAGCTCCTGCCTAAGCACTGGATGTGCTGGCACACCAGACACCTGACACCAGAAGTAAGCAGGACTTACTTGGGGACGGACTTTAACTAAGATAAGTACATGACCACCTATGTAACTTATAATTGGCTGTGTCCACACTTACTCTATAGACTATATAGCCCCATTGGGTAACGTTAACTACAGGTAGCAGACCTCAAAGGATTCCACCCTGGGGATACCATTAGAAGGTACTAAACACATAGATGTGAATTCTGATGGAGAATTGCATACATCAATAACTATATATAATATCATTTTATATGCAGAAACTTGAAACAACTTATTTTTCTCAGCAAACCACATCGCCTCACTGGTTGAGCACTATACAGCAGTGCCTTGAACTAACCACTACTACAACTGATGATTCCCTATGTAAAATATGTTATGAGGTATCTATATGTGAATATAACAGACAATATATATATATACCAGTATAAATGTATATAACTATAGACATTATGTTTTAGATTACCTTCTCCAGTCTTAAAGCAAATATATGGTATACTTCACAAGGGAACCCTCTCCCCATCATGGTGGCAATCCCATCTTGAAACACCAGCAGGTAAATGATATAGCACTCTCTTTCTCAAGAATCCCTGATTATATACGCTTTCAGCCCTAGTACCACCTCTTGTAAATTTACTATCACATCCCCCTAAAATTATTCCCTTATAAAAGCCAAAGGATTCATAATCTTGAAATACCTTCAATAAGTCTATTGACTGAATGTCTCTGTAAATATTGTATATATTTCACCTACATTGTATTCATTTTTGTATATTTCCTTATATTATAGTGACTTTGTGAACAAGGCCATAGTGGTGGCCGAAACGTCTTTTTGTCCTGCATGTCACCTGATACATCTGCAAAAACTGTAAATAAATTCACCCTGAGCAAGAAAAACTATATGAGTGCTGGGATTCTTACTTATTAGTTACTACGGATCACTCGATCCTTTCCCGGTAGCACCATAAAACTGCAAACGCTCTGAGTGCTGGTCATTTACGATATATTCACTGTGGGTTAGTGTCAGACCAATAGCAGTGGTTTTGTGTGTTAACTTCACCATTTACAAAAATATTTGCCTCATCACTGAACATAGTGTTCTGTGTAAACTGAGGGTCCTTTTCCAATATTTGTTGTGCCCATTCTGCAAATTCAGTGCGCCGATCTGGGTCATCCTCGTTGAGATGCAGCAGCAGCTGGATTTTGTAAGGGTGGCATTTGTGAGTAGCTAATATCTGCCGAAGGGATGTTTGACTGATGCCACTCTCCAGTGACATGCGGTGAGTGCTACGCTGTGGGCTCTTGCTGAATGAAGCTAGGACAGCCACTGAGGTTTCTTCATTAGTTATAGTTTTCTTGCATCCACATTTTGGCAAATCCCACACTGAACCTGATTCGCCAAATTTGGCAAGCAGTTTGTTAACTGTAGCATGGGAGATGGGTTGGTCTCGTGTCATGTCTTGCATTGAAATCTGCTGCAATGACCCGGGTACTGTGTTCACCTCTGCAACATGTCAAAGGCTTTAAACAAAGAGAAATTTGTAAATACCTCATGAAAGAATAAAGTTATGTTAAAAGCAATCATACCATTGCTTTTCTTATGAAATTCTCTATAAGTTTGATGGGAAGAGGGTCAGGTGACACATTAAAAAATAAAATTGGATCCAAAATGGCCAACTTCAAAATGGCCACCATGGTCCCCATCCAACTGGAAAAGTTTTCTCCCTCCCATATACTAATGTGCCACAAACAGGAAGTTGATATCACCAACCATTCCCATTTTATTTAAGTGTATCCATATAAATGACACACCCTGTATATATTTTACTATACAGCGTGGCCAAAAACTTTGAGACTGGCAGATACTTTGGTTTTCGCTAAGTTTACTTCTTCAGTGTTATTAGACATTTCAGTCAGATGAATTTATTGTTCCAAATCTACAATTATAAGCATTTAATAAGAGTTTGAACTATGATTCACAAATATATCAAGTTTATGCAAAGATTCAATATTTACATTGTTGACCCTAATTATTCAGGATTTTTACAATTCACCCGAGAATGGTGAATATCAGCTCCTGGGCCACATCCTGGATAAAAACAGTAAATAGTAGTAATCATAAAAGAAAATAAATCACAGCATTAAACTAAAACAAGATACCCATAAAAAATACATAAAAATACATTTATTAAATATGATTAAAGGAGTGTAGACAAAAAAATATATGGACAGAAAAAATAATGAAGTGTAAGAGGAGGGAATGGGAACAGGCAAGTGAGTTCTGAACCCTATGTTCTCCCTGCCTACCTGCGGAAGTCGGCATTGTAAGTCACAAACGTATTGATGCCCCCGCTCACTGACGACTCCCCCTTTGTTTATTACCCCATGCTGTTACACTAGTGATAGGGAGGCGAGATAAAGATACACAACCTAGTAAATGAAAAATATCAAGTACCACCCAAGGTCATTGTGTTGACATCCACTTATTGTAGTCAAATTATCACAGAGTGCTTGTAATACAATTGTCGTGGTTTGTTATACAGTTGGTCTTCCACTGCCGCATATCGACGGGACTCTGTGAGTGACTTTGAAGACTACTCACACTCACACTCATATATCGAGAATGACGGTCTACAAAAGGGATTACATTATGTACATATGGCAGTGTTGAGTATCAGTTTTCACAAGATACTCAAAAGAGTACTCATTGACCCTACTTATGTCATGCATTGTCTAACGCTGAGTATCTGCAGTCAATTCTTGATGTCACTGTAACTTAAACTGTGTAAAATTCCCTCTATTACTGCATCAGTTAATGTCAGTTGTATTGCCGTATCCTGATGGATGAGGTTAATGTGTGAGTCTCCTCCCCCTAACCTTTAAGAAGCCACTCCTTCCACCAGGTGGTGCTGCTGATAGTTTCATTCTGTACCTGGAAGCCGTGCTGTGAAGACCTCTTTGTTTTTGCTGCTGAACACCTTTCCTTTGAGGTTGCTGTACCCTGGAGGAAGGTGAGGGGGATTAGCGCAGGGCTGGTGGAGGAGTTAGGGATTAGGGTGGAGACGCTAACCTTCTCACCATCAGAGATACCTTCAGGGTCAGGGCTATTCAGGGTTTCCAGTCTAGAGACAGACTAGTTTTCTCTGGGCACCCTGCCCGTATCTGCCATTCCCTCACCAGCATTTCTATTACACCGAGACAGTTTCATATACAAATTACAGAAGGAGCAGTCACATAAATATCGCCATACATGACAAAAAACACAGCAAGCAACTGCCCAAATCCAGGCTTAAAGCAAACAAATCTTGTCTACTCAGTGCTTGAAATTTATCACGATTTTTGTGATTTTGCTTGATTACCAACTTTTTTCAGGATTGACATGGTCTCCATCATGCTGGGGAAAGCATGTCACAAGGCAAAACTGATAATTACCGGTAAGTAGCTTGGCTAAGAAAACATTGAAATTTTGGTTTCATAGCCAGGAAACTCCCAAGTGCTCAATCCCATTGAAATCTTATGGTCAATCCTCAAAAAGTGGATGGACAAACAAAAATACAAAAATTATGTTAAACTCCAAGAATCCATTAGACAAGAATGGTTTGTCATCAGTTAGGATTAGGCTCTGATCCTGATATCCAACACATATATTTGATGTATTTTTCAATGATAAGTTGAAAAAAAATGAAATGCTTATAATTGTACTATAGCAACCATAGAAATATCTGACTAAAAGATCTAAAATAGGGATGAGCGAGTACCGTAGTATTCGGAATTGCTATACCCGCAACGAGTAGGTCCCGGTACTCGTTGCGAGTATAGCGATTCCGAGTACTTCTGCAAAAGTCCTGTAAAAGAGAAGAAAAGTGGTTACAAAATAAAAATATCAGATACTCACCTTAACCGACGGCTGCACCGGGACCGGCCGATGGACATCTATGCATGGAAAAGGACCTTTCACTCTCCCAGCCAATCAGATGGCTGGAAGAGATCTGGCCAATCAGATGCCGCTATGTCACAATCACGTGATCGCTAGCGGCCACCTGATTGGCCAGATGGCAAGGTCCTCGGTGTACCCCTTTTACAGGACTTTTGCAGTGTATCTACTGATACACTGCAAAAGTACTCGGTACTTGCTACTCCTGAGTAATCCTAATTTACTCGGCGAGTAGCGAGTACCCGAATACCACTACTATTCGGCGAGTAGCCGAATAGTAGCGAGTAGACTCGCTCATCCCTAATTTAAAATCCATCAAGCAGCAAACTTTGTGAAAAACATAGTTTGTGTCAGTTTCAAAACTTCTGGCCAAAGTTGTATGTAGACAATCATTTGATGGTTTGAAAATATAATTCTAAAAATCTCATGAGAATTTCATTTGTGACCAGTGTCATGTTTGTATAGGGCATCAAGTCAAAAAGCTACTGACAGACTGAACCAAGGCCCCCCAACCTTTAGCCAAATTGCCTTACATGGTTCCACACTATAGGAATGGCCGTAAAAAAACTTGTCTAGAACTGCAGATTACTTCCATCCACTTGAATTTGCTGAGGTACCATACACAATGTTGTAATGTTAGTTTCTGAAGCTAAAAGGGCATTATAAAAATTAAAGATTAGACTGATGTAGCTAGAAACACAACTATGCATTTTACCCTGAGTATATGATGAGCTATCTAAATATATTACCATACCTTGGGAACATTTCCAGTCAATCTGATCCAAGTTCCTGATTCCCTGTCTGTTGACTACTGCAGTTGCCAATGTGAACTCAGTGGCTTTTGGCTTCTATCTTTAACCTGCAAGTTTGAAAGTGCTGTTTAGCATATTATTGCCAAGTATTTATTTTAATTGTTCATTTTTTTGTCGGCTCAGAAAGACGTATGAAATTCTTGCATTTATTATTGTAATAAAAGGTAAAATGCCTGCAAACCACGCTTCAGTGATCAAGGGAGGCAGTAAAGGCTCAAAGTGTAAATGTCATTTCATTGAGAAAAAAAAAACAATACTTTACTGGTTGTTAATGATGGGTCACATAACAGCTAAGATTTTCTTTGTGCCATATGACTTATTTTCTCACATTTTTCTGTGCTCTTTCAAAAACTGCATTTTATGGCTGTGTGGGCATGGCCAGCATTTGCCAGCACTAGGTGTTTATGTCCACAGCTTCTGAGAGCAGGCTGATAGTAAGATGTGTGGGGAGCCAGCAGACAAGGGGTTGAGATTGTGACTGAGCTGTGTGGAGCCAGATGACAGATCTTTCCTTGGCACAAGCTTCTGAGGAGTTTCAACTGTTCCTGACATTCTGACATTGCTTAGCAACTGTGTTGTAGGCTGAGATAATCTTATACATTGTTTCCTCATACACTGCAGTCAGCAGTGTAGGCCATGCCCCCTTTCCCTTATATGGTTACATGCCTGTATTCAGTGTGAAGACGGATCTGACTGATAATAAACATATGTCTGCCTCATAGACAGTGTAGTGGGGACATCTTATGGAAGGTTTATGAATGGTTTTCATGCTGAATTTTCTTATGAAGTATATTTGAAAGCTTATTAAAATCACTTGCTCTACATTCTTCTTCTTTTATTATTATTATTATTATTATTATTAAATAAAATGTAAACAGTGCTTACCTTTTAATTAATGATCTCTTAAATATTTTAAAATGTTACTAATCAGTCATAAGTCATAATACTATTATTTGTTTTAATATGGATATCTACGACAGCTCTATGGTTGCTTATTTTACCTTCCTTTTATATCAGTCTGACATAATTACTAGTGATGTGTGAATGGTAAAATATTCGGGTTCAGATTAACTGTGCTGAATATTTTTTTACTCTTGGTGTATTCGTACCATGCAAGTCAATGGGTAATTCAAATATTTTTCTGCTGGACTCTGCAAAGAGCTCTGGGGGCACTGACAAAAAAGCTGAAATAGATGGAAAAGTGCTGAACTGAATGGGAACAGCATAGAGAATATGCCTGCATGCATTTCTGACTCAAAGCTGGTTTCTAGTAATAATGTTGCCAGAGCATTATGTCACTTTTACAAATTCACAAAAAGACCTACTAAACCAGACCTAAATTGGATTTTATAGGGAAAAATGTTCAGAAACATTTTTTCCTTCTTAATACCTTGTAGATAAGGCAAAATAAAAAAACAGATTAACAAAAAAACTCCATTTAGCGCATGTTCACACACATCGTTTTTGGTTTTGTTCTTCCTTTTACATTTGAGAGTACCCTCCCTCATATTTTTGGGAGGTCACTTAGTAATACATGTATTTTATTTATATCAGATAAAAAAAAATATTCCCCAGCACTTTACAATACCAGCTACAACATGCCTGTTGGTATTCAGGGTTTTGCCCTCCTCTTCCTGCACCACCACTATATGGCAATGGCCTGATCTGCAATGCATGTAAGGAATAATGAGAATAAGCAAACCAACAGTTGAGGCCACTGAAGGTTATCATCATTAATGGGAAATCATACAACTTTTCAAAATCATGTTGACCTCATTCGTGCGTTTGGGCCCTATCTCATACATTTGGAAGGGTCCACAGGTGACCTTAATCCATTAACTTTGGAGAGTACATGAATTTGACAGTTGAAGAGTTGGGCATTAGCCTGATCTGCAATGGTTCTAAGGAATAACATGCATATGCAAACCAGTGGTTGAGGCCACTGTAGATCATTATCATTAATCAAGTGTAAACTAAAGGTACAGTCACACGGCACGACATCGAAACGATGGCTGCAACAATCTCGTGGGCGCGCGGTCAGTGCAGACATCGTTTTGACATCGTTGGTGAGATGTCACACGTCTATATACCGTGGACAACTCATCAACGATGTTGAGAGCGAGGATCATTCTCAAGCCTCGCGAACGATCCCTGCTCATTGGTGTGAATGGGCGAAGTCATCCATGACATCGTTATCGCGGTGTCAGACACCACGATATACCAGGTTGGCTGATTGTTGATCGTCAGGTTTTAGAACATGTTGATCGTCAGGTTTTAGAACATGTTCTGAAACCTGCGATCAGCGACCCAACAATTTATCGTTTCACCATGGCACGGTCACACGCAACGAGGTTGTGACGATGTCACTGGTACGCCTCCAAACCGTGACGTATCAGCGACATTGTTAACAATGTTGTGCCATGTAACGGTACCTTAAAAAAGAGGAGAAAAAACGCAATAGAGTCTTATCCTGATAATACTGATGTCATGCAATTGTATGTCGCTACTTACCTGGGGCGGTTGTGTGACCCACAACCGGTATAGAGATATGGTATGGCTTCCGCAGGATCCACACTCCACTTGCAAAACAGTGGTGCCAAACGAACACGGGAAAAGGACAGTGCTTCCTAGATCTGCGCTGCACATATGATGGAATAGGAAAAAATAACCAAAGTTACCAGGCAATGATGGTGTGGCGCCCCTGCGTCCAAGAGGCCACAAAAGAGAACTGCAGCCAGGCAGGTAGGACAATTGTTGAACAACAACACCCTCACAGCCCACACAACCCTCGTACAGTAGAGGGCAGCATCCAACCCTGAACTTGGAGACTCTAGGCAAGTGAGGGGTGGTGGATTTAGAGAAGTGGGTTGGGCACACACGTAGTCAGATGACTGACAGTAGAAATAGTGAAGAGGGAGGAGAAAGGAGTCAGTAGGCCCAGGGTGCCGAGCAGCAAAGACACAGACCAGCAGCAGGCTGAGGAACACGGCACAGGCCAAGAGACAGCAGCAGGCCGAGCTAAGCTGAGCAGGAAGAAGGAACCACACGTCCTGGCAAAGTGGGGTGTAAGGAGCGCAGAATCTGTACCGAGCCAGTGTGAGCCGGAAGAGAGAGAAAGCCTATCCGGAGCCAGTACCCCCAGGAGTGTGAAGGGAAGAGAGGGACGGTGATACCCGGGCCCTAGACTTACAGCTGAAGCGACCAACTGCAGGCGGAGTAGCCCTCCTATGATACAGAAAGACGCAGAAGGAAAGAGCCTGGTAGAGCCTCATATTGAAGGACTGCTGGAGGCTGGGCTGAGTAGAGCGTCGGCTCTAGATGCGGCCGATGATTTAACCGGTACCCCAGACAACCGACGGGGGGTTCTAGTTCCAAACTGGGATCCCTACCCCAAAAGACAGGCAGCTCAGTGATGACCAGGAGGACCCACAGGGGCCCGAGTCACCGCCATACTGTCTGGAGTCACACACACCCAGTGAACACAGCAAGTTAACAGCCCGGAAAGGACACAGAGATAGTGTGAGGGGTCACTGAGAGCAGAGACCTGGCTGCAGAGAGTAAAGGGAACCCGGAGAGGGAGAGTGAGCCCGTGTACTGAGAACTGAGACTTGTAAGAACTGTAACTGAACTGTGAGCTGTATTGAAGAGCTTTAAGAGTAAACACGGAGAACCCTGAATCTGCCTCTCTTGTCTGCTTCTATCTACTTGAATACCATTCCCTCCATACAGGATTACAGCCAATCCCCACCTGCAGAGCCACAGCCTGTCAGCTCCAGCGCAGAGGAAGGATTCCTGCAGCGTCTGCATAGTAAGTGAATTGCATTCAGCACGAAGCCTGCACACCACACCATAGATTTTTAACTCTTACTGCCCCGGGGAATACAGTTCTACCCACTGGAACTATCCCATCTACGCTGCCATTCCATCAACCCCGGAGGTTCTGCAGCAGCGGCGGCCCCATTACTGGCTGCACATAGTGGGTGGTGTCACGACTGACAATCCCCTGTAAATATTCCTATTTCATTGTCAAGCCAGGGACACGGCCCGGACCAGAACCACCCGTGACTTCCCCAGTAGTAGACCCGGTCCGGTACCGAGTACCCCGTCCCAGTGGGCTAGACAATGGCTTTTATTTGAACGCGTTTCAGAGCTAAATCCCAGCTCCTTCCTCAGGGAACAACATGTTATTGGTTAATTTTGGAGGGTCATGGTTGTAGGGTTGGGCAATGGCCTGATTTACAATGCATCTAAGGAATAATGTGAATAAGCAAACAAAAGGTTGAGGACACTGAAGGAAATCATCATTAATCAGAACTCATACAAATTTTCAACATTATGTGGCCTTCACACATACATTTGGGAGGGCCCTCCATCATGCATAATTTTTATTTACATAGGGCAAAACATATTCCCCAGCACTTTACATTAACAGCTACAACATGCCTTTTGGTAATCTGGGCTTTGCTCTCCTTCTATTCCTCCTCTACTACCACCATATTCATGGAGTCATAATGTGGCCCTCACTCCAAGTTTTGTGATGGTCAGTGGGTGTCCCTCTTCCATTAATTTTGAAGGGTCCATTAATTTCAAAGTTGCAGAGTTGGGCAATGGCCTGATCTGTAATGCGGTCTAAGGAATAACATGCATAAGTAAACCAACAGTTGAGGCCACTGAAGGTCATCATTAATTTGAACTTATACAATAATCACTCATCATTTAAATCCCAGTACTACAGCTTTTGTGGTTCTTTAAAAGAATATTTCATTTTTCATTTATGTGTATGATTAGATAGTTGTTTTAGCTATATATACTTTTAAAGTTTACTGTTTATTAAAACTAGGCTCTGTTCCCCTGATATTGCAATTTTTTATTATTGTTATGGTGTGATATGGTGTGCTGGGTAACCCTATACTGAAGGAGCATCTGATGCTGCACTGCCATATGTGGAGGATTCTGATTTTCATCTCCCTGGATATTTATCCTGTTACTGGACTATATTCATGTTCCTGGACTATTTTACTCTTTATGTGTTGAATTGTTTTATGGAACTTTTGGTTTGCATGTAATAAAAGTTCTGGGGTTTTTCACTCATCTTTTGTTCTGTTGATGGTGTGATACTGAAGAAGGACCCTGTGACAATTATATTTACAGTTCTGTGCTAAGAGGACTCGGCACAGATGTATTCTAGCTCTACCATGCGTAGTGTGCACAAGATCATTAAAAAAAATGCTTGTAAATACTACCGTGAAGCTGGCTGGGATCGCAGGAGTACACTGTTAGCTTTGGATCCCATTATGTTTCAGTGCCACAGTACTTCTGCAGCTGCAGAGGCAAAGCTTCCTCGCACAGCAGCATAAGTGGTAGAATTAGTAAGGCAAAGAACAATCCAGTAGTGCAGCAATGCTGCTGGACCGAAATGTTAAAGAAGAGTGCCCATCCTGCAACATTTAGGATGTTAAGAGGCTTGGCAGCAATGTGCGCCTGGAAAAATAAGACAACACAAATCCTTAAATTTTCAGGAGCAATGATATGTCGTACAAGCATGTGACTACTGCAATCAATCACTGGCGGAAGAGGTCATAAACTGTACGTGATGGCATAGCTTCACAGGCCAGTGACAAGATGTATTGGTCACATGCAGTCATGACACATTATTGCTTTAAATAAGTAAATAAAGATTGATATAGACTTTCTGAACCTGAGCACTAGCAGTCAATTTACAATTCAGAAGCTGTTTTTATTTACAATTTTTGCAGTAGATTAATTTCTTCTACTGACATCAGTTAAAGCATAACCGCCGTTTAAATTTTTATATAATAATAATGTAGAGCAAGCAATTTTAATAAACTTTCAAATATACTTTATAAGAGAATTCTAGTAGAAAACCATTCATAAACCTTCCACAAGATGTCCCCACTAGACTGTGTCTGAAGCAGACATATGCTCATACTCAGTGAGATCCGTCATATAACCATATAAGGGAGGAGAGGGCGGGGCCTACACTGTGCCTTATAGCTCACTGTATCAGATTACATCAGGCACAGGACGCTCCAGGCTGATAGCACAAAGATAGGAGACCTTATCTCTTGCGTCCACATTCTCTGCTCCCTGTTTTATTAGGAACTGTGTGGGGGCTATCAGCTGTAGCAGGGAGCAGAGTGATCTGAATGCAGGAGAAAACATCTCCTGTCTTTGTGCTGACAGCATGTAGTCCTTTGTCTAAGGTAATCTAATACACTGATCTGTATCCAGTCACACTGTGTAGGTCGTGCCCCCTCTCTTTATATGTAAGGTTTATAACACCCTAGTGGGGACATCTTCTGGAAGGTTTTTGAAGGATTTTCTTCCATATTTCATTTATAAGGTATATTTGAAAGTTTATTATAATCACCTGCTCTACATTATTATTATATAAAAAATTAAACAGCGGTTATGCTTTAACTGCTTGAAAGATTGTCCTCCTTTATAGTCCCACCATCAAATAATATTCCATCTATCTGGCATAGACTAATGTAAAGGTTTTCTCAAGCTGTAATGAACTTCTGTAGATTACATGGAAGGCATTTTTAGTTCTTTTACCCCAAATTAAACACATGACTTCCAGGCTGAAGGAATGCTTATTTGGCCGACAGGTATTTCTCTTGCTCTATAAACATGTACACATAGTATAGCTGATCATACATGTTTATTTTAATACTAGCTGGGTGCCCGATGCACATGCATCGGGATTCTAGAAGAGCGAGTCTCTGACTCGCAATGGCCACTTCGCGGCCAATGCTTCGTGCTGCTAAGGCGACTCGCCATGCCCGCTGCGCCGGCATAGTGAGTCACCCTAGAACTGCTCGCAATGGCCGCTGCGCGGCCAATGCTTCGGGCGTATCCACATGACCACGCCGACTCGCATTGCGAGTGGACTCAGAAGGGGCAAAAAACCCATTCGCAATTATATAATAGATAGAGACTTACATCCCTGGCATCTTTATACTGTATAGTAGAGTTAATATCCATTTGTTTGTAATTTTCAAAACTTACCTTAATGTATTGGCTACTAAAGGCAAAAGCAGGTGAACCAGGTACAGAACTTATTTCTTCACTTTTTCTATTCTGAAAACACATATAAAATCTAAATGTAGCCTCTAAATCAGCAGGAATAAGGCAACAGCTGTCTTGTGTATTACTGAATGCAGATGTGAAGGGAGCTTCATGCAGTCAGGGGAATTACATGTGTTATTTACCTTCTCCCTCATTAAAGGACACTGAATCTACAGAGTATGACAAGTAAAATAAAGTTCAGTCCTCCCGGAGACAGTTCCAACTCAGTTGCCAAAAATAATTAAAAAAATCTAGAAATAACATCATTGTTAGAAGTTTGCTTTCTTTACATTTGTTTAGGCAATAATGTATGCAGCCTGCAGCTGTATTATATACACTAGGTCTCACTGGCAAGACTTGGCGGGGTTTGCTGAAATCCCACTGAAAAGAAAAAATTTTATCCAGCGCTGAGTGATGTAGATGGTAAAGTAAATTAAAAGCACCATTATTAAAGTCACTAAATTATAGCATATGTAAAATGTGTAATTCTCAGCTAAATAATAGCTTAGTACGTGAACCCCAGTGGGGTGCATCAACAATATCTAGAAAACTATACTGTTTATATATGTTACTTATGAATGTCAAATAATAATAATGTGCTGAAGGTCTAGTGACCTAACATTTCTAATGGTGCAAACAAAATGTAAATTAAATTAAAGATCACCGTATTGTCCGCTTTATAAGACGCACCCAAATTTGGTGAAGGAAAAGAGAGAAAAATAATTTTTAATGTTAAATAGGGTCCGTCTTATAATCTCATTGACCGTTTTACAATCAGCATATACAGGAGTTGGACAAAATAATGGAAACACCTGGAAAAATGAACAAAAGTTAGTTTAATATGGTGTAGGTCCACCTTTTGCGACAATTACAGCCTCAATTCTCCGAAGTATGGAGTCATACAAGGTGATATAATTGACCCAGCGGATCTCCATGAAATAGCACCCCAGATCATCACAGGACCTCGGCCATGTTTTATGGTTGGGAGAAGGCAGTCTGGATGGAATGCTTCTTTTGGCTGTCTCTAAACGTACACTCGGCCGCAGGTCGGAAAATGGGGTAAACGATGATTCGTCTGAGAATATCACATGTTTCCACTGCTCGAGGGACCAATTCTGGAGGTTTCTACACCACTCTAAATGCTTGGAAACATTTGTCATTGAGAGCACCGGTTTTCTAATTGCAGCTCTTCCGTGGAATCCAGATTTGTGCAGCTCCCGACGAACAGTTTTCGTGGAAACTGGGTTCTGTAGGTGTTCATTGAGCTCAGCAGTGATTTTCGGAGCCGTGGTCTTGCAATCCTCTCTCACATTTTGCTTCAGAGTCCGACGGTCTCTCTCAGTCAACTTCGACTTTCGGCCGGACCTGTGCTTTGCTGCGGACGTTTTTCCTTCTCTTTCAATCGCAGTCATTACTTTGGAGACAGTACCTCTTGACAAGCATTCGGGCACTTTCTGTTACACTAGTGTATGCCATACGAGCACCAACAATTTGGCCTTTTTGAAAATACAAAAACTACTAGAAAAAGCAGCATCAAAAAAACTGTGCAGCCCATAGCTAAGGCAGCAGAGCTTGGGTAGCTTTCAGACACTCTGCACCATATGTATCAGTGTGAATGATGCGCTATGCAGGCCCTTAGTGTGCATGGCAAGTCGCCTCCCATACCTCGGCTGAGGTGATTCATTAGCCTGCATCTTGGCTTGCTACACAAGTGTGGTCTGACTGCGTCCTGCAAGTGCAGTATTGGTTTTTGTCTATGGCATTGATGGTAAGTTTTTGATGCTGCTTTTTCTAGTAGTTTTTGTATATTTTTGATAGGACTGACAAGCATGGGAATCCGTGTCATGGATCGTCAGCTTAAGTGTCTTGGCCAACACATGAACCAATATCCCATCTATAAAGGTTTTTTGTTCATCATACAGAAAACTTTTCTGCACTTTTTTATTCATTTCAGGGTGTAGTTGGGCCCCTAGGGGGCGCCATTCATCTAGTGGTGCAAAAACATTGTACTGTGCAGCCCATAGCTAAGGCAGCAGAGCTTGGGTAGCTTTCAGACACTCTGCACCATATGTATCAGTGTGAATGGTGCCCTATGCAGGCCCTTAGTGTGCATGGCAAGTCACCTCCCATACCTTGGTTGAGGTGATTCATTAGCCTGCATCTGGGCTTGCTACACAAGTGTGGTCTGACTGCGTCCTGCAAGTGCAGTATTGTGTTTTGTCTATGGCATTGATGGTAACTTTTTGAAAATCCGAAAGGTCTGCCATTGGTATCAGGTTCTCATCAATGTTCTTACAGTTCGGCAAAACAAACAGTTAATTTACATACACATATCACTTAACACAAATAATCAACTACAAAACATTAACATATGTCACAGTTTGCATGTTTATAACATGTTCGAAGATTATGATGCGAAAACGTTAGGGGTTTCCAATTATTTTGTCCAATCCCTGTATGTCCCCCCAACATGCTATATATGTCCTACATCCTGGTATTGTGATATATATGCCCCCCCTCATTCTGGCATATATCCCTCATCCTGGCATATATGTCCCTCATCCTGGTATACATGTCCCTCCTCCTGGTATACATGTCCCTCATCATGGTATACATGTCCCTCATCATGGTATACATGTCCCCATCCTGGTATATATGTCCCTCATCATGGTATACATGTCCCCATCCTGTATATATGGCCCCCATCCAGCATATATGTCCCCATCCTGGCATATACATCCTCCCATCCTGTATATCTGTCCCCACATCCTATATATATGTCACCCCATCCTGTATATATGTCCCCCATCCTGTATATATGCCCCCACCCTGTATATATGCCCCCACCCTGTATATATGCCCCCCACCCTGTATATGTGGCGCCCTTGTGGATCCAGTCACCACAGAGGTACTGCACCCCACTTAGAGGTGTAGTACCCTACTCTCGGGTAAAGGAAGGGGGCACTGACAGGTATCCAAGCACCCAGACACCACTCCCCATTCCAGGTCAGGGTAAGGGTGAGATTGCTCCTACGGGAGAGCACAGTCCCTGATCCTGTCTGCAAGGGAGTAACCATGGTAGTAGGGTTGGGCAGAGAGTAGAGTTTAGGGGAGCACCCAGGAAGGAGTGAAATCAGGGAGGACACACATAGGTGACGTGGAACAGTGTAAAAGGGACGATAGAAACATCTAGAGCCAGTTGGTAGTTAGGGAAAAGTAGCCGGTGGGAGACTGTGAGGGCCAGAGTGTCTGTCAAGTAGAAGGGTAACATCTGGAGAGACAGACCTGAGAGAGAGGGAATGAGGGTGCTTAAGAAGACAGAAGGGGTCCCAGGGGCCCGGTAGTGAGCAATCCACTCGGGGACACACACATCCAAAGTGACTATAATCATGTAGAAGGACCAGGCCGTAGAGAAGGGGTACCAGGCCCCAGACTAAAGGAGAACAACCAGGATCAGCTAGCAACTCGGAGGCTGTAGTATCTCTAAGTGCCGCAGTCAAAACCACACACATGCGCTGAAAAGGTGTCCATGTAAGATTCAGGGACAGACAACGTAGTAACCCTAAGAAATACCTGCAGTCACCGACTGGGGGCACTGTGTGAGTGAGGCGCAGGGCAGGAGGGCGAAGCAAGCGCAGAAGAATAGTTGACCATGAAAGGGCAGTAGCAAGGGGTACCGGTTTGTGCCACCGCCTTACTCGGGAGTTAGTTGGATCCAATACTTCATCTCCAAGGACTCATCACTCCGCAGGTTGTCACAACGGTGATGACTGCTGTGACTGAGAATGACAAAGCTGTGAGTAAACATCTTGAGATTGCACCCCGCTGTGACTGTGATTTTCTTGCTGCGCCCCTGCGCTGGAACACCAGTACCAACTCATTGATAAAATCTGCTGCCCTGGGGGGTTGGTCTACCCGCGGGGGGCTCACTATCAAGCTGCCTTATTACCAACCCCCACAGAGGAACTGCAAAGTAGTGGTGGCCATTCATAGCTGTAATCTGCGGGTGGCGTCACGTAAATCAGAATCCCCAAATCTGGTAATCTGATCCCAAGAACTTCTCCTAGACTCTCATCCCCGAAACAAAGATCCTCTAAATATCTCCCCCCTTTTTGATTGACCATTCCGGGAGCATGGGCCAGGTCACGCCACCGTGACATCCTCAGAAATGGCACTGAACAGGGCCCGGTCCCGAGTACCCCATGGGGCGAGTCATATATAAGTCCCCATCCTGTATATATAGTCCACCATCTTGTATAAATGGTCCGCCAACCCTTTGTTCATCCCCCCTGGACACTCCAAGACTCACCAAGGGGGAGCCGCAGCCTTGGAGCAGGGGTGTCGGAGGCAGGTTCCGGAGGATGAGGGCACAGCTGCAAGACCAGAGCTTGTGGGGGATTAGCAGCTGCAGCAAGTGGTGGGCGCCGCCATGTTCTTTGTGCCCAGCTGCATTCACTAACAGTGTGTAGCCGGTCAGTAGAAGTAGGGACTTCAACAAAATGGCTGCAGCCAAATGGAGGCCTACTGCCATTTTGTAGAAGTCTCAACCTCTACCGACTGGCTGCACACTGTTAATGAATGCATCCAGGCACAAAGAACATGGCGGCGCCTACCGCTCGCTGATGCTGCTAATTCCCCACAGCTCCGGTCCTCCAGCTGTGCCCTCACCCTCCGGAATCTGCCTCTGGCGCCCTTCTCTCGGTAATATATATATATATATATATATATATATATATACCAATCCACAATGTGAGGCAGCACTCCAAGCAAGTTCAGTTCTCAGATTTTATTCGACCATAAACCACCACAACGTTTCAGACCGTAGTCCTTTCTCAAGTGACATGTATAGTGCATCAGAAGCTGGGTTTATATAACTCACAGCCCCTTTACAATCATTAATCAATAAATACATAAAACATCATATATACTGTTCACATTTTTTTGACATTTTGTGCAACGGTCTCTCTTTACATTTCAAACATCATTAAATATCCTTCCATAATAAGTGTCTCTTTCCATTGTGCCATGTGCTTTACATCTACCTTACAGTACTCCTTCTTACATTAAAGTGCTGCTGTGCCTTAACAATCTTATAACAACATCACCTGTGTAAATACATTAATCATGCTTGAGAGTAGACTCACCCATCTCCTTCCATGTGCTGTGATATCACACAAACACTTCCTGATTCTACTGAGCATGCTCTGAGGTCATGTTCTGGCTTGAACTTTGCTCGCACATGTGCAGTAGCGCTTGGCGGCCATCTTACTTCACTCATTTCTATCTGGCTTCAATAGGTGTCTTTTACTGAGCACGTTCAGATGTTAATACACAAAACACCGCTCTAAATGCTTCAGTTTTATCCAAAAGTCACTGTACTCACTGAATATACATCCCTCTCCTACATACGAGTTATACAGGGCCCATCTCTTACTAATATGGTATTTTAAATCCTATTACCTCAAACCTAGAATATACCATTATATATAACACTATGGTCTATCCGATCAAGGCTTATCCTACATCTACCCTCCTGTTTACTGGGACAATGTGACCGATAAGCCACAACCCCCATGGTGCCCAATGTTTCCAAAGGACGTCTTTCTGCACCGGAGCCAGTCACAGGGTTATGTTCAGGATTATGTTCAGGATACCTATATCTCTACCCTCTATCTTTCCAAATTTTGATAGCACCTGTAATATAATTATATACCTATCAGCCTATTCACCACGACATTACCCCTGCATGCCATAAAAACAGAAAAAAAACTTTTTAATTAGCTCTCTCTTCATTTCTATTGATGGGTGAGTCATCTCCATTGCATGTTGAATCTAAAAAATACAAAAAATACCCAAATTAACATATTAAAAACCAGTACTACTATACATACTTTATCATTAAACCAATAAAAAAGGGGGAAACACAGAATTTCTCTTATCTCCAGGTTTTTTCTTATATCACAGTGCTAGTCTTAAAGTCTACATTAAGCCCATTAGGCCTCAAGGTGTCTAGCCTGTATATCCATTCCAACTCTCTTTTCTTCAGGGCTTTCTCTCTGTCACCCCCTCTTTTCAAGGGGGGTACCCAATCAATTATCCTGAATTTGAACTGCTTCTCTGTATGTCCAAACTCAGTATAATGTTTTGGTACAGACAAATTCATGATATTGTGTCTGATTGTGTACCTGTGCTGATTTTTACGTCCAGCGTGGTCTCACCCACATAAAGCAAACCACAAGGGCACTCAACCAGATACACCACATATTCTGAAGTGCATGTTAGGAAATGATTGATCTTATATTCCTTCCTGGTACTTGGATGTATAAATCTATTCCCTTTTATCATATTTTGACAATTTACACACCCCAAACAAGGGAAACTACCACATTCCCTGGATCCTGTCAAAGTCTGTTGTTTACCCTTATCAATCTCTATATGTGAGTGGACGACCATATCTCTAATGTTCTTCCCTCTCCTATATGCAAAAATAGGCGGTCTCCTAAACTCCACTATCTCTGGACAACATCTTTTGAGCATGGGCCAATGTCGCCTTACAATTTTAGCTATTTCACCACTCTCCTCACCAAATGTCGTCACTATAGGGATCCTGTCCTTATTCTTCTTCTCTATCCCAACTTGTCTCTCCTCAGATAGCCTCTTTTTCTGTCTCTCCAAAATCCTCTTTGGATATCCTCTCTGTCTAAACCTACACTCCAAATCCTTCATAGATCTATCCAACCCTTCTTGTTGACTCTCAATTCTGCCCACTCTCACCATTTGGCTATATGGAATAGATTCCACCATAGTACGAGGGTGCTGGCTTTCAAATCGCAACAGATTGTTCCTATCTGTTGGCTTCTTGTATAGCGAGGTCTCCAATCTACCCTCCTCCACCTTAACCAACACATCAAGGAACTGTACACTTGTCCTAGAATGGACCAAAGTAAAAATAATTGTCTCATCCACTTCATTTAGATATTCATGAAACCCCTGTAGTTCTCTCTCCGTACCAGTCCACAGGAGGAAGACATCGTCTATGTATCTCCACCACCTCAACACCTTCTCATAGTGGTGGGACACATAGACGAAATCCTCCTCCAGGGCTGTCATAGTCATATTTGCATACGCGGGGGCCATGTGCGCCCCCATTGCGGTTTCCCGCACCTGTAGGAAAAATTCCTCACCAAATTGGAAATAGTTGTACCTCAACACCACCTCTAACATGTCTAAGATGAACTGCTTAGCTTCCTCTGTACATGTTCGTTCTCTTAACATCTTTGCCACAGCCAACAAGCCTCTCTCATGATTAATCGACGTATATAAGGAGACTACATCAAATGATGCCACAATAACATCCCCTTCCAATTTCACCTCCCTTAGCTTCTCTAAAAAATCCCCCGTGTCTCTCACATAGGACCTCGATTTAACCACTAAGGGACCCATGATCTTGTCTAAATAATTTCCCATCTGGCTAAACACTGAGCCTACCCCAGAGACTATGGGGCGTCCCGGTGGGGCCTCCAGGGATTTATGGACTTTGGGAATTGTATACAATATAGGTGTAATTGGATGTGTTACAAATAAAAAATCATACAATTTTTGATCTATGATTTTTCCAGATAAGGCTCTATCTAACAGTTGTTTAATCAGCCCCTGTATCTTAAACTTCGGGTCCCCATCCAATTTTTTATATACCTTCACATCACTGAGTTGTTATCTGATCTCCTGAATGTAGTATGATCTGTCCAGGAGGACGACTGCTCCCCCTTTATCCGCCGGTTTCACCACCAAGTCATCATCCTGGATCAGATCATTCAAGGCTTTTTTCTCATCGGTGGTTATATTGGGTTTCCTAAACTCCTTGGTGTGTGTTCTCCTAAGTGCTTCCACATCTTGTTTCACCGCTAATGCAAAAGCTTCTATAGCTGGGGTATTATCTCCTGGGACAAAATTACTCTTATTTCTCAATCCCACTTCATCTAATGACAATTCTGCGCCACTTTCCTTGGTCTGTGATATAGTATTGTGAAACCATTTTTTAAGTTTTAAGGATCTATAGAACCTCTGCAAGTCCAACTCCAACTGGAACCAATTCACATGATTACTCGGGCTAAATGAAAGACCTTTGTGCAGTATAGCTACCTGTGAGTCTGTCAACTGCTTCTTTGATAGATTGATGACAAGTTCCTCTATTTTTTCTTGTTGTTCGCCTGACGCGGTGGGAGTGACCTCTGTTTGTCTTTTCTGTCCTTTGCGTTGATGGCGCCCTCCCCTTCTTTTCCTTCGTAGTCGTCCTCTGGTATCACACCTTTTGCTGTAGGAATCAAAACTGTTAGGAACAATAGATATTAAACATCGCTTTTTTAAAAAATTCCTCTTAGCACCACCTCCTTTGTTTTTCCACCCTGAGGTGCTGCTCTCTCTTTGCCACGCATATACGTGTCCTGCTTTATAGTCCTCCATATCTCTACTCCATTTCTTTCTTTTTACTTCTTCCAGTTCAACACGTATCTTATCCATTTTTCCTTTGACTATATCCATATATGCTTTCAACTCATCATCCTTAGGGATAAGTGTGCTCAATGTCTCCTCAAAGTCTTTTACTTCCACTCTTACTCTGGCAATGTCCATCTGCAGAAACTCCATGTTAAGCAACATCACTTCAAATCCATATTTATTAGACATTCTGCTGAATTTATCACAAAATGAGCTATCACCCATAAAGAGATTAGGCTGCATATTAGATCTTAGCCCTCTGGGCATCCGTTTCTCCTTATAATAACGTGCGAGGGTAGCTAAATGCAAATTCTGCACCAACAGTTTTTTCACGGAGTTCTCATACTTGCGTTTCACCTCCGCAACTGACGGTGTACACAGAAATACTGCTTCCTCCTCGATACCCTCAAAATTCTTTCCTCCTCTTCATTAGAATAATGGAAAATACCAGGCTCCATCATAGATCAAAAATAACACAATCAGAAAAAATTAATGTTTCAGTGCAATTCTCTCAAAGGAAACTCAATAGAAAAAAAAAAATAGAGCAGCACTTGAAAAACATCAAATAAAGGGTGCAAAAATCCTCAAAAAACAGTTCCTTCAGTCTGTTTTTAATTCATACCAATCCACAAAGTGAGGCAGCACTCCAAGCAAGTTCAGTTCTCAGATTTTATTCGTCCATAAAACACCACAACGTTTCAGACCGTAGTCCTTTTTCAAGTGACATGTATAGTGCATCAGAAGCTGGGTTTATATAGCTCACAGCCCCTTTACAATCATTAATCAATAAATACATAAAACATCATATATACTGTGCATTTTACATGTGTTTCTCTTTGGGCACCATGGGGGTTGTGGCTTATTGGTCACATTGTCCCAGTAAACAGGAGGATAGATGTAGGATAAGCCTTGATGGGATAGACTATAGTGTTACATATAATGGTATATTTTAGATTTGAGGTTATAGGATTTAAAATACCATATTAGTAAGAGATGGGCCCTGTATAACTCGTATGTAGGAGAGGGATGTATATTCAGTGAGTACAGTGACTTTTGGATAAAACTGAAGCATTTAGAGCGGTGTTTTGTGTATTAACATCTGAACGTGCTCAGTAAAAGACACCTATTGAAGCCAGATAGAAATGAGTGAAGTAAGATGGCCGCCAAGCGCTACTGCACATGTGCGAGCAAAGTTCAAGCCAGAACATGACCTCTGAGCATGCTCAGTAGAATCAGGAAGTGTTTGTGCGATATTACAGCACATGGAAGGAGATGGGTGAGTCTACTCTCAAGCATGATTAATGTATTTACACAGGTGATGTTGTTATAAGATTGTTAAGGCACAGCAGCACTTTAATGTAAGAAGGAGTACTGTAAGGTAGATGTAACAAGGCACAATGGAAAGCACTTTTATGGAGATATTTAATGATGTGATGTAAAGAGAAACACATGTAAAATGCACAGTATATATGATGTTTTATGTATTTATTGATTAATGATTGTAAAGGGGCTGTGAGTTATATAAACCCAGCTTCTGATGCACTATACATGTCACTTGAGAAAGGACTACGGTCTGAAACGTGGTGGTGTTTTATGGATGAATAAAATCTGAGAACTGAACTTGCTTGGAGTGCTGCCTTACTTTGTGGATTGGTATGAATTACAAACAGTCTGAAGGAACTTATTTTTGAGGATTTTTGCACCCTTTATTTGATGTTTTTCAAGTGCTGCTCTATTTTTGTTTTTTTTTATATATATATATATATATATATATATATATATAGTGCTGTGCAAATTAATTGGGACAAAGCATTTTTTAAGTAAAATTGTAAGTTGGGGTTACCAGTCAGTGATTCAAAGCAGTTTTAACTGCTTTGAACGGTTGTGAGTGTACAACCTTGAGTAACAAAATGTGGTTTGACTGGTTTTAGTCAGAAAATAACAGCTAGCCACCCTCTCAGCTTCAGTTGAGAGCTTGTTTCTGTGAGGAGTGCTTTAGTGTACTTTTTCTGTCTGTGATTCGTGCCTGTAAAAATGGATGTTACTCCACGGAAGAGGTCTAGAATTATTACTCTTAATGAACATACAAGTCTGACTGTAAGAGAAATCACTTCCAAAGTTGGTATTGGAAAATCTACCGTGTCAAGAATAATTCACGCACACAATGAAACTGGATCGTTTTCTCCAAAACGAAAAGGGAAATGTGGAACAGGAAAAAGGAAAACAACACCAAGAACTGATAAAACACTTATCATCAATAGTAAAACTAATGCAAGAAAACAAGTAAAGACTTGCTTTGTCCCAATACATTTGCACAGAATTGTGTATAAATATATTGTAAGGTAGAGGTTAGGATCGGTACAACAGAAGGCAGTCACTCAGGTACTTGTTCACACAGCACACAATTTATTTACAAGTTTATATCAACACAGATTTTTTTGTAGCTCCGGGTCACAGCCGGTGTAAAAGTTTTCACTCGGACCGGTACGGCTGTCTGGCTCTCTCTTAGCTGGGGTCCCTGGAAAGGCCAAGTCCACGCTGCCATGCATTGTTAATTGCACACAGCCTGTGCACACACAGAACTCCACACAGCTCCTGCTGCTCTAGCACTTCTCCCTCTCCCCAGCCCTGGGCAGCTCATATCCTTGCCACCCCACACACCTGCAAAGCAGTGTGAACAATCAGCACTTCACTCAGACAGAGCTGCCTTTAACTATGAGTGCTGCCACAGAGCAAAAGACACAATCACCCATGTGCTGTATACCGGTTATGCGACACATGCCAGTGACATCACCACATACCTTCCCCCTCTGTTCAAGCCTGTGGGGTTGAACACAGACCCATAATCCGGGGCCCCAAGACAGGGCCTCATTACCTCTGCGGCCCACCAGTCGAGGGGACCGTCCGAGTTGACTAGGGGCATCTGCATCAGACACGTGGTCCCATACCATCACCAACTGTTTCCTTGTGTACCAAGACCAATCGAACCCAGTCACCTTATGTCTCAGAGGCATGTCTGTGGGAGGCCTTCCCCTTCCCCCACGGCCAGTGCGGTAGCTACATGATTGGGCTTGTCGTCTGAGTCACATAGCCCTAAGTCCACAGTGGAGTCACTGTCCATAACTTTAGTATGTCTGCGGGTCTTAGGACGTCTCCAGTAAGGTCTCTGTTGGTGTTTGTCTCTATCACCTTGGGGTACAGGAGATATCCCTCGTCCACCCAGCTGACGGAACGATCCCTCAACTCTCGGTCCCTCCTGCCTGGGCACTGAGGACAGGATGACCTTGGACACTCCTCCTACAATGGCTTGCAACCGAGCCTCCGGCACCCGCCACGGCTCCTTGCATGCCTGTACATGAGTTCAGATGCTCTGCCTGTGGCCCTCCTGTTACCTCTAGCGCCTCGAGACGCCTGCAGTTCGGCTGCCTCACCATTGTCCAGAGGTGCCACCGACTCGAGCTCTCCTGCCTGTACCTCTAGGGGAAACCTATCAGGATTACACTCTGTCCTTATATTGGTGACCCCTAAGGTAGGTGTCACGCTTCCGGGGGAAGGCGCCCTAGAGTGGACCCACTGGGCCGTGGTACCGATATCCCCTGAGTGAGCTGGACCTAGTTTAACCAACCCCTATACATGGACTGTCAGGGGCAAGCCCAGGGGGTCTAAATACCACGGCTGCTAATACCAGGGGGGCGGCTCGTAAGGTTAGCCTATGCTACGGCACAGCTAAGGATTCCGGGTAACGGTACAAGGCTAGGCGAGCAGGAATGGTGCTACTGGGGAAGAGCACGGCTAGGGTTCCAGGTAACAGGGTACAAGGAAGGCTTGACCAACAGTCAGCAAGGCAGAAGCAAACTAACTTAATAATCAGGCATCTCCCATCAGTGGAGGTGGCCTGATATACCAGAGGAAGAGTAGCTATTGGTTAAGGGTAGTGTCAGGTTGGACCGTGCCGGCCCTTAGAGTCACAGGGGAGGAGTGCACCTAGTGCACCTCTGATTGGTCACATGAATACGACCATTGTAATGTGCTCATGTGTGAACCCGGTGGTCAGGTGATAGGAAGGAAACCCGGCAACAGCTCCGAGACACAGTATGCCTGGACGCCGGATGCCCGGTCGACAGAGGAGCAGAGGATGCCGACCCGGGAGAGGTGAGCTGGGGAGCAGTGCCAGGGGACCTAACAGCAGGTATCCAAGAGTCAGGATCTTCGGGCTCAGGGCCCGGACCATCCATTACCTGAGGATGAGGTTGCCTCTCACACAAAGTCCAGAACAGAGGCAAATCCCTCCCCAAAATCACATCATAGGGGAGAGTTTTCAACATCCCCACTTTGTGTCGGACCTGACCACACAAGGTATTGATAGTGACCACCTCTGTAGGATACTCACGGAAGTCCCCATGAATACTGAGCACCCCTACTGTACGGCCTGTGGGTTTTGTCCCAGAGACCAGGGATGCATGTACAAGGGTCACATTACTACCCGAGTCCAATAGGGCAGTTGCCTTATGTCCATTAATTAGCACCTGGATCAAATGTAGCCCCTTACCCACAGTCACATAGTTCGCTACACTGGCTGTTTTGGCGTACATAGATATTCGGCGAGTATACCTACAGTCCATGGGCTCTGTGTGTAGGGGACACTGTACCATTGTGAGTCCTGGCTCTTGGCATCGTCAACACCTTATTGCGGGGAAAAAATAATCTACGGTGCCCCGCTTGGGAGACCCGGGTTTCCGACTCACTTCTGGGCGGCGTACATTCTCTGACTGTGGTGGGGTTGAGCCCAGCACAGGACCAGATTGGGGGTACCTAACTTCCGGTTTGGTTGATGCGGACCACCGGGCTGCATGCAGTGTCCCAAAGTCCCAAATCAAGTCCTGTGTAGCCACATGCCGCTCCACCACACTCACTAACTGATCAAGGGTACCCGGGTCACCTTGTCCCACCCACCGTTGGATGGAGACAGGCAGAGAGCGCACAAACTGATCAACTACCACCCTCTATCATTTGAGCGGGGCTCAGGCTCCCAGGTTCAAGCCACTTCTTTACTAGGTGCAACAAGTCATAGGCTTAAGACCAGACAGGTTTATCTTCCTCAAAGGACCACTGGCTTACTAGTTGAGCCCTTACATACATATTAATGCCCATTCAGGCCAGGATCTCACTGTTCAGAGTCCTGTAGTCCATGGCGTCGTCTGTGCAGAGGTCCAGGTTGGCTTTTTGGGGCTCTCCTGAGTCCTGTTAAGTAAGGCGCCAACATCTCCGCCCACTGCTCTGGTAGCAGTTTCTCCCGCTCTGCCGCGCTATCGAAAACTGCCAGGAAAGCTTCCACATCATCTCCCGAGGATATCTTTTGCATTGCATGCCTTACCGCATTCCGGACGTTGCCATCATCTCCTGGACCTGGGGATGGAGCCACTAGCCTCGCACAGATTGCCTCAGTCAGAAGATCCATCTGTTGCTGTTGATGCTCCTGTTGCTGCTGCATTTGCCGGATCAAGAGCTAATTTGCCTCCTGTTGCGCGATGTGCTGTTGCTGCTGCATTTGCTGCTGTTGCTGCTGCATTTGCTGCTGTGCCTGCACCAGGTGATTAATCAGGGCCTGCATGCTGGCTGCCGATTTGTTCTGTAGCGTAGTAGGTTTAACCACTGACATGTGTGGACTGAGTATGCCTATTTGATTTGCACCGAGTCATTGCCGTTAGCAACCAGCTTGCTATGCCCGCATTCTCCACCACATGTAAGGTAGCGGTTAGGATTGGCACGACAGAAGGCAGTGATTCAGGTACTTGTTCACACAGCACACGATTTATTTACAAGTTCATATCAGCACAGACCTTTCGTAGTTCCAGGTCACAGCCGGTGTAAAGGGTTTCACTCAGACCGGTACGACTGTCAGGCTCTCTTTTAGCTGGGGCCCCTGGGAAGGCCAAGTCCACGCTGCCACACTGTGTTAACTGCACACAGCCTGTGCACACACAGATCTCCACACAGCTCCTGCTGCTCTGACATTTTTCCCTTTCCCAGCCCTGGCAGCTTATATCCTTCCTAGCCACCCCACACCTGCAAAGCAGCGTGAACAATCAGTACTTCACTCAGGCAAAGCTGCCGATAATCCTGTGAGTGCTGCCGCAGAGCAAAACATGCAGAAAGAAAAAGAAAAGGGCGCATGTGTAGACACACAGGGCTATTTGTATAAATAAAAAGTGCCAGTGCACTCACCTATAATGGTTGTGTACGTCTACACAACCAAGATTAAACGTGTGGGTGATGGGGCTCCGGGTCGCCTCTTACTATTAGTGCTGCCGTCCTGCCGGTGTTTGCGTTCACAAATCTGTGCTCCGCGATTTTCACGTAATCCTACCGGACCGGATACCGCGTCACCGCAGGTCCTCAGTGTGTTTATCCCGGTAATTAGGTAACCACAGGTCCTCAACACTCCAGATGTTCCAGGCTGCTCCTGCCGCTTTGGCTCCGTAGAGAGAGAACTCACATAAAAACAATAGTACAGCGGTCTCAGGGAGCGCCAAAGGAATACTGGACAAATTAGTGGATAAGAACCGACCTTCATTCTTCCTCCAATACCACTGCCACAACGCGTTTCAATGGTCTAAGCCGTCTTCATCAGGTGGGGTAAAAAGGTCGGTTCTTATCCACTAATTTGTCCAGTATTCCTTTGGCGCTCCCTGAGACCGCTGTACTATTGTTTTTATGCCGCAGAGCAAAAGACACAGTCACCCATGTGTTGTATACCGGTCATGGGGCACATGCTGGTCACATCACCACAATATATATTATATATATATCGTATATACTCGTGTATAAGCCGAGTTTTTCAGCACAAAAAATGTGTTGAAAAGTCCCCCCTCAGCTTATACACGAGTTATACAGCGGTACCCAGTGGTATACAGCCCCCCCCCGTAGTATACAGGGCCCCCCCTTGCTTGTGGCACACCTGTAAAGGAAGACATCATTATACTTATCGTGTCGCTGCCGCCGCCGCTCTTTCACCGCCACCGCGCTATTCCGGGTCTTCATGCTTCCTTCTCCGTCGCACAGGAAATGACGTCATTGTCTGTGCGCCGGAGGAGGAAGCTTGAAGACCCGGAGGAGCGCGGTGGCGGTGACAGAGCGGCAGCGGCGGCAGCGACACGATAAGTATAATGATGTCTTCCTTTACAGGTGTGCCACAAGCAAGGGGGGGCCCTGTATACCACGGGGGGGGCTGTATATCACTGGGTACCGCTGTGCCGCTGGGTACAGCGGGGGCTGCTGTATACACAGCTGGGGCCCTGTATACCACTGATTAGCTGTATACCACTGGGCACTGCTGTATACAGCTGGGGCTGCTGTATACAGAGCTGGGGCCCTGTATACCACCGATGGGGGGGGCTGTATACCACTGGGGCTGCTGTATACAGCCGGGGCCCTGTATATCACTGATGGGTGGGGGGGGGGCTATTTACCACAGGGACTGCTGTATATGCTGCTGGGGCCCTGTATACCTTTGATGGGGGGGGGCTGTATACCACTGGGGCTGCTGTATACAGCTGGGGCCCTGTATATCACTGATGGGTGGGGGGGTTATATACCACTAGGGCTGCTGTATATGCTGCTGGGGCCTGTATATACCACTGGGGAGGCTGATTTATACCACTGGGGCTGCTGTATATACTGCTGGGGCCTGTATATACCACTGGGGAGGCTGATTTATACCACTGGGGCTGCTGTATATACTGCTGGGGCCTGTATATACCACTGGGGAGGCTGCTGTAATACTGCTGGGGCCTGTATATACCACTGGGGAGGCTGCTGTAATACTGCTGGGGCCTGTATACTACCACTGGGGAGGCTGCTGTATACTACCACTGGGGAGGCTGCTGTATACCACTGGGGGGGGCCTGTATACCGCACTGCTGGGGGCTTTATACCTGTGCTGGGGTCCACCCTCGGCTTATACACTAGTCAATAGGTTTTCCCAGGTTTTGGGGGCAAAAGTAGGGGGGGCGGCTTATACACGGGTCAGCTTATACACGAGTATATACGGTATATATATATATATATATATATATATATATATATATTTGTATATATATGTATATAGATTTAGATTTGGATTAAAGACGCACCCCCATTTCATCCCCCCCCCAAAAGTGCGTCTTAAAATCCCCAAAATATGGTAAGTTATTTATTGTTACCCTCTGTGTTTTGACTCCTTAATAATTAGGCCTCAAAGGGATTGTCTGGTTTAAATCCATAAGTCACAGTGCATGTTATATGAGTATTAACAAGTCTGCAGCCACATAAAGTGGCTGCAAATTTACAGATTTAGACAGGAGAACCCCTTTAATGACTGACCAATTCTTTTTTATTTATACTTTTTGTTTGATTCTCTTTTTTTTTCAGCAGTCAACTTTTATTTTGTTTATGTTGCTGATGAAGCATTTTTATCTGGGACAAATGGAATTATTTTTAAACTACAAATAAATTATTGTGCAACATATATAGTTTTCAAAATATTGAAAAAACACTATTGTTGTTTTACATATATATATTATTACATTCTCACCCCTGTGGGGTGGTTATTTGTCCTTCCTCATTCTCAGGTCCTCTGCCAGAGGTCTGGGAGTTTGAGGGTTCTGCACAGGATCCTAGTTGTTCCCAGCACTGCACTTTTCTGGACAGAGAGTTCAGATATTGGTCCGGAGATCTGTTGCAGCCATTTTACCAACTTAGGGGTCACTGCTCCAAGTGCTTCTATCATCACAGGAATCACTGTTGTCTTCACCTTCCACATCTTCTCCAGTTCTTCTTTGAGGCCCTGGTATTTCTCCACCTTCTTATATTTCTTCTTTCTGATATTACTGTCATTTGGCACTGCCACATTCATTGCTGTGTTCTAATCCTTGTCTACTATCACGATATCTGGTTGGTTAGCAAACACCTGCTTATCTGTCTGGATCTTGAAGTCACACAGAATTTTAGTTCTTTCATTCTCCACCACTTTTTCAGGGGTCTCCCACCTGGACTTAGGGGGATTTAACTCATTCACTGTACAGATGTTCTTGTATAATATTCCCATTACTTGGTTATGGTGTTCGGTGTATGATATTCCTGCTTGCATTTTGCATCCTGCCACTATGTGTTGGACTGTTTCCGAAGTTTCCTTACATAGTCTGCACCTTGGGTCTTGTTTTGTGTGGTAGATCCCTTCTTCTATGGATCTGGTGCTATGATTAGATTAGTGCCTCTGTGCTGTCTTGGAGTCCAGCTTTCACCAACCATTGGTAGGATTTCTTCAAGTCAGCCACCTCCATTATCTGTCGATGATACATCCCATGCAGCGGCTTGTTTTGTCATGGTGCCTCATATTCCTGTTCTTCCTTCCATCTCATATGTCATATATATATATATATATATACATAAATATATCACATGAATGAACATTATATATACAGTATATATATAATATATATATATATATATATATATACATATACATACCGGTGAATCTCAATGAAGTACAATGTCCTCAAATTCAATGTAATATTGACATGTTTCAGGGTGTTTCTGAGAACCCTGAAACACGTTGACTGATAAATCAATATTATAGTCACCCTTTGATGTCTCGTGGAATATGGAAGCATGGTTTTTAACCCTTTATTCACCTACTTTAATTTTCTGAGATGATGATCTTTGGTTTTTCATTGGCTGTAAGCCATAATCATCAACATTAACATAAATAAACACTTGAAATAGATCACTCTGTTTGTAATTACTCTATATTATATACTAGAAATAGGCCCAATGCTATTTCATTGGGAGGGTAGTCTCTGTGCCTGTGTCCCCTTGTGTGCTCTCTCCTGTCTGTGCTGTCTCTTCCGTTGTGCACTCTGTCTTACTTGTGCCTTTCTGTCTGCTCTGTGTGCTCTCAGCCCCTGTGTGCGCTGTCTCTCCCTATGACTCTGCCTCCCCCTGTGCCTCTGCCTTCCCTTTGCCTTTGCCTCCCCTGTGCCTCCCTCTGCCTTCTCTGTGCCCCTGCCTCATCTGTGCCTTCTGCCTCCCATGTGCCTGCCTCCCATCATTGAGCCACCATACAATGCTCACCACTGAGCCACCATACAGTGCTAACCACTGAGCCAGCATACAGTGCTAACCACTGAGTCACCATTTAGTGCTTACCACTGAGCCAGCATACAGTGCTAACCACTAAGTCACCATACAGTGCTAACCACTGAGCCAGCATACAGTGCTAACCATTGAGCACCATACAGTGCTAATCACTGAGCCACCATATACAGTGCTAACCACTGACCCACCATACAGTGATAACCACTGAGCCACCATACAATGCTAATCACTGAGCCACCATATACAGTGCTAACCACTGAGCCACCATATAGTGCTAACCACTGAGCCACCATACAGTTCTAACCACTGAGCCACCATACATTGCTAACCACTGAGCCACCATATACAGTGCTAACATTGAGCCACCGTATAAAATGCTAACCAACTGAGCCACCGTACACAGTGCTAACCACTGAGCCACCATAGAGTGTTAATCATTGAGCCACCACACAGTGCTAACCACTGAGCCACCATACATTGCTAACCATTGAGCCACTATATACAGTGCTAACATTGAGCCACCGTATACCATGCTAACCACTGAGCCACCATACAGTGCTAACCACTGAGCCACCATAGAGTGCTAATCATTGAGCCACCACACAGTGCTAACCACTGAGCAACCATACAGTGCTAACCACTGGGCCACCATTCCATGCTAACCACTGAGCCACCATATACAGTTCTAACCACTGAGCCACCATATACAGTGTTAACCACTGAGCCACCATATACAGTGCTAAACATTGATCCACCATGTACAGTGCTAACCACTGAGCCACCATACAGTTCTAACCACTGAGCTGAGCCAGCTGTAAATCTCCTGCCAATACCACACTACTCAGCTGCCAGGTGCTCGACCCATCAGCTGAGCAGCGCGGTATTGGCGGGAGACTTAAATCTGAGCGGTATTGTTGGGCAGGTTTAAATGTCCCACCAATACCGTGCCGCTTTGCAGATTGGTCACCGTCAGCCGCGGCAACCAATCAGCAAAGTGGGTTCTAAAACACGCTCCAACGTCAAAGTTAGGGTCTGGGGCACCACTATCACATATAGGTAGGATCTATCCCACTATGCAAAAACATGTAGCAATTGAAGAAAAAGAACATAGCAGCAGGGTTGATCACTATAATCAATCTTTATTAATATAAATAACACAAAACACCACTGACCACCTCTTAAATTTAAAAACAATTAAAACCAAAAAAGGTGTTACAAAGCTGGTGTACAAAAGGTATGTACAGGTTACTGAGCAATAGGCAATAATACCGAGTCAGAGTATAGTACAATGTAATTTGCTGGCAGATCTAAACAAATGTCTCAAATACAGTCAATTTGCAATCAAATTACATTACAGTATGGCAAATTGTGCCCTATTAACCGTAATTACACTGCTCCCTTGCAGCTAAAACACGCTCCAACAGCGCTGATGGGTCACCGTGTCGTGGCGACCCATCAGCGCTGTTGGCGCGTCACTGGCAGAGCAACCGCCAGCTTTGGCGGGGGATTTGAATCCCAGCCAACGAGCGACGCAGGATTCAAATCCCCCGTAAACCACACACCCTTTGCTGATTGGTCACCGCCAGCAGCGGCGACCAATCAGCGAAGCAGTATTTAAAACAAGCGCGAAGTGCTCTGATTGGTCGCCGCTGAGCGCGGCGGCGACCAATCAGCGAAGCGGGATTTAAATAATGCGCCAAGAGAGATGATAGACTGCCGCTGTCCAGTCCTGAAATTTCAGGATCGCGGCTTGCAGGGAGCTAGCCGGAGTCCTGAAATCGCAGCGGGGAGCTCTCCAGATGCTGAAGTTCAGCGCCAGCTGGCGCTAAGGTTCAGCACACGGCATCCAGGAACCAAATAGATTTTTCTGTTGTGTCCGGCGCGATCCGGCGCCCATAAACTCCCATGTTATTGGGCACCGGATCCAGGAGGATCCTGGTGGATACAGTTTTGTGTAACGGTTGGTCCCAGACACAAAAACACTGCAAGCTGCGATTTTATGTCCGGGGAAAAAAAAATTAATTCTCCCGGATCCTCCCGGACAGATGGAAACCAGATGGCAAAACACTGCAATCTGGCCCCATAGTGATACTATGGGGCCAAAATCGGTTCTGGGACTGTCCGGTTCACACCGGACAGCCCCGGATCACAAACAGCGTGGTGTGAAGCTGGCCTAAGAGTTAAGGTATCCCATAGAATAATTGATTCTGAAAGAAAACTAAAGCTTTTTTGACAAATCTGTTCGGTTTACTCATTTATGCTGAGCACTGTATATTTATTGCTTTTTTTTTCCATAGTAACTATAGCAACTATAAAGGCCACATGTAGAAGTGAAAACAACCCAGTGGACTGACAAAAGACATTTGTAGTGTAAACTCTTACGATCAGCATGGTCCTTTGTCTCCTATAGAGTGTAAGCTCTTATGGTCAGTGGGGCTGTCTTACTCTTTATCCTTTCCACTGATTAATTGACAGTCATTGTTGCTATATAACTGTAAATCTATTAGTACAATATTAGAAAGTAGTAATTAAAGGGAAATATAACAACAATCTAACAGTAATTAATAGAGACTGGGAAGGTTAAGGTACAGGACAGAAACATGTTGGAAATTCTAGAATGTCCGGCAAAAGGTGATGTCTGAGCAGCATGGCAGACTGGAGAGAATTATTTAGAGCGTCCTCATTCCATTTATATAGAAGGTATATGCAACCACTGTTAATTGCACCTTGAAGGGGATGTCCAGAACTGGGGCATAACTACAAAAGGTGCAGGAGTTGCAATCGCACCCAGGTTCTGGAGCCTAGGGGGTTTCAAAAGTCCCTATGGCCTACAGAATAATACTATTGCTATTAAAGATTTTCAATAATTGGGGGCCTAGTTTGAGATATTGCATCGGGGCCCATGAGCTTCAAGTTATGCCACTGTCCAGGACTTATATAGGATAGGTCATTGATATGAGATTGATGCAGGTCCAAAATCTGTCAACCCCACCAATCAGGTGATATCTGCTTCGGCAGCAGCCGGAGATGAGCAATATATGAGCTAAACATCAAAATTCCATACACTGTTGAGTGACTGTTGATGAGAGTAGTGTAGTTTATTAGCAAGTGATTGATCAGGACCAATTGTTTTTTTCAGCCAAAATTTGAGTTCTAATATTATACATCAAATAGGGCATAACATTTATATATCATCACCTTACTCCACATCACTGTACTTACAGTTAATTCCAAAATTACCTTTAGAAACATTCTCATATGCGAAGCAAGGGCTCCTGCAATACAAGGAAATAGCGCTAATCTCAGAGCCACCATGCCACCACTGATGAAGTAAAATGATAACAAATACACAGATCTAAACTGGGATTACCGTAAATATAATGTACTTTTAGAGACACAGAATAAACATTAGATGTTCAAATTCTTTAGCCATGAAATTTTTAATTTACTCTTCTGAATTACAAGTAGGGTTTAACATAATGCAATTTTAAGTCACCAACAAGTAAAATTCTATTGACTTCTTTAGTTCTTGAAAATATGTAAATTTTATGCAGATTAATTAACTTGTACATTGCATTCCTCAGTTGGAATAAACTGCCTTAGAGCTCTAAAATTCTGCAGCCATTAACTAAATAACGTCTTTCTCCAAAATTAAGACTTGGTCTTATATTATTTTTGCTTTAAAAATTTATTTTCAAGGGATGTGTACCGGTAAATTTTTTCCATGAACAACAATCCATATTTATTTTTGCACAAAAAAATCTATATTTATTCAAATATAACTACGGTATGTTATCAAATTCTGGAACATCAAAAAACCTCTCATGAATTTCTGGAGATCCTATTTGCTTTTCCCCTTAACAATAATCTACTCTTTGCACAGGCTGATGAAGGATGATGGGGTTAGAACAATCACCAGGGGCGTAACTAGAACTGGCAGGGCCCCATAGCAAACTTTTGAACGGGGCCCCCTCCAAGACACGCCCCCCAATGACACGCCCCCTTCAAGACACACCCCCTTACCGAATCGGTGTTAACAGTCTGACGCCACCCAGTTTACCGTATATACTCGTGTATAAGCTGACCCGTGAATAAGCCGACCCCCCTACTTTTGCCCCCAAAAACTGGGAAAACTTATAGACTCGCATATAAGCCGAGGGTGGACTCCAGCACAGTGTATACAGCTCCCACCACAGGGTATACAGCTCCCGGCACAGGGTATACAGCTCCCAGCACAGGGTATACAGCTCCCAGCACAGGGTATACAGCTCCCAGCACAGGGTATACAGCTCCCAGTACAGGGTATACAGCTCCCAGCACCCGGTATACAGCTCCCAGAACAGGGTATACAGCCCCCAGCACAGGGTATACAGCTCCCAGCACAGGGTATACAGCTCCCAGTACAGGGTATACAGCTCCCAGCACCCGGTATACAGCTCCCAGAACAGGGTATACAGCCCCCAGCACAGGGTATACAGCCCCCAGCACAGCCCAGCACAGGATATACAGCTCTCAGAACAGGGTATACAGCTCCCAGCACAGGGTATACAGCTCCCAGCACAGGGTATACAGCCCCCAGCACAGGGTATACAGCCCCCAGCACAGGGTATACAGCCCCCAGCACAGGGTATACAGCTCCCAGCACAGGGTATACAGCTCCCAGCACAGGGTATACAGCCCCCAGCACAGGGTATACAGCCCCCAGCACAGCCCAGCACAGGATATACAGCTCCCAGAACAGGGTATACAGCTCCCAGCACAGGGTATACAGCCCCCAGCACAGGGTATACAGCCCCCAGCACAGGGTATACAGCTCCCAGCACAGGGTATACAGCTCCCAGCACAGGGTATACAGCTCCCAGCACAGGGTATGCAGCTCCCAGAGTCCCAGCACACACAGGGTATACAGCTCCCAGAGTCCCAGCACACACAGGTTATACAGCTCCCAGAGTCCCAGCACACACAGGGTATACAGCTCCCAGAGTCCCAGCAGCACACACAGGGTATACAGGCCCCCCCACAGTAAGGCCTCCCCATGCTGCCGCTGCTCACTGTCAATAAATAGCGTTATTAGCGGCTCCTCTCACCCTCGCTCCGGGCTCAGTGCAGCAGCAGCTCCTTCCTGCTTGTCTGCTGTGACCGGTCAGTAAGTTAGTAAGGACTCACTCAGAGGTCACAGGCCGGCAAGGGGGCGGAGATCAACTCCGCAGACTGCACAGAGAACACACAATGTCAGGCAGGCAGCAGGCTACAGTCTGGCGGCAGCAGCCCCTTTGATCTCTGTGTGCGGCCGGCGCCTGCGGCCACTTTGAATAGAAGCGGCATGCTGCATGGGTGTACCCAGGATCAAAACTGGGGGGGCAAGCCATGGTCGTTCAGGTTGCGCCCACTTCTCGTACCATCACTGCGCAGCAGCACATGGACCGCTAAGGGTCCCGTGTGTTTCACTGAGCCTCCTGCTATCCACTGCCGCCCCCCTGCGCTTCCTCTTACCACAGGGGTGATGCCATGCATTGCACAGTGGAACGCATAAAAAGCAGGAAGCACTACCTTCTCCTAGTGTGGACTAGGTGTCACTTCCTGCTTTTATGCGTTCCACTGTGCAACGCTCGGCGTCACCACCTTCTCCGGTATCTTCAATTTTGGGAAGCTGCGGTGGAACCAGGAGATGTAAGTACAGATTTTTTTTTAAGGAGTACACGCTGGCCAGAGGAGTATGGGGGGGGAAGGGGGTGGCTCACCGTGGCTGCATTATACTGTATGGAGAATTATAAGGCTGTACTGTGCTATATGGAAGGCTGTACTATGCTAAACACAGGACTGTGAGGGTGCATTATACTGTATGGAGGGCTATATGGAGAACTATGGGGGTGCATTATACTATATGGAGGACTATTGATGGTGCATTATACTGTATAGAGGACTATGGGTGAATTATACTATATGGAGAATTATGGGGGTGAATTATACTATATGGAGAACTATAGGAGTGCATTATACTGTATGGAGGTGCATTATAATGTATGGAGGCATATGAGGCTACATTATACTATATAGAGGATAGCGGGGTTGCATTATGATAATTGGATGACTATGGGGGTACCTTATGAATGGGGAACTATGGGGTGCATTATAATACATAGAGGACTATGGGAATACATTGTAATGTATGGAGTAATGTGGGGATGCATTATAATAATTGGAGGACTATGGTGGCAGAGGAGGAGGACAATATATACCATGATGGGAGACATATATACCACGATAAAAGGCCATATTCCAGGAGGAGGACCATATACAGCAGGATAAGGGACATTAATACATAATGAAGGGGGAGAGGGGTCAATTTGTGAGTATGGGATTTAGAATGTTACACGGGGCCCATACATCTGACCAACGTGCACGTGGAAGGTGGGGGGCCTAAATTACGCACCTGTGCCCATCAGACTTGTTACGCCACTGGGGAGCCCTATGGGGGCCGGGGGCTGTATATGAGATGGGTGCCCTATGGGGGGCTGTATATGAGATGGAAGTTCCATCTCTCATATACAGCCCCCCCCCCCAATGTCCCATAGGGCTCCCATCTCATATACAGCCCCCCATAGAGCTCCCATATGATATACAGCCCCCTTATAGGGCTCCCATATCATATATAACACCACCATAGGGCACCCAATCATATTCAGCCCCCTCCTGTATCATATACAGCCCTTCCATAGGGCTCCCATCATTAGAGCCCTATGGGGGGTTGTATATGATACGAGAGCCCTATGTGGTGGGCTGTATACGATATGGCAGCCTTATGGGGGGGCTGTATATGATATGGGAGTCCCGTATCATATACAACCCCCCTAATGCCCCATAGGGCTCCCATATCACATATAGCCCCATAGGGCTCCCATGTCATATACAGCCCCCCCCATAGGGCTCCAATAATGGGAGCCCTTTAGGGGTCATATATATGAATGATATAGGAGCCCTATAGGGATGCTGTATATGATATGGGAGCCTATGGGGGGCAAGGGCCAGGGCTGTATATGAGATGGGAGTACATGTCATCTCATATACAGCACGCAGCCACCACATAAGGCTCCCATATACAACCCTCTGGGCTCCCATCACCCCAACCCCCCACATCACTTTTTTTTACATACTTGATCTATTTTTTAACAGTCAGTTGTCCTCTTCTTGTGATGTCTTCTTGTCTCTTCACTTGTAGCTCGCCTTCAGAGCTCTTGGCTCCAGCCTCCCTCCTCACCACCAGGCCAGCAGTGTCCCCACTCCCCAGACAGACCCCACTCCAGCCTGGGACTCAGCACTCTCAGTGCAGTGGTGATGTCACACAACACACATCACTGTTCTGAGTCCCCCTGCAGGCCTGCCAGACAGTGCCTGCTGAGCTGATCTGCAGTCGGCAGACACTGTCTGAGGCTGCTGATGCTGAGGGTGCCCGGCGATGTGATCACTGATCCACCCGGCGCTCTGCCTGCTGGGGGCTGCTGCAGCTGCCGGCCTGCCGCCCCGCCGCCCCATGTCACACACGGGCGGCGCTGTGCCGCTGGCGCTGACGCTGTCATGTCACAGAGTGACTCAGTCACACTGTCACAGTGGTACAGTAGGTGCCAGGTGGGCTCACCCGGGGGGCAGCCTCACGCTGGGTACGCCCATGGCATGCAGCATCCACCTCGCCGGGGGGCCCCGTCGGGCGCGGGCACCCCCCGCCGGGCCCCCACCCCCACACCTGACGGCCACACAACAACAGGTATTGCAGCTGCCGGTATAGCAGCGTAGCGGCGCTGGGTCCGGGCCCCCCACAAGCGCCGGGCCCCAAAGCGACCGCTACGTCTGCTATGCCGGTAGTTACGCCACTGACAATCACTGTATCATGAATCACATGTATCACTGAATCATGTACAGCTCTCATGCTTTATTTAGAATCTTAAACCACTAAGATCTATTCATGCTCTCCTTACAACATAAGAGTTACCCTCACAAATCAATTAACAATTAACTCACTTTTCCCATTCTCCTTCTCCTAGTCGCAGGGGATATTGAACTACTCCCAGGTCCTTCTCAATATAGTAAGCCTTACTCTTTCCCTGCTACATTCAGTTGTTCCAGGAATCTCATTAATATTTCTTGCATGCCTTCTGTCTCCTTTAACTGTGCCCTTTGGAACCCTCGCTCAGTATGTAACAAACTCTCCTACATCAATGACCTTTTCCTTTCACATTCTCTTAATCTTCTAGCAATCACTGAGACCTGGATTCATCAATCGGACACAACTGCTGCTGCTGCTCTCTCATACAGTGGTTTGCAATTTTCCTATACTTCCAGACCTGTGAACAGACCAGGTGGAGGTGTTGGTCTACTCCTTTCAACAAATTGTGCTTTTTAGGTTATCCCACCTGTCTCCTCACTTATCTTCCCTTCTTTTGAGGTACACACTGTTAGACTCTACAGGCCTTTCTCCCTGTGAGTGGCAGTGGTGTATCGCCCTCCAGGCCCCCCACGTCAATTCCTTGATCACTTTACCACGTGGCTTCCACACTTTCTATCCTGTGGCCTTCCCACTCTTATCATTGGGCACTTTAACGTCCCAATTGACAATCCCATCTCTTCATCTGCCTCTCATTTCTTAACTAACCTCCTCTCTCAGCCTTTCACAACTTACTAACTCTGCTGACACATGAAGATGGGAATACTCTGAACTTGATCTTCTCCTGGCTCTGTTCAGTGCATGATTTTAGTAATTCCCTTCTTCCGCACTTTGACCACAATCTTCTTTCATTCTCTGTCAAGAATTGTCAACCCATCAAGGACATCCCCAATTCCTACACTTATAGGAATATACGTGCCATTAACATCCAGAATTTCACAAAGAATTTACAGTCTTCATTGACCCCTATATCCTCCCTCTCTTGTCATGACTCTGCTCTAAAATTCTATAAAGAAACACTGCAAAGTTCCCTTTTATGAACCTGTCTCTCCTACACTCAAAACAACTCGGCACTGACAGCGGCAACCCTGGCAAATGCTGCAAACACTGTTTCTCCAGCAGTGCTCCAGATGCACAGAACATCTTTGGAGAAAATCCAAACTCGCCACAGATTTCCTCCATTATAAGTGTATGCTGAAAACATACAACACTGCCCTTCACCTCTCCAAACAAGTTACTACAACACCCTTATCACATCACTAGCCAACAATCCTTAACAATTATTTGACACTTTCCACTCCCTCCTCAGTCCAAGAGCACAGGCCTCAACCACTAGCCTCACAGCTGACGATCTGGCCAACTATTTTAAAGGGAACCTGTCAGGTGGTTTATGCTCCCCCAGCTATCACTATCTGTACCTGCAACTTCATAATACTATTCTAATCATCCCTGTCTGAGCTCATAGTGTAATGGCAAAGGTGAAAAAAGCATTTATACACTTACATTTCATTCTACACCTTGGAGGAGGGGAACTGTCTGGCAGGATAAAAGTTAACTTACTATTAACGTGCATGGCTAAAGCACCTGTGTGATGTAACGATCATGTGACCATAGTGGGTGGAGCTAAGTGAGTAAACTCATATTATGTTATAGGGACTTTGCTCCACCTATTGTAGTCACATGGTTATGACATCACATCAGGTCTCTCAACATGTTCTAACATAAGGCTGAAATTTTAACTATTAATCTGCCAAACAGTCTCCGTCCTCAAAGCTGGAGACTGACTGCCTCATTACATAAGGAAATGTAAGTGTATGCATGCTTTTCTTTCACATTACACCATGAGCTCATACAGGGATGATTAGACCAGTATTATAAAGCTGTAGGGCATAAACTAGCTGACAGGTTCCCTTTAAAGACAAAATTGCCACATACAACGAAAATTTCCTCACAGCCTCAGAAGATCATTCATTCTCCTCCTTCCTGCACTTCATCCAACTCACGGTCACAGAGGAAGAAGTCACCCAGCTTCTTGCATCTTCTTGCCCTAATACCTGCACCAGCGACCCTTTTCCCTCACATCTCCTAAAATCCCTTTCCCCAGCTGTCACATCTCACCTAACTAAAATATTTAATCTTTCCCTCTCATCTAGTGTTTTCCCCTCCTCCTTCAACATGCCAGCATTCATCCATTATTAAAAAAATATATCCCTCGACCAGAACTTTGCGGCTAACTATCGATCTGTTTCTAATCTCCCCTTTATCTATAAACTCCTAGAACGATTGGTCCACTCCCATCTGATCCACTATCTCTCTGACAATTGTCTTCTTAACACGCATCTTACACGCTACTGAAACTGTCTCACTAAGGTCCGTAATGATCTACTAACAACTACCGTATATACTCGTGTATAAGCCGACCCGTGTATAAGCCGACCCCCCTACTTTTGCCCCCAAAACCTGGGAAAACCTATTGACTCGTGTATAAGCCGAGGGTGGACCCCAGCACAGGTATACAGCCCCCAGCAGTGTGGTATACAGCAGCCTCCCCAGTGGTATATACAGCAGCAGCCCCAGTGGTATATGCAGCAGCAGCAGCCCCAGTGGTAGTATACAGCAGCCCCAGTGGTAGTATACAGCAGCCCCAGTGGTAGTATACAGCAGCCCCAGAGGTAGTATACAGCAGCCCCAGAGGTATATACAGCAGCCCCAGAGGTAGTATACAGCAGCCTCAGAGGTATATACAGCAGCCCTCCCCCATATCAGTATACAGCCCCCCCCCCCGTGCAGCAATCCTGTAAAGGAATAGATTATTATACTTATCCCTGCTGCTGTCCCGCTGCCACTGTCCCGCCGCCGCTATCTCGCTCCTCCGGCTTCATCCAGCGTCTTCCGGCTTCCTACTCTGGCGCACAGACAATGACATCATTGCCTGCGCCCACCGGAGGAAGCCGGAAGAAGCCGGATGAAGCCGGAGGAGCGCGATAGCGGAGGCGGGACAGCGGCAGCGGGACAGAAGCAGGGATAAGTATAATAATCTATTCCTTTACAGGATTGCTGTACAAGGAAGGGGGGCCTGTATACTGATAGGGGGGTGACTGTATACTGTATACAGTGTATACAGTATACAGTGACTCGCGTATAATTTTTGGGCTGAAAAACTCGGCTTATACGCGAGTATATACGGTAAATCTAATTATTATTATCATTTATTTATATAGCGACATTTTATTCCATGGCGCTTTACATGCTAAAAGTGCAGACTAGGACAAGTAACATAGTAACAATACAAGTAACAATAAATGTGGACAATTCGGTTGTACAACTACAAGAAGGGAGAAATCCTGTCTGCAAAGGCTCACAGTCTACTAGGGGCGGGTGGGGATACAGTGTGAGGGGGAAATTCCAGTCGTGAAGCGGTGTGGTGGACCGGGTCTTATTAAAGGTGGTAGGCTTGGCGGAAGAGGTGGGTCTTCAGGCTTCTTGTGAAGGTTCACATGGTAGGAGAATGTCTGATGTGTTGGGGCAGTGAGTTCCAGAGTATGGGTGAAGCACGGGAGAAATCCTGTATGCAGTTGTGCGAAGAGGAGATGAGGGGGGAATAGAGGAGAAGCTCATGGGAGGATCGCAGGTTGCGTGAGGGTAGGTATCGGAAGACCATGTCAGAGATGTATGGAGGGGACAGGTTGGGAATGGCTTTGTATGTCATGGTTAATGTTTTAAACCGGGATCTCTCGGAAGTAGGGAGCCAGTGAAGGGCTTGGCAGAGGGGGGAGACAGGGGAGTAGAGGGGAGACAGATGGATTAGACGGGCAGCGGAGTTCAGGATAGATTGGAGAGGTGCAAGGGAGTATTGGGGAGGCGGTGAGCAGGAGGTTGCAGTAGTCGAGGCGGGAGATGATGAGAACGTGAATAAGGGTTTTAGCAGTGTCGTGGTCAAGGAAAGTGCGGATCCTATAGATGTTTTTGAGCTGGAGTCGGCAGGAGGTGGCGAGGGCCTGGATGTGGGGCTTGAAGGAGAGGGAAGAGTCAAGGATAACCCCGAGGCACTTGGCATTGGGGATTGGGGAGAGAGAGCAGTCGTTGACGACAATGGATGGGTCAGGTAGTGAGGGGGAGCGTCTTGGGGAGAAGACTATGAACTCGGTTTTGTCCATGTTCAGCTTAAGGAAGCGAGCAGAGAAGAAGGATGAGATGGCGGACATGCAGTGTGGAATTTTGGATAGAAGGGAAGCGATGTCAGGACCAGACAGGTAGATTTTTGGTGTCGTCGGCGTAGAGGTGGTACTGGAGGCCATGAGACTCAATGAGTTGCCCTAGGCCGAGAGTGTAGATTGAGAACAGTAATGGTCCAAGAACCGAACCCTGGGGGACCCCGACAGATAGGGGGTAGGGCGAGGAGGATGTGTGGGAGTGGGTGACGCTGAAGGTGTGGTCCGTTAAGTATGAGGAGATCCAAGAGAGTGCAAGGTCCGTGATGCCAAGAGATTCCAAGATCTTTAGTAGAAGGGAGTGGTCAACAGTGTCGAAGGCGGCGGACAGGTCGAGGAGGAGGAGAACAGAGTAGTGGTGCTTGCTTTTGGCAGTCAGTAGGTCGTTGGTGACTTTGGTCAGGGCTGTTTCAGTGGAGTGGAGAAGTCGTAAGCCAGATTGCAGGCGGTCAAAGAGGGAGCAGGAGCAGAGGTGATAGGACAGCTCAGAGTGGACATGCTGTTCAAGTATTTTATAGGCGAAAGGGAGGAGAGATATAGGGCGGTAGTTGGAGACAGTTGTGGGGTCGAGGGAGGGTTTTTTGAGGATGGGTGTGATCAAGGCGTGTTTGAAGGCTGAGGGGAAGGTGCCAGTGGTAAGTGATAGGTTGAAAAGATGAGTTAGGGCTGGGATGATAACGGAGGTGAGGTTGGGAATGAGGTGGGATGGGAGCAGGTCGTGGGCGCTGGTGGTGAGGTGTGATTTTGACAGGAGGGAGGAGAGCTGGTCTTCAGTTATGTGGGGGAAGCAGTTGATGGAAGGAGAGGGTAGTATAGGTGAAAGGGGAGGCTGTGGGGATAGTGGATCAAAGCTGTCTCTGATTCTGTCAATCTTTTCTTTGAAGAAGGAGGCAAAGTCTTCTGCAGAGATAAGGGGAGAGGGAGGGAGAGCAGGTGGGCTGAGTAAGGAATTGAAGGTTTTGAAAAGTTGTTTGGGATTGCGGGACAGGGAGGTTATTAGAAGAAGGTTTGTTTGACGGTAGCAAGGGCAGTCTTGAAGGCAATGAGGGACTGTTTGAACAGCGCAAAGTGCTCAGTGGAACGTGATTTTTTCCATCGCCTCTCGGCAACCCTGGATGCCCGTCTCAGGTCTTTAGTGAGGGTGGTGTGCCAGGGTTGCCTATTAGTGCGTGGAGCGTGGTATGTGAGGGGGGCTGCTAGGTCCAGGGCCTTGGTTAATGTGGTGTTGTAGAGGGTGGTGGTAGTGTCTGTGTCACGTATAGATGTTATGTTGGCTAGAGGGAGGAGGGATTCTGAGAGTGAGTGTAGATCAATGTGTTTTCGGTTTCTGCGGGGATGATCAAGTTTGCGGAGAGGAGGTGATGTAGTAGGGGAGGTTAGGGAGGAGAAGGTCAGCAGATTGTGGCCAGACAGGGGGAGGGTTCAGTTTGTGAGGTTAGTAAGGGAGCAAAGACGGGTAAAGATGAGATCCAGCGAGTGGCCATCTTTGTGGGTGGCAGAGGGGGACCATTGAGAGAGCCCGAAGGAGGAGGTCAGGGAAAGAAGTTGAGAGGTGGTTTGGTGGGCAGTGTCAATGGGGATATTGAAATCGCCCATAATGATGGTGGGGATGTCAGCAGAGAGGAAATGAAGTAGCCAGGTGGTGAAGTGGTGGTGAAATGGTCACTTCTCCCTACTGATCCTCCTGGATCTCTCCACTGCATTCAATACTGTGGATCACCAGCTCCCTCTCTTTATGCTCCGATCAATTGGCCTCAAGGACACCGCTCTCTACTGGTTCTCCTCCTACCTCTCTTACCTCTCCTTCACTGTATCTTTTGCCGACTCCTCTTCTTCTCCTCTTTCCCTCACGGTTAGAGTTCCTCAGGGTTCATTCCTAGGTTCCATTCTCATTTCTTTAGACACCGCCCTATTGGAGAAAGCATCAGTAGATTTAATCTTCAGTACCATTTCTATGCTGATGACATCCAGTTATACACCTCTTCTCCTGACATCACCCCCAAGTTACTACAAAATACCAGTGATTGTCTGTCTGCTGTCTCTAACATAATGTCTCTCTACCTTAAACTGAATCTGTCAAAAACTGAACTTCTCGTTTTTCCTCCATCTACTAATCTTCTGAAACCCAATATTGCAATTCTGTATGTGGTTCTACCATTACTCTTTAGCAGCATGCTCTCTTTCTTGGGGTTATATTTGACCCAGATCTTTCCGTCACTCCCCACATCTGGTCACTCGCTCACTCATGTCACCTACACATCAAAAATATCTCTAGAATTCAACCTTCTCTTAGGCTGAAGGCACATCATCCGACATGATCCCAGTGCCTCGCGCGAGTGCAATGCGAGATAAACTCGCATTGCACTAGGACAAGTGATTTTCTATAATGTCGGGCACACTGGTGCGCATTTTAAGCATTGAACTCGCAAAGCGAGTTTCAGTCGCGGCATGCTGCGACTGCATGCGAGTTGTAAGCATGAGCCATCAATAGAAATCAATGGGTGCGTTAAAAAAAAACGCACCGTACAATGAATAGTGCGAGTCTCGCGCGTGAAAAAACACACTTCCCGGCACACACTTTCAAAAAGTGGGCGGGAAGAAGCAGGGCGCACACCGCAGACCACCGGGAGCCAGAGCCCGCAAGCTGCGCAGAGCCTTCCGTCGGACCGGTCCCGCCAGGTACTGAGGCTGTGATCCCGGCTGTGATCTCTGTGACAGCCGGGACCTGTGTGCGGCTTCACCTGCCGCGCTGCTGGCGGTGGAGGCGGATGCCCTCCCCCTCCTCAGGCCTCCACCTTCTCCAGATGGCCCCCACCTGTCACTGCCCCCCACCCCCGATGCCGGGACCTGATTGCGGCTTCACCCGCCGCGATGCCCTACCCCTCCTCAGTCCTCCCCCTCCTCTGGCCTCCCCCTCTGATGTCGGGTCTGTATGAGGCTTGACCCGCCGCGCTGCTGGCGGCGGGGGCGGATACCCCCCCCATCCTCAGGCCTCCCCATTCCCTGGATGGCCCCCACCTGTCTCTGCCATTCACCACTCACCCCCCCGATCCCCGTGTCTCACCGCTCCTCGATCCCGCCGGTGCAGCAGCCGCTCTGTCTCCTCTCCTCGCTGGAACGCCTCTCCTCCAGTGCTGCTCCGTCCTGAGGTAAGTACCGAATGAGTGAAACAATGAATCAATGATTGAATGCGTGAGTGGGTTCGTGGATGTGTGGGTGCATGGATGTGTGGGTGCATGGGTTAGTGGATGCGTGTGTGCATGGATGCGTGCGTGCATGGATGCGTGGGTAAATGGGTTAGTGGATGCGTGGATGCGTGGGCACATGGATGCGTGGATGTGTGGGTACATGGGTTAGTGGATGCGTGGGTGTGTGGATGCGTGGGTGTGTGGATGCGTGGATGTGTGGGTGCGTGGATGCATGGATGTGTTGGTGCATGGGTTAGTGGATGTGTGGGTGCATGGATGCGTGGGTGCATGGATGCGTGGGTGCATGGATGCGTGGATGTGTGGGTACATAGGTTAGTGGATGTGTGGATGCGTGGGTGCATGGGTTAGTGGATGCGTGGGTGCATGGATGCGTGGGTGCATGGATGCGTGGGTGCATGGATGCGTGGATGTGTGGGTACATGGGTTAGTGGATGCGTGGGTGCATGGATGTGTGGATGTGTGAGTACATGGGTTAGTGGATGTGTGGATGTGTGGGTGCATGGATACGTGGATGTGTGGGTAGATGGGTTAGTGGGTGTGTGGGTGCGTGGATGCGTGGGTGCGTGGATGTGTGGGTACATGGGTTAGTGGATGCGTGGATGTGTGGATGCGTGAGTGCATGGATGCGTGGATGTGTGGGTACATGGGTTAGTGGATATGTGGATGCGTGGGTGCATGGATGCGTGGATGTGTGGGTACATGGGTTAGTGGGTGCGTGGGTGTGTGGGTGCGTGGGTGCGTGGATATGTGGGTGCATGGATGCGTGGATGTGTGGATGCGTGGGTGTGTGGGTGCGTGGATGTGTGGGTGCGTGGGTTAGTGGATGCGTGGGTGCATGGATGCGTGGGTGCATGGATGTGTGGGTACATGGGTTAGTGGATGTGTGGATGCGTGGGTGCATGGATGCGTGGATGTGTGGGTACATGGGTTAGTGGATGCATGGATGTGTGGATGTGTGGGTGCATGGATGCGTGGATGTGTGGGTACATGGGTTAGTGGATGCGTGGGTGCGTGGATGTGTGGATGTGTGGGTGCGTGGGTGTGTGGATGCGTGGGTGCATGGATGCATGGATGTGTGGGTACATGGGTTAGTGGATGTGTGGGTGCGTGGGTACGTGGATGTGTGGGTGCGTGGGTTAGTGGATGTGTGGGTTAGTGGATGCGTGGGTTAGTGGATGCGTGGGTTAGTGGATGCGTGGGTTAGTGGATGCGTGGGTTAGTGGATGCGTGGGTGCATGGATGGATGTGTGCGTATGTGTGACTGCATGTGTGGATGTGTGCACGAATGGATGTGTACATGCGTGGATAATGGATGGATGGATGCAACAAGGTATCAAGTGTCCTCTTCTAGTCTCAGGGATCATAGTCATGGTGCACTGTATGACAGATCATTGCCATACAGTGCCCCATAACTCTGACCCCAGAGACTGTAGGAAGAGGACACTTGATCCCTTGCTGCAATCTCTGGAGCAGAGGCGATCGAGCATCATGGGACCTTCATTGTGGACTACGTCGGAGGCGATCGAGCATCGCGGGACCTTCGTTATGGACTACGTCGGATCTGTCTAATAAAGATGGAGTCTGAATTTTGTTTGTGTTTTTTTCCAAATAAAAATATTTTACGCTGTGTGTATTTATTGACTACTTACCAGAGATTCCTAATGGCGGGTCTAACATTGGCCCCATATTATGAATCTCGGGCTTAGTGCCAGCTGCCAATAAAAAGCTGGCATTAACCCCTTTATTACCCAGTTTGCCACCGACACCAGGGCAACTGGAAGAGCATGGGTACAGCGCCTGAAAATGGCGGTTCAATGAATGCGCCATTTTCTGGGGCGGCTGCGGGCTGCAATTCGCAACATGGGGGGCCCAGAACGCTTGGGCCTCTCCATGCTGCGGAGTCCAGCCCCCGGCTGTCTAGTTGTACCTGGCTGGACCAAAAATATGGCGGAGCCCCACGTCATTTTTTTTTCTAGAATTTGTTCTAGAAAATAAAAAAATGGGCTTCGCTGTATTTTTGGTTGCCAGCAAGGTACAACGAGGCAGGTGGGGGTTGGTGGCAGTCCGTAGCTGCCAAGTTGTACCTGGCTGGACCAAAAATATGGCGAAGCCCCACGTCATTTTTTTTAATTACTTCTACCAATAAAATGACATGGAGCTTTGCCATATTTTTGGTTGCCAGCCAGGTACAACTTGGCACTTGGGGGGCTGCAATCCTCATCATGGAGAAATCCAAATGTGGGCCCCCCACACTGCAAATTGCAACCCACAGCCACCCCAGAAAATAGCGCATTCATTGGAGGTGCCATTTTCTGGTGCTGTACCCCAACTCTTCCAGTTGCCCTTGCGCTGGTGGCAATGCTGGTTGCACACAGGGGCACTCCATGCACGACATGGTGTCCGCTAACAATTGTTAGCGGACACCATGTTGCATATGGAGAGCCCCTGTGTGCCTAAACATTGGAGCTCCCCCCCAAGTGACCCCATTATGCATCTGGATTTGTTCCTTGGGGGTCTAGTTTCCAAAATGGGGTCACTTGTCGGGGGGGCTCGAATGTTGAGGCACACAAGGGCTCTCCATACGCGACATGGTGTCCGCTAACAATTCCAATTGTTAGCGGACACCATGTCGCGTATGGAGTGCCCCTGTGTGCCTCAGCACTGGAGCTCCCACACAAGTGACCCCATTTTGGAAACTAGACCCCCTAAGGAACAAATCTAGATGCATAATGAGCACTTTGAAGCCCCAGGTGCTTCACAATTTGATCCGTAAAAATGAAAAAAGAAGATTTTTGTGGAAGAAAAATATTTTTTTCATTTTACGGATCAATTTGTGAAGCACCTGGGGCCTCAAAGTGCTCATTATGCATCTAGATTTGTTCCTTGGGGGGTCTAGTTTCCAAAATGGGGTCACTTGTGGGGGAGCTCCAATGCTGAGGCACACAGGGGTTCTCCAAACGCGACATGGTGTCCCCTAACAATTTGAATGGAAATCAGCTCAAATTGTTAGCTGACACAATGTCGCGTTTGGTGAGCCCCTGTGTGCCTAAACATTGGAGCTCCCCACAAGTGACTTCATTGATTGACAAATAAGTGGCAGCAAATCAGGGCAGTCTTGACACCAGGAGAAGGTGCTAGTCTGTCGGATTGCAGTAGGAATGAAAAAATCTCACTAGCACCCCACTAGCACCCCACTAGCACTGCACTAGCACCGCACTAGCACCCCACTAGCACCGCACTAGCACCGCACTAGCACTACTACACGCATCAAACTCGCATCAATATCGCGCTTCAAAACGCGCCGTTTTGGAGGGATCAGTGTGCCTTCAGCCTTACTGTTGACTCTGCAAAAACTCTAATTGTCGCCCTTATTCATTCTCGTCTAGATTACTGCAATTCTCTACTAATCGGTCTATCTCTTACTAACTCTTTCCTCTCCAGTCCATCCTGAATGCAGCATCCTCTCCAAGCGCTTCACCGATGCCTCTATCCTGCGCCAGTCATTGCACTGGCTGCCTATATGCTACAGACTACAATATAAAATTATCACTCTGACCCACAAAGACCTCCACAGTTCTGTACCACCCTTCATCTCCTCCCTCATCTCTGTCTATCACCCTACACGTGCCCTCCATTCCGCAAGTGACCTAAGACTGACATCATCTAAAATCTGAACCTCCCTCTCCTGTCTCCAGGACTTCTCATGAGCTGTACCAATTCTCTGGAACAGATTACCAAGAACAATTCAATTAATTCCAAATATCCATAGCTTTAAGCAAACGTTAAAAACACATCTTATTAGACTTGCATACCACCTCACCTCATCTATGTAGTTATTCCCATTCTGTCCTTCTCCAAATCTGGCCTTCTCTTGTATCATGTTTCTACACCCCCATGCATTTTATAGCACTTTATCTGTATTTGTACAGATCCCGGCTGGTGAACGGTTCATGCAGCATTATGTGAATCCCCTATTTATTATATTGATAGCTGGACCATATATGACAGCATTTGCTACTATTACCCTTTGTGTATCCCCTATTTTATTATTAATTTTATTATTATTTATTTATAGAGCACCATTGATTCCATGGTGCTGTACATGAGAATAGGATAAATAAGTTAAAAATACAGTGAACAAACTAACAGTGACAAACAGATACAGAGGGGAGAGAGGACCCTGCCCTTGCGGGCTTACATTCTACAGGGCAGTGGGGAGAAAGAAAGTAGGTTGGGTCTGCTCTGGTGGTAGTGGAGCTCCAGGTCCGATGGTGGTGGAGCACCAGGTCCAGTGGTGGTGAGGTGGCACTATGGTCATTGTAGGTTGTAGGCTGTTCTGAAGAGATGGGTTTTCAGGTTCTGCTTGAAGGTTCCGAGTGTAGGGGATAGTCGGATGTTTTGGGGTGCAGAATTCCAGAGAATGGGGATGCTCGGGTGAAGTCTTGCAGGCGGTTAGATGAGGAACGTACAAGTATGGAAGAAAAAAGGAGGTCTTGGGAGGATCGAAGCTCACGATTTGGATGATATCGGAAGATTAGTTCAGAGATATATGGGGGGGGGACAGATTGTGGACGGCTTTGTAAGTCAATGTCAGGCGTTTGAATTGGATACGCTGGGGAATTAGGAGCCAGTGGAGGGATTTTCAGAGGGGAGAAGTGGAGGAATAGCGAGGAGAGAGGTGGATTAGTTGGGCAGCAGAGTTAAGGACAGATTGGAGAGGTGCAAGAGTGTTAGTAGAGAGGCCACAGAGGAGGAGATTGCAGTAGTCGAGACACGAGATGATGAGGGCATGCACTAGTTGTTTATTAGATTGAGAGTTGAGGAAGGGACGGATTCTGGAAATATTTTTGAGTTGGAGGCGCAGGAGGTGGAAATGGCTTGGATGTGCGGTTTGAAGGACAAGGCAGAGTCAAGGGTTACTCCGAGGCAAGGGACTTCAGGTACAGGGTAAAGTGTGATGTCATTTATTGTGATAGATCGATGGAGGAAAGATAGTGAGTTCAGTTTTGTCTACATTGAGTTTTAGGAAGTGAGAGGAGAAGAAGGAGTATATGGCTGATAGACACTCTAGAATTCTGGACATGAGAGAGGTGACATCTGAGCCAGAGAGGTAGATCTGAGTGTCATCAGGGTACAGGTGATACTGAAAGCCATAAGACTTTACGAGTTGTCCCAGGCCAAGGGTTTAGACTGAAAAAAGGAGAGGCCCAGGACAGAGCCTTGAGAGACCCCAACAGAGAGGGGATGGGGTGAGGAGGTCATGTGGGAGTGAGAGACACTAAATATGTGGTAATAAAGGTAAGAAGAAATCCAGGAGAGGGCAAGGTCAGTGATACCAATGGAAGAGAAGATCTGTAATTGGAGGCAGTGGTCAACTGTGTCGGATGCAGAGAACAGGTCAAGAAGGAGGAGGACAAAGAATTGTCTGTTGGCGTTGGCCCTGAGTAAGTCGTTAGTAATTTTGGTCAGGGCAGTTTCAGTGGAGTGCTGGGGACAGAAACGGATTGAAGGCTGTCAAAGAGCGAGTTGGATGAGAGGTTGGATGAGAGTACAGTGTGGACATGCTTTTCAAGAGGTTTGGAAGCAAACGGGAACAGGCATATGGGCTGATAGCTGGATGTGGAAGTAGGGTCAAGGGATGGTTTCTTTAAGATAGGTGTAATTGTTGCATGTTTGAGAGGAGAAGGAAAGGTACCAGAAATTAGTGATAGGTTGAAGAGGTGGGTTAGGACTGGGATAAGTGTTGTAGTGAGGTCGGGGAGGAAGTGGGATAAGATAGGGTCCAGTGCACAAGTGGTGAGGTGCAATCTGGAGAGGAGGTGTGCAATTTCTCCTTCAGTGATGGAGGGGAGGAGGGTTAGTGGGGCAGGAGGGTGGTCTGGTTGTGGTGGTTGGGTAGCAAAGACTTGTCTGATCTGATCAATCTTGTTGGTGAAGTATGTTGCAAAGTCTTCTGCAGAGATACAAGAAGTAGGAAGGGGCAGTGGAGGGAGGAGGAGGGAGTTAAATGTGTTGAATAACTGCCTGGGGTTGTTGGACAAAGAGGATATGAGGGTAATGAAGTAATTCTGTTTAGTGGTGGTGATTGCTGACTTGAATTTGAGATGTGCTTGTTTGAATGCTGTGTAGTCTTCATGCAAGTGTGTTTTCTTCCAGCACCGCTCTGCAACCCTAGATGCTCGCTGCAGATTTTTAGTGGAGTCTGTGTGCCAGGACTGTCTGTTGGTTTGTCGTGTTCTGCCATGAATGAGAGGGGCAACTGCATCAATAGCTGATGTGAGTGTAGAGTTATAGTAAGCTGTGGAATTATCTGTGTCGTGGAGTGAGAATATGGAGGATAATGGTAAAATGGCGTTGGAGAGGGTGTGAGCGTCAAGATATGTGAGGTTTCTGTGAGGGTGTGCGAGTTGGTGGACATGGATACATTTTTTTGTTTTGTTATTTAAAGCTAAATACAAGGCTTAAACATCCTTTGCAACATTAAAGGCCCATAGGGTACCTTTACACGCCACTTAAGCGCGAGACATATTTACGGCGATATGTCGCCCTGGAACCATCGTCGCCAGATTGCCTCCCGATTGCGGCGTGTAAATTGGGAATTTGATGGCAATATGTCGCCTCGCCACGGTCGTCTGATTTCAGTGCATGCAACCATGCACGTTTTATGAATGAAAGCGCCTGGCTCCTCCGAGCAGCGCGCATACTATAGCTATTGCTATAGCTTGTGCACCGCTGTCTGAGGTCCTGAAGCCTTATACAGTAGATCTATGGGCAGCGCTGCCCATAGATCTTACTGTAAGTGGCTTCAGGACCTCAGACAGTGGCGCACATACTATACCAATAGCTATAGTATGCGCGCTGCTCTGAGGAGCCCAGCGCTTTCATTCATAAAACTGTACAGCAGCTGTCAGGAGGCAGCTGCTGTACAGAGGTGATTAGACCATTATATGCCCACCTGAGTGGGTGTAAGGTCTGTAGGGGGACTGGGCACCCCCTAGAGACATTATATAAACATGCATTAATAAAATTTACAGTTTAACTAAACACAGAGCACTTTGCTTATCCCGGCAGCTAAGCAACAAGTGCGCATGCACGGACCGGCCAGTCAGAAGCACTCAGTACAGGAAGCCGAAAGCTTCCTGGTAGGGAGGGGGGAGCAAGAAGCGACCAAAAAAAGAGAGGAGGAGCGATCAAAAGCTATGGTGTACTGTCAGATGTTAGAGTCCAGTCAAGTTATGAGAAAGATACAATGATATACCTGAGATGGAAAGAGTATGTCTAGATATATCTACAGGATCAATTAGAGCCGCAATATTACTGGCTCCAATTCTGAAGCACATCGCTGTAATAGAACCTGTAAGAACAAGTGAGGAAAAGACTAAAAGAGGTCATTGTTTCTGTTATGAGACAGGGGTATTGTTCCAATAGACAGAATGTTCACGGGAAGGTGATGTTGATCTCAATATAATTGACACTTAGGACTCCTCATCACAAATAAATACCAATTGTGAAAAGATGGATGTCCACCCATGTGGGTGAGTCAGAATTTGATAGATATTCCACGGAAAAAAGGACCCATCCATGGGCAAGAGGTGAAGAGAATAGCATATTTTTATGTAGAGAGGTAATCCATCCATAATGATGCTCCATTCATTGGCTTCTTGGCACCCACTGGCCTACTGGCTAACTCCTCCTTGTATCTCCCTTTTTTTCTGGTCTACCTCCTGACCTACCTTCCTACCCACTTCCTCTAAACCCCACCACCCCTTGCCCGCCTGGAGCCCCGGGCTCCGGGTTGGGTGTTGTGCTCCTGTGGGTGTGTGTGCTCAGGGTGTTCGTTGCACAAACCGTCTCCTATCTACCTGGCTGCAGTTCCTCATGTGGCCACCCTGGTCGCAGCGGGCCACATTCCCCTGGAGTCGCACCTTCATGCCATACGGGCCTCTTTCTCCTTGCACCACAATGTAGGAGACCCATTCGCCAACCTGCACTTCCCTATCCGGGTGCTTTTCAAGAGGGTACTCCTCCACATCCCTTCTGTTGATGAAGAACTTCACGATCTGCTCCAGGTTCTCGAGCAAATACGTATCCGTCTTTAGGTTTAATTTTCACTATCTTTCCCTCATGGCGTTGGGATTTGTTGAGGCTTACATCCTGCCGGGCTACTGCTTTCAAATACTGTGTGTGGGCAATCATCTCCTGCTTTTGGGCTAGTCTCTCTGCCTCTTCTTGATCCCATCTTCGCGCACATCTCCGTAAGTATTCATCCCGGGTGATTATCTCTACGGGACCTTTGTCACCTGCAGGATCCCCAGGGAAGCCCATTAAGTTCTCCTCTCTGCTATCCCGTTCCCACCAACAGCGGAGCTGCTCACCTCTAACTTCAGTCGATGCAGGTGCTGGTATCAAGGGCGCTGGTAACAGGCGAAATCCTTCCCCTAAGGCTCCGAGCGGATCACTTATATGGCTGGTAGTCCTGGGCATAGTTTCAGGGATGGTCGCTTCCTCTAGATCCACCAGTAATTGCTGCTTCCTGCTTCGGGTAGCATCAGGGACATTGGGGACACGAGTCCAGCCGGGCTGTACAGTCAGAGATTGATGGGACTGATGAAAGTCTTTGTATCCCGGTTCTTTGCTCTGCTTGAGCCCGGGTCATCTGCTGGGGCAATAATCTTAGCACACCCCGCCGGGTGTCTCGAACCTCCGGACCTCTCTCGCCGCCTTCCGCCATGCTGCCTCAGTCACTAAAATTCTTTCCCTGGCCGGGTTCCTCCACGATCACGTTCTGTGGGCCCTCCGGGATCACTTCGGGTCTTCCTACAGCAGTGCTCAGCTCAGCGTCCTCTCCTACCGTCCGGGTGTCCAGCAATGGCGACTGCGCACCATCTGATTTCCTGCCCCGCCTTCTTTGATCGTTCTCTTCCGCTCCCGCCATATTCTCATTGGCAGCTGCAATTGGGGGCGGAGGCTCTTCTTTGGGACTGATGGCTGGCTCCCCAGAGTTAAGGGGAGCCAGGGCGGGCCTTTCTTTTCCAGCTCTGGACCGGGTCGGCCCACAATGGGAGGTCTTGGCACGCCTCCCCTGCACATGGCCTCAGGCTGCTATGGCCGCCATTATGCGCAGATTTTTGCAGAATAGTCCAAATCACAAGTTCTAGGCATACGGGGTCCGGTTCTGTTGGACCGGGTCCATCCTGTTCATGACACCAAGTTGTGTGGCCCACTGGGACGGGGTACTCGGTACCGGGCCAGGGATATATGCTGGGGATGTCATGGCAGTCCTGGTCCAGACCATGTCCCGAGCCCCACAAGTAAAAGGGAATATTTAAAGGGGATTGTTTGTCGTGACGCCACCCACAGGTTGTGGTCAGTGAAGGGACCACCGCTGCAGTGTACTTCTGTCAGGAGGATGGATGGATGCTGCAGAAAGGTGGATGCTCCTGACAGGATATAATATGAATCAACAGTTTTGTATACTGGGAATCATACACGGAAGAATGAAGCAGGGTTCACCGGGTTTCACTAGTACGTTTCTCAGTATAAACAGTTCCAACAGTACAGTTCTTATTCACAGTCAACTCCGGACACTCTAACCCTGTGCAGCCAGGTTATCTTCCTGAGAGCCCTCACTCTCTCTGTAACCTTTCCGGCTTGTTTCTCTGTTCTTCCCTATGGGTTGTATGATGGCAACTCGGTCCCTTAGTATGACTTCCCCCTATGTGTGTGGGCAGCAAGTCTGGGTCCTCTATAGCGTTGCTTAGCCTCCAACCCGTGTTGTAGGAAACCTGACTTGGAATCAGTGTTCCCCGTCGGTTTGTCTGGGGAGCCGGCGTGTAGCAGCAGTCCACCTCAGAGCCGACACTCTGGTCCCAGCCTAGTTTAGGTGTTCGGTGTCCCTGTCTTGCAAGGGATCACTGGCTCTTTCCAACCCATGTGACTGTCCGGGTAGTTAGTCAACGCTGCCGCACTCCTCGGACCTGGTGTCACCAGTCCGGTCTCTGTCCTCACTTTTCCGTAGGCTGCGGGCTTTGGACGAGCTTTCTCTCCATGGATCTGTGTCGCTGTGGATTCTGCGTCCCCAGGGAGCCCTATCCCACTGGGGAAATGTCTTTCTGTCTGCTTGGTCTTGGCTTCTCGGCACCCACTGGCCTACTGGCTAACTCCTCCTTGTTTCTCCCTTTTTTTTCTGGTCTACCACCTGACCTACCTTCCCACCCACTTCCTCTAAACCCCACCACCCCTTGCCCGCCTAGAGTCCCGGGCTCCGGGTGGGGTGTTGTGCTCCTGTGGATGTGTGTGCTGAGGGTGTTTGTTGCACAAACCGTCTCCTATCTACCTGGCTGCAGTTCCTCATGTGGCCACCCTGGTCACAGGGGCGCCACATGCTGACATCCTAACATTCTAGTTTTTAATTTCTGACTGCTGTATCTTGCATAGACTGATTTATTTGATGAATTTGTACAATACAATTTCTATAGCCTTTATTTGGTGACTTTTGTGCTGCATCCAATCTTTACTATTTGCTTTGTGTTGTATTAGCACAAGACAGCTGCAATAATCACATGTGAATTGATAACACTTCATTGGTGAAAGCCAGGAACCAGGGAAACGATGCCACAGAAGGTCCTGGTTAGGTGAATATAGTTGATGGTTTTTCTTACTTTAAACATCTAAAATTTAGCAACAGGAAAGGAAAATTGAGATTATAATTGAGAAGCATCTATAATTAAAATAACTAAAAATAATTTTAAAAAATTATTGTTTTTTGGCATAATCCCACAGCCCGACCAGAAACATCTGTCTAATGCACTAAAATTACTAGTCTAAATATTGTTACATAAACAGATAGTTATCCACTGGTTGGCCAATGTACCTTGTTTTACAGCTGAAATCTGGCGTATTTAGCACTTTTTACTATTCAGCTTTTATCATCCCTGGTGAAGAACATTTTTCAGGACCGTTTTAACTGTGATTAATGCTACAATAATATTGTGCATCTCTTGCAGCTCATTCTTGTTTGAAATGAGAAAAATAACTTAATTGCAAAGCAATTTAAGGTCAAGCTTAAAGAAGTGCTTGATGTGCAAATACTTAGGCACATTAAAGTCTTCTGCTAACTTATTTTACAACTTCTGTACTTATTTCAAGTTAAAAAGTAATGGTATAGCTCATGAGATTCCAGTTACTGATACAAACTAATATTATTGAAAACTACCATACCTAATTATGTGGTGCCCCTGTGACCGGGTAGCCACAGAGGAAAATGCAGCTGGGATTGGTAAATTGGTCACCTCGCACCAACACCTCACACACACACTCCTATCCTGAGCCTAAGTCACTTCATGTCAGGCAAGGGACGGTGGGAGGAGATAAGTGGAGGGTGGAACGTAGTACAGCACCCGGGAAGGAGTGGAGGAGCTGGGGTAAAACTGAGGAACACTAAGTTGGAGGAAGGAAGAGAGAGAGGTTACCGAGAGGAAGGGTCCTTGGAGAAAAGGTTCCCTGGAGGGTGGTGAAGTGGAAAGCTTCCCCAAGCAGAAACCTCCATCAGCTAATCAGTGACTGAGACCAAACTGAGAATAGAGTGGCCCGGCGGCCTGCACCACCGATGGCCGGCCGGAAGAATCAGAGATGATGGTTGGCCCAGCGGGAGACTACCCAGGAGGGACAGCGAGGTCCTTATGCCTTCCCAGTTAAGCGGTAACAGCACGAGAGGACAATGGCAGCCGTCCCTGCGCCAGAGACTCCAGTTACACGCAGACGAGCGACACAGACGCTATTATTGGAATACTCTGCCCCGGTTGTGGTCTGTGCCAGACAGCAGGTTTTGGCGTGGAAAAAGGCGTGAGCCCCGGACAGGCTACAGACAATAAGTGTGAGTTGCTGCATTTTCTCTTGTTGTCCCCATTGCTCCCCTGTATGCGTGAGTTCCCCCTTTGTTATCAATGAACTATGAGATTATGGAGAGTACATAATCCGGACTAATGGTGTATATAGTTTGTGCATTCCTGTGTGCACAATATTGGTTTTAAAACTACTTTTATAGTGTATTTATAATGTGAATTGAACTGTGAATAGACATTTGCACTTGTGACCGCATCACTTAAAAACTCACTGGTGCGGCCGAAGAATCGGTCAGTGTTAGCCCCTGTCACCGCGCCCAGAGCATGCAATGGGTTTTTCTTGTGGTGGGTTCCCGAAGACAGCAAGTAAAGGAGACAATGATGGAACTGAGAACTGTTTCTTTTTGCACTTTTTCAACTTTTTATACCCTACCCCATAGTCAGAATAAGAAAGTTGATTTTTGTTGCGTAACGTTTAAGTCACTAGCTTCCCGTTATGGGAAGAAAAAGAATACTTGTAACCTGTTATAATGTTGTGGTTTAAATGCATAAAAAAAGTAGGCTAATGTGTAACACCGTACCGATGACTAGCATGTGCTAATTTTCGCTCTGGGGAGTGTGCCGTCCCTGCAACCGGGTGGCCACAATTATCTTTATCTCTCATCAATTAAGGTATATACGAAAACAGTGCTCAATTAGATATACTGGAGGTGTTATAAAGTATTGCAATCTGACAAGTAAATCTAGTAGATGAATTATAAGGTATATAAAATTATGTGGCTTCCTTGACACTTTAGAGTAGAAGTCTCAAACTCGGCTGGTTATATGGACCGTACACAAAAAAAAATTAATTTGATGACATTTTTAGTGATACAATATTTTTGATTATATATCTTTTGATATTTTTTTGAACGTTTTTGACGTGTTTTTTATTTTATCTTTATAAATGGAATTCATTGTAGGGTTATGGTGCAGTTTTATAGTTTGGGTCAGTATAGATGTGGCGATAACAAATCTACACTTTCTACTTACTTTAGTTTATACATGAAGCAATCTTTAGTGAAACAATATTTTTTCATGCTTTAGTTAGATTTTTTTAATTTTCCCAAATTTTTTAAATTAGCATCATACAATAATTCTGGCTAACATCTTGTACTATCCCTATTCTGGTCCCCATCTTTTAGTAATGTCCCCATTTTGGTTTCCTTCTTGTAGTAATGCCCCCTCCTGGTCCCTATCTTTTAGTAATGTTCCCATCCTGGTTCCCTTCTAGTAGTAATGTTCCCATCCTGGTTCCCTTCTAGTAGTAGTGTCCCATTCTTGCAGTAATGTTTTCATCCTGTTCCTCTTCTTGTGGTAATGACCCCATCTTGGTCCTCATGCACAGTAAAAACCAACAACCTGGTCTTGATCTCGTAGTAATATCCCCTATTTATAAAACTGTATAAAAAAAACTTTTCCTTGCTGTGTACAGTAGCCAATCATAGAGCAGGCTACATTTTGTATTCTACTCATGGAAGCTGTGATGTAATTGGTTACTATGGGAAATAAAGACAGACTCCTTTCAATGTTTTCATAATTCTGATCTATTATTTCTCCTTTATAGAAGAATACATAGCTAAAGTGACACTTCCTAAATCTGAATGAGTGGGGATACATTAAAAGTACAAAGAAATACATAAAAAATAATTTTACCAAATAACTTTTAGGAGGACTTGGAAAAGTTTTGAATTTTTCATAAAACCGTGCAATGTGTAGAAAGTGCATGTCCTCTCTATACTACTCCACATAACATGTACCCGACAGGACCCCTCCGTGCCGCACCTTTTTCCTGACAGGACCCCCTCCGTGCCGCACGTTTCCTTACAGGACCCCCTCCATGCTGCACAGTACCCGGCAGGATCCCCTCCGTGCTGCACAGTACCCGACAGGATCCCCTCCATGCTTCACAGTACCCAACAGGTCCCCCTCGATGCTCCACAGTACCTGACAGGTCCCCCTCCATGCTCCACAGGACCCGACAGGTCCCCCTCCACGGTACACATTCCCTAACAGGAACCCCTCCATGCTGCACACATTACCTGATGAGGCCCCCTCAATGCTGCACAGGACCCCCTCCATGCTGCACACATTACCTGACAGGGCCCCCTCCGTGCTGCACACATTACCTGACAGGGCCGCCTCCATGCTGCACACATTACCTGATAGGGCCCCCTCCATGCTGCACGGTACCCCCTCCATGCTGCTCACATTACCTGACAGGGCCCCCTCCATGCTGCACACATTACCTGACAGAGCCCCCTCCATGCTGCACAGTACCCCCCCCATGCTGCACACATTACCTAACAGGGCCCCCTCCATGCTGCACAGTACCCCCTCCAAGCTGCTCACATTACCTGACAGGGCCCCCTCCATGCTGCACACATTACCTGACAGGGCCCCCTCCATGATGCACAGTACCCCTTCCATGCTGCTCACTATTCCTGACAGGGCCTCCTCCATGCTGCACAGATTACCTGACAGGATCCCCTCCGTGCTGCACAGTACCCCCTCCATGCTGCTCACATTACCTGACAGGGCCCCCTCCTTGCTGCACAGTACCCCCTCCATGCTGCTCACATTACCTGACAGGGCCCCCTCCATGCTGCACAGTACCCCTTCCATGCTGCTCACTATTCCTGACAGGGCTTCCTCCATGCTGCACAGATTACCTGACAGGATCCCCTCCGTGCTGCACAGTACCCCCTCCATGCTGCTCACATTACCTGACAGGGCCCCCTCCATGCTGCACAGTACCCCCTCCATGCTGCTCACATTACCTGACAGGGCCCCCTGCATGCTGCACACATTACCTGACAGGGCCCCCTCCATGCTGCACAGTACCCCCTCCATGCTGCTCACATTACCTGACAGGGCCCCCTCCATGCTGCACAGTACCCCTTCCATGCTTCTCACTATACCTGACAGGGCCCCCTCCATGCTGCACACATTACCTGACAGGGCCCCCTCCATGCTGCACAGTACCCCCTCCATGCTGCTCACATTACCTGACAGGGCCCCCTCCATGCTGCACACATTACCTGTAATAGAAAGAAAAAAAACACTCTGCATCTTGCTTGATAAAGACTTTGCATTTCTTTATTTAAAGACATTCAGAGACCTTGCATTCTCGGCAAACTAGTCACAGTAGTTATATATATTGTATTTACTTTTGTACACCTTCCCGCTCCTTCCCCTTCTTTCCCGTACTTTTCCCTCAGTTGTATTAAAAGTGCATTTGTTTAACACTCTGTGTTCCGTGCAGTCCTTGCGTATACTGTCACCTGTGGGCTATTACACTTGGCGTAGTCGGCAGGATACGCAGGCTGGTACTGAACAATGGAAGGACAGAGGGATGTTCTTGATGGAAATGTTCCAATACAACCTGATGGGGGAATACCAGCAAAGCAACTGTCCCTGGGTGTTATGCTGACCCATATACCAAAATTTACTGGCAACAATGTACCTCTCCACGACTGGGCGCAGAGAGTGAGGCATGTTGAAAGTAGCAGGAGTAACTGCAGAAAACCAAGGGGAGTGTAATATGATTACTGGTACCGTACATGATGGGAGATATGTTTCCGCCAGGTTGATGAACTCTGTTATGTGAGCTGGGGCTGATTCAGCATGTTCCTCCCTCCCTGAGGTGTGGTCAGAGAAGTTAAATGATCACCTCTGGTTTTTTATTCTGTGGTGTGTGAGTTTAGAGTGGAGGAGAGCAGTGTGCAACTCTGAGCCTAAGAAGCTGATCCCCAGTTTGGTTGTTTTTCATATGGTTTATGACAGAAATAAACCTGACATTTACCCGGCAAGGCTTCCTGTGTCTACCTGGAATTGGCAGCCCGTGAGTGGCTCTATCACAAATGGTGGAGAATGCGGGCATAGACCCCCAGGAAGCGCCTGGATTCACTACAAACGACCTGTATGTCCTGGGTGAAGGCAGCCACAAGCCTGCAAACACAGTCAGACGGCATGGAGGACCTGATTAAGCACTTGGTGCAGATCCAACAGCAACAGCAGCAGCAGCAACACCAACAACAGCTTGCGCAACAGGAAACAAATCAACTCTTGATTCAGCAGTTGCAGCAGCAGCGGGAGCAGCAACAGGAACTCCTGACTGAGCTAGTCTGTGCAAGAGCAGCTGGCCCGTCTCCAGGTCCAGATGAGGATTCCGGCGTCAGGAAGGCGGTAAGACGGGCGCTCCAAAAGATGACCCCGGGGGATGATGTTGAAGCCTTTTTGACAATTTTTGAGAGGGTCGCAGAGCGAGAAAAGCTGCCACCGGCACAGTGGGCGGAGGTGTTGGCGCCATTTTTAACGGGAGAGCCCCAAAAAGCTTACCATGACCTGGCTTTACAGGACGCTCGTGAGTATGGGAAGCTAAAAACTGAGATTTTAGCACGTCTGGGTGTGACTATGACTGTTAGAGCTCAGCGGGTCCATCAATGGGCCTATCATGGCAACAAACCCCCTCGCTCCCAGATGTTTGACTTGCTACATCTCGTGCAAAAATGGCTGCAGCCAGAAACCTCCACACCAGCACAAATGGTGGAGCGGGTGGTAATGGACAGATTTGTGCATGCCCTCCCAAAGCCAGTGCAAACCTGGGTTGCTCAGGGTGACCCCCAGAATGCCGATGACCTAGTGGGACTGGTGGAGAGGTACCAGGTGGTGGAGAGTACCCAAGGGAAGCCAGGGGACTTGCCAACTAAATATTGGGGGCTACAAACCGCGTCCGACACCCAAAGGAAGGGTAATAGAGCCACGGGTGGAGGGAGCCCGAGGTCACAAGGGGCAAGTGGAGGCGTAACAAAATCTCCAGCTGGTCCGTTAATCTGTTGGAGGTGTCAAGGCCCTGGTCATGTAGCCGCACGTTGTCCCCTGACTACTGAGCAAATGGACTGTAGCCTGGGTCGGCGCTCCTCATATTATGCTTACCCAGTCTGCAGCATTGACAGGGAACCCAGAGAGGGCCCGCAGGCATGTCTTGTGGAAGTGAATGGGGCCCGAGTAACGGGACTCTTGGACTCCGGAAGTTTGGTGACCCTGGTGAGGGCCACACTTCCCCATCGACTGATACCAGGAAAAAAGGTGGGTGTCCGCTGTATCCATGGAGATGCCAAGAACTACCCCATTGCCATTGTGACCATAAAAACAAACTGCGGGACTAAGTCACATGAAGTTGGGGTGGTGGAAAACTTATTGCACCCGGTGATAATCGGACGGGACTTTACTTTGTTTTGGGACTTGTGGGTAAAGGGGGCGGTATCGAAGGGTCCTGGTGAAGGACAGGCAGCCCAGCCAGAGACAGTGCCGCTGCAGGAGGCAGATGAGTTTCCCCTGGGAGTGCTGCTTGGTGACGACGATGAGCCGGAGTCCCATGAAGCCGACTTCCCGGAGTTGATGACATCCAGCGGGAATTTTGGGACTGCTCAAATGAGGGACTTGACCCTGAAAGGGGCCTTTGAAAATGTGACTGTTATAAACGGAGTTGCCCAGGAGCCGGGGGCTGACACCAGGTTCCCTCACTTTGCAGTAAATAGAGAGTTGCTATATCGGGTTACCCAGGTGAGAGGTGAGGTAATAGAACAGCTGTTGGTTCCAGGGCCCTATAAACGCAAAGTATTAGACATGGCCCATTCTCATGTCCTGGGTGGTCACCTAGGGGTAGATAAGACCCAGGAGCGGATCCTTCAGAGGTTCTATTGGCATGGGTGTCATCGGGAGATTGTAGACTATTGTAGGTCGTGTCCCACCTGCCAGTTGACCGCCCCCGTTGCTCACTTCCGAAGTCCGCTAGTGCCATTACCAATTATAGAAGTGCCCTTTAATCTAATTGCCATGGATCTGGTGGGCCCCCTGGTCAAGTCTGCAAGAGGCCACCAGTACATCTTAGTAGTCCTGGACTATGCGACTCGGTACCCGGAGGCGATACCTTTGAGAAATTCCTCTGCTAAAACTATAGCCCGAGAATTGGTGCACGTCTTTTCAAGAACGGGACTTCCAAAAGAGATCCTGACAGATCAAGGAACCCCCTTTATGTCCAAGATTATGAGGGAACTGTGTAAAGCACTACAGATAACCCAATTGAAAACCTCAGTGTACCATCCGCAGACAGACGGTCTCGTGGAGAGATTCAACAAAACGTTGAAGTCCATGCTGAAGAAGGTGGTCGAGAAAGACGGTCGAGACTGGGACGGTCTCCTCCCATATCTGATGTTCTCTATCAGGGAGGTTCCCCAGGCCTCAACGGGATTTTCTCCATTTGAACTCTTGTATGGTCGTCATCCTCGAGGTCTCTTGGATATAGCAAAAGAGACGTGGGAAGCGGAGGTCACCCCCCACCGTAGTGTCGTGGAGCATGTAGCTCAGATGCAGGCGAGAATCGCCGAGGTGATGCCCATCGTTAGAGACAATTTGCTCCGAGCGCAAGAGGCGCAAGCAAGGGTGTACAACCGCTCTGCAAGGGTGAGACAGTTCAGTCCTGGTGATCGTGTACTTGTATTGATCCCTACAGTCGAAAGTAAATTCCTCGCCAAGTGGCAAGGGCCTTATGAAGTGGTCGACAAAGTGGGCAAGGTGAACTATAAAATTCACCAACCTGGAAGAAGGAAGCCTTATCAGGTATACCACGTCAACCTGCTGAAGCCATGGCGGGATAGAGACCCTATGGAAACCCCCTGTCTGGTGGGGAAGATGGAGGCCGACATCGAAGAGGTCACAGTGGCGGACACACTGTCGAGGGCTCAAAAGCAACAGTGTCAAGAGTTGCTTCATCGGAACAGGGATCTCTTCACAGACCTGCCGGGATGTACCCAGGTTGGGGAACACGACATCCTGACTGAACCCCACGTGAGGGTTAACCTGAAGCCGTACCGGATCCCTGAAGCTCGTCGAGAAGTGATCTCGAAGGAGGTGACAAGAATGTTGAATCTCGGTGTTATCGAAGAATCAAAGAGTGGCTGGTCCAGTCCCATCGTACTGGTGCCGAAACCGGACGGATCATGGCGGTTTTGTAATGACTATCGCAAGTTGAACGAAGTCTCCAAGTTTGACGCCTATCCGATGTCTCGAGTCGATGAGCTCATCGAGAGGCTAGGACCAGCAAGGTACATCACCACCCTTGACCTAACAAAAGGATACTGGCAGATACCTATGTCACAGAGTGCCAAGGAGAAGACGGCCTTTTCTACACCTGATGGTTGTTTCCAGTATACACGGATGCCATTCGGGCTTCAGGGAGCCCCGGCCACCTTCCAGAGGGCCATGGACCGAATCCTAGCCCCCCATAAGAGGTACGCTGCAGCTTATTTGGACGACATAGTGATCTTTACCTCGGACTGGGAAAGTCACCTGCAGAAGGTCCAGAGGGTGCTGGAGGCACTGAGAACCGCGGCGTTCACAATTAACCCGAAGAAGTGCGCCATCGGGAAGGAGGAGGCAAGGTATTTGGGTTATGTTGTCGGTAGAGGCCAGATCAAGCCGCAACTAAATAAAGTGGAGGCAATCCAGAGTTGGCCACAACCCCTCTCTAAAAAGCAAGTCAGAGCCTTCCTGGGACTTGTCGGATATTACCGGCGATTCATCCCGAACTTTGCTGTGAAAGCCGCTCCCTTGACTGATCTCCTTAAGGGCACGAAGTCCTCCATGGCCAAGTGGACTTCGGAAGCTGAGACGGCTTTCCAGGACTTAAAGTCAGCTCTGTGTAACAGTCCAGTCCTAATAGCACCAGATTTCAGCAGGGAGTTTGTACTCCAGACTGACGCGTCAGAGGTCGGGCTAGGAGCTGTCCTGTCCCAGGTAGTACATGGGGAGGAACATCCAATCCTGTACCTTAGTAGAAAGTTGTCGTCCTGTGAAAAAAAACTATGCTATTGTAGAAAAGGAGTGTTTGGCCATCAAATGGGCGGTGGACACTTTACGGTATTACCTCCTAGGGCGCCAGTTTAGGCTGGTGTCAGATCATGCGCCCCTGACGTGGCTGAGGGACAGACGGGGAAAGAATGCCAGAGTGACCCGCTGGTTTTTGGCTCTTCAAGATTTCACTTTCCACGTTGAGCACAGGCCCGGGAAATTCCATGGGAATGCAGATGCCCTGTCTAGGTTCCCCTGTTTGGTGTCCGATGGTGCCCAAACCTCCGGCTTTGGGCAGAGGGGGGGAATGTGTAATATGATTACTGGTACCGTACGTGATGGGAGATATGTTTACGCCAGGTTGATGAACTCTGTTATGTGAGCTGGGGCTGATTCAGCATGTTCCTCCCTCCCTGAGGTGTGGTCAGAGAAGTTAAATGATCACCTCTGTTTTTTTTTCTGTGGTGTGTGAGTTTAGAGTGGAGGAGAGCAGTGTGCAACTCTGAGCCTAAGAAGCTGATCCCCAGTTTGGTTGTTTTTCATATGGTTTATGACAGAAATAAACCTGACATTTACCCGGCAAGGCTTCCTGTGTCTACCTGGAATTGGCAGCCCGTGAGTGGCTCTATCACAGGAGATACTGTTGATTGCCCTTGAGGGCCATGCTCAAGAGACTGTTTTATTGCGCCCTGAGAGTGAAAGAAAGACGTTAGAACAGGTGGTGAAGATTCTGGAGAGGGTGTATGGCGGCAAGCCAGAAGCAGGTGATTTGCAGGCACAACTGTTCTACCGGCTGCAGGGTGAAGAGGAAGGCTTGCCACAGTATGCAAATGCCCTCCAGAGAATAATGAGACCAATGCTTACAGCAGAGGCAGAGCTAGCACAAACCCCTGGTTACGCTGACCGCACCCTGCGAGATCAATTCCTCAGAGGATTACATAACCCCAAGATCAGAAGTGCTCTCTGTGAACGGCTCAGGGTGGAAAAAAAATTAACTTTTCAGGAAGTACTGGAAGAAGCAGTCTCCCGCACACAAGCTGAAAATTGCGACCCTCAGAACGCGGGGGGAGAACTTTGTGCTCATAGGTTAGTCCCGAGTGAAACCGAGAACCAAGCCAGCTTGAAGCTAAAGTGGATCAGTTACAAGAGACTGTTACCGCTCTACAAGAGTTGCTGAAGAATATGCAAGCCCCGGCGTCAGAAGTACAAACGGCAGCACCGTGGCCGGGTACCCGCATGTATACCTATCGAGAAGAGAGGGGACAGATCAAGCAGAGACGATCCAGACTCGCTAGAGACTACCTATGCTGGAACTGTGGAAATCGGGACCATATATCACGGCACTGCCCGAAGAGGAGGATGTCTCAAGAAAGACCGCCGTTAAACTAGTACCTCCCTCTATGGTCGGGCACATGGAGGGGGGGCCAACTGAGCTTAGAGAAAACAACCGCCCTGAAGATATAGCAGCCAGCACGCCAACGATCACGGCCGAATTTGAAGGGAAAGCAGTAAGATGCCTGATGGATACTTGGTCTCAAGTGACCACCATGCCAGAACAGTTCTTCTATCAACACTTTGGACAAACTGTATCCATTGATAAAAGGACACATATCAGACTGAGGGCTGCGAATAATCTTCCCATTCCTGTTGTAGGGGCGTGTGGATGAACGTACGTGCATGTGGTCAGAACTTAGGCCAAAAAGGGATTGTGTTAACGGAAGGCCGGTATGACAGAGAAGTGCCGGCTATCGTGGGCATGAACATCCTGAAGGAACTAGACCAGTTGCTCTTCAACAAAGAAGGCTGTGATTACTGGAAAATGACTGCTGCTAACAGGCCTGCTCAAAAGGTCTTCCAACACCTTATCCGTGCCAGGGGGTTGTGGAGGAATGGTGGGAGCCGCTACCCAGTGGGGAGGGTTCGAGTCCCAAGACAGACAACAATTACTCTACCTCCAAATCGGGAGACAGTCCTCACCTTGCCAGTCGAGGCCCATCGTATGCTCGAGGGGATGGAGGTGTTGGTAGAACCTTACCGCGGTGAAGAGAACGGAGACGAACCGTTGGTGGCTCGCACTTTAGCAACAGTAAGAAATGGAAGAGTCCCTTTCCGTTACGTGAACACCGGTGAACAGGCCTACACCATGACCTCGGGAGTTGTTCTGGCTCATGTCTACCTGGCGCCTGAAGAGGTAGCGAACGCAGAATTGATTGAATTGAAGCCCATGACAGGGGAGACCTGGACTTTGGTTGTTTCTATAGAGAGAGAAGAGAAGCCCACTGATCAGTGGAACAGTCAAGTTATCCTAGGACAGATGGAAGTGGACCTGACCCCCTTCGCTTCAGAGCAAGCCCAGGCCATAGAAGACTTCATCTGGGAGAATTAACCACGTTCTCTCGTCACGCAGAAGACATTGGCTGTACTGACAAGATCCAGCATGAAATACCCACGGGAGATGCACCACCGATCAGAGAAAGGTACAGACAAATACACCCAAAATATTACCAAGAAGTGAAAGAGCTCTTGGCAAAGATGCTGAAGAGCGGGGTGATAAGAGAGAGTCAGAGTCCATGGGCTGCCCCAATCGTGCTGGTGAAGAAAAGGATGGGTCTACTCGCTTCTGTGTTGACTACCGCAAGCTTAATGGATGCACTGTTCGTGATTCCTATGGTACAGTCCAGGAGATGGATGGGTGGGGTCTCCAGAAGGAGAAGAGAGACAACTTCCACGTGTGTTGCAGAGAGAGACATAGACCTAAAGAGACTGGATGTGGAGTGAGGAGCCAGACGGCACGAGCAAGGCAGAGATCCAGGACAAAGTCTGAACTCGAGAGACACCTGTCAGCGAATTACGGGCCCCAGCGGCAACGAGGTACCTCGCAGTAAATCTTGCAGTAAAACTCGCAGTAAAGTGTGCACACTGTTTTAGTTAGGGACAGATAGGAAAAGACTCTGCAGTTCGATATACAAGTAATAGAAAGAAAACAAACACTCTGCGTGTTGCTTGATAAAGACTTTGCATTTCTTTATTTAAAGACATTCAGAGACCTTGCATTCTCGGCAAACTAGTCACAGTGGTTATATATATTGTATTTACTTTTGCACACCTTCCCGCTCCTTCCCCGCACTTTTCCCCCAGTTGTATTAAAAGTGCATTTGTTTAACACTCTGTGTTCCATGCAGTCCTTGCGTATGCCGTCACCTGTGGGCTATTACAGTTGTATGTGGTAGGTCATTGTCATGCTGGAAGACCCAGCCACGACCCATTTTTAATGTCCTAGTGAAGGGAATAAAGTTGTCACTCAGGATTTTACAGTACATGGCTACATCCATTGTCCAATTGATGTGGTGAAGTAGTCCTGTGCTATTAGCAGAGAAACACCCCCAAAACATAATGTTTCCACCGCCATGCTTGACAGTGGGGATGGTGTTCTATGGGTCATAGGCAGCATTTCTCTTCCTTGAAACAAGGCATATAGTTAATGTCAAAGAGGAAAATCTTTGTCTCATCTGACCACAGCATCTTCGCCCTATCACTCTCAGAATCACCAAGGTGTTCATTGACAAACCTCAGATGGGCCCAGCTGAGTTGAGATTATTAACAAGTTTCCCCCGTGTTGTTTTAGGCTGATCTCTCATTTTCCTCATGTTCCTGAATACCCCACAAGGTGAGATTTTGCATGGAGCCCCAGATCTATGACAATTGACATTCATTTTGTATTTATTCCATTTTCTTAATATTGCACCTTCAGTTGTCTCCTTCTCACCCCAGAGTCTTACTTATGGTTTTGTAGCCCATTCCAACCTTGTGCAGGTCTAGGATCTTATCCCTGATATCCTTAGAAAGGTCTTTGGTCTTGCCCATGTTGTAGAGGTTAGAGTCTGACTGATTAATTAAGTGTGTGAACAGGAGTCTTTTATACAGGTGATTTAAAGGCCCCTTTACACGCTGAGACTTTCCAGCGATCGCACCAGCGATCCGACCTGGCCGGGATCGCTGGTAAGTCTCTATGCAGTCGCTGGTGAGCTGTCAAACGGGCAGACTCACCAGTGACCAGTCAGCAGCGACATCGCTGGTAACCAGGATAAACACCAGGTAATTAAGCAGCGTGCTCTGCTTATTTACCCGGTGTTTACCCTGGTTACCAGCGTCCTCCCACTTACAGGCTAGTCTAAGAGGGAGGACGCTTGTAACCAGGGTAAACACCGGGTAACTAAGCGGAGTGCACTGCTTAATTACCTAGTGTTTACCCTGGTTACCAGTGACCAGCATCTAATGTGCGGCGCTGGGCGTTGGCTGGGAGGTCGCTGATCGTTGGTCTCTCGTTGTCACACACAGTGATGCATGCTGACCAGTGGGAGACTAAGGACCAAAAAATGGTCCTGAACGGTTTATAGCGATCAGCGACCTCACAGCAGGGGCCAGGTCGCTGATGCGTGTCACACACTGCAACATTGCTGGAGAGTGAGGCTCTGACATCTTTGAGTGACATCGCTGTGACATTTCAGTGATATTGCTAGCGATGTTGCAGTGTGTGAAGTACCCTTAAGAGAAGTAACGAGTTGATTAGGAGAATTTAAGACAGCTGTCTTTAATGCACGTAACAAGTTGATTAGGATTGTCTAACTTCAAAATGCAAATACATTTACCGTATATACTCATGTATAAGCTGAGTTTTTCAGCCCAAAAATTGGGCTGAAAAGTCCCCCCCTCGGCATATATGCGAGTCATCGGTATACAGCCCCCGGAGGAGCACAATGGCGGCGGGACAGCAACAGGGATAAGTATAATGATCTATTCCTTTACAGGTTTGCGGCAGCAAGGGGGGGGCCTGTATACCGACGGGGGGCGGGCTGCTGTATAATACCACTGGGGCTGCTGCTGTATACTACCAATGGGGCTGCTGCTGTATACTACCACTGGGGCTGCTGTATATACCTCTGGGGCTGCTGTATACTACCACTGGGGCTGCTGCTGTATATACCACTGGGGCTGCTGCTGTATACTACCACTGGGGCTGCTGCTGTATACTACCACTGGGGCTGCTGTATATACCTCTGGGGCTGCTGTATACTACCACTGGGGCTGATGCTGTATATACCACTGGGGCTGCTGCTGTATACTCCCACTGGGGCTGCTGCTGTATACTACCACTGGGGCTGCTGTATATATCTCTGGGGCTGCTGTATACTACCACTGGGGCTGCTGCTGTATATACCACTGGGGCTGCTGCTGTATACTACCACTGGGGCTGCTGCTGTATATACCACTGGGGAGGCTGTATATACCTCTGGGGCTGCTGTATACTACCACTGGGGCTGCTGTATATACCTCTGGGGCTGCTGTATACTACCACTGGGGCTGCTGTATATACCTCTGGGGATGCTGTATACTACCACTGGGGCTGCTGCTGTATATACCACTGGGGCTGCTGCTGTATACTACCACTGGGGCTGCTGCTGTATATACCACTGGGGAGGCTGCTGTAACACTGCTGGGGCCTGTATATACCACTGGGGAGGCTGCTGTATACCACACTGCTGGGGGATGTATGCCTGTGCTGGGGTCCACCCTCGGCTTATACACAAGTCAATAGGTTTTCCCAGGTTTTGAGGGCAAAAGTAGGGGGGTCGGCTTATACACGGGTCAGCTTATACACGAGTATATACGGTATATAATTTAGACTTAGTGATTTTCTAGATTTTATTTTTGATATTCTATCTCTCACTGTTAAAATTAACTTACACTTAAAATTTTCTGGTAGGTTAGTAGAGTGGTGAAACAAGCTCAGTTTTTGACAGAGTTGGCCACGAGATCTTGAGGAACTGTGGCCAATTCCTGGCACATCCACCGAGAAGGCTGCCGTACTAGGGCCAGGCGACACGGCAAGTCGCCCAGCAAAGGCCCGTGGCTGCTAAATTGAGGCTCTGTGCACGGAGGCACATGCAGGAATGAGGAGTGCAGACAGCGCTGAGAGAGAGAGGCCTGTGAGGAAAGGCACAGGAAAAGGGGTGAATTGGACAAGCCATCCTGGTTGCTAAAGACTACCCAGACCGCCACTGTAGTTGAGCTGTAATTGTGTTGCATGTGGAAGAGAGCTCCTTAAACTGGGTTTGGAACTCAGCTTTGTGTCAGACTGTTCAATTAGCACCTGAGGAGTGGTAGACTGAAGCGCCACTCTGGCAACCGGAGCCTGTCTGAGAGTAGTCCTGATCCTGCCCTGTAGCCAGCTCAGCCCCGCTGGCTCTCCAGTACCCCATTTCCCTTCCACTCCGGATGCCCAGGGACCCACTCTTCCTGTGGGAGTAAAACCACCACAGTTGCAACTCCATCATACCCAGAGGTCCAGGTCCTCAGCAGCGGCCCCTATTGGCCACCTTCCACGGGTGGCATCACGATAAACTCTCTTTATTCTTATTTTTTTTGCTTTCTATTTTTCCATTGTTTCCTTATTCCCCCCTCTTTTTTTAGTGACCGCCCACCAGGGACCACGGACCAGGTCACGCCACCGTGACATCCCACAACCCCGATGATGTTGAGAGGGCCCAGATCCAAGTACCCCCATGGCCCCCACTGGGGTGAGTCAAACTAACAAAAGATAATATTGTCTGCTCTTACTCTTTATGGCTTTGCAGCAGAGGGCCTCCAGAAGGGACCTCAGATCCACGGCAAGTGACTCCGGATGTGCAGCCGCTTGTAAGACTCCGCCAGCAAATACAGGAGGAGAGACGTTCCGAAATCAACGTATGGGAAGAAACAGCGGCACTCCACGTCTACTTCTTACCAAAGCGTGTATTGTGGATTAAAATTACAGCATCAGGGAGGCACTGGGTATATGGAGTGACAGACTGTTTCACATTAATATTAACAATCAGGCATTTCCATCTACAAGTCATTTACAATGCAACAAATGTCTATTTTTATATTTGTCATTTTAATTGAAACATTTTTTTTTATTTAAATCAAGCAAATGTCTCATTGACACTTCAACTGGAGTGTAAAATGTACAGTAAGTAAGGATTCCCTTTCAGAAACTCTTGAAACACTCTTGAAAGACCCTCATCTCGGTCTATCACCCCACCCATTCTCTACGCTCTGGAAGCGACTTTAGACTAACTTCTGCTTTGATAAATCCAAAGCCTGCAGCACCCACAATAAATGAGGCTCAATCAAACCTCCATTGTGGTGCCCGTCTTACCAGGGAGTCACAAATACAGACAAAACATCAAATCTTAAAAATTACTTACACCTGTACTTTGTGTCACCCCCACCTCATTGTTAGACTGTAAGCTCTTATGAGCAGGGCCATCATTATTTTGCTTAAATTATTCAATTCTTTGTTGACTGTTAGTTATGACTGTTTGTATATGAACCTCTAAATTGTAAAGCGCTGCGGAATATGTTGGCGATATAAATAAAGATTATTATAACAGTTAATGTTACAGTGGGAAAAGGGTAGGGAAAGGCAGCTCACCGACAGCTGTGACATAAAGTGATAAGAAACATTATTTAATACAATACTACAGAGTATGAAAAAATGCAGAAACATTTACATTAAAAACCTGTGTGAATATAACAAAAAAAACATCATTTTGCAATACTAGTTCTTAAAATGAGACATGTATATTTGCATTTTTTTTTGTTATATTTACACAGTTTTTTAATGTAAATGTTTCTGCATTTTTTCATACTCTGTAGTATTGTATTAAATAATGTTTCTTATCACTTTATGTCACAGCTGTGCACAGGGGGTGGGACTGAATGTGTATTTTGTGAGGACCCACCCTTGTAACACTATGCCATGATTAAGACTGTGTAAGTCGAAACATGTTGGCTTGATGCACACACCGCTGTTTTATGGAGGTTTTGTATAGCGAATAAATAAGCATTCCGGAAATTCTCCGCTGGATCTTTTTCCTCATTCTGATTATCGTGCCCGATACCAGGGCAGTTTCCGTGTGGATTATAACTCCAGGACGTGACAGAACGGAATCTTACCGGTGAGCTGCCTTTCCCTACCCTTTTCCCACTATAACATTGATTACCTGGTTGGCGTGCTCCTGGGAAGTGGACATAAATACCACGTATAATTATGACACAACCTGTTGCGGAGTCGCATTATACAACTATGATGTCAAGTTCGAATAGACTGACAAAATTTGCCTCCATATTTGATACTGCTGGGGATACAAACAGTGCACCAGTAGGCGGTGACCTACAGAGAATCATGTCTCAATTGGAACAAAAATTGCTTAAAGAAATGAAACTATGGTGGGATTCCACCTCCCTGAAATCTTACATTAGTAAGAATATGGTTCCAAGAGGCCTTCGCATCCGAAAAAACCCTACATTTGTATATACACAGGAATTCCTTGCTACATGGAATGAAGTGTTATCTAAAAGTTCATTGCAGCTGATGCAACTGATTGTGGAGCATGAAGACCAGGAACTTTTAAGGGTTAAATCGGAGATTGAGGAGTTAAACACTGCCCTGGAACCATATAGAGATAAACCTGAATACACCTCTATGAAGGAGAAAATGCTTGCAGCATTAGAAAAAGCTGAGAATGGGATTGCTGAAATTAAAAAGAAAAAATTTCAAAGAGACACCATGGATTATTCCACTGGACAAGTATACTCCTGGCATCAACAACGAAGAAAAAAATCGATTCTCAAAAAGCCAAATGAGAAAAAGAACAGAAAAAGAACTGTAAGCTTTGCTAGCCAAGACACATCTTCATTTTCAGCCTTCACTTCCACCTCGGCCTCTGCGCTGATTCCATCAAGCAGCACTCCTGTGCGTTCCACATCAAAAAACACAGAAGGGGCGGGAGGAGGCACCGAAGAGTTAAGGTACAATCTGAGGTCGAGGTTCTGAATCTACCAGTATGGAATCTCTCGAGTTATATACTATCAGAGACACAAATTTCCCTGCTATCAAAGGGACTGGGATTTTCACCAGTTAAAAAATTTGATGTTTTTTCTACCTTACTCGATGTAAATCGTTTTTGCCGTAATCTAACACTTAAATGTCATTTCTTTAATGATACAGTGTCTAATGTTGAACCTGTCACAAATATTGACTCTATGGTTGAATAAGAGATTCCTAACTTTAAGGAATTAAAAACAGTAAGTACATTGAGAAATTTGACTACTGATTTAACCATAGACGATCCTATTAAGATCCACATGAACAATCCAGGCTTTTACCCCATAAAATCCAGACCTGAAGTTCTAGACATTTTCCAAGACTTGGTAGAGAAGGACCTAGTAGACCTGAATCTTACATGTAATCCTGCACCAGATAATCTGACATTTTTGGAGAAAACCGCACTGAAAGAACTAAAGGAAAATGTTGATTTAACAATACGAATGTCTGATAAGGGTGGAGTGGTTACTGTAATTGATTCAGGATTGTATAAGAAAATCGTGTTGGAAGATCTGAATAACATTGCGATCTATACCAGACTACCCAATAATCCTACAATAGAGTATAACAACCTGTTGGAATCTTTACTACATGAGGGGTTTTGCATGGGGGTTTTGGATAAAAAAAACTGAGGAGTTCTTATTTGTGGAGCACCCAATTGTTCCTATTTACCATTGTCTCCCAAAAATACACAAAAACATATTCCCCCCACCATGTCGCCCAATCATTGCTAGTATCGGTTCGTTAGGAGAAAAATTGGGATCATGGGTAGATCAACAATTACAGCCTATAGTCCGAAATTTACCAGGTTTTATTAAAGACACTAAATCTGTAGTCGCAACCTTTGCTGAATTTCAGTGGAAACCAGGATATATGTGGTTAAGTTGTGATGTAGTTGGTCTCTACCCATCAATTGCGCACAATGTTGCAATGAAATGCCTGGAGACTAATCTAGAAAAATACAGCAGGTATGATCAACCTGTTCAAGACTTTATACTTATGGCGGTGGATTTTCTGCTGCGACATAACTACTTCTCCTTTGACAATGTTTTTTACCTGCAGAACCGTGGAGTGAGCATGGGGGCAAAATTCTCCCCCACCCTAGCTAATATCGTAATGGGAATATGGGAGGAATTATACATCTTCAATGAAAATAACCCCTTCCATACCAGTATAATATGGTACACACGATTTATTGATGATACCTTGTTGGTATGGGGGGGTTCCCATGACTCGCTCCATGATTTAGTTAGGTATTTAAACGTGAATGATTTCAATCTAAAATTTACACATTTTTGCAATGTGCATAGAATACAGTTTTTGGATGTCACTTTAAAGGGTTATATTGTAACGGGAGAGGTGGCAGTGTCGCCGTACAGGAAGCCTACAGCACTAATTCTATATTAAATGCTACATCATGTCACCCCCAGCATGTCATTAAAAACATTCCAGTGGGAGAGCTGATCAGAGCTAAGAGGAACTGCTCTGACCAGCAACAGTTCAGAAAGGAATCCAGGCAAATTGTCAACAGACTAGCAAACCGAGGTTATCCTAAAAATTATTTGCTTAGAGCCGAGAGGATAGTAGACCGCATCAAAAGAGAGGACTTGATTGTGGGTAGAAATAAAGTGACGAAAAAACGTCATAATTTTATCCCGTTTGTAACCATCTATAGTCCACAGTACAATGCCATCACTAATATCATTAAGAAATACTTACCTATCCTAAACAGGGATCAAAAACTATCCCAAATTTTGCAGGGTTCAGACATACGGTTTAGTGCCAGAAAAGCCCCAACCCTCGGCTCAGTACTTTCCCCGAGCCTATTTTTAACAACATCCCCCAAAAAAAGTGATACATGGTTAGCATTAAATGTTTTTTTCAGATGTGGACACAACAAATGCACTGCTTGCACCCATGTGCTGAAAAATGACAGGTTTGTGTCTTATCATAATGGCAGCACACATATAATAAAGTCATTTATGAATTGCTGCACTAAGAACGTTGTTTATCTAATTGAATGCACTACCTGCCAGGTACAGTACGTTGGGTGCACTTCAGGTGAGCTAAAAAGAAGAATATGTAGACACCTATCAGATGTAACTAATCAATCAGTACTGAACATTTCAGCAGTGTCTAAACATTTCCTAAGGGAACATAATGGAGACACCAGTACCCTCAGGTTTCAGGGGATTGATAAGATAAATAGGCATCCGAGAGGTGGTGACATGAGGCGGTTATTGCTACAGAAAGAATCGCATTGGATTTTTCATCTGGGAACAAGGGTTCCGCATGGACTTAATGTAAGACAGGACATCATTTTGCAATACTAGTTCTTAAAATGAGACATGTATATTTGCATGAGTTTTTTTTTTGTTATATTCACACATGTTTTTAATGTAAATGTTTCTGCATTTTTTCATACTCTGTAGTATTGTATTAAATAATGTTTCTTATCACTTTATGTCACAGCTGTGCACAGGGGGTGGGACTGAATGTGTATTTAGTGAGGACCCACCCTTGTAACACTATGCCATGATTAAGACTATGTAAGTCGAAACATGTTGGCTTGATTCACACCCCGCTGTTTTATGGAGGTTTTGTATAGCGAATAAATAAGCATTCCGGAAATTCTCCGCTGGATCTTTTTCCTCATTCTGATTATAACAGTTACACACAGCAAATAAGATCATTATGCTGGATTTTGTATTAAATCACTAGTTGGACACTTCCAAAGCATCTAGGACTGCATAATATATAAGCGAATAATTCGTGCAGAGCCCAGTAGGGTGGCCTTTTGCAGCTGACAGATTGTTATTTTGTCAACTCCAATTGTTTTCAAGTGCTGGCCAAGGTTTTTAGGCACAGCACCCATGTGCTGATTACCACTGGGACTACCATCACTGGCTTGGGCCAGAGTCTTTGCAGTTCGCTCTTTAAATCCTCATATCATGTCAGTTTTTCCAATTGCTTCTCCTCAATCCTGCTGTCGCCTGGTATTGCAACATCGACATTCCACACTTCCTTTTTTGTTCCAATGGTAAGGTCCGGAGTATTGTGTTCCAAGACTTTATCAGTCTGAATTCGGAAGTCCCATAGTAGTTTTGCATGTTCATTTTCAATAACCTTTTCAGGTTTATGATCCCACCAGATCTTTATGACAGGAAGATGGTAATTGTGGCACAAGTTCCAGTGAATCATCTGAGCAACTGTATTATGCCTTTTCTTGTAGTCTGTCTGCGCCATCTTCTTGCAGCAGCTCAGTATATGATGCATTGTTTCATCTGATTCCCTGCACAGTCGACATTTGGGGTCTGAAGTTGATTTTTCAATCCTGGCTTTAATCACATTTGTGCAGATCACTTGCTCTTGGGCTGCTAGACTTAAGCTCTCTGTTTCCTTTTTCAATGTTCCGTTAGTAAGCCACAACCAGGTCTTTTCCTTGTCGACTTTACCCTTGATTTTCTCTAGGAATTGTCCATGCAGAGCTTTCTTTTGCCAGTTTTCTTTCCTGATATGTACTGCGTTTTTACGGTATTCTTTTTTTGTCTGTTGTACTTTAAGCAGTTTTCTGTTGTTAACTTCCATCAAGGCTTGTTCTCCGCTATCATTCACATAATCGGCCAGTGCATGTTTCTCTTCTTCTAGAGTTTGCCTCACTTGCAAAAGTCCTCTGCCTCCTGATTTTCTTGGCAGGTAAAGTCTGTCAACATCACTACGTGGATGCAATTGGTAATAGATTCAGAAAACCCTTTATCCAATATACAAGGCCCTCCAAAACAACATATAATTCATATAATTACAACCAGGAGTCAGGCCAAAGTTGAAAAGTAAAGTACACTTTATTAAAATAGCAGCTACAGCCGCATTTAAAAAGTGATGCAACACAGCAGACAAATATAGGTGACCACATGAAAGTATGTAAGATACATCCAGAAATTAACATTACCTTGCAACAAGTATAGTACCAATAACTTGCCCCAAAACTGGGTACATAGCAAGCACAAAAATCACAAAGTACACATAAATGAGTCAATTCATGGGTCAGAGTGTTACCTATTGGTGGCTGTGGCCCCCGGATGCAATTAGTAGTAGATTGTCATCAGTTTTCTTGTTTTTCTGTCCAGATCATCCAGCTCTATCTGTGTCCAGTTCACATTATTACTACTATTATTATTATTATTATTATTACTATTTTTATTATTTGGGGCTTAAAGAATGAATATCTGGAAAACCCATAGACTCCACTTATGTGTTTAGCCTACAGGCTAATCTGTAGAAATCGAGTGGGTTCCCATCATCTGCAGTAATGTAGACTGCACAAGCCCTCGGAGGGCATTGCAGGCTGTACTTTGTACACTCCTCAGTACCTAAACAAATTTCTAGGCTGTACCGTATATACCGTAAGTGTTTAACATTTTTGTGAAACATTAATTATAATAGCCCAGCGCATCCATTAGCCTTTCATCCAATGGCATCCCTCAGAATAACGTGAATTAAAATACCACCAACCTTCTTGGTTAACCATTAACCAGATGTTTATTCAACTTAAAATTTGATCTGATATTCCAATCTTATTAAAAGCAATTTAAAAAATATAAAAAATTAAAATATGACCGTTGTTATTCTGTATAATATAGCTTAAAATAATTCAATATTCTTAATAATTCTGTTCTGTTCTTCGATATGTGACTGCTTCTTTAATTAATCCTTATTTTCCTGGTCTTCTGTTATAACCTAGAAAAGGGGGTATATTTTATCAGTACCTCAATTGTATCTACTACTCTTCTTATATATAGTATTATTGCCCCCTTACCTCTTGGTGTCCTGTTTATTATATTTTTTTCACTATATTTTTGTGAAACATGTTTAAAAAAGAAAATCTGCTTTTATATGGTAACATTTTCTGCGTCAAAGTTCTCACATAAATTAATGTATTGCCATAAATATTGTGTTGATAAACAGTTTTTATTTCTAACTTTAAAAAGATGAATATTAGCAATAAAATGATTCAATTGCAGTTTAGTAATCTTTTTATTGTTTGCATTGACTGGTTTTATTTTGTCTTTTGTATCTCAGTTAAAGAATTTTCTGATATTAGTGCGCAATATGGAAGTAACATGTAACAACACCACCATCTAGTGACAATGCTTCATTCACGCAATTGTGAAGTTATCCAAAGAGTAAATGCAAGTTAAATTAGAGCCTTGTATTCTCGGATGTATCATGGCTTCATTTTGTATAGATTACTAATAGTATAGTATATAACCCGACAAAAATCCATCAAGATCAACCTTTCAATTATACCCTGTCTCTAAACTATTTATAACTCTACAGTATATTTATAAGATTGATCAGCTAGAGAAGGTTTACATGACCTTGTGCACGGCCAGGTGATTTTTCCCATAATGACTTGCAGTTATCACATATAATAAATAAATAATATAACACAACCGATTAGTAGGGACTATCATAGGCTATATAAAAGCAAAAGCAGGAATGAAGCAGTCATTTTGTGGTAAATCTGGAAAGTTAAAGGACATTACAGCTCAAAGTTTGGCTCTAGAGAGAAGGAAAGAAAGCCATAAAACATGAACAAACTATATATTGTGACAGCACAGCTGTGAAGCACATTAATATGTGAAGGGCAAGCTGCTGGTTACCACTGCTTACCACCTGTTTACAGATATCCATACTATCATGCTAGTACTACCACCAGTAGCTGGCAGGACATGCTGGGTAAGCATGAAAGTACCACAGAGGCTGGTAGGACATACTAGGCATGAATGATGCCTAGTATGTCCTGCCAGCCTCTGTGGTACTATCATGCCCAGCATGTCCTGCTAGCCGCTGGTAGTAGTACTAGTATGATAGTACCACCAGTGGCTGTCAGGACATGCTGGGCATGGGCAGCAAAGTACCACAGAGGCTGGTAGGACATACTAGGCATAATTCATGCCCAGTATGTCCTGCCATCCTCTGTGGTACTAACATGCCCAGCATGTCCTGCCAGCCACTAGTGGTAGTACTAGCATGATCGTACCACCAGTGGCTGGCAGAACATGCTGGGTGGGCATGATAGTACCACAGAGGCTGGCAAGACATACTGGGCATAAATTATGCCTAATTTTCTAATTAATTTTTGTAGGGCTCAGCGCTCACAACCACCTCTTTATTCAATAAGGACTTTTCTTTTTTTGGAACATATTTTTATTGAGTTTTCAGTATAACAACATATAAGTAGACAAATAAACAATTAAGCAATCCATCCCACCTCCCCCCCAACCTCAGCCACCCTTGATTACAGCAAAAAGAGATCGAGTCCAGGTCAAAACATACGGCGTTAAACTATGTTCATATACAGTACTGAGTGTTAATCATAACCCTTGATAATCTCAGGGCCTTAAGGAAATAAGATATCACCCCTGTCCCAAGCCATCCGGTGTAGTAGATATCTGAAGCCTACCCAAGGACCCCTGCAGCTCTCCCAACAGGTACCAAGTTGATTGCACGAATGGGAGGACCGTCGCTCGACGCTCAGTGGGGGACAACTTGGAGAGTATAAACCCTCTCCAAGTTTCAAAGAACTTCCCTGTCAGTGCTTCTTTATCCCTAGCAGCATCCAGACTTTCTATATGCATCACAGCCTTCAATTCCTTAAGTATGCCTGATATACCGGGGGCATGTCCTGAAAGCCAGTCTCGAAGAAGCAACCGCTTGGTAACCATTGCCATTATATGGAGTATTCGGGCAGATTTGCCAACCCATACCCCAGACACCGGGAAATGGAGCAGCCAGGCCAATATGTCCATTGTGACATGAGTACTGGTGACCTCCATCGTTAGGACTTCAATCTGTTTCCACAAATTCTGTACCTCCCCACATAACCATAAGCCATGCACCATATCCGTTTTTGACTGGCCACACTTCGGGCAGATTTGTTGCCTGTCAGGGAACCCAGCAGTTGGAGGCAAAGTAAAACCATATATCGCCCTATGTATGATTCTATATTGCACATCCCTCCATCTTTCGCTGATTATGTTTTTCCTCATGACCTCCCAGCCTCTCCGGATCACATCCCCAACATCAGACCTAGGTATATATTTAGACCACCTACTAAAGGTGGTATCCTCCCTCATAGCTAAAGTCGTTTCCCTCAAGCTGCCATAGATGTACGACACGTTGATGGTCAAAGGGTCTGATCCCAACCAGTCATCCCATATCGAGGGTCTGCATTCCTGAGATACATCATGGAGATGACGTAAAACATGATGGTGCAACTGTCTGTATTGGATGATGTGAAATGGACTCAATTGGAATTTTTCCAGAACCTCCGACTCCGTAAGCCATTGTCTTTCTTGCACGTGAATGAGATCTCCCAGTGTGCGGACCCCCTTCCCTTGCCATGCTGCAAATAAGGCATTTTCCCGTCCCAGACTAAACCCTGTGTGTGCCCATGGGTTAAGATGTTTAGATGTTCTCCACGCCATCGATAGCATCTTTCTAACCGCCTTCCAGCACATGGCCGTGTCCCTATAAATGATTGTGTTCTTCAGGGTTTTGGGCACCATGGACCAAGGTGAATGTAATAAACTAGCCGGCTCCCAGGGTCTATACATCGCAGCTTCAGCTGCATAATTCGAGTATCTGCTGGTCTTTTTAAGCCAATCAATAATATGGCGCAGAAGACAAGCTAAGTTATAGCCCCTGACATCCGGGAAATTCAGTCCCCCCCCCCTTGTTTCGGGAGCATCAAGATGCGACTGGCTATTCTGGCCCTCCTCCCCCTCCAAAGAAAGTTGGAGAACGCTGCGTTGAGTCTGTGGATATCCGCTCTCTTAAGCAGCAATGGTATAGTCTGCAGCGGATATAGAAGTCTGGCGAAACTGACCATCTTAATTAGATGACACCTTCCCAAAAGAGTCAGCGGCAGACCTCTCCATCTCTCCAATTCACGTGTTATTTTAGTAATTAGTGGGGTGAAATTCAGGGAATATATATGGCTAGTTTTGCTGCTGAGAATGATGCCCAGATATTTTATGTGATGAGGCTTTACTCTGATGCCTTCTATTTCCCCCATTACTCCGCCCCCTTCCTTCCCTGATCTATGTCGTGGCGTCCCCAAGCGTAAGATCTCACATTTAGCCTTATTGAGCTTAAAACCCGAAAATGTTTCAAAGGTATGAAGGTGTAACTAAAATTCTCATTTTGCTTATATATATTCTTAGCAGTTTTGCAATTTTCCTCATCCAAATTTACATTAGCTTTATACACTTAACCATTACGCTATATCTTATACTTGTATCTTGTAGTGTGTAGTGTGCAGCGGATTATATGTATATAGTAATGATTTTTCTCTTGCTAGCACCTACACATAGGTGTGCTCGTCAATCTCTTAATGTTAATATTACTGCTTTTTTTTTTTTTTTTGACTTGAGCACCCTACATAGCCTGATAGCTAGTCCATTTTACCATCTAGTTCATTCCTTGTTTTATCAAGTCTTCAGCCACACCCATACACGCAGGTTTTAAAATGCACTTAGAGGCACTGACATCCTCAGGCGCTTTTTTACCGCAGACAGAGGCATAAGGTTAGGACCCGGTATACATGAGAATACCTTGAAGACTGGTTATCGGGCTTATATGTAATGCATTACATTAACTAAAATTCTCATTTTGCTTATATATATTCTTAGCAGTTTTGCAATTTTCCTCATCCAAATTTACATTAGCTTTATACACTTAGCCATTACGCTATATCTTATACTTGTATCTTGTAGTGTGTAGTGTGCAGCGGATTATATGTATATAGTAATGATTTTTCTCTTGCTAGCACCTACACTTATAGGTGTGCTCGTCAATCTCTTAATGTTAATATTACTGCTTTTTTTTTGACTTGATCACCCTACATAGCCTGATAGCTAGTCCATTTTACCATCTAGTTCATTCCTTGTTTTATCAAGTCTTCAGCCACACCCATACACGCAGGTTTTAAAATGCACTTAGAGGCACTGACATCCTCAGGCGCTTTTTTACCGCAGACAGAGGCATAAGGTTAGGACCCGATATACATGAGAATACCTTGAAGACTGGTTATCGGGCTTATATGTAATGCATTACATTAACAAAAATTCTCATTTTGCTTATATATATTCTTAGCAGTTTTGCAATTTTCCTCATCCAAATTTACATTAGCTTTATACACTTAGCCATTACGCTATATCTTATACTTGTATCTTGTAGTGTGTAGTGTGCAGCGGATTATATGTATATAGTAATGAAACCCTCTCAAGCCTCTCCCTTCCTGCTTCCTCCGCATGCTGCATCGGTCCCTGCGTATACAATTTAGCAAAAAATTTGCCTAAATGTGAGTTTATGTCTTTCGGGGCATGAAGTGTATTTCCTTCAAAATCTAACAGAGAGGTGAACGTCGTGGGTTTGGTTTTGCCTCTGACCAAATTCGCCATTATCCTCCCCGCCTTATTGCCAAATCTATAGAGATCCACCTCCCATTGTTCTTTACTCCACATTTCTCTCCGTGAAGCCCAGACGTCAAACTCCCTCTTAGCTCCCAACCATTCCTCTTTCGTTAACGATGAAGGATTGTTTTGAAATTCCTCATGTGCATCTCTCACTTTGGAGCTGGCTAGTTGGAACTGTGTTAATGTTTTTTTTTTGAGTGCTGGTGTAGGCCAATATTTTCCCTCTCATCACCGCTTTACTCGTCTCCCAATATAGTCTAGGATACGTCACATGATTTGCGTTGGTAAGAGTAAAGTCAGTCCACCACTCTCCCAATAGTTTGTCAAAGTTACTGTCTTTTCTCAGGTAAGATGGGAAGCGCCATATAAAATCAGTCCCCCTTATGTGCACATCATGTAGTTCCACTACCACGGGACTGTGATCAGAGATAACCATAGGTTCAATGACCACTCTGACCACTCTAGACAGCAATTGATTGCTGAGCAGTAATAGATCTAAGCGTGACCACGACCCGTGGGCATGGGAAAAGTGAGTGAATTCTTTTTCAATGGGGTGGTGTAATCGCCACACATCATAGAGAGCCAGTCCCTCAGCTAAGGTTTGTAGCAAGCCTGACGTCCGCACATCTGGGTTAGATCCGATTATCGTCTTGTCGCGTTGCCGATCAACACCTTCAGAGAACACTGTATTAAAGTCACCCCCTACTATCCGAAGGTGTTCTGTGTCTCCTAGTAGCTCTACCTGTAGGTGGGAGAAGAAGGTATCCTGCGATTGGTTAGGAGCATATACATTAGTAACACTAAGCCCTCCAGTCGGACTATCTATAACCAAGCGCACATACCTACCCTCATCATCTTTAGCCTCAGAGACAATAGTGTAAGGAAAGTTTTTATGTATCAGAATTAGTACTCCCGCCTTCCTCCCTACTGATCCTGACCCATACACCGCCCCCACCCAGAGTCTGTGCATCCTAAAGAATTCCGTATCTTGGAGGTGTGTCTCCTGGAGTAGAGCAATATCCACTTTCAACCTCTTAAGATGCTTAAGCACCATGGAACGTTTCTCAGGCGATCTAAGGCCCTTTACATTCCAGGACAGCAGATTAACCATTATTAACTGTCACTAGATGTATCATAGCAATCGGCACCGTGCTTTGGGAAGACTCAATCCAGACGCCTAAAAACAAGCAGAATATATACAGTGGCTGAAACTTCAAAAACATCCACACCCCAGAACCCCAGTAACTCCTCAACAGGCGGCTAAAGGGCCGCGTTCTAAACCATAAGCCCAAAGAAAACCCACCCCTCACCCGACCTCCCAAAAGCCCACAATTCCCCAAACACAAGTCAAGGACTCCCATATTCTGAAGGGCGCTCTCCTTTTCCGCTCCCGCCTTGCGGCTCCAGTGTTCAAGAAGATGAATAGTACCGTGCACTAGAATCGATTTAAACATACAGTCAATTTTATATCTTATCATATCCCCCGCATTGGGCGAGGCGTCCGAAATGAACGCTGCCAGACCACACGGGCCAGGACTTGGGATCCAAGAGACAGATCCTCAATCATCCCCGGCATAAAAAGGAAAAGAAAAATAAAAAGGGAAAAGATCATCAGTTCAGGCCTCCTCGCGATTGTTCTCCATCTGTGACCCATTCGGAACAGACGGACGTCTTCTACCTCCACTACCATCTCGCCGCTCAGGTCTTTGTTCCTTTGGCGAGTGGGATCCTGGGCTTCCCCTCCCAGACGACCAATGAGTAGAGTCCTCTCGAGCCGTTGGGGTCTCCGAACGGTGGATATAATCGTCTCTCCGGGCTCCTGAGTGTCGGTTCCGTTGCCCTCCGTCGTGGCTTCCCTCCGGACTCCGCTGTGACAGGCTCCTGAGGGCCTCCCCAGGGCTGTGGTGCACCCTGATGGAGCCATCCGGCCCCTTATATTTCAATATGGCTGGGTACAGAAGCTGGAAGCGTACATTGCGCTTGTAGAGTATACTACACGCTTCCCCAAAGGCTCTCCGCTTCTTAGCTACTTCAGGAGAGTAATCACCAAACAACATAACCTTGTGCCCACGAAGTATCAGGGGAACCCTCGAGCTCTTGTACGCACGCAGAAGGTTTTCCTTGTCCCTGTAATTTAGGTAGCGAGCAATAGCTTGCCGTGGCTTTACTCTCCCTTGGGACGCTGAGTCCGTTTTGGCGGAACGATCGGGTGGAGGACCTATCCGATGTGCCCTTTCCACCATGCAGGGGCCCCCACTTCCCAGGATCTGTCTGAGGGAGTTCGGTCTCAAAAATGTCTAATAGAGCAGTGGGGGTGATGGACTCAGGGAGCCCCACTAGTCGCAGATTATTACGACGGGAACGGTTCTCAAGATCTTCCAGTTTATTGATTGTACGTTCTTCCCTCTCCTTGCAATCTGAAACTTGCTTTTCCAGCCAAGCCACCCTGTCATCAGAGTCTGACACTCTCTGTTCCAGGGCTGCTATTCTGGCCTCCTGAGCTGCAGACTCCGCTCTGATGTCAGTGAAGGAATCTTGCAGCAGCTCCTGCACCAGAGCCGTGAAGGTCTGCTTCAGCTCCCCTGCTAGCTGAGCAGAAACCTCCGTGGCCAGCAGCTTATAGTCAATGTTGGATCCGAGCCTCAGTCCCTCCGCCTGCTCCTGAGTCTCACCTTTCCCACCGCTGCTCCAGCCAGAATGCCCACCGGGATCTCTCCCCTGCGAGCGGGGCTGTTGTTTGTTCGCCGCCTCCTTGCCTCTGCCTCCTGCTCCACTCTGCGCCATTCTGGAGGAGGACCCGGATAGTCGCGTTGCCATCCCCGCCGTAACCCGCCTGGTGCCAGTGCTCTGAAGCCACCGATGCATGCAGGGGCAGCTCAGGATTAGGGGAGCGTGCCTCCGGTTCCGTTTGGCGGCGAAATCTCGCCTTAGAAACAGATATGGAGCCACGGGCTCAGGGAGCTCAGTCCCTTCCTTCCTCACCCATCAGGCCGGAAACCGGAAGTCTCAATAAGGACTTTTCTATTTCTACTAAAAATGTATTAACAATCATAAGTACATTACAAACCAATTAAAAATTAATTAAAATCATGAATAAAAATTTTTTTTTATGAATAAAAATGTTTTTCTTTTTCCAATTTATCAGGTTCCTGTTGATACTCTTGTATCTTTCTTCCTTATTCTTATGTGTTCATGTGAAAATTTTAATTATTCACCTCTTTTAAAGCCCTCCAATTGAATCTACCTTTTTCTGCAGTGTGATACTCACATTCACCTAACCCTGCTGTTCATGTCACTTCGGTTATTGTTGCGGCTTCTTATCTCCTCAATATTCTATTCGCCCTGTCTCCTATTTGCGAAACAGCATAAAAGTGTTTATATAGATAAGGATAATGAGTCTATATAGTATTTTCTATAATGAATAGTTTCCTTACCACTACCATTGTCCTGAAGTCTCTATTCTCCGTATTCAGGACATTGGTAGTGGTAAGGAAACCAAAAGAGGTGAATAATTAAAATTTTCTCCATTTAGAGTAAGAACATGAACACATAAGAATAAGGCAGAAAGATACAAGTGTCAACAGGGACCTGATAAATTGGAAAAAGAAAAACATTTTTATTCATAAAAAAAAATTGTATTCATGATTTTAATGAATTTTTAATTGGTTTGTAATGTACTTATGATTGTTAATAAATTTTTTGTAGAAATAGAAAAGTCCTTATTGAATAAAGAGGTGGTTGTGAGCGCTGAGCCCTACAAAAATAATTAGAAAATTAAGTATAATATCAATGAAAGTGGTATAACTAGAGATCGATTACACAGGCAATCTCTGGGGTATTACAGCTGCATAGCACAAAGTACAGCATTTCAGCTCTGTCTTTCCATAGCTAGCTCCGGTGCCTACCAATATATAATTATATATATACTAAAAGTTAAATAAATTATGCCTAGTAAGTCCTGCCAGCCTATGTGGTACTTTCATGCCTACCCAGCATGTCCTGCCAGCCACTGGTGGTAGTTCATGCTGGGCCCCAGGGGCCCCCAGGATGCTGCCTCCCAGCAACCCCTGGGTCCCCCTCAGCACTGCTCCCCACACCACTGGGGGCCCCCTGGGCGCTGCGTCCCAGCAACCCCAGGGGTCCCCTCGGCACTGCTCCTCGCACCCCTGGGGGACCCCTGAGCGCTGCCTCCCAGCACCCCTGGGGGCCCCCAGAGCACTGCCTCCGAGCCTCCCTGGGGCCCCATGAGCGCTGCTACCAGCACCCCTGGGGGCCACCTGGGTGCTGCCTCCCAGCATCCCCGGGGGATCCCATGAGCACTGCTTCCCACACCCCCTCTCTCTGTCCTAACCTCAGCCGGCAGCCATTGATCCCGACGATGCAGCAGTGAGCGGCGGCAGCAGAACTCCCTGTGCCACTCTACACAGGAAGTAGAGTTCTGCTGCTGCCTTGGCTCAGCACAAGTTAAGAGCACCGGCTGCTGGCTGAGGTTAGGAGTGAGAGAGCGGATGCGAAGAGCAGTGCTCATGGGGGCCCCTGGGCATGCGGGAAGCAGAACTCAGGGGGCCCCCAAGGGAATGTGGGGAGGTGGCACTCAGGGGGCCCTGGAGGTTGCGGAACTTGCGGGCCCCCTCTGCATGGGGGTAGGGGGGCGGGCCAGAGGGGGCATGGCCATGGAGACCTGGGGCCCACCGGAGGATCTTCCGGTTGGCCAGTCTGACCCTGCATATAAATCCTGCCCGGTATCTCCCAGAGAAAAATCACAGCTGGACTATCCCTTTATGTGTAATAATGTCCTACAGAGGCACCTCCATCAGAGGAAATGTGATCATATCTGTCCCACAGGTTGAGGGAGATGGGGAGAAATTCCTAGATATATATCCCACTCCTGTTACTGCACTTGGCCTAAAAGTTGATTTATATACAAGGAAGAGGGACAGAAACACAAGAATAACAAGACCGGATTCAGAAAAGCGACATTTATGCCAGCTAAAATAAAAAAAAATACAGATTTATGGAAAGTGACAGGTTCTCTTCAAAGGGATTTCTGACCACTGAGAAAATCTGAATGGATTATTCACATCCCTTGTTTCCCCTATTATGGACAGCCAAAAAGAGGAAACGTATGGAAATGTGACCAGTCGTGTGCAGGGTCCCCACATGACAATTCTGTTTTGTACCCACCGTCTTATCCATCCCTTTGTTGTATCCAAAATAAACACGACTGCTATGACTTGGGTAAAATGGCCACAGCAGCCTTTTATTAAATATTTACACAAAAACCTGGGGGCACCCACCAAACTGGTGACCCCCACCACTACATAAACCATGTAAATATTAAACAGGCTATGAATAGTTCATAGATCCAGTCCAGAGGCAAACCCCGACCATTTTACAAGTTTCCCTGGTCGCACCGCATCAGCTCAGGTAGAGTGGTATTAACACGACACCATTAATACCACTCATCTTAGCGGGACCTATGCCCACTAACTACATTGATGCACCAGGAACCACTATTCCCTACTAGTGACCCCATAACCTTACAAGCTTTTGTGGCACCCCAGGGGTTAATGTGCCACAGTAACATCAACAAGGGATCACTCCCCACACAACACCTAACACTGCACTAGCGCCTCTAGGCCAGAAGGGGGAGCTAAAGCAGCTCCCCTATATATTCTGGTGTAGAGAGGAAGTGAGTAGTTCAGTATGTAGCAGTACTGTGAAGAGTTCAGTTCCTGGGAGAACTGAGGAAGAGAGACTGTGGTGTAAAGGAGCTGCCTTAGGCTTCTCCACAGTCTGCTACTCAATTCCAGGCCTAGCCAGGGTCTGAGGAGAGGAGTCAATAGAAGCAGAGGAACACATCTGGGAGATTGAGTTACCTCATAACTCGCCCCGGAGGAGCGCAGAGACAGGATACCAGATCTGAAACTGTGACTGAAACAAGCAGTACAGTAAATACCGGACTAGTGGAGGTTATAGATCTACACTGTACCACAGTGAAGCAACATGGCGGGGTCAGAAACACACGGAAAGACTCAAGTTGCCTAGGAAGTGGGTACCTGTGAGGAGAGACAGGGCCAGCAGCCTAGCTAAAGCGGGAGCGGGGCCACACACACAGCGCAGGAGTGGGAAGCTGAGGACCCGGTCAGGGTGGGAGCAACCCGGCGCTGGTACAGACTCCGAGGACAGTACTCTGCTAACAACATCTGCAGTAAAGACTTGGAAAACAACAAAAACTGTGAGTCTATGTGATCCTTATGCTCAAGCCCTACTTTCCCTCACAAACTGCCATCACCTCTACTATCACCCCTCTCCTGCAACATCCATAGCATCAATCATAGACTATTATCATCACTGCCCCAGGGAACCAGGCTCTATCTGCGGAGAGCCGTTACATCACCAGCTGCTAAACATCATCCCCGGAGGTTCTGCAGCAGCGGTGGTCACCATGACCACAACCCGTGGGTGGCATCACGACAAGCTCCCCTGTAACTACTTTTTACTTGTGGGGCTCAGGACACGGTCCGGACCCAGGCCACCGTGATCATTCCCCAGTTCTACCCCCGGTCCGGTACCAAGTACCCCGTCCCAGTGGGCCACACACTTTCCTGGCTGCTCTGTACCAGCCCAGGGAGAGGGGTATTAACACCACATGGTTATTACCTCTAACCTTAATGGGACCTATGCCTGCTATAACATTGGTGTTCCAGAAGCCACTATTCCTAAATAATGGCTTCACCAAACAACATACCCCTAACCTTAGCAGAACCTACGCCCCACTAATTACATTGCAGTACCAGAAGCCACTATTCCCCAATAGTGGCTTCACCGAACAGCATACCCAATTATCAAGCATCTGAACCAGACCTATCCCCCCGCTACAGGCCTGGCCCTTTTTCCCGACACTCTTTCCCATGTTCCCAACTGAGCAATCCTGCAGCACCACAACAGGCTGCAAACTGCTAACCATCCATTCCATCCCAACTAAACACCCGGTGTCACAACTATGACTTACTCATACTGCCAGATTCCCCCTGGTGACTTCCACCTAAACCAAACCTCATAACAGCCAATCACTTATTAAACGTGGCCCTCAACCAACGCTTAAACAGGACACCATTCCCATGGACTATCTTGGAATCCCCAAGCCAAGTGAGTTCATAAACGACCCACTGACCCTGCCATACTAAAAACTGCAGCAACCCACATACACAGGCACATACTGTAAAACTGACACCTTTCTTATTAAGTGCCCTCATTGCTGGATACACTAACCAGATGCCACAGAATGGCATGATAAGGAACTCACTGGACACTGGGTATGCACTGATCCATTGAGTGTTACCTTAACTGTTATTAAATCTGCTCAAATCATCTTATTGGTGAGCCAGTTGATTTGTTCATGAGCCAAAATCCCACCCCCTCAGCAAACATCCAAAGAATATGTGCCACTCGCCGGTACCAAGGCATACGCATATCCCTGCAACCCCACAGTCCTCCAACCATGTTGCCATATATGACCAGCAGAGCAATGCTTCCACATAACCACAATCTGCCCACTGCTAAAAAGATACGCCTGGTCCAACTCAACACCCTTGCTTAGGACCGCTCACCACAAACTACCCATTCAACCACTAACAAAACTCCATAACACCTCAAGTACTGCCCCCCAACTCCGTAACCCCAGGCTGAAAGCCCCGACTACCCTAATGCTAACCATATTACCACAAAACTAGCCATAACATTTTTAACCCTTACCAATTTAGCAATTTTTACAGCAAGCACATTCATCTGCTCACCAAGCTGCCTCCTCGATCCGTGCAGATCAGATCCGCTATGTAATGAAGCATCCCTCAACGTCCCAGGGGTCGCTCGCCATCCTCACCCCTTTCTCCTAGAACCTTGATGCTACTGACTCTTCATGGGGTACCTGCAAGGGAGAGGGTCAGAAGATCTCCACAATGATGAATCCATCTCCTGACCAGTATCCCCACAGAGAGGCATTGCTGGGGTAGCACTTCTCCCTGGAATCTGGGGGCCCTGAGATGGAGGGGTTCTATTATCTAGCCCTGCCACACGTTCAGGCTGCCCACTCATCCCGTTGAATACGGGAGGGGCGTATCACCTGCGACCTGCTGCACCAGCACACTCCCTGACCACAGCCCAGCCAGAAGCTGCCGAATTATCCTGCACCCAACATCCTCTGCAGTGACTGGAAGTAGGCCGCCCACTGGCCCCGGACACTTTCTGCCAGCCGCGGCTCTGACAAGGACTCTTCCTGAAGGCTGGAGCTGGCGCTAAAGACCCCGGACACTCACTCCGCCCCCAGAGGGTCCCAGGAGGAGGCTCCTAAGTTACATCTGTGACGAAATGGACCCTTTAATATATACTGTAGGAGGATTTCTTATTCATCCAGACATATCATATTGCATTTTGGTTTGTAAACTTGTAATGGTCAAAGAGAATTTCTTACAGTATTGTCATAGATTTCTGTGGTTAAAGTTTAGCTTGGTAATGTAATTATCTAACCTGTTTGTCATTGAAGGCCAGAGAACTTAATTATGCTAATCGTCCATTGTCTATTACCCTGTGAATGTGGATTGAGGCCCAGCCACTATTGTGTTAATGTCATGGTTTGCAGACTCAATGTCTAATATTACCCTTCCATTGTATCACTGCTAGTTGCTATATCAATCAGCATTTGGATTGCAATAGTACTAAACTATGTTAAATGAGGATTGGAATTCAGCCAATGAAAAGACTATTTTATTGCACCAATCATGACGTCCCCAATATCCTACAATGAGGGCTGAGAGTATATAAGGAGGACTGTTCACTTTGACCAGCAGTTTTGGAGATTGAAGAGTGGAGACAGGCAGCGAATCTAGGGTCTTCGGATCCGATTAGCTAGCCATAACCCCAGGCCTAGGCATTTCGGTGCCGACCAAGGGGCTCAGAACACGGACTCAAAGAACCACAAGGACTTCAGCATCGGATTAGCGGATACGACTGTGATAAAGACTGCACAAGATACATAAGGATAAGGAAGCAACCCAGGTTGGGACGATACAGTCACCTGGCTAGACTTTGCGGTGCCACATTCTAAACCCTGGTGAGCCAGCGGAAGGGTGAGACTCTGTTGCCTGTTACATGTTGTGTTTTGCTTGGTTATGCGTTATATACTGGTAACTGTTTGGGGATCCAATAAAGCCTTTAATATTGTGATTCCCTGACCCTGTGTTGTCTGAGTAGTGTTCCGCCCACGGTTAAGGAGCTCGGGCGTTCAGTTGGGGATGAGCCCTGGTCCACGCTGTCTTTGTAAAGGCGGCTGGGCCCGCGGACGAGAGCACCCACTGACCCCCGGGTCTCCACAATTGGTGGCAGCGGTGGGATACTACTCAGCCTGGTTTATCCAGGGGAGCTGCAGGGGACTGGTGTTCGTGGACACCGTCCAAGGGCTCAACAACCAGGGAGGCATATAAGCATACCCAGCAGGCCATAGGTGAGGCATTCAGGTTTCGGACGTTGCCATGTCCAACCCCACCAGCTCAGCCATGGGACAAGGGCCGGAGAGGAGATACGGCAGCAGCAGTAAATGGATGCTACAGGATCTGTGCCAGAGGAGAAATATTGAATACAGGAACGCTGACACTCGGTCGGCTTTGATTCAGAAATTGGTCCATTGGGACACCCAGAATGATGGTGAGGATGATGAGGACCCCGCCGACGTGGTACCAGAGGATGTAAGTTGTGCACCACATCATGGATCCAGTGAATATCGTGAAATCACCAGGTCCACAGCAGTCCAAATCAAGGAGAGCTTGGCTGCCTTGGGGCCTGAAGCTTCAAGAGAAGAAAGTGCTGGTGTTCTGCAAGTAGTGTTGGGAGCTCCAATTTCCTTACCACCAGCGCCCACCTCCACGATAGACCGCCTCCAAGGAATTCACCTTCGCTACAGTGACGTGCCAATGATGAATGAATCCAACACTGAGATCGATGAACACTTGCAAAACTTTGAGATGATGATGAGAATGCACCAGGTGCACACAGCTGAGTGGCCCAGATACCTGTGGAGAAGTTTGCCTGGTCGGGCCCAGGAAGCTGTCCGATCACTTGGGCCTCAGGATTGCTTGGACTATGGAATTATTAAGGACACTTTGTTGGCCCTTTCTACCATAACCCCTGAGAGATATCGCATTAAGTTCCGGACTATGTCTCGCCAGGGTGTCTCCTATGTCGAATTTGGCAGTCAACTTCGACGACACTGTAACCGCTGGCTTGATGGTCGTGCTGCCCACTCCGCTGCTGCCCACCGGGATATGATAGTACTCGAACAGCTTATGGAGAAGATGGACCCGGAAATACGAGAATGGGTGGCGGACCGGAAGCCCGACACCCCAGAGCAGGCAGCCCGATTGGCTGACGAATTTACAGCCAACCGACCCAGCTGGAGACCCAATAGGCCCACCGATCCGAGGAGGTTCATCAACCATGGATACCAGCAACCTCCAGACTCCCGTGCTGGACTAACTCGCTATGCCGCAGAAACCCCAATAGGGCAAAGGTGTACCAACAGGGCCCGTGACTTGCCTAACCCACAGCGCTGTTATACGTGTGGGCGCCTTGGACACAAAGCCAAAGAGTGTCTTCAACATCGGGGCCCTATGCCTGGAGCCCGGCTGCCAGCCCAATCAGTCAACATATGCAGAGATGAACCAGCGATGCCTGGAGGATACTACCCCCAAGATACGCCAGTAGCTGAGGAAGTGATTTACCCGGTCCACACCCTACGGCAGGCCGGACACCGTACACCAGCCAACCTCAATCGCCACATCCAGACGATCAAGGTCGGTGGTATACAGGCTCAGGGACTTCGAGATACTGGATCTTCAATCACCCTGGTTAGCCCAGATATTGTTCCCACCGAGCATCATTTACCGGGCCGCCAAGTGACCATCACCCTTGCTGGAGGCCAGCGCTCGAACATTCCTCTGGCACGCGTGCAGTTGGACTGGGGAACTGACCAGGGAGAGGTTGAAGTGGGGCTCATGGACGGCCTCCCAACCCCTGTTCTTTTGGGAAATGACCTAGGACAAGGATTATCCAGCCAGTTTGTCACCGCCATCACCCGCAGCCAAGCCAAGCATCACCCTTGTGCAGATCTTTCTACCAAACCAACTGAGGATAACCCTCCTCTTCAACCTTCAGCCTCCTTTTCTGAGCCGACCAATGTGAGTACATCAAACCAAACTGTGACCATTGACTGGGGGGAGATAGATCGTAAGGAGTTCAGGGAAGCCCAACTGACAGACCCCACCCTAGAGCTTATCCGTAGTGCGGCTGCCCAACCTGGGGGAGGAAATCCGGGGGAGGTGTATAGATGGAAAGAGGCCTATTATATCGAGAGAAGCCCGCGTCCTGCCCAGAAAAACCTTGGACCCGTGTACATCAGCTTGTAGTACCCCAGCAATATCGATCCCAACTATTGCGCTTAGCTCATGATGTTCCTGCAGCTGGGCACATGGGGACCAAAAAGACCCGGACCCGCCTGTTGCGTAGTTTTTTTTGGCCAAGGGTCACTCAAGAAGTAAAGAAATACAGAGCCTCTTGTCCAGTGTGTCAACGTATGGGCGGAGCCCCATGTCATGCCCCACTCCAACCCATGCCTTTGATAGGGGAACCATTTCAGAGAGTTGCCATTGATTTAGTAGGCCCCTTAGCCATCCCCAGCCGCAGCGGAAAAAGATTCATCCTCACCCTGGTAGACTTTGCCACCCGCTACCCAGAAGCCACTGCCTTGACTTCCATAGATGCAGAGCATGTGGCTCAAGCTTTACTGGACATCTTTAGCCGGGTAGGATTTCCACAGGAAGTATTAACTGACCAGGGGGCACAGTTCCAAAGCGAACTGATTCAGACCCTCTGGGAGAAACATGGAGTCCGCCCCATGCGCACAACGCCCTACCATCCTGAAACGAATGGATTGTGTGAGCGCTTCAATGGAACCCTGAAACAGCTCATTAGCCGTTATGTAGAGGCCGAGGGGGGGACTGGGAGAAAAACCTGCAGCAGCTCCTTTTTGCTTACCGGGAGGTGCCACAGGACTCTACTGGGTTCTCCCCCTTTGAATTGCTGTATGGCCGAAAAGTACGGGGGCCCTTAGAGCTGGTACGAGAAAGTTGGGAGGGCACCTTCCCCACAGAAGAGGTTCCCATATTGGACTATGTTCAAAAGTTTAGGGAAAGAATGAGGCACCTCATGGCATTAGCCCACGGGAACTTAGAAGTGGCTCAGGAAAGGCAAAAACGATGTTATGACCGCGCTGCCCGACTCCGAGAATTTGCCTGTGGACAGAAGGTCCTGGTACTTGTACCGGTACGCAAAAACAAGCTTCAAGCCATGTGGGCGGGTCCATTTACCATTACCAGGAAATGTGGCAATACTGACTACACTGTGGCTCTGGACCAAGCAGGTGTTCGTGAGCGTACCTACCATGTTAACAGGCTAAAAGTTTATGAGGAAAGAGAGGTCACCAACTTAGCAGTTTGTTGTCCTGATTTAGATGACCCTGAAACAGACCAGATCCCAGACCTATTAGTGGACTCCAAAAGGGAAATGGGGGTAAAAGATGTATCACTGGGGGAACAGCTTTGTCCATCACAGAAGCAACAGTTATCAGACGTACTCAGACCATATGAATCCCTGTTCACGAGTTTACCTGGTCGAACGCCTCTGGTCCGGCATCATGTCAACACAGGGGCATCCACTCCACAACGCCAACCCGCATACCGAGTGACACCCCCGGTATTGGCAATGATAAAGGCCGAGGTGGATGACATGTTACATATGGGAGTCATAGTTCCCTCCCAAAGCCCATGGGCTGCCAGTGTTGTGCTGGTGCCAAAAAAGGACAAGAGTACTCGTTTCTGTGTGGACTATAGACGGCTCAATGAGATCACAGTTACGGATGCCTACCCCATGCCCCGGGTGGATGAGCTACTAGATCGGTTGGGGGGATCTCGGTTTATATCCACTCTCGATCTGAGCAAGGGATACTGGCAGATCCCACTCACAAAAGAGGCTCAAGAGAAATCAGCTTTCATAACCCCTTTTGGCCTATATGAGTTCACCAGCATGCCTTTTGGGATGAAGAATGCCCCAGTTACCTTCCAGAGGATGGTGGACCATTACTAGAGGGATGTCAGGGGTATGCCCAGGCCTATTTGGATGACATCGCTATCTTCAGCGACACCTGGGAAGAGCACCTTCAGCATGTGTCCCAGGTGCTGCAAAGGGTAGCCAAAGCCCAGCTCACCATCCGACCTGACAAATGCCAAATGGGAATGGCCGAGGTGCTATACCTGGGTCATCGAGTGGGAAGTGGATGCATTCGTCCAGAACCGGCAAAAGTAGAAGCAATTACCCAGTGGCCGCGCCCTGTCAACCAAAAACAGGTCCGCGCGTTTTTGGGCACCGCAAATTATTATAGAAAATTTATCCCCAATTACAGCACCGTAGCAAAACCACTCACTGACCTCACAACCAAAAAATATGCCCGCAACCTTATCTGGACCCCAGAATGTGAAGCTGCGTTCCTCCAGTTGAAAGACCGGCTAGCCCAGAGCCCAGTTCTGACTGCTCCTGACTTCCGACGAAGGTTCTTTGTCCAAACAGATGCATCAGACACAGGACTAGGAGCGGTACTTAGCCAAGTGGGGGCTGACGGTGAGGAACATCCTATAGCTTATCTCTCCCGGAAACTGTTGGACCGAGAGAGGGCCTACGCCACCATAGAAAAAGAATGCCTGGCCATAGTCTGGTCCCTAAAAAAATTGCAGCCTTACCTCTATGGCAATGAGTTCACAGTCCTCACTGACCACAATCCATTGAGTTGGCTAAATCGAACCGCGGGGGACAACGGACGATTGCTTAGGTGGAGTTTGGCGTTACAATCTTACAATTTCTCCATCTCACATAAACAGGGCAAGAACCATGGAAATGCGGATGGGCTGTCCCGACAGGTGGAGAAGGATGATCGGAAGCCTATCCTGTCTGGCTAAATAAGAAGGGGGAGGAATGTGACGAAATGGACCCTTTAATATATACTGTAGGAGGATTTCTTATTCATCCAGACATATCATATTGCATTTTGGTTTGTAAACTTGTAATGGTCAAAGAGAATTTCTTACAGTATTGTCATAGATTTCTGTGGTTAAAGTTTAGCTTGGTAATGTAATTATCTAACCTGTTTGTCATTGAAGGCCAGAGAACTTAATTATGCTAATCGTCCATTGTCTATTACCCTGTGAATGTGGATTGAGGCCCAGCCACTATTGTGTTAATGTCATGGTTTGCAGACTCAATGTCTAATATTACCCTTCCATTGTATCACTGCTAGTTGCTATATCAATCAGCATTTGGATTGCAATAGTACTAAACTATGTTAAATGAGGATTGGAATTCAGCCAATGAAAAGACTATTTTATTGCACCAATCATGACGTCCCCAATATCCTACAATGAGGGCTGAGGGTATATAAGGAGGACTGTTCACTTTGACCAGCAGTTTTGGAGATTGAAGAGTGGAGACAGGCAGCGCATCTAGGGTCTTCGGATCCGATTAGCTAGCCATAACCCCAGGCCTATGCATTTCGGTGCCGACCAAGGGGCTCAGAACACGGACTAAAAGAACCACAAGGACTTCAGCATCGGATTAGCGGATATGACTGTGATAAAGACTGCACAAGATACATAAGGATAAGGAAGCAACCCAGGTTGGGACGATACAGTCACCTGGCTAGACTTTGCGGTGCTACATTCTAAACCCTGGTGAGCCAGCGGAAGGGTGAGACTCTGTTGCCTGTTACATGTTGTGTTTTGCTTGGTTATGCGTTATATGTTGGTAACTGTTTGGGGATCCAATAAAGCCTTTAATATTGTGATTCCCTGACCCTGTGTTGTCTGAGTAGTGTTCCGCCCACGGTTAAGGAGCTCGGGCGTTCAGTTGGGGATGAGCCCTGGTCCACGCTGTCTTTGTAAAGGCGGCTGGGCCCGCGGACGAGAGCACCCACTGACCCCCGGGTCTCCACAACATCCTCCTACCCTGCCAGCGCCTGCTGTCACCACTCTGGAGCTTGTATCACCTTTTCCACACTGGAGGTATGGAGGTATCAAGCACCAGTGGGACAGCACAGGCAGCCTGGATATGTGTGCACTGCCTGTGCTCCCATGATACAGGAAGAGGGAGTACCATCTCCTTTATACTCCTCCATACTCCTGCCCACTTTTCCCCCTCATCAATCTGAATGCCTGCAGGTCTCCTCCAGTGACTTGCATATGACCCCCATTTCTCCAGCATCATTAACCCTTTCCACTTCCCTCCCCTATGTCTTGTCATACTGCCTGTCTGCCATATGGGCTCCCTGGCATTTCTTAAACAAGGTTACAAAAAGCTGATGGGCCTAGGGTCTACTATACACTTGCATGTTATGGGACTGCACAGCAACCAGTCCACGAACTTCCTGTAAGTGACAGCCCCCAGGCCTTCTCATCAATTTTTGTTCATCAACAGGGACATCTTCTCCAATCTTCCCGCCCACCCGAAAGGTTCTCAAGACCCCTTGCCGCCATCTCTTCTGCTCGGCACACCACGCTTCCCCCTTTCGTCTTTCTTCTGCCCTTCCCTTTTGTCCTTCAACCTCACCCTTTTGGCCGTCGCTCACTCCTCTGGGCGGAGTTGGTGGGGCCCCATGCAGGCCCCCTTGGTTTTCGGCTGGCACTCAGGGCGGGTCTGCTTTTTGGCGCCTTGTGCGGGCCCATCCTACAACGGAGGCCTGAGGCACGCCCCCAGGCCAGGACATCGCTTGGAAGCTCCATAGGGCAAGAATGGAGCTCAGACTGAACATGTGCACTGATGGTCAACTATAAACGATATAAAGGTTTTACCGTATATATTCTGTGGGATAGAAGTGATAAAGAGGTTGTTCGGTGAAAACAAGCTCTATCATGCTTGGAAGCACTCTTATAAAATGCAGTTTCTCTGATGAATAGTGAGCTCTTGAATGGGTTTTCCTCTAACTTCACCCTCTTATATTTGTCTTAAAGGGAACCTGACCTCACAAACTGACCCCCCCCCCGCATCTTTCTACCTGTTCCTGCACCCCCTCTTATCATTTCCCTTTTGCAGAAAAAATCGATTTAGTAAAGTAGAGAAAAGTATATATTTACTTCATCCTGTGTGAGTTCTCTGTTTCTGAATTAGTCTCAAAGGCGAGTCTGTCTGCTGCAGCCTTGTAATTATGCACGCCCCTCTCTGCTTGATGCCTTGGTAAGAGCCTGGCCGCGTCATGAAAGGGGCGGGGCTAAATAGTGTCATGCCGTTAGCCCCGCCCCTTTCATGACGCGGCCAAGCTCTTAGCAAGGCAGCAACCTGAGAGGGGAGTGCATAATTACAAGGGAGCAGCAGACTGGCAGACCATTGAGACTAATTCAGAAACAGAGAACTCACACAGGACGAGGTAAATATAAACTTTTCTCTACTTTACAAAATCGATTTTTTTCTGCAAAAGTGATGGCTAGAAATGATAAGAGGGGGTGCAGAGACAGGTCTAAAGATGCGGGGGTCAGTTTGTGAGGTCAGGTTCCCTTTAAATCTTCCTAAATAACACTGGACTAATACACTTCTACTACCTATCCTGTTCCTGTAAGCCAATTGCAGCTCCGATATTCTTGTGTTGTGTTTCTGATTATGCTACTTCCAAACAGAATCAGTGGCGGGGATGGGGATCCCTCTCTGTGACAGCAGTCTGGGCACAAACGGACACCAGCTCACCAACATTCAGGCCAGTATTCTCCATAATCACAAATATCATCCAGTGGTGCACATGTAAGTGACTCATATGATATTTAGTGACCGATGAGGGAGATGATGGAAGTAAGGATCATCTTTGGACATACTCTACATGTGGGTACAGTCTAGGCTATGTTTTAACCGATTTGATATGTCTTTTTGTACTTGTTTACTATGTATGTGATTTGATTGGTGTGCATAATTAGGAGGGCGAGTCTCTACACTATATAAACAATGTTTTTCTGTACTACTGCTGTATGCTTGATGAAGATCACATGTTGATCGAAACGTCGCATGGGGCAATGAATTAAAGGTGTTTGAAGCATGACCAACCTGTGAGGCGCTGTCTTTTTTCTATATTGTATGTATTGCAGTCCAGGTAGGACTTCCTAGACAGGACATCTGAATTCCCCCTTTTTTCTGTGTGGTGCTGTGGAACCCTCTTTTTTATGCCGACGATTTGAGCCACTTGCACGTGCACCATTGAATGATATTTGTAATTAGGGAGAATATTGGCCTAAATGTTAGTGAGACGGTGTCCATTTGCCCCTTTTCTTATACAGAAGAGGATGCAGAAAGAATCATTTCTGATGCTGAGGTGGACAATTAATTTTTGAATCAACCGACAGTTGATATGCTTAAAAAGAAATGGGAGACTTGAGGCGGTCGATAGGGTAGGGGTACTCGGGTACCGAGGCTGATAGCGACTTGGATGGGGGATCACGGCTGGTCGGTCCCCAGTCCCGTGCCCTGGACCCTCAATGGTGGGGAAGGTGGGGGATGATGGTGGTGAAGGGGATTGGTTACATGACGCCACCTGTGGTACTTGGTAACGTGTATATGTGACACCCCTGCGGGGGATTGCCACAGGATCCACCGGTGCAAGGAGGGAATTACACCTTGGTCCGCACAGCACACCACACCTTTCCACCCCAGACCTGAAGGGGGAGCTCTATTGGCTGCTTTAAGTTAGTTCCCCTTTAAGAACACCCAGGTGTGATGGGAGGAGTTAGTCAGTTCCAAGAGTCTGTCTAGAGTCTGCAATGAGAGGGAAGAGAGAGGAGACGGAGGAGCTGGTCGCTGGGAAGGATCCAGGACCAGGGACCACTGACCGCTGTGCGCACCCTAGGGAAAGGGTCGGAGGCAAGTGGAAGAAATAGGGAATCAAGAAAAGGGAACCAGTTGCTATAGCCCTTTAGTACACCCGGACACCGGAGTTCGACGCTGCCAGCATTCAGAGCTACAGCAGAAGCCCGGACACTAAGGAGGAGTTTAGCCCTGAGGAGAACAAAGTAAGAGACGCTAAAACTGACCAAGCATAGGACCAGGGGCCATAAGAGGAACAGGGACTCCGCAGAAGGACCTCATTGTCAGTTTAGATCAAAGCCCAGAGAGGGAGAAGAAGCGGTGGGTTCAGGCTCAGGCAGGACTTACCCCACACCACAGAACACAAAGACAGAGGAGGCCTCATAACTTTCTAAGGTGGAAGTCCCAAGTTGCATCGGGGACCTGGTTACTATTCTGGACTATACCTGTTACCCTGTCATCAGTAAAAGGTACCAAAACAACAATCCCTGTGTGTCTGTGTGCCTGTCTAGTTGCCGCAACTCACCGCTTTGTCAGCAAAGACTTAACTACTACTCCCCTCATCCATCCCTGCTGCCCTGAGGTAAAGCTCCACCTGTGGGGAGCTGTACCACACTCTGCTACACCCACCATCATCTCAGTGGCTGGCTACAGCGCTGGTATACCTGTTACCAGGTACCATAGGTGGCGTCACGTTAACAATCCCCTTATTCCCCCACCGTTCCCCGCCATTTAGGGTCCAGGACACGAGACCGGGGATCGACCATTCGTAATTCCTCCATCAAAGCCGCCATCAGCCTCGGTACCCGAGTACCCCATACCCTGTCGACCGCCTCATATACCAGCACTGCGGCCGGCCGCTGAGGTGATGGGGGTGCAGCTCAGTGTAGTACAGCTCCCACAGGTGGAAATTTACCTCAGTGCAGCAGGGATGGATGAGGGGAGTCTTAGTAGCATCTCTGCAATTAATGCTGTGGATGGCGGCGGTTAAACAGGCAAAAGCACACACAGTAGTCTTTGTTTCAGTACCTTTTATTGGTCACAGGGTAACAGGTACAGTCCATTATGACATCATGTTACTCAACATCGAATTCCTCAGAAAAGAGATTGAGGGTTTAAAGAAGAAGTTAGAGGAAACAAGAGCCCTTCTGGTTGATTGTACCGCTGAGGTACGTTGGTATGTTACAGCTTTTGGGGCGGTGCAGCGACTTCGTAACGACGTCATTGCGTGTGACACGTAGTTATGACCAACGATAAGTCGTTTGATCGTTGATCGTAGATTTATGGACAGGACCATAAATCTGTCGTTCATCGTCCGTTGAATCTGCTGCATCGGTGTGTGTAACACCTTTCCAACGATCTCGTTTTCGACTTCGCCTATTCAGAACTGAAGCACGTAGGTGACCAAACGTCTGTAAGTATCGTTCGCTTGTCGCGGAATCGTTGCTGCATCGTTCCATATATCTGTACGTGTGACACCTCAGCAGCAATCACTACACGATGCCCCAGCGATCTCGGCAAGGTCGAATCGTTGGTGGGATCGCTGGGACCTTGAAGCGTGTAACGGGTCCTTAAGGGATATTGACTCTAAAGGGCCCGTTACGCGATTCAATGTGGCAGCGATCCCACCAACGATGGGGATTGCTGCCACATCGTGGACTGATCGCTGGTGAGCTGTCACACAGACAGATTCACCAGCGATCAGGACCAGCGAGCGTTCTGGTATCCAAGGTAAACAGCGGGTAATTAAGTGCCACGTTCTGCTTAGATAACCGCTGTTTACCCTGGTTACCAGCTCCCAGCGCTTGCTGTGAGGCACTGGGAGCTTGCTGATCGTTGCTCTCCCGCTGTCACACGCAGCGATGCTGCGCGTCCAGCAGGCAACCAACGATAGATTTATGAACCGGTTCATAAATCTGTGATCAATGATCCACGATGCATCGTTGATCGTTGTCATGTGCAATGATGTCGTTACGACATCGCTGCAACGTCACAAAAACAGTGATGTTGCAATGATATCGTTAGCGATATCGTTGCGTGTAATGGGCCCTTAAGGTTAATGACAACTTAACTAAATACAAAACAGGTTTAGAAGATAAGAAACGTTCTAAATGGTGTCGGGACATTGAGGATTACAACAATGGTCGTGTTTATGGCTGGCAGTATAAGAAGTCAATACCTCAAGGTTCTAAACCGAAACCTGGTCCAAATAAACCACGAGGTGGCAAAAAACCTATGAAGCCACAAAACCCATCTACTCCACAGTCCTCATTTGGCTTCAATGGCGAATCTGACTCCACTGAAGATGGCGGCAGCGAATCAGGAGCTGATTTTTTAGCCAACGCCTGGGGCAGAAGGCCTACAAGAGATATGGCCTCAGGGGTAGCAGGAAACACCGGAGGAGGGGTGCCAAGACCGGTGACGAGATCGAAAGCCAAGAGAACCTGAAGGAAAAAAGATCATTGCTGGTAAATATATCTTCTACTAGGCTTAGTGACAAACAGGTGGATGTATTCTCAAGGGGACTATCGTTCTGCCCTACAGGCTGAATGAATTGGTTTGAGTTGGATAATGAAATCTTTCTCTTTTTCTGCGGATTGGGTTTAAAAACCTTTTTTGTGGGAAGGTAGATCGGGGTGGTTGCCGACTCTGGTGATACACTTACTCTTATGGCCCCTTTACACGCAGCTACAGGTAACAGGTTTTCCACAGGTAACTTACTGGCTGCAGTGAAATCATGGAGACATGGTTCTATCTTGTTGCTGTGTACAAATGGAACTATGTCTCCATGATTTCACTTCAGCCAGTAAGTTACCTGTGGAAAACCTGTTACCGGTAGCTGCGTGTAAAGGGGCCATTAGACAATTAAACCTTTCTACTGGTGAAAATTTTGTGCCACTGAATCAAGACCCGGTTATTGAAACCTTTACTAAATTGGTTGAGACTGATATACTGTAGCTAATTTGAAAAAAGTAAATACAAGGGTCGGTAGAATGAATTTGAGCAGTGAGGAGAGGAAGGAAATCAGGGCCTTGAGTACGAATGTATCCATCACCATAAAGCCCGTCGATAAAGGCGGTGCTATTGTGGTGATGGATACTAGTCAATATAAGCAAGAGATTTTAGGCCAACTGGCTGATGAGGAGGTATATGAAAAATTGAAAATCAATCTGTTAGGTCCCATGGCACCGCTCCCCAGCTCACCTCTCCTGGGTCTGCATCCTCTGCTCCTCTGCCAATCGGGCATCAGGCATCCAGGCGTGCTGTATCTTGGAGCCATCGCCGGGTCTCTTTCATGTCTGCTGACCACTGGGCTCACACGCCAGCACCCTACAATGTCCGGAGTAATTCATGAATGTAATGAGCGGTGCACTAGGCGCGGCCATGCTCCTCCCCTGTGAATCTAGGGGCTGGCACTGCTCAACCTGACACTCCCTTGCCCAATAGCTGTCTGTCCACCGGTATATCAGGCCACCTCCACTGATGGGAGGTGCCTGATTATTGTGTTATTATGCTTCTGTTTCATTGACTGGTAGTCAGGCCCACCTTGTGCTCTCCTCTGATAGAACCCATTCAAGCTCTCCTGACCCCGGGCTCTGGTGCCTTCTTCCCTGGTTAGCCTTACCGTAGTATAGCCTAACCTTACGAGCCGCCCCCCTGGTACTAGCTGCTGTGGTATTTAGACCCCCTGGGCTTGCCCCTGACAATCCCTGTATAGTGGTTGGCTAAACTAGGACCAGCTCACCCAGGAGAGTTCGGTACTACGGCCCAGTGGGTCCACTCTAGGACGCCTTCCCCCGGAAGCGTGACACAATCCAACTGGTGATTTCCAAAGGGAGTTGAAGCTGATGGTGGTAGAGGCACAGCAAAATGGTTTGATAGATCAGAATTTGGTTGACTACCTTTTAGTAGACTACCCTGTGGTTCCAATACTCTACACCCTTCCAAAGATTCATAAGGATTTACAGAACGCCCTGGGAAGACCAATTGTCTCAGGGAGGGGTTCCCTGTGTAATAGGGTGTCAATATTTTTGGATCATCTACTGCGGAAATTTGCAGCAGAGGCACCCTCTTACACGAAGGATACCAGTGATTTTATCAAGTCATTGGATGGTGTGCAGGTACAGGAAACCACATGGTTAGTTTCCTTTGATGTGGTGTCATTGTACACCTCCATCGAACATGACAAGGGCCTTGTAGCTGTCGATGGATGCTAGCTGCCTCTGACATAGTGCCAAATTGTGCACAATCCATCCTGGCACTGCTGGAGTATGTCCTGAGGAGGAATTATTTCCTCTTTGGGGACAACTACTTCCTGCAGCACCATGGGACAACCATGGGGTCCAATGTGGCCCCAACTTATGCTAACATCTATATGTCTGTCCTTGAGGACGAGTTTGTGTACAAATCAACATCTTGGCGCCATGTCAGGAGTTACATCGACGACTTGGGATGGAGATAGGATGGAGTTAGAGGCATTTTATTTGTCTTTGAATAACATTTTGAAAATGTTTGAATAACAATTGAAATAACATTTTGAATAACAATTGAAATTCACAATGGTGTGTTCTCTGAAAGAGATGCAGTTTTTGGATACACGTGTATATAAAGACCATGGTGGTCTGAAAACAGATTTATTCATGAAAGACAAAGATAGAAATAGTACACTGTATTTCTCCAGTAAGCACCCCAGGAGAATGGTGGAAGCGTTGCCCTGGAGCCAACTCCTTAGGGTTAGAAGAATTGTTTCAAATGAAGCAATAATAGACCAAAGGTTACATGAGATGTGTGAAAAGTTTTTACAATAGGGGTACCCTAAAAGGGAGCTCCAGCGGTATAAGCAAAAAGCACTAGAAGTAAACCGTGATGGTCTATTGTGTCCAAAACCCAAGGAGGATAAGAATAAGCGTATGCCATTAGTAACAACATATAAATATTTGAGCGGTAAAGTGGTGGGCATTGACAGAAAACACTGGCCTCTTTTGAGCAAGGGCCATGTAAATGTGGAAGAATTAAAACAGCCACCTTTATTTTCATATAGAAGGGGGTGCAACCTAAGGGATAAACTGGTAAAGTCTGATGTGGGAGGATCTAAACGAGATATTCAACTTACTTTTGGTCAATCGAGTATAGGTAATTTCCTCTGTTTAGGCTGTGCATCGTGTGGCAATATGTTGAAAGGACGGAGCTTTTGTCATCCTCGTTCTGGTAAAAGATATACGTTATACCAGCAGTTTTGTGATCTATGTAGTCAGTTGTCCATGTGGTCTCTTCTATGTGGGGGAAACCACTATGGAAGTGAAGGCTAGGATTGGCAAACATAAGAGCACTGTCAGAACGGGGATGACTGAACTACTGGTATCGAGATGTGGCACCCCAGGGGTTAATGTGCCACAGTAACATCAACAAGGGTTCACTCCCCACACAACACCTAACACTGCACTAGCGCCTCTAGGCCAGAAGGGGGAGCTAAAAACTGCTCCCCTATATATTCTGGTGTAAAGAGGAAGTAGTTAGTTCAGTACGTAGCAGTACTGTGAAGAGCGTAGTTCAGTTCCTGGGAGAACTGAGGAAGAGAGACTGTGGTGTAAAGAGGCTGCATTAGGCTTCTCCAAAGTCTGCTACTCAATTCCAGGCCTAGCCAGGGTCTGAGGAGAGGAGCTTACAGAACAGGAGAACACATCTGGGAGATTGAGTTACCTCATAACTCGCCCTAGAGGAGCGCACAGACCGGATACCAGACCCGAAACTGTGACTGACCCACGCAGTACAGTAAACACCGGAATAGTGGAGGTTATAGATCTACACTGTACCTCAGTGAAGCAACACGGCGGGGTCGGAAGCACACGGAAAGACTCAAGTTGCCTAGAAAAGGGGGTACCTGTGAGGAGAGACAGGGCCAGCAGCTCAGCTAAAGCAGCAGCAGGGCCACACACAAGGCGCAGGAGTAGGAAGCTGAGGACCCGGACAGGGTGGGAGCAACCCAGCCCCAGTACAGACTCTGTGGACAGTACTCTGCTACCAACATCTGCAGTAAAGGCTTGGAAAATGACAAAACCGTGAGTCTGTGTGATCCTTGTGCTCCAGCTCTACGTTCCCTCACAAATTGCCATCACCTCTACTACTACTCCTATCCTGCAACATCCATAGCATCAATCATAGACTATTACTACCATTGCCCCAGGGAACCAAGCTCTACCCGCGGAGAGCCGTTACATCACTGGCTGCGAGACATCATCCCCGGAGGTTCTGCAGCAGCGGTGGTCACCCTGACCACAACCCATGGGTGGCGTTACGACAAACTCCCCTGTAAATATTCCCCCCATTACTTGTGGGCTTGGGACATGGTCCGGACCAAGACTGCCGTGACATCCCCCGCAGATACCCTGGTCCGGTACCGAGTACCCCGTCCCAGTGAGCTCCACAGAGACATTTCGCAGAAGCTGGCCACACAGTAAATCAACTACACTATAGGGTGATAGATGATGCCCCACCTCTCAGACGAGGGGGAGATAGGCTGTCCCTCCTTAAAAAGAAAGAACTTGTGTGGATCTTTAAATTAGATACTTTAACACCAAGAGGTATGAATATAGAATTGATCAGCGAGGCTGCTTGCTTAAATAATCCAGTGTATCCTTAACATTTAGGATGTTTTTTTGCAAATTCTTCTTGTTGTACTGTTTTTAACATTGTTTTTAAATTTTATCCCAGACTGACGCCTTGATGATTTCCCATGGATGAGAAAATGGGGATGATGTTGTAAGTTTATGTGATGGAATACAAAAGGGTATGTCCTTGTTCCTCCTTATCTGTAGATTGTATGAGTGAAGCTAGGCGTTTGGGTCCCCCTAATAACTTGCTATACTGTTGGTATTGACGATTATATGATGAAGAGGGGTCCCCAAATATACCTGATACTCAGGGGTACGGTGTTCATTTTAGGACATGGTCATTTGTCGAAGTCAAAGTAAAAAAAAGCTGTTCCTGATGCCTGATTATGACTTTGACCTTGACAAATGACTTTGACTTTGATAAATGACTTTGACATTGATAAATGACTATGACTTTGACTCTGATAAATGACTTTGATAAATAACTTTGACTTTGATAAATGACTTTGACTTTGATAAGTGACTTTGACTTTGATAAGTGACTTTGCCAAATGACTTTGTCTTTGATAAATGACTTTGACTTTGATAAATGACTTTGACTTTGATAAATGACTTTGTCTATGACTTTGATAAATGTCTTTGACTTTGATAAATGTCTTTGACTTTGATAAATGACTTTGACTATGACTTTGATAAATGACTTTGACAAATGACTTTGACTTTGATAAATGACTTTGACAAATGACTTTGACTTTGATAAATGACTTTGACTTTGATAAATGACTTTGTCTATAACTTTGATAAATGACTTTGACTTTGATAAATGACTTTGACTTTGATAAATGACTTTGTCTATAACTTTGATAAATGACTTTGACTTTGATAAATGACTTTGACTATGACTTTGATAAATGACTATGACTTTGATAAATGACTTTAACAGATTAGCATAATTTATTTAAAAAATTCTACAGCGGGTCCACTAGGGAATTGAAACGTAAATACTAGCTTCCAAAGGCCAAAAGCTTATCCACTAGACCATCCAACAAGCTACTGTAGGAGTCTTCTTTTGTTATACTAACATAGATAACATGCACACTGTCTGTGTGCAGAAATCTGATGACCCTGATGTCTGAGAGCTTCTTAGGCTGGTTTCACACTACGATATTTACAAATCCGATGCTGTCCGATAAAAATCGTCATTTACTACTTATCTATTTCCAAGTGTCTGTACATTTTAACAATTTATTATCAAAGGTTCTAAACCAAATATTTATTATTTATTTGATACAAAATGTCGTTTGCCATCTACCCAAAACTAGCTGCATTTTAATCAGCAGTACAGTTCTGACTTCACTAGTGCACTGAGGCTAGGGTCACACATGCGACATGGATTTTAACCCCTTCATGACCTTGGAATTTTTCATTTTTCATTTTAGTTTTTTGCTCCCCTGCTTCCTAGAGCCATAACTTTTTATTTTTCCGTAAATCTAGACATATGATAGCTTGTTTTTTGCGGGACGAGTTGTACTTTCATATGCAATCATTTATTTTACCATGTAGTGTACAGACGCAAAAAATAAGCCATTACACATCCCTAGATCCCGAAAAATGAGGGCGCTACGGGTCGCAGAACATGGCGCAAAAAGTCTGTTTTTGTTTTTTTCAAACTTCTGAATTTTTTTTCACCACCTAGATACCAGTAAAGGTATACATGTTGGGTGTCTACGAATTCATACCGACCCAAGGCATCACCCCGTCATGTTGGTTTTACCATATAGTGAACATGGCGATTAAAATACCCAAATAACAAAGTGTTATTGCACTTTTTTCACAATTTCACTGCATTTAGACTTTTTTTCCCATTTCTCTGTACAGTATATGGTAAAATAAATGATTGCATATGAAAGTACAACTCGTCCAGCAAAAAACAAGCCGTCATATGTCTATATTGACGGAAAAATAAAAATGTTATGGCTGTTGGAAGCAGGGGAGCAAAAAAACTAAAATGAAAAATTCCAAGGTCATGAAGGGGTTAAAATCCATGCCACATGTGTGACCCTAGCCTCAGTGCACTAGTGAAGTCAGAACTGTACTGCTGATTAAAATGCAGCTAGTTTTGGGTAGATGGCAAACGACATTTTGTATCAAATAAATAATAAATAATTGGTTTAGAACCTTTGATAATAAATTGTTAAAATGTACAGACACTTGGAAAGATAAGTAGTAAATGACTGCCTTCCATTCATTTAGCCTGTAAATGGACAACATGGCTGAAACCAATTATTAGTATGTTATGATGATTACCATAATGTAAGAAATCACAAATTAAACATTACTGTAAAATGTGTATTAAACACCATAATTTACAAGGAAAAAAATAAAATAAAATAAAAAATAATCCTACTGGGGGGATTTGAACCAGGGTGCAAAAGAGCTCCAATGCTCTTAACTATTAGGCCACTCAGTCAGATGAAACCATTAGTGGTTTTGTTTGCTAAAGAGACCAAACGTGCAAAAATCTGCTGATCTTGATGTGTGTCAGTCAGATATCATTGTGAGCTATGAAAATCATACATTAAGGTCACACAGTTTAAATGATCTTAACACATGTCTGCATTGAAAGGCATATAAGCAATGAAAAGATGTCTCTGCCTATATTAAGTGCCTATAGTTTAGTGGTGGATGGGGCATAGGCTTTGTGTTGGAGACTTTGGGGTTAAAATGCGCAGTTCAGGACATGTAATTTGCTTATCATTAAGTTATTGTTGTTGCAATTTGAAAACGAAACAATGTATAAAAATTGTTGAAATGTGGGTTTTAAATAAAGCAAGGTCCATTGTGTCCGGCCACACTGAAAAAGGGGTTAAAGCTTTTGTGTATGGAAAACTATTTTCATTTTTATGTGTGAGAAGTGTCATCTGTGAAAGTGATTTATCATACTCAGGAATGAGAATGAAGCACAAAGTCAAAACTTTTTAATTGTACATTATTTTGGTTGGAAAGTATAATAATAATAATAATAATAATAATAAAAACAATAATACCTTAAAAAAAAAACTAAGAAACTCCTGCTACTGTTTGGGGATGTGAACCTTCTTTATACTGGCAAGCCTCCATGACACATTGAAGTGGTGTGTGACTTTCATGAGTGAGTCTGACTCTGACCACGACTAATGACAATGAGACTTCTCAAACATCAGGGTCAGAATAGTTTTGCAAACAGACTGCCTACATGTTCATTTTCTTAGCTGAACAAAACCTCTGTTTTTTTATACCGTGTTTCCCCGAAAGTAAGACACTGTCTTACATTTTTTTTACCCCAAAAAGTCCCACTATGTCTTACTTTCGGGGTATGTCTTATATTGGGAAAATAAATGTCGATTTTTGTTTTAACCATAAAATACAGCCCCCAGCAGTGTGGTATACAGCAACCTCCCCAGTGGTATATACAGGCCCCAGCAGTGTATACAGCTGCAGCCCCCAGAGGTGTATACAGCTGCAGCCCCCAGTGGTGTATACAGCTGCAGCCCCCAGTGGTGTATACAGCTGCAGCCCCCAGTGGTGTATACAGCAGCCCCCAGGGGTGTATACAGCAGCCCCCAGTGGTGTATACAGCAGCCCCCAGTGGTGTATACAGCAGCCCCCAGTGGTGTACACAGCTGCAGCCCCCAGTGGTGTATACAACTGCAGCCCCCAGTGGTGTATACAGCAGCCCCCAGGGGTGTATACAGCAGCCCCCAGTGGTGTATACAGCAGCCCCCAGTGGTGTATACAGCAGCCCCCAGTGGTGTACACAGCTGCAGCCCCCAGTGGTGTATACAGCAGCACCCAGTGGTGTATACAGCAGCCCCCAGTGATGTATACAGCAGCCCCCAGTGGTGTATACAGCTGCAGCCCCCAGGGGTGTATACAGCAGCCCTCAGTGGTGTATACAGCAGCCCCCAGTGGTGTATACAGCAGACCCCAGTGGTGTACACAGCTGCAGCCCCCAGTGGTGTATACAGCTGCAGCCCCCAGTGGTGTATACAGCTGCAGCCCCCAGTGGTGTATACAGCAGCCCCCAGGGGTGTATACAGCAGCCCCCAGTGGTGTATACAGCAGCCTCCAGTGGTGTATACAGCAGCCCCCAGTGGTGTACACAGCTGCAGCCCCCAGTGGTGTATACAGCTGCAGTCCCCAGTGGTGTATACAGCTGCAGCCTCCAGTGGTGTATACATCAGCCCCCAGTGGTGTATACAGCAGCCCCCAGTGGTGTATACAGCTGCAGCCCCCAGTGGTGTATACAGCTGCAGCCCCCCCCCCCTCATGAGTATACAGGCGCCCCCCCCCCTTGCTGCCGCCAACCTGTAAAGTAAAATATCATTCTACTTATCTCCGCCGGTGTCCCGCTGGTGTCCCGCCGCTATCACGCTCCTTCGCCTTCATCTGTCTTCCATCTCCGTCGCACAGACAATGACGTCAGTCTGTGCGCCGGAGAAGGAAGTCGGATAAAGCCGGATGAAGACGGAAGAGCGTGATGGCGGCGGGACAGCAGCGGGACACCAGCGGGACACCGGCGGGGATAAGTAGAATGATATTTTACTTTACAGGTTGGCGGCAGTGCGGGGGGGGTGTCTGTATACTCATGGGGGGGGCTGCAGCTGTATATACCAGTGGGGCGCCCCCAAAAGTAAGACAGTGTCTTACTTTCGGGGTATGTCTTACATTACCCGACCCCCCTAAAACCGGCACCATGCCTTACTTTCGGGGGCGCCCTACTTTCGGGGAAACACGGTAGTAAGTTTGGTGGTCTAGTGGAGAAGCATTTTGCCTTTGGAAGCCAGCGTTCATGGTTCAAATCCATCCTGAACCTGCTGTAGAATACTTTATGTATAATAAATTATGCTAGTTAATAGATATAAGATATAGTAATAAATTAAAATGTTTGCAGTTCTGTATCTTTGTTGTTGAAATCGATGTAGTGGATTATTATTTATTTATTACTAATATTAATTATTATTATTATATTTTCTTAAACAATTTCCTAAACAATGATACAAATGTACAGTCACTGGTAAATATATTATTATTATATACTGTTAAACAATTTTTTAAACAATTATAGAAATTTACAGAAACTGGTAAATACAGTATATATAATGTATATATACTAAATTAGTGTTTCAAAATAAAAACATTTTTAACATTATTTTTGATTGATAGGATAATAATTATATTATTAACTCTAATACCTTCAGAAAAACAAGCTAGAAAACATTGGCACTGCTTGGGGATTTGTACTTTCATTATACTGCTAACCTCCATGAGAAATAAATGTGATGTGTGACTTTCATGGTTAAGGCTGCCTTCAGACTTGCAGATGCCTCCGCAGCGTTTTGCAGAGGCATCTGCAAGTATCTGCATGCAGACCGCGGCCCCTATGTTTATAATGGAGCGCACGGCGGTCTGCAGATGCTTGCAGACCGCCGTGCGCTCTCATTGCCCGCCATTAGTGATCTGTGCACAGGCGGATGCCTGCGTACAGATCACAGACTCTCGTCCGCACCAGGGACGCGAGATGTTGCGTCCCTGGTGCGGGCGAGAGTGTGTGATTTGTGCGCAGGCATCCGCCTGCGCACAGATCACTAATGGTGGGCAATGAGAGCGCACGGCGGTCTGCAAGCATCTGCAGACCGCCGTGTGCTCCATTATAAACATAGGGGCCGCAGTCTGCATGCAGATACTTGCAGATGCCTCTGCAAAACGCTGCGGAGGCATCTGCAAGTCTGAAGGCAGCCTTAGTCTGACTACGACAAGTAAGAAGCTCTCAGACATCAGGGTCATCAGATTTCTGCACACAGACAGTGTGTATGTTATCTATGTTACCACTTCAAAACCACCCAGAATTCCCTCTAACGGGCTCTTAGATGAATGATGAGTACAATTATCTTTTAAATAAGTGATCACTTTATTAGTTTAAGTCATATAACAATTCATAAAAATATTAATAAAAAAACTACATAAAGGTACCCTAGTGATTACCAATAATTTATAACCAGGTCTAGGACTGAGACCAATTATGATAAAATTATACAGTATACATTATATAGTACCAGTTATACCAGGTTCATAAGGACATATTACCGTATATACTCGTGTATAAGCCGACCCGTGTATAAGCCGACCCCCCTACTTTTGCCCCCAAAACCTGGGAAAACCTATTGACTCGTGTATAAGCCGAGGGTGGACCCCAGCACAGGTATACAGGCCTCCCCAGTGGTAGTATACAGCAGCAGCCCGAGTGGTAGTATACAGCAGCCTCCCCAGTGGTAGTATACAGCAGCCTCCCCAGTGGTAGTATACAGCCGCCTCCCCAGTGGTAGTATACAGCAGCCTCCCCAGTGGTAGTATACAGCAGCCTCCCCAGTGGTAGTATACAGCAGCCTCCCCAGTGGTAGTATACAGCAGCCCCAGTGGTAGTATACAGGCCTCCCCAGTGGTGTATACAGCAGCAGCCCCAGTGGTTAGTATACAGCAGCCCCAGAGGTGTATACAGCAGCCCAAGTGGTAGTATACAGCAGCAGCCCCAGTGGTATATACAGCAGCAGCCCCAGTGGTTAGTATACAGCAGCCCCAGTGGTAGTATACAGCAGCCCCAGAGGTATATACAGCCCCAGAGGTATATACAGCAGCACTTAGGTAGTATACAGCAGCCCCAGTGGTGTATACAGCAGCCCCAGAGGTAGTATACAGCAGCCCCAGAGGTATATACAGCCCCAGAGGTATATACAGCAGCCCTAGTGGTGTATACAGCAGCCCCAGAGGTAGTATACAGCAGCCCCAGAGGTAGTATACAGCAGCCCCAGAGGTAGTATACAGCAGCCTCAGAGGTAGTATACAGCAGCCCCACAGGTAGTATACAGCAGCCCCAGAGGTAGTATACAGCAGCCCCAGAGGTAGTATACAGCAGCCCCAGAGGTAGTATACAGCAGCCCCAGAGGTAGTATACAGCAGCCCCAGAGGTAATATACAGCAGCCTCAGAGGTAGTATACAGCAGCCCTTAGGTAGTATACAGCAGCCCCAGGGTGTGTACAGCAGCAGCCCCAGGGGTGTATACAGCAGGGGGGGGGGGGGGACGGCAGAGCCGGTAGAACAAACAGTATTATAGTGGGCACTTGTGTCTGTCTCTCCTCCGTCTCCTCCGTCCCCAGTGGATCGGCGCCGCAGCGTTCCTCCGCTCCCCTCGCACCCCCCACCTCACCTCCGACCGGAGCTCAGGGACACCTCGTTGCACTCTCTGATCCCGGGTCTCCCGGCCGGTGTCAGCAGGCGCAGGCGGGTGTCAGCAGGCGCAGGCGGTGTCAGCAGGCGCAGGCGCAGTGTCAGCTGGTTCGGCGGGTGCTCGTCTCCGTGATCCTCCGGCTCCCCGCGGTGATGCGGCGGTCGGTGACACCAATTCCCCCTTCTGCCAGTTGCAGCAGGCGGCTCTCACCTCCTCTCCTCCCCCGCACCTCACCTCAGCCAGAGAGCCCGGATCGCTCCTCAGCTCCCTCGGTCCAGCACCACGTGCAGCTCAGGCAGTCGCAGACACAGGGGATCGCGTGCACAGCGGCGACTGATCTAGTTTGCACGTGTCTCCGTAGCTCCTTGCTTCACTCCAACGGTTCTCGGAGTCGTCTACTCCTGTTTCCCAGGACACAGCAGCCCTGGCTTGGTGTATGGCTCCGGACCCTCTGTCAGGCCCGCATCTCCGTGGGTCCCAGGTGCTGCGGTTTTGTATACTCGCGTATAAGCCGAGGGGGCACTTTTCAGCCCAAATTTTGGGCTGAAAAACTCGGCTTATACGCGAGTATATACGGTACTTAAATTTGTTTAGCACTATAAGTGGCTGCACTGTCTATTATATTAATCCTGGGGCTCTGATATATATATACAGTGCCTACAAGTAGTATTCAACCCCCTGCAGATTTAGGTGGTTTGATAAGATGCAAATAAGTTAGAGCCTTCAAACTGCACACGAGAGTAGGATTTATTAACAGAAGCATAAATCTTACAAACCAAAAAGTTATGTTGCTCAGTTGAATTTTAATAAATTTTAAACATAAAAGTGTGGGTCAATTATTATTCAACCCCTATGTTTAATATTTTGTGGAATAACTCTTGTTTGCAATTACAGCTAATAATCGTCTTTTGTAAGACCTGATCAGGCCGGCACAGGTCTCTGGAGTTATCTTGGCCCACTCCTCCATGCAGATCTTCTCCAAGTTATCTAGGTTCTTTGGGTGTCTCATGTGGACTTTAATCTTGAGCTCCTTCCACAAGTTTTCAATTGGGTTAAGGTCAGGAGAAAGACTAGGCCACTCCATCACCTTGATTTTTTCCCTCTTGAACCAGGCCTTGGTTTTCTTGGCTGTGTGCTTTGGGTTGTTGTCTTGTTGGAAGATGAAATTACGACCCATCTTAAGATCCTTGATGGAGGAGCGGAGGTTCTTGGCCAAAATCTCCAGGTAGGCCGTGCTATCCATCTTCCCATGGATGCGGACCAGATGGCCAGGCCCCTTGGCTGAGAAACAGCCCCACAGCATGATGCTGCCACCACCATGCTTGACTGTAGGGATGGTATTCTTGGGGTCGTATGCAGTGCCATCCAGTCTCCAAACGTCACGTGTGTGGTTGGCACCAAAGATCTCGATCTTGGTCTCAACAGACCATAGAACCTTGAACCAGTCTGTCTCAGAGTCCTCCAAGTGATCATGAGCAAACTGTAGATGAGCCTTGACATGACGCTTTGAAAGTAAAGGTACCTTACGGCTTGTCTGGAACGGAGACCATTGCGGTGGAGTACGTTACTTATGGTATTGACTGAAACCAATGTCTGAAACTCACTGCCATGAGATCTTCCCGGAGCTCCTTCCTTGTTGTCCTTGGGTTAGCCTTGACTCTTCGGACAAGCCTGGCCTCGGCATGGGAGGAAACTTTCATAGGCTGTCCAGGCCGTGGAAGGCTAACAGTAGTTCTATAAGCCTTCCACTTCCGGATGATGCTCCCAACAGTGGAGACAGGTAGGCCCAACTCCTTGGAAAGGGTTTTGTACCCCTTGCCAGCCTTGTGACCCTCCACGATCTTGTCTCTGATGGCCTTAGAATGGTCCTTAGTCTTTCCCATGTTGACCATGTATGAGTGCTGTTCACAAGTTTGGGGAGGGTCTTAAATAGTCAGAAAAGGCTGGCAAAAGAGATAATTAATCCACACATGTGAAGCTCATTGTTCTTTGTGCCTGAACTACTTCTTAATACTTTAGGGGGACCAAACAGAATGCTGGTGGTTTGAGGGGTTGAATAATAATTGACCCACACTTTTATGTTTAAAATTTATTAAAATTCAACTGAGCAACATAACTTTTTGGTTTGTAAGATTTATGCTTCTGTTAATAAATCCTACTCTCGTTTGCAGTTTGAAGGCTCTAACTTATTGGCATCTTATCAAACCACCTAAATCTGCAGGGGGTTGAATACTACTTGTAGGCACTGTATATATATATATTGTGCACCTATGTACTAACAAGTGAACCTTTCTCTGAACTAGGTTCCACGTGTATGGTGCTGCCGCAGTGCTCCACTTATAATTGTCCCTGCTTAGTTCACATACCTGGTATATAGTGACGCTGTACTGCTTGTGGTTTCAGTCCTAGTACCCCACCGCCATAGGCCACAAGCAGTACAGCGTCACTATATACCAGGTATGTGAACTAAGCAGGGACAATTATAAGTGGAGCACTGTGGCAGCACCATACACGTGGAACCTAGTTCAGAGAAAGGTTCACTTGTTAGTACATAGGTGCACAATATATATATATATATATCAGAGCCCCAGGATTAATATAATAGACAGTGCAGCCACTTATAGTGCTAAACAAATTTAAGTAATATGTCCTTATGAACCTGGTATAACTGGTACTATATAATGTATACTGTATAATTTTATCATAATTGGTCTCAGTCCTAGACCTGGTTATAAATTATTGGTAATCACTAGGGTACCTTTATGTAGTTTTTTTAATAATATTTTTATGAATTGTTATATGACTTAAACTAATAAAGTGATCACTTATTTAAAAGATAATTGTACTCATCATTCACCTAAGAGCCCATTAGAGGAATTCTGGGTGGTTTTGAAGTGGTATGCAATGTAAAGGTGAGATACAGTAACAGTTTGGTGGACCATTGAGATAATAATATGTTATCTATGTTAGTATAACAAAAGAAGGCTCCTACAGTAGCTTGTTGGATGGTCTAGTGGATTAGCTTTTGGCCTTTGGAAGCTAGTATTTACGGTTCAATTCCCTAGTGGACCCGCTGTAGAATTTTTAAAATAAATTATGCTAATCTGTTAAAGTCATTTATCAAAGTCATAGTCATTTATCAAAGTCATTTATCAAAGTCATAGTCAAAGTCATTTATCAAAGTCAAAGTCATTTATCAAAGTCATTTGTCAAAGTCATTTATCAAAGTCTAAGTCACTTATCAAAGTCACAGCCTCTTATCAAAGTCAAAGTCATTTATCAAAGTCAAAGTCATTTATCAAAGTCGTTTATCAGAGTCAAAGTTATAGTCATTTATCAAAGTCATAATCAGGCATCAGGAACAGCTTTTTTTTACTTTGACTTTGACAAATGACCATGTCCTAAAATGAACACCGTATACCTGATACTCAGGGGGTTATGTAAATATGTCCCATGATTTTTGTAAATAATGATGTGGGTTATAGTATACCAATACTAATGTAAGAAAATATTTGAAGTTCTATGTCCGTAGGATTAACAACAACTTATGAGTATAGTTATGAACATACGTTTGTTATACTTACATGTACCACCTATTTGTGGCTGAAGTTTCTATAACAGGACCACGTACATATCCCAAGATCGATCAAGGACTAAGTGAATAGACTTTCAACTCTTGCCTCCCTAAGCCTATTTATAAACTGAATCACTGAATTTTCTTATGCAAATATTTTGTTCAGCTAGGAAGACTATTTTCTTATAAGCCTTGCTGTGCAGTGCTCTATAACTTCCACTAGAGGGAGACAGACACCAGCAGTATCTAAGCTGAACAAAGTCATAATAGTAACCATTATTTATATAACGCCAATATATTCCGCAGAGCTTTACAATTCCGAGGTTTATATACAGTCATAAGTAACAGTTATAGATAATACTTAATAATAGCAAAAATAATGATGAACCTGTCCGAAAGAGCTTACAATCTACAATGAGATGGGGGTGACACAAAGTACAGGTGTTTATTTACAACAATAGTCCAGCCATCTTGAAGAAATGATAGATAAAAACTGTATGAGCTGTCATCAGCCAATATCTGTAGTCCTTTTGGGTTTGGTGATGTTTGATGGAGACTTATGTTCAGAGAAATAGTGAATGGGCTATATATAAAGGACTCTGGATTAGGGAGTATCATAGGCTTCCCTAGAAAGTTGTGTTTTTAGGGAAATATTAAAATCTAAAATATTTCTATCTACTGGCTAACACTGTACAAAGATATGTTTTTAGGGAGCACCTAAAACTGTGTAAATTGTGAATAGTCCTAATTTCTTGGGGGTAGAGCATGCCAGAGAACTAGTGCAGCTTGGGAGAAGTCTTAGAGCCGAGAGTGGGAGGTTCGGATTAGGGCAGATGTTACTCATAGCTTGACTGCAGAATGTAGAGAATAATTCGGGTGATAGACAGAGATTAAGGAGGACATGTAGCACTGTGAAAAGTTTTGTGGGTGAGAACAAACAATTTGAATAGGATCCTATAATGTATGTGCAGCCAGTGCAATGACTGGCACAGAGCGAACTAGGAGGAAAAGATTTGTTTAGACAGATTGGAGCTGAGGGATAACCAATATGGCTACTAATAAAAACATTGCTTCCCCCTTTCAACTCAGCTGCTAACTTGGAAGATTTTGGGTAGACTAAAATTGAACTCAGTACTTACATTGGCAGTCATGTTGGTGGTTATGTTAGTTTGCCTAAAATCACTAAGGAACATCCTCCAATAAAACCCTGTTATGCAGGATCCTAGGGGGTGGAGCTTGACACTATCATTACCTTTTAGGCATACATTGGCTTCTTCTGTCATACTCTGTCCACTCGGCACCTGATTTATCAAAACGTGATTTTTTTGCCCCTAGCAACCAATGCAGTAGTCCAAGCAAAGCCAGGGTTTTTTTTTGCCAAGTGAGGAATTACTACCAACATTTTATAGCCAAAAATCTTGGCTGTTAAGATTGAATCCCCAAAACACACGTTAGGTTTGATCCTTTTTGGCTTGATTGGTGCTGACAAAATGGTGACTGTTGGCAAATATGCTAAGGACGGCGAGGAGGACACAAGGATTCTCTTTTTGTCCATTTTGAGTCCTAAAATCACACTCCGCTCCACCTCATTGCCAGATTTAGCAGCAGAACTGGTCTTGTTGCCCATAGCAACCAGCAATAATGCAATATTCCGAGCAGCATTAGGAGCAAAAGCTGAGCTGTGATTGGTTACTTTGGGCAACAAATTTATCCTACATCAGGCCGGTGACTTCATTTTGCCCTCTGCAGTGCACTCCTTTCAGAGAACAACAGAATATTTGACATTTAGGGATATTTCTAGATTTTGAGTAGAAATTATCTAGAGGCAGAATCTGATGTGATCTGATGGTTTTTTGTTGACAGTTCACAGATGCAGGTATCGCCCTTATTAAAGCTGATGGTTGAGACGTGAGAAGAGGATGTCTCCCGACAGCGATGGCTCCAAACAAATCATCCACCCATGATCAATGCATCAGAATAAATAAAATCATCTTTACAGCGGCAGGAGATAATAAATAGACAAATGCAGCAGATATTGGTGTCCTGTGATATCATGACGCAGCGTATTCAGGTTGACAGATATGCTAGGACGTGTAGTGTCCATGCACATCTATATACTGCTACAAGTCTAGAAACAGAGTAATATTTTATATCATGATATATACAGTGTTGGCCAAAAGTATTGACACCCCTGCCATTCTGTCAGATAATACTCAGTTTCTTCCTGAAAATGATTGCAGTCACAAATTCTTTGGTATTATTATCTTCATTTAATTTGTCTTCAATGAAAAAAACACAAAAATAATTGTCCTAAAGCCAAATTGGATATAATTCCACACCAAACATAAAAAAGGGGGTAGACAAAAGTATTGGCACCCTTAGAAAAATCATATAAAGCTTCTCTAATTTGTGTAATTAACAGGACCTGTGACTTACCTGTGGCACCTAACAGGTGTTGGCAATAAATAAGTCACACTTGCAGCCAGTTGACATGGATTAAAGTTGACTCAACCTCTGTCCTGTGTCCTTGTGTGTACCCCATTGAGCATGGAGAAAAGAAAGAAGACCAAAGAACTGTCTGAGGACTTGAGAAACCAAATTGTGAGGAAGCATGAGCAATCTCAAGGCTACAAGTCCGTCTCCAAAGACCTGAATGTTCCTGTGTCTATCGTGCGCAGTGTCATCAAGAAGTTTAAAGCCCATGGCACTGTGGCTAACCTCCCTAGATGTGGACGGAAAAGAAAAATTGACAAGAGATTTCAACGCAAAATTGTGCGGATGGTAGATAAAGAACCTCGACTAACATCCAAACAAGTTCAAGCTGCCCTGCAGTCCGATGGTACAACAGTGTCAACCCGTACTATCCGTCGGCCTCTGAATGAAAAGGGACTGTATGGTAGGAGACCCAGGAAGACCCCACTTCTTACCCCGAGAAATAAAAAAGCCAGGCTGGAGTTTGCCAAAACTTACCTGAGAAAGCCTAAAACGTTTTGGAAAAATGTTCTCTCTTTTTGGGCAAAGGCATCAACATAGAGTTTACAGGAGAAAAAAAGAGGCATTCAAAGAAAAGATCACGGTCCCTACAGTCAAACATGGTGGACGTTCCCTGATATTTTGGCGTTGCTTTGCTGCCTCTGACACTGGACTGCTTGACCGTGTGCATGGTGTTATGAAGTCTGAAGACTACCAACAAATTTTGCAGCATAATGTAGGGCCCAGTGTGAGAAAGCCGGGTCTCCCTTAGAGGTCATGGGTCTTCCAGCAGGACAATGACCCAAAACACACTTCAAAAAGCACTAAAAATGGTTTGAGAGAAAGCACTGGAGACTTCTTGTTCAACATTTTTATTGGGTTATACACAATTTTACAAAGGTCGCCTTAACAATGACGGTACAATAGGATGATCAAAAAAAAAAAAAAATACATGTTACAATAGTATGATGATAACGGAAAATATCAAACAATAAACAATAAGAAAGTTCGGTATTCTCGATAATTCCAAACAGGGAGGGGGGGGAAGTGAACTGGGAAGGAGGGCAGTGGGGAGAAGAAAGGGAGAGAAATGATTCACAGTTATGCTTGACTAGACTATTCTGAAGCAAATTGGAAAGGAGTCAATTCAGGTCCAAGTAAAAGGGACATCTTGTTGATAGAAAAATTGGTTCCATGGCGTCCATTTCTTTTTGTATTTTGCTTGGAGATTATTTCTCAGAGAGTGCATATATTCGTAAGAGTTATGTGATCCGATGGTCCCCAAAACTGCATCAAGCGTGGGTGGATCCGGGTCCTTCCAACGCGTTGCAATACCATTTTTACACGCAATGAGAATGTGCACTATAAGGGCTCTGAGGTCTGAAGATATGTCGTTGATTCCTATTGATAGCAATGCAAGTTCTGGAGTAAGATCTAAATTAAGTCCAGTTATATCACAAAGAAGTAGATGAATTTTTCCCCAGAAGTGACGAAGGGAAGGACAGTCCCAAAATATATGTGACATTGAAGCCAGGGTGACCGCAGTTCCTCCAACACAAAGGAGACAAGGTGTTAGAAAATTTTTGAAGTCTCGTGGGAGTGAAATACCACCTGGTCAAGGTTTTGTAATAGGACTCAAGTAAAGTTGCACATGAGAGACTTTTGAGCACAGTTTGTAATGTTTCTTCAATTAAGTTGATAGGGAGCGGGACTTGAAGTTCTCTACTCCAGGCTTCAATGTTGGGAGTGATCGAGTATGCAGAGTCAAGAATCCAATCTCTGTAAATGGATTTAAAAGACCAGAAAACCTTCGACTGGTTGAAACAGAAGAGCTGAGTAATGTTTAGCGGGAGGTTAAGATTGAGACTGTTTTTGTTGAGTATACGTTTGATTTTGGTCCAAGTTCCGAATTTTCTCCTCCGGTAAGCCAAATTTGGTCTGCAGGATTGTAAAGGATTTAAGTTGTGTATCCTCATCGAGTATGTCAGACAAGGTGTGAATACCGCTAATAGTCCAAGTATTGATATCTACAGCTGACGAGAGTGCTGGCAGGAGAGACAAAGGAATCCAATAAGGAGAAGACAATCCATTTGATGCTTGTGATTTCATGGTCAGGCATCTCCATGCGCGTATGGTTGCTTTTAATGTGGGCATAGAGGGTAACTTCTTGTTTTTGTCACACAGATAGGAGAGTAATGTCCAGTGGAGATCTGCCGTCTGGTGAAATGCTTTCTCTATGTTTATCCATCTTGGAGTCTCCTCCGAACCCCACCAATTTTGACTCAGCTTGATCAACGCCGAATGGTAATAGGCCGATATATTGGGCACAGCTAAACCACCATGTGGTTTGCTTTTTTCTAAAGTTGAGAGAGCAGTTCTGGGTGTTTTTCCTCCCCAGATGAAGTTGGATAATTGGGTTTGAAGTTTTTTGCACCAATTAGAATTGACCTGGAGGGGGATCGAGCGAAAAATATAAAGTAGTTTAGGTAAAATGAATAGTTTATACGCTTCTATCCTGCCCAACCATGTCAACTCAGTTTTGGAAATATTAGTTAGGTCTATTTGTACAGTTTTGTATATCTTTCCTAAATTGGATTCATAAGTATGAGATATGGGTTTAGTAATTAGAATTCCCAAATAATCTAACACATTCTTCTCCCAATCCAAACCATTATTTTGTTGTAAGGAGGAAATAATCTGGTCTGAGAGGTTATAACTAAGTACTTGCGTTTTAGCGATGTTTATTTTATAGTGGGAGACCTTAGCGAAGTCTTCCATGAGGGAAAGGAGATTACACATTGAGGATATTGGATTTGTGAGAGTTAAAATTATGTCATCCGCAAATAGACTAATTTTATAGGATTCGCGATTCAGAGTAATACCAGTGATTTGGGAATGAGATCGGATTTTTTCGGCCAACGGTTCAATGAATAAATTAAAAAGAGAGGGCGAGAGGGGACAGCCTTGCCTTGTGCCGTTAGTCAACATAAATGGGGCAGATAAGTGATTGTTAGTGAGTAACCTTGCCGAGGGGGCAGTGTACAAGGCTTGAATGGAGTTAAATATGGGGCCATTTATTCCAAATTTGTGCAGCACCTCAAATAAGTATCCCCAGTGGACTCTGTCGAACGCTTTTTCTGCGTCGACAGAGACCACTATCATAGGGGTTCCAGAGGATTCAGCGTGAGCTGACAGGTTTAAAATTCTTCTCGTCGCGTCAGTGGAGCTTCTTTTTGGGGTAAAACCCACCTGGTCCTGGTGGATCAAAAGCGGGATAATTTTTTGCAGTCTGACATTAATTGCTTTAGAGATAATTTTAATGTCAGTATTGAGCAGAGAAATGGGTCTGTAATTAGATACCAATTCTCTATCTCCTTTATTTTTCGGAATCACTGAAATTAATGCTTGAAGCATCTCGTGCGGAACCGATTGATTGTTATTGGATAAAGAATTAATTAATTTAGTGATGTAGGGGGTAAGTAAACTTTCATAAGCTATGAAGTATTCATTTTGGAGACCATCAGGGCCTGGGGATTTATTCTTTTTAAGTTTAATGATAATATCTTTTATTTCCTGTTCGGTGTAAGGTTGATTGAGTCTATTTAGGGTGTCCTCTGTAAGGGTCGGGAGTGTAATGGAATCCAGAAAGGACTTAATATTCTGCTTTGTGGGTTGATGCTCCAATGGATCATTTTTGAGATTATAGAGGCTTTTATAAAATTCTACAAAGGCTCTAGAGATTTCCACGGGGGTTTTAACCACGTAGTTTTGTTTGTTCCTGATTTGGTGGATACAAGTTTTAGATCTATGGATTTTAATCAAATTTGCGAAGGTTTTGGAGGGCTTGTTCATATTAGAGTAGAAATTTGATCTGGAGATACGGGCCATTTTATCATAATCTGATAAAAGAAGAGATTTCAGTCGGATCCGGAGTTCAAGAAGATCTTTGTGTTTCCTCTCGGATGGATCTGCCAAGATATCTCTTTCTAAGTTGGAGATTTGGTGGATCAGCTTTTTCGTGTCCTCTTGTTGAGCTTTTTTGTGTTTCGCATTTAAATAAATTAGTGACCCTCTTATAGTCGCTTTGTGGGCGTTCCATAGTGTGAATAAGGATACCTCAGGAGTTTCATTTTCTTTAAAATATAATTTGAGTGATTCTTGAATCTCTGTTTTATATTGAGGGTGAGTGAATAGGTAAGAATTGGCCCTCCATGGGGAATGTGCATTAAAGGGGGGGCAGTTGGAACATTCGAAAATAATGGGGGAGTGATCCGACCACGTTCTTGGGAGAATGGATATGGTTTTAACTCTAGATAGGGAATGAATGTCAGTTATAACTAAGTCAATTCTAGAGAAGGATTTATGCAAGTTGGAATAATGGGTGAACTCCACAGATGATGTGTGTAAGCATCGGAATACGTCAAAGAGTTCTTCCTTTTGTAAGAGAGGGTCAAGTTTAGTATTAAGATTCCTCGATTTATTAGAAGAATCTAATAGGGGATTCGGGACTGCATTAAAATCCCCAAAAATTAAGAGTGTCCCTTTTTGTTTTTCATGGATTAGGGCAAAAAGACGTCTGAGGAAAGTGATTTGGCCATTATTAGGCGTGTAAACGTTCGCGAGTGTATAGGTGGTGTCATTGATCTTGCAAATCAAGATTATGTACCTTCCCTCGTTGTCTTTAATAAGCTCGAGCTCTTCAAATTTCAGTGAGTCCTTGATAATTAATGCTACTCCCGCTTTTTTTTGGGGTTGGACGATAGGTATATGTGAGGAAAATTTTTATTGGTGAATTTGGGAGGGTTCTGTAAGGGGAATCTAGTCTCTTGGATACCCGCTATATCAACACGATTTGATTTCATCTCCTTCCATAAGCTGAATCGTTTTTGCGGCGAATTAAGTCCGTTTGTATTGAGTGACATAAATCTTAGTGCCATTGTGCTAGTCAAGCAATTATACTAAAGTTTTTTGATAAGGGGAGGGTAAGGGGGGTTTGGGTGAAGAAACGGAGGTAAAGAGGTACTTGGGTAAAATACTACAAGAATACAAAAAAGAATGTAAACAATACGAATTAGATCGTAATGGGAAGGAAGAGTTCCAGGGAACTGATGTGAGTCTTCCTCTTGGGCTAACGGTGGGGCTTTTGGTGCTAGTTTTAATGCCAACATTAGGGAAGTCGGCAGAGTTACTCATGTATGTGAAGGTGTTTGAGGAGTTTTAAACCTTCTGTGGAGTCCTCTATTGTGATCTGCTTTTGTTTGTGGTAGAATATGACAGAGGTAGTAGGGCGACCCCATCTGTAGGCTATCTGTTGTTTCCTTAAAACTTCAGTGATTGGTCTCAAGGATCGTCTCTTCATAGCAGTTTCTCTGGAGATGTCAGAGTATATTTTTAGGAAGTCGTAAGGGGCAGGCAGGAGGCCATTTTGTCTGGTATAATTATTTATTTTATCTTTTGTCTGAAAAAAGGTGAATTTTACAATAACATCCCGAGGGACGTCTTCAGGGAAGCGCGGAGGTTTAGGGATTCTATGCGCCCTTTCTATTGAAAGCTCTATGTCTGGCAGAGAAGGGATCAATTTTTTTGTCAGATTTTTAATGAAAGGAATCAATTCGTGTGACTTAACCTGTTCTGGTACACCCCTAATTTTTAAGTTAGATCTACGGTCACGATCTTCTCTATCAATAAGTTTGTCAGAGAGGTATTTGATGTCACCTTTGGCTTTAGACAACTCAGTACGGCATGCTTTAATCTCTTTCTTTAAATTGTCTACATCAGTTTCAGTTTTATCTAATCTTGAGTTTATGGTGTTAATTGATGCTTTCACATCTGTAAATTGCTCTCTCATCTCCTCCTTTAATGAAGAGAACAGCTGAAGGAGAAATTTCTTGTCAGGAATTTGGTTTGGATCCAAGATGCGATTGACTTCGCTCTCAGCTTGAGTGACTTTGATTTTTTGCCTCGCTGGGCTTCTGCATTGTGATTGTGCCTCATCCTGTGGAGACGATTCAATGTGTTGGCGGGGGGAGAGTCTATCTCCTTCCTCTTTGAACTATGTTGGGAATTCTCATATAGCATCGAGTCCTCATGAGGGTCTGATTCTTCAGTTAGTGGTGGGGTTTTGGTGGGATGATCTCTTCCCTTAAAGGTTTTACCAGTGCTATGTGCCATGGTAGGTATTTTGCTCTTGGATCTGCTTTGTTGCGCTTCCATGTTCTTATCAGAATGGTCTGTGTTGGAAGTAGATCTGGATTTGGAGGGCATTAGTCCCCCAGTATCAGGAACAATCAGGAGGTTCGTGGACTCAGGCGGTGTTTTGCAGAGAGAGATATTTAGAATAATACAGTACTTATCTGAAACCTTAATGACCAAGGGTGAGGGGAATCGTGCCGTGGATCTTGGAATCCTGGTCTACGAAGCTGGCTTGCGTGGGGGGCTCGATAACCCCACTTGCTAGAAGCGATCTTCCCGTCCGAACCTTTTCTTGCAGGTCGCTCAGCATTGAAACAGTTAACAGTGAAGAAGAATGCAATCTGTAGCTCCTTTAGTACCTCAGCGCTCAGGGCTGAAACAGTTAACAGTGAAGGAGAATCTTTGGCTCCTCAGTACCTCAGTGCTGAAACAGTTAATAGTGAAGGATAATCTTTAGTTCCTCAGTCTCTCAGCGCTGAAACAGTTAACAGTGAAGGATCTTTAGCTCCTCAGTACCTCAGGGTTGAAACAGTTAATAGTGAGAGAGAATATTTAGCTCCTCAGTACCTCAGCGCTGAAACAGTTAATAGTGAAGGAGGATATATGGCTCCTCAATACCTCAGCGCTGAAACAGTTAATAGTGAGGGAGAATCTTTTGGTCCTCAGTACCTCAGCGCTGAAACAGTTAACAGTGAGGGAGAATCTTTAGCTCCTCAGTACCTCAGGGCTAAAACAGTTAATAGTGAGGGAGAATCTTTAGCTCCTCAGTACCTCAGCACTGAAACAGTTAATAGTGAAGGAGAATATATGGTTCCTCAGTACCTCAGCGCTAAAACAGTTAATAGTGAAGTAGAATCTATTTCTCCTCAGTATCTCAGCGCTGAAACAGTTAATAGTGAAGTAGAATCTATAGCTCCTCAGTACCTCAGGCTGAAACAGTTAATAGTGAAGTAGAATCTATGGCTCCTCAGTACCTCAACGCTGGAACAGTTAATAGTGAAGTAGAATCTATTTCTCCTCAGTACCTCAGCGCTGAAACAGTTAATAGTGAAGTAGAATCTATGGCTCCTCAGTACCTCAGGGCTCAGCGTTGAAACAGTTAATAATGAGGTAGAATCTGTGTCTCCTCAGTACCTCAGGGCTGAAACAGTCAACAATGAAGGAGAATACAATCGTGAATGATCTTCTCTGCCAGCAGGAGCCCAATATGGCGCCGTTACCTCAGACTGAAGAAGATGGGGTTCTCCTTGTGTAGCTTTCTCCTCATCAGATCTCAGCAGAACTCGCCTCGTTCGGTCACTGCGGGTAGCTGGTTAGGCTGGTAGCTAGTTGTGGAATCAAAATGGCATTAAAATGTCATTAAGTCCGTCGCTTTGGATAAAGCACCAGGAGCTCCTGTGAGTGTGACTTCACATAGAGCCGCAGGCCACGCCTCTTTAACACTGGAGACTTCTAAGGTGGCCAGCAATGAGTCCAGACCTGAATCCCATAGAACACCTGTGGAGAGATCTAAAAATGGCAGTTTGGAGAAGGCACCCTTCAAATATCAGGGACCTGGAGCAGTTTGCCAAAGAAGAATGGTCTAAAATTCCAGCAGAGCATTGTAAGAAACTCATTGACTGTTACCGGAAGCGGTTGATCGCAGTTATTTTGGCTAAAGGTTGTGCAACCAAGTATTAGGCTGAGGGTGCCAATACTTTTGTCTGGCCCATTTTTGGAGTTTTGTGTGAAATGATCAATGTTTTGCTTTTTGCTTCATTCTCTTTTGTGTTTTTTCATTGAAGACAAATTAAATGAAGATAATAATACCAAAGAATTTGTGATTGCAATCATTTTCAGGAAGAAACTGAGTATTATCTGACAGAATTGCAGGGGTGTCAATACTTTTGGCCAACACTGTACATATAGAGTATCTCAGAAAAGTGAGTACACCCCTCACTTTGTTGTAAATATTTTATTCTATCTTTTCATGAGACGACACTGAGGATCTGACCCTTTGATACAATGTACAGTAGTCATAAGAAATGAGAATCCAAGGGGTTCTGAACACAGTAGTGGTACAACTCAACATAATATTAATTACAGGAGAACAGGAGTTAATAGTAACCTTATTTTAAGGTTTTAGTAAAGTGAATCTTTCAACAAAGTACTTGCTTAGTGTTTGTTCTTATTGGAAAATATCCAAAATTGTTGTGCAGTAATCACTAAAACCATATACAATACATAGATCAGGTGAACATACAAGGGAGACAGGCACAGAGGGCTGTCTGTACAACCAGACAATGGTTAACAAGTTAAAGTGCTGAGTGCATGGGGACAGAGGTCCATAGGGTCAATGGGTAGCACATCAGGGTGGGGATACAATAATACAATTACTTCATGACACAATGTAGTACATAATCGTCCACCATCCCATAATATGCATTAAAGTGCCAAGTGCGTCTGGACCATACAAAACCCCTGCAACTCACCCATCACAATGGTTAAGGACAGCCACAACGGTGTCTGGGGTACAGACTCCGACACGTGTTTCGTGGACCTTTATCAAGGGAGCTGTGTAATCATTATGTAATGTAATCATTACCTTAAAATAAGGGTACTATTAACTCTTGTTCTCCTGTAATTAATGTACAGTAGTCAGTGTGCAGCTTGTATAACCGTGCAATGTGGTGTCCTCTTTATAACAAAGCACAGCCAATAATGTCTAAACCGCTGGCTACAAAAATGAGCAAACCTCTAGAATGGGCAAATTGTGCCCAATTAGCTATTTTCCTTCCCCGGTGTTATGTGACTCATTAGTGTTAAGAGATCTCGGATGTGAATGGGGGGCCGTGGTATTATATTTGGGGTTATCGCTCACACATTAATACTGGACACTAGAAGGTCAACATTATACCTCATGCTAAAGAATTCTCTGATGAGCTGCAAAACGACTTGTTGCTCTTAATAAAGATGGCCAAGGCTATAAGAAAAAGAGGAAACTCTGGCTCAGACCATGCACCACACACTGCATCGGTTAAACGGATAGGGGATCCACCTGTTGCTTCTCAGACCATACAACACACATTACAGAGGTTGAAGGGGGAATGGTCTGCTTGTCAGTGCTCAGACCATACGCCACACACTGCAGAGGTTACAAGGGGTGTAGGGGGGGTCCGCCTGTCAGAGATCAGACCATATGCCTCACTCTGTTGAGGTTACAGGGGTGGGGAGTCCTCCTGTCAGTGTTCAGATCATACACCACACACTGCAGAGGTTACGGGGGGTCTGCCTGACAGTGCTCAGACCATACCATGAATATTCATTGAAGTGAACTGCAATGGCCAATCACAGACGTTCACTCTCAGTGAGAGCATCTATGATTGGCTGTTGCACTCACACTGCGACCCCACAATCTGTACCAGTGTATGTGCTTGGTTGCCATACACTTTGGTGTAGTGCTGTCATAGTGTGTGTAAAATAAATAATTATGGGATTAAAGAAGAGCTATGCCATAAAAATAGGGATCACCACTGAATTAGAAAGATAAACAGTATTTTATTGAGTACACACATAAGGACACTGCAAAACAGCCATAAAAACACGTAGTAAAAAAATCCATAAAACCAAGTACAAATTGACAAGACTCTTGCATATCTATCTGGTAAGCACCAGCATGCTATGTAATGATTTTGGGTAAGGATGGGGGAGTAAGAGGAAAATTGTAAATGCTGTAGAGTATAATAACACAGTCAAGACCTGATATGACAAGTTAGAATCACAAAGTTCTTAAAAAAAGTGGTGCCAGCAATGTACATCACACTTTCCAAATACATTCATATAATATAACATTGGTGGGACAACGAACCATAAATCCCTTACAATAAGTTAAAACAAAGCAACATAATTTAGACTTATATGTCTAAAAAATACATGTATAGACAACCCCTGGCAAAAATTATGGAATCACCTGGCTCGGAGGATGTTCATTCAGTTGTTTAATTTTGTAGAAAAAAAGCAGATCACAGACATGGCACAAAACTAAAGTCATTTTAAATAGCAACTTTATGGCTTTAAAGGGAATCTGTCACCTACCTAAAGCCTCCCAGCCTATCACTACCTGTCCCTGCATCTTCCTATTATTGTTCTAACTATCCCTTCCTGCCCTAAATCTGACCTTTGATGGTTTAATTAAAGTTTTTTTATACTCACTAATTATTATGGTAATGATCCGGGGGCTAACGTTGGTAGTCCCCCTGGGCGTAATCCTAATGTCTCCTTCGCTGCCTCCTTTGTTTTGTATCATGCCCCGATGGGTGTGATATTTACATGTGAATACGCGCTCCCCCTGCCTGGTTTGTCCGTCGGCTGAGTTCTGGGAATGACGCTGAACGCGTCATTTCGAGTACTCCATAGAGCTACTTCGGGGTCAGCAGTACACATGATCTGTGGAGAACCGTACGTCAGCTGATTACAGCTCATCTCACACCGCCACCACTCACGGACATGACAGTGACCGCAAGGCTTCACCTACTCGAGCTTTGAACTCAGAAACCTTGATCACAGACCCACAAGTCTTCTCCTTGAAAGAGATGTTCCCATGGCTCACTAATAGATTCTATAGTGATTATAGTCTCCAGCCTGACCTGAACCACAGGTTTCAACAGACCTCTTCCTTAAAGTTGTCCTTATTTTTTGATATGATCCTTGAGAAAGGCCAAGGTTTGGCCAAAACGTCGCATCAGTGTATCAAATCTATGTGGCAATAAAAAGGACACTCTTTTTCACCAGCAACCTGTGTTTTCGTTCCACATTATTTGGTATGCCCAGATACTTTTCCAGTTGATCCTATTTTTACTGGAGCACCCAGAAAAGTGACAGAGAGCCTGTCTCTACTCTTCATTGCAAAATATCAATGTAAACTTGGGCATTTATTGAAGATGTAATGACAGCCATCTCCCCAGTGCCTTTGCCTGACATGCAGCCCCATATCATCAATGACTGTGGAAATTTGCATGTTCTCTTCAGGCAGTCATCTGTATAAATCTCATTTGAACAACACCAAACAAAAGTTCCAGCATCATCACCTTGCCCAATACAGATTCGCGATTCATCACTGAATATGACTTTCATCCAGTCATCCACAGTGTACGATTGCTTTTCCTTAGCCCATTGTAACCTTATTTTTTTCTGCTTAGATGTTAATGATTGCTTTTGTTTAGCTTTTCTGTATGTAAATCCCATTTCCTTTAGGTGCTTTCTTACAGTTCGGTCACAGGCATTGACTTCAGTTTCCGCACATTAGTTCCTCATTTGTTTTGTTGTGCATTTCCTGTTTTGGAGACATATTGCTTTAAGTTTCCAGTCTTGACGCTTTGATGTCTTCCTTGGTCTACCAGTATGTTTCCCTTTAACAACCTTCCCATGTTGTTTGCATTTGGTCCAGATTTTAGACACAGTTGACTGTGAACAGCCAACATCTTTTGAAACATTGCGTGTTGATTTACCCTCTTTTAAGAGTTTGATAATCCTCTCCTTTGTTTCAATTGACATCTCTCATGTTGGAGCCATGATTCATGTCAGTCCACTTGTTGCAACAGCTCTCCATCAAAGGTGTGATCACTCCTTTTTAGATGCAGACTAACGAGCAGATCTTATTTGATGCAGGTGTTAGTTTTGGGATTGAAAATTTACAGGGTGATTCCATCATTTTTACCTCAGAATTAAGTGATTCCAGAATTTTTCCCCCTGCTTGGTCTACAAAAGTAACCGTTAGTGACTAGCACATTTTTTTTTTCATGATTTCTTTTAGTGTTTCTTAAAGCCATAAAGTTGCCATTTGAAATTACTTTAGTTTTTGCTATGTCTGTGATCTGATTTTTTCTACAAAATTAAACAACTGAATGAACATCCTCCGAGCCAGGTGATTCTAAAATTTTTGCCAGGGGTTGTATTCACAGTTTAGGAGTGACCTGTAATAAAAAGAAAAGTTTGTCTAGTTTGTTGGACTTCACTCGTTTTATGGTATTATTTCTAGTCAGCTACTATTAAGCTGCTGTGCAGTATTAAAAGTGTTACTAATGATTTGCTTGTTACGTTGTTTTGCATATAGATGTCAGATTGGTCTTATATCTGACTCGCCCCGAGCGGGGACGATGGAGTGCTCGGAACCAGGCCCTCTCAAGGACGTCTGGGCTTGCGGGATGTCACGTTGGCATGACCCGGTCTGTGATCCCCTCGTCGGGCGAGCAGTTAAAAGGGAAAAATTGGGAAAATGGAGAAAAAATAAAATTAAAAATGGAAGAGTGTCATGACGCCACCCGTAGAATGTGACCGGTATAGCCCCTGCTGCAATCGGGACCTCCGAGAACGATGGAAGTAGCAGCGAGGATTTTTGAGCCCTCTGCGGGAAGAGCGGGTCCCCAAGGCAACCGTATAGTCTGTGGTAGTGCAGGGCTCGTTGGTGGTGCCATCAGGCAGTCTTCGGCTGGCAGTTCAACAAATCAGTCTAACTCTCTTTAGGCGCACTAATCATAGTCTCACACCGCACCGAGCTTTCACCTGGTTTACTCACTTTCTCAGCAGATGGTTAGTTTACAGACAGTACTGTAGCGGCTCCAGTGTGGTCTAAGCAGCTGGGATGGCTCATCACTATCACCCCCTTTCATATTCCTTTCATGGGCCTTTTTGGTCTGTCGCTAGCTACGATCCAGCGGTCACAGGCTTTCAGTGGGCGACTTGCCAGGTCCCCTAGCCCTAATGCGACGGCCTTCTTTTCACTGCACCGGAGGTTGTGTCGTGGGACATAAAACACCCGCACCCCGGCGGGGTTCATGGTTGGTGCATACAGCGTCGTGGCCACTTCAGGAGAGGTGGCACTCTGGTTCCGCGGCCCAGTCCCACAGTGTCCCCGCTAATTCAAGCACACCTGGACTCTTTCTTTCTCTCACCATGGTCTACAGCTTTGGACCTGGACTGGCTTCATGGTGGCACAGGCCGCTTGGTCCGTGTCCTCTCAGTCCTGTATGATGGTGTTCTCGTCTCTCCTTCCAGTGACTGGACTTCACTCCTCAACTTCCCTTGGCTGAATGAACTCACTCCACTTGGTGTTGTTTACTTTTGTTGCCTCCTGTATCCGGGTCCTTTCCTCACTTTCCACCCTCACCTGGCTCCTCCCGCTATCCCGTAGCTGGGCATACAGTCCCTAGTCTTAGGGTGTGGGTGTGTTGAGTGTGTTGGGTGTGTGTTTGGGCTGACTGACTTACCAATCCTGGCTGCTGCGCCACCTATTGGTGACCAGTCAGCAGGGGCGCCACATATCCTCCTCGATAAGGTTAGTGGTACTGATATAGTGCCTTGTGACCTGTAATAACAAATATCTATAAGTGCTTGTTCTCTATGTGTGCCTAGGTCAGAAGATATATTATTGTCACCTTGTAGGATCCTTTGTGTGTATCAGCTGTCCAGTGGTTCCTGGGTTGTAGGTTCTCTGGGTGGTCTATAATATACATATCCTTTCAGATCATGCTAATTGCCTTGCTACCCAATCTTCATGCAAATCCAGTAGTGCACTATATATTATTAGACTTAATGTTCCCCATTAGCTCTCCGATGCTGTTGTGTCTCTGTTGCTCCATGCGGCGTTGGTCCTAAGCAGGACGTCTGAGGACACCAAGGGTGCGCGCCTTGGCCACGGGCACACACTTCCTTGTTCGCAGGTCCGCTGATACGACGTCTGACTACGAGGCGATCATGTGGTGGAGTGGGCGGAGAGTGTTGGGGAACTGTGCTGTGTCTAGAAGCTTCTAGCTGCCAGACCAACATGTTTCGAAGGCCCGAGCTTCTTTCTTAAGGTTCCTGGCAGCTACCTAACATCCCTGCTTTATATATAGTGCCTTGATTTGCTATTGGGTGCTGAGCCTTCCTGTTTTCCTGCAGAATGTCTCTATTGTAATTCTCATTGGACATTGTTATTTGTTATAAAGGTTTTGTTTTTAAGATTGTGTCTAATTTCTTTATTGCATGTGTCTCCGATGATGTCCATTCATTTATGTGCTTGTTTGAACACTGATAGGAGGCTGAAAATTGGGTATCAAGGCAACTAGCATGATCTGAAAGGATATGTATATTATAGGACCACCCAGAGAGAACTTACAACCTAGGAACCACTGGACGGACAGCTGATCCACACAAAGGATCCTACAATGTGACAATATAATATATCTCCTGACCTAGGCACACATACTAGAGAACAAGCACTTATAGATATTTGTTATTACAGGTCACAAGGCACTATATCACCACTAACCTTATCAAGGATACAAGATCAATCTGACTTCTATATGCAGAACAAGGTAACAAGCAAATCATTAGTAACACTTTTAAAGGGATCCTGTCACCTCCAGAACGCCTCCTAAGCTAGCAAAACATGTCCCTGCAGCATCCCATTACTAATCTCACACTCCTTTTGTCTCCTAAAAGCATCCTGTGAAAGTGCATAAAAACGTTTTAATACTCACTCATTAGTGATTATAATTAGCAGGGGCCATATTCTTTAGTCACCAAGGCGGGCTGTTTTGCAGGCTCCAGGATCCACCCTGTCTCTGTGTGTTCTGCTGTGATGTGCAGGCATTGCCCTCCCCCCTCTCTGTCACTCACAGAATGCAAATCATTAGTCCTGCCTTCAGCTGCACATCACAGCAGCACAGACAGAGAGAGAGGGTGGATCCTCGAGGCTGCAAAACAACACTCCCTGGTGACTAAAGAATATAGCCCCTGCTAATTATAATCACTAATGAGTAAGTATTAAAACGTTTTTATGCACTTACACAGGATGCTTTTAGGAGACAAAAGAAGTGTGAGATTAGTGATGGGATGCTGCAGGGACATGTTTTGCTAGATTAGGAGGCGTTTTGGAGGTGACAGGATCCCTTTAATACTGCACACAGCAGCTTAATACTAGCTGCCTAGAAATAATACTATAAAACCAGTGAAGTCCAAAAAACTAGCCAAACTTTTCTTATAATTACAGGTCACTCCTAAACTGTGAATAGCCTCTAAGAAGAAAGAGGAGCCTACACACCTGTGATCCATTCAAATAAGGATTTTGCACACCTAAGTGCATTGTGATTTTATAATTTTACTGCTTTTAGTTCATTAAATGTATAGATTTTAATAAACATCCTGAAAAAGGGTTGTATCAAACATAATAGTCTTCATTATTGCCAATATCATAGATTTAGCCCTGAGCCTGAGGCCGGTTTCACACTGCGTGTGTGATCCGATCTGTGGCTGTCTGCTTGAGGCAGACAGCCATGGACCGGATAAGCACACAGGACTGGGGGGCTAGTATGTCCTCCGATCCTGTGTGCAGCCGCACCCAGTTCCCACTGCTGATAGGTGAGGACCGCGGGCGCCGCAGTCCTGACCTGTCAGCGGCTTCAGCTACGCGCCCTGCACACAGGAACAGAGGACATAATAGCCCCCCAGTCCTGTGTGCTGATCCGGTCCACGGCTGTCTGCCTCAAGTGGACAGCCACGGATCGGATCACACACGCAGTGTGAAGCCGGCCTTAAAAATATATATAGATGATGTAGGAAGTAGCTGCCCTTATTGGACACATTACAGCTGTCTTTATTAGGAGGGTGACTATGTAATACAGGTTTGTGGAAAGTCTTGTTTGGAGTCTGATCTAATATGGTGTATGTACGGATGTATATATATACAAATCTATAGATAATATATATACACACAGCGCCTGACTGGAGTACCTTGGGCCCATCAGAGAAAATCATTCTCAGCAATATAGAACTATTACAAGATCACCAATTGTATGGTAAAATGTGCTAATATCTCTCTGAAATATAAAACACAATGGGCTCGATTCATCAACACCGATCTTGAGGGGGGGTGCTGGGGTCAGATGTTCGAGATTCTCATTTCTATTAACGTGCATGCCTTTTATGAATCAGGAGCATCCGATGAATGGTGTGCACCTTTATTGGAAATTCCACTCCAATCAGAGATTGGTGTGAGATCTCTTGTGTATGGAACACCACAGATCATCATGGATTTGGAGGCTGTGATGTCATGTGCCTGGCCCGCACCAGCTCCAGTCATTTTGGTGGAGCTGGGAGAAGCTGCACATGAAGATGTCAAAAATCGCAAAGCTTAGGTGCAACTCCGACTTGCGCATGAAGTTTGAAACTTTTCAAACCTTTTTCACAAGAATTCTGGTATGAAAGCTCTGATGAATCCGAGCTTCATGTGCACAATTTATGAAGTGTCTAAAAGATGACCTGTCTTTATTGGCCATAAAAGCTGCCCTATGAATGGCCACTATGGGCAACAAATATATATTTTTTCTTTTAAGACAGTTTTAATACATTTTTCACAATGTTTATTATTAACCAAAAATGAAACTATTTAACTTAAACAATAAATAAATTTAAAAAAACACTACAAAGTAGGAAAAATTTGATGTGCGTCATCCAGGGTCTATGAAGAATTGTCCACCATGGTCCATGCCAAAAATAAATATTTTTAAGGTACATTCTCATAAAGTATAGTTAAAAGCAAACTTTCATATCATTGATTAATGTTGTTATCCACACAATATTTTATAAATGTAAAGTAGACCCATGGAGGTCACAAAAATGGGGCATGTATTTACAGGTATTTCCAAATGATGGCGGCATCACAAGTTGCTGTCAGTAGAAAGGTGTGTGGAATTCCTATTTGAATGATTGGAAATTCCAACCATCTCTCCATGAACAGCAGAAAGAGATGCAAGTCCAACGTCTTGGTCCGAGGTTTATTATACAAAAGTCTTTGTTTCAGCTCCTCAGAGAATTCTTGAGCTGCCATGTTGAACTTAGTGACCAGTATGAGAGCGTGTGCAGGCAATAACCCCAAATGTAAGACCCAGGGCCCCCATTCACACCTGAGACCTTGTAACACCAATGAGTCACATGACACTGGGGTGGGAAAATAGGTAATTGGGCACAATTTATCCATTTTCACTTAGGGGTGTACTCACTTTTGTAGCCAGCGGATTAGACAATAATGGCTGTGTTGTTATATAGAGCAGTGTTTCCCAACTCCAGTCCTCAAGGCACACCAACAGGTTATGTTTTCAGGATTTCCTTAGGATTGCATAGGTGATAATTTAATCACTTGCACAGGGGATAATTCCATCATCTGTCTAATGATAAGGAAATCCTGAAAACATGACCTGTTGGTGTGCCTTGAGGACTGGAGTTGGGAAACACTGATATAGAGGACACCGCATTTACTGCTATACAAGCTGCCCACTGACTACTGGGTCAGATCTTCAGTGTCATCCCATGAAAAGAATGAATAAAATATTTACAAAAAGTGAGGGGTGTACTCACTTTTGTAGCCATCAGTTTAGACATTAATGTCTGTGTTGTTATATAGCGGACACCATATTTACTGTTATACAAGCTACACACTACTGTCCTTTGTATATATTATGATATTACATATTACTCCGTTTCTAGACTTGTAGCAGTGTATAGATGTGTATGGACACTATAAGTCCCAGCATATCTGTTTTGGGAATTCAGCCTGTTAGAAAACGCGGAGTCATAAATCACAGGACCCCAATATCTGCTGCATTTGTTTATTTATTATCTCCTGCCGCTGTAACGATGATTAACAATTATTAAGCAAAACCAGACCCGCGAGGTGGAGGAAGCAGGCAGCCCTGCAGCTGCTGAGGAGGGTGCTGCTTCGCTCCTGACCGGGGGCGCTGATGCCGGGTTTTGGGAGGCAGCCCTGAAAGACCTCTGCACCCAGCTAAATGAGACATTAGACTGGGTCTTCAGGTGCTGGAGCATACTTCACCTTGACCCAGTGTACTGCACCCATATAAGAGTGTGTGGTATCCCTGTGACTAGGGAACTAGGATGTCGTATAAGGGACCCTCACAACACTCATTCAAACACATCCTAGAGTAGAGAACCGTGGGTGGATCAGCTGCAGGGAGGACCCAGTCCCATGGGAGGAGTCGTAGGGTAGAAAGCTGTGAGAGTGGGAGGGAAGTTTGGCCTCGTTCACACAGAGCATATTTTGCGCGTGGTTTTCCCCCCAAAGCGCACCTGCGTCTCACAGCAAAGTGAATGGACTTTCACTTTTGCAGTTCACACACAGCAATATTTTCGGCTGCGCTTTTATGGGAGAAAGCACGGGCGTAAAAAGAATGAACATGTTCATTCTTTCCGCCTTTTTGCTCGCTTTCTCCCATAGGCCCCACGATAACCGCTGGAATTACGCATCGCCGTTCAGAAGATGCGTAATTCCAGCAGGAATACGTTGGCGCTGATGTCACAGTGGGGAGGAAGAATCCTGTTCCTCCTCCCCTGTGTCACATCTGTCACAGCCCCCAATTTGATTTCAAAATAAAATGTAAAATAATGCCAAATGTATGAAAAATAATAAAGATCCTTATACTTACCCTCCGCCGGGTAATCGGTAATCGTGAGCCGGAGCAGGCATCGACCTGCATGCACCTTGCATCATGTCATAATGACATCAGCGCTGTGATTGCCGTCTAGCGGTCATGTGATATGCGCGTCACAGCGCCGATGTCATTATGACATCATGCAAGGTCTTTGCATGTTTAATACCTGCTCTGCCTTCCGGTTACCGATCACCCGGCGGAGGGTAAGTATAAGAATCTTTATTATTTTTCATACATTTGGCATTATTTTACATTTGATTTTGAAATCAAATTGGCGGCTGTGACAGATGTGACACAGGGGAGGAGGAACAGCATTCTTCCTCCCCTCTGTGACATCACTGAACAAGTAGCCCCGTAAAACACGCGGTGTGGGAATGCACCCGTGTATTTTTACGGGACTTTTTTGCGCGGGTCAAAAGGCTGGAGAAAGCGCCCGCGCCAAGAAAAAAATCACTGTGTGTGAACACAGCCTTAGTCAGTCTGAGAAGACAGTCATGGTACCGTCACACGGGGAGATATCGCCAGCGATGTCGCCGAGATCTGCCTGTTCAGGCAATGTTGAAGTGACATCGCCTGTGAGTCGCCGCGTGTAACAAGGCGATTGAACGGCGATTAATCTCTGTTTCTGAGTTCAGAGATTTCCCAAGTGTCGGGAAATCAGGCGATGTAGCTTGAGCGATCCGTTTGCCTACTGCCGTGTGACGCGGCGATAGCAATGGCAGAGGCAATGTCTGTGTTCAGGCGATCCATTCTGTATGCCACATTGACGGTGAGGTGGTGCTGTGTGACACGGCGATCTGAAAAGCCAACATCGCTTCAAGCTTGTTTCAGGCGATTCAGGAATCGCCGGTTCGCCCTGGGTTGACGCTAAGATTGCTACGTATTACGTCTCACGAGCGACGTGCACGTTCACGAGATCGCCCCAACATCGCCGGCAATATCTCCCCGTGTGACGGTACCATCAGAGAGCTCCGTTGGGGAGTGAGGAGTGAAGGACAGCGGAGAAGCCGTCATGGCACCAGAGGGATCTGGTCCCAGGACAGAGGAGCGGCTCTGAGCAACACACTAGTGCACCCCACACATGCCCCCTACAATACCCCGGAACATCCCACACATGCCCCCTACAATACCCCAGCGCACCCCACACATGCCCCCTACAATACCCCAGAACACCCCACACATGCCCCCTACAATACCCCAGCACACTCCACACATGCCCCCTACAATACCCCAGCGCACCCCACATGCCCCCTACAATACCCCAGAACACCCCACACATGCCCCCTACAATACCCCAGAACACTCCACACATGCCCCCTACAATACCCCAGCGCACTCCACACATGCCCCCTACAATACCCCAGCGCACTCCACACATACCCCCTACAATACCCCAGCGCACCCCACACATGCCCCCTACAATACCCCAGCGCACCCCACACATGCCCCAGCGCACCCCACACATGCCCCCTACAATACCCCAGCGCACCCCACACATGCCCCCTACAATACCCCAGCGCACCCCACACATGCCCCCTACAATACCCCAGCGCACCCCACACATGCCCCAGCGCACCCCACACATGCCCCCTACAATACCCCAGCGCACCCCACACATGCCCCCTACAATACCCCAGCGCACCCCACACATGCCCCCTACAATACCCCAGCGCACCCCACACATGCCCCAGCGCACCCACACACATGCCCCCTACAATACCCCAGCGCACCCCACACATGCCCCCTACAATACCCCAGCACACCCCACACATGCCCCCTACAATACCCCAGCGCACCCCACACATGCCCCAGCGCACCCCACACATGCCCCCTACAATACCCCAGCGCACCCCACACATGCCCCCTATAATACCCCAGAACACCCCACACATGCCCCCTACAATACCCCAGAACACCCCAGCGCACCCCACACATACCCCCTATAATACCCCAGCGCACCCCACACATGCCCCCTATAATACCCCAGCGCACCCCACACATGCCCCCTATAATACCCCAGAGCACCCCACACATGCCCCCTATAATACCCCAGAGCACCCCACACATGCCCCCTACAATACCCCAGCGCACCCCACACATGCCCCCTACAATACCCCAGAACACCCCACACATGCCCCCTATAATACCCCAGAACACCCCACACATACCCCCTACAATACCCCAGAGCACCCCACATATGCCCCCAACAATACCCCAGAGCACCCCACATATGCCCCCAACAATACCCCAGAGCACCCCACATATGGCCCCAACAATACCCCAGAGCACCCCACATATGCCCCCAACAATACCCCAGAGCACCCCACACATTCCCCCTATAATACCCCAGAGCACCCCACACATGCCCCCTACAATACCCCAGAGCACCCCACACATGCCCCCTACAATACCCCAGAGCACCCCACATAAGCCCCCTACTATACTGAGCGCATCCACCCAGCGCTCATGCTCTCCCCTCCAGCCATTATCATCTCTCTGTCCTCCGTCCTATCTTCCCTCCCTCCCAGTCTAGTGCGGCGCCGGCCTGTGCTCGGTTCACTGCCTCTTACGGTCACATGACTTGTGGATGTCACCTGACCGTGTGACGTCAGAAGGTCCTTCCCCAGTTGAGAGTTACCGCACAATATGGCGGCGCTGTGTGTACGAGCAGTGACTAGTCGCGATTACCTGTAACAGGTATTGGAGCCTCGCGATCTGTGCTCCGCTGTGACCGTTAGCGCCGACTGATGCTGGATCCGCCGGCCCTGCTGAGCCCTGACAGGTGAGTGATGGCGGCCGGCCATAGTGTGTGGTCACCGCCGGCCGCTGGGGAGGAAGGTCATCACAACAGTGTGAGGAGGCTGGAATGGCTGCAGGTCAGTGTGAGCGATCAGTGTGCTCCTGGGATCAGGGCCTGCATGTGGCCTTCATCACCCCAGTGTGCAGTCCTGCTCTGGACCCCCAGATAGTCTCCTTCACAGAAGAGGGATTGGCCAGTAGTAAACGACCCCTTATGAGGTGCCCCAAGGTGCCAGATATTAATACTAATCCACAGTCTCCCACATCGGTGCCACATCTAGCCCTGCTCTCCTGATACAAACAATATAGTGTCACCTCTACTATGCCATCAGGGGTCAGGCGACATGTCGGCTTCTTGGGTACATTTATAAAGGAGCTAGATGGGTGATGTCACAATGGGGGGCAGGCTCATGCAGTGGTGGCGTCTTGTTGACATCATGATGGTGGCGTTCTCTGGCGGTGTTGGTGGACTCGTGCAGTGGTGGCGTCCTCGTTGACGTCAAGATGGCGGCAGGCTGTGCTGTGTGCAGGCTCGTGCAGCGGTGGCGTCCTTGTTGATGTCACGATGGGGCGGGGTTGTTCAGCGTCCTTGTTGACGTCACGATGGCGGTGGGTTCTGTGCCAACGGGAGTGGGCTCGTGCTGCAGTTGTTTCCTTGTTGACGTCACGATGGCGGTGGACTCTGTGGCAACGGGGGTGGGCTCGTGCTGCAGTTGTTTCCTTGTTGACATCACGATGGCGGTGGGCTCGTACAGCGGTTGTTTCTTTGTTGATGTCACGATGGCGGTGGGCTTTGTGGCAACGGGGGTGGGCTCGGGCTGCAGTTTCCTTGTTGATGTCACGATGGCGGTGGGCTTTGTGGCAACGGGGGTGGGCTCGTGCAGCGGTTGTTTCTTTGTTGATGTCACGATGGGGCGGGCTTGTGCAGCAGCGTCCTTGTTGATGTTACGATGGCGGTGGGATCTGTGGCAACGGGAGTGGGCTCGTGCAGCGGTTGTTTCTTTGTTGATGTCACGATGGGGCGGGCTTGTGCAGCAGCATCCTTGTTGATGTTACGATGGCGGTGGGATCTGTGGCAACGGGAGTGGGCTCGTGCAGCAGTTGTTTCTTTGTTGATGTCACGATGGGGCGGGCTTGTGCAGCAGCATCCTTGTTGATGTTACGATGGCGGTGGGCTCGTGCAGCGGTTGTTTCTTTGTTGATGTCACGATGGGGCGGGCTTGTGCAGCAGCATCCTTGTTGATGTTACGATGGCGGTGGGCTCGTGCAGCGGTTGTTTCTTTGTTGATGTCACGATGGGGCGGGCTTGTGCAGCAGCGTCCTTGTTGATGTTACGATGGCGGTGGGATCTGTGGCAACGGGAGTGGGCTCGTGCAGAGGTTGTTTACTTGTTGACGTCACGATGGTGGCGGGCTCTGTGGCACTGGAGACGGGCTTGTGCAGCTGTGGCATAGTTTGTGTGTGAAGGTGGTGATGACACGATGGGAACAGGCTCTGTGGACGTGGTGTTATTTATTTTGAGGCTGGTGAGGTGAGGATGAGGGCGGTCTCGAGGGCTGGTTTGTGATTGACACCGCCGCCATGTTTGTTCTCCCTATCATAAACAGCAGTGGACCGGGTGTATAAACATTGAGGGTGAATGCGCATTTAGAAGGGGTATGATGTCACGTTGGGGCACACTCTGAGGTGGCAGTGCAGCAACACTGATGGCGGCGGCAGAGGAGGAACAGGAGGACATCAGCAGCATGTGGTGCACCTGGCAGCACTGCACAGTATACCCCATCCACTGCATAGTCTTGCCACCGGTCGCCATTTTGGCACAACCATCACTTGGGTTTACCAATATGGCAGCTGCGAGGTTTTTTTTTCCATTTCAGCTGGTCAATCAAGTGCCATTTTTTCGGGAACATTCGAACACCAAGTCAATTATGTATGTAGATGTTCAGCAGAAACTCGGGTCAGTATCTGACTGAGAACGTTAACTAAGAGGTTCTGCAGCAGCTCTGGCCTGTATATAACTGCCAGCATAATTTAAAGGGAACCTTTCAGGTCATTTATGCCCCTCAATCTGTCCCTGCAGCTTTTTAGTACATCCCTGTCTGACCTAAAACTGTCGTCTGAAAGTTGATAAAAATCATTTAATAACTTACAATTTCGTATGGTAATTAGACATTGTCTAGTCGGAATGTGGCGTTCTCTCAGGGTTCGTGTCCACGCTCGCTCCATGGTTATCACGGTGTGCGTGATAATCTAAGGGCCCTTTCACATCAGCGGTATTTTCAAATCGCGGCAGATGCGGTGAAAAAACCGCATCTGCCGCGATTACCGCATAACCGACACACTTGCGGCACACTTTAGCGATAGAAGCTTTGCTTCCCCGGAGACGGATCGTAACCTGCTTATAATGCCAGTGATTAGTGTGTATACAGCGTTACTGAATATGCTGGCGCCATATTATCAGTAGGAGATGAGGGTTGTCCAGCTCTTGGTCTGTCTATGATTGGATGACATGGGTGGGTTGTGGTAGGGGTTTATGGAGGCCACAGTACACACTCCGCACCTTCAGGGTCTATCTCCATTTTTGGCCCAGTGCCCACCCATTCGTGTTTTTCATCTTATCCCTTTTGCATCGTCACATTGATTGTGCAACACCACGTACTATATGTCAGTGTGGTGCAAGAGCATCGCTGACCCTATGTAGGTACAACTGACACAAGAAGTAAGTGAACCCTTAGGTCCCTGGATTTCTGTGTTGATTTCTAGTGAGTTGCTTTATCTGAAGTCATAATGGTAAAAAAACAAACTGACCTGATAACACAAGAATGTTCATCTCTGTGTGATGTGTCTTATGTGTCCACAGTGCAGGGTGATAAGGTGAGTGGACCCCAGAATTTAACTCCTTCATGAGCTGTTTTTTAATTTTTTCTGTTTAAGCTTTTATTGTTGTCATCCCACTTTTCCCCCAAGAGCCATAACTGTTTATTACCGTACTTGCTATCATTGCTATAGCCATACCATGGCTTGTTGTTCTGCAGGACGAGTTATACAGAATGTCCCTAAGGCTACTTTCACACACCGCTTTTTTTTATGGCCACATTTTTCCCCCAAAAGCGCAGGAGGAGGTGATGTCACACGGGTAGTTTTGCTTTCGCAGTGTATCTACTTACACTGCGAAAGTGAAATAAAAGTGAACAAAAGGTATTAAAAAGAAAAAAATCTCGTGACACATCAGCTGATCGCTGCCGGCAATCAGATGATTCAGGTCCTTGCAGTGATCGGACGTCTTCTCCTCTCGGCCTGTACAGCCGGCGATGAGGTAAGTATTTTATTTTCTTTATTTTTAATACCTTTCGTTCACTTTTATTTCGCTTTCGTAGTGTATGTAGATACACTGTGAAAGTGAAACCACAGCCCCAACATGTCACACGAGGGGAGGAACACAGGATTCTTCCTCCCCACGTGTGAGATCTCTTTCCCCCCCCCCTCCCCAGCGCCCGCGATTATAGGCGCTGGAATTGGCAGTGTCAAAACGACAATGCGTATTCCAGCTCCTTATAATGGCACCTATGGGAGAAAGCACGTGCTATTAAGCACAAAGAATTGACCTGTTGATTCTTTTTAAGCGCGCGCTTTCTTCCTCAAAAGCCCAGCCGAAAAAAACACATCGTCTGAACTGCAAAAGTGAAAGCCCATTCACTTTGCCGTGAAACGCAGATGCGGTTTTGGGGAAAAGCGCACGTAAAAAGACATGGTATTTATGCTATGTTTGCATGCTCAGTACACTAAAACTGCTCTGTTCCCCTTTAATGTCACTTCCACAATGTATTTACATACATTGTGGAAGTGAAATCAACTAACAAAGGGTTAAAAATAAAAAAAAACATCCTCACCTCTCCGGTGTGTGTCTAGCTCCTGTGGCTTAAGGACCTGGTGTTGTGTGGCAACCCGATCAGCTGATGCAGTCATATGACCGATCAGCTAATCGGGCTGTCAAATGACTGCGCGGTTTAAATCTGCCGCCGGCCAATCAGTTTTGGCAGGTGCAGGATTTAAACCGCTCAGCTGATGTGGTCATGTGACCGCATCAGCTGATTGGGTTGCCACGTAACGCCAGGTCCTTAAGCCTCAGGAGCTAGACGACGCTGGTCACACACCAGAGAGGTGAGGATTGTGAAAATCATGGACCTGGACACAGAAATGGCATCTGGAGGTCACTTCCGATGCGATCCTTTTTCTGTCCGTGGGGTCCTGCAAAAAGTAGGATCCCTACGGACAGGAAAAAATCTCAATGTGAAACCAGCAGGTTGTAAACCGCTGTACTCAGGTATTAATAATCACTTATAGGTCAGACAGGGATAGATAGTAAAGTAGTTGGATGCAGCAGGGACAGGTATAGGTTAGGGGTGCTAAAAGACCTGACAGGTTCCCTTTAAATAACGTCTTCAACGTGCGATGCAAAGGTTGATGCGCTTTGCAAAATTCTGCCTTGTAAAGCGCTGCGGGATATGTTGGTGCCATATAAAGAAAGATTATTATTATTATTATTATTATTAAATTCACATGAACTTGATGTAATAAATCCACATTGCCATACATTTTAGCACATTCGCTCTATGTGTTTAATCAAGTGTGCTCTATCTGTGATTCTCATTGAGCACTCCTCCTTTAGCATTTCCTAGAAAAAGAAGTCAAGGGGGCAAAGGTCAGGTGAACAAGGCGACCACATCACATGACGTCATCTACTCTAGATCCACCACTTTCAGAGACCCTTAGGGTATGTGCACACAGGGCATTTTTGCTGTGGTTTCTGCCTGCGGTTTATCATTGGTTTTATAGTAATGTATGCTAAATCTGTTCCTGCGGTTGGGCTTCCCAGCAAAACCAATGTGTTTTACAGAAATGCTGTGCATACACATTGGTTTTGCAAGTGTCAAGAACTGTCAAATACCTGCGTTTTTGGTGCGGATAGGAAAGAATTGACATGTCAATTATTCCTGCGTTTTTGGTGCAGTCAATGGGAAAAACAGAAGAAAAATGCAGCATCAAAAACGCAGTAAAAACGCGCAAAAAACCGCAGACAAGATCATGGCACTTCTCCTGTCAAGGACTCTAGGATCCCAGGTTTTGCTGTGTTCAGGACTGCTCAAAAAACGTCCTGTGGGCACATACCCTTACATGGGGCGATGTTTTTATTTTTTCATCAATGGACTTTTATGATAGCTTGTTTTCGGATAGCATATGGGGATAGCATGGTGGTTTACAGTGAGGGGCTATCATACTTTTCCAGCATGGATGGATAGTGAAGTCAATTTTATTGTTCACAAGTTGAGAGGGAAAGGGGATGTACCAACATGTCTCTTTCAAGCCTGTGTTCATAGACCATAGCTCAATCAGGCCTATATTTACATTTGTTATCTTGCAACTGATGGGGCAGTCTGTGCCTTTCTTTCTCTCTGCAGGGGGGCCACCTGGATACACACCTCTGCAGACTGGCTGGAGATTTCATTGTTTTGATTTGAATGTACATATGATTAATGGGGTTGGGTGTACTTGTATTTGCTAAACAAAGGGGTTGTTTCTAAAAGCCCAGTCACACACAACGACACACCAGCCATCCCGATAACGATGTGCAGAGATCGCTGGTGCGTCGTTTTTCACATCGCTAGTAAGATGTCAAGCAGGCATCTCACCAGCGATGTGAAAAACGACGCACCAGCGATCCAGAATAATACCAAGGTCGTTGGGAATTGTCACTCCATAGCGTAGCATTGAGATCGTTGGTCATTGTCCCTGTCAAACACAACAGCAACGACATAGAAATGACCTAGAGCAGTGTGTAATGATCAGCAATATCACAGCAGGGGCCAGATCGTTGATGCGTGTCACACATAACGAGATCGCTAATGCGTCACAAAATCTGTGACGCAACAGCGATCTCGTTAGCAATCTCGTTACGTGTGACAGGGCCTTTAAAGGGTGGTTTACACGTAGCGAGGTTGCTAATGAGATCGCTGCTACGTCACTGATTTTGTGACGTAGCAGCGTCCTCGCTGGCGATCTCGCTGCATGTGACACTTAGCAGCGATCAGCCCCCTGCTGGGAGATCGTTGATCTTTATTGAATGGCCTGGGCCATTTTTTGATCTGCAATCTCCCGTTGTCCAGGCTGCATCGCTGTGTGTGACAGGCATATTTACCAACGATCCCCATTCTGCGTCCGAGACCCCGAACGATCCCAACGACCGTCGGGTGTCTGTGCATCACTGGGTGATCACTGGTGAGATCTACCTGTCTGATATCTCTTGTTGAACGATTTTGTTAGCGATCACATGCACGCGCGATCGCTAACAATATCGTTCACATTGCTGGTGAGCTGTCACACAGGCAGACTCACCAGCGATGTGGACCAGTGAGAACGCTGGTAACCATGGTACACATCAGGTTACTACGCGCCGCGTGTGCTTAGTAACCCGATGTTTACCATGGATATGAGCTCCCAGCATAGGCTGTGCTGCTGGGAGATCGTTCATCGCAGTGTCACACATCACGATGCTGTGGATCGCTCAACGGATTATCGCTTGATTTGAGATCCTGTTCACAAATCTTCCACCAAACAATCAAGCGATTTTTCGTTGACAGATCGCTCAGTTACATGCAACGACGCACAAACGATATCGCTTAAGCGAACAAAATTCTGAATCGCTTAAGCGATATCATTCACAAGATTGAAGCGTGTGACGTGGCCCTAATGATACGGCGGTCGTTGGGAACCTGTCACTCTAGGGCATAGTATTGAGATAGTTGGTCGTTTACCCTGTCAAACACAGCGATGCACACTGCCCAGCAGGAGACCGAAGACCAAAAAATGGTCCTGATCGATTTGTAACTATCAACTATCTCACGGAGGGGGCCTGATCACTGATGCGTGTCACGCGCACGGAGGTCGCTGGCGGGGTCGCTGTTACGTCACAAAACCTGTGACGTTTCAGCGACATCGTTAGCGATGTTGCTGTCTGTGAAGTACCCTTATAGCCCCCGTCACACTAAGGGCCCTTTCACATCTGCGTTTATTTGAAATCGCGGCAGATGCGGTGAAAAAAACGCATCTGCCGCGATTGCCGCATAACCGCTGCACTTGCGGCGCGGTTGCGGTAATCCCCATAGAAAGTATAGGGGGACTTGCGGCAGGTGCGGCAAGTGCGGTTTTGCACTTGCGGCAGGTGCGGCCGCGAAAAAAAACCGCGGCTGACCGCGGTTTTTTTCGCGGCCGCACCTGCTGCAAGTGCAAAACCGCACTTGCCGCACCTGCCGCAAGTCCCCCTATACTTTCTATGGGGATTACCGCAACCGCGCCGCAAGTGCAGCGGTTATGCGGCAATCGCGGCAGATGCGTTTCTTTCACCGCATCTGCCGCAATTTCAAATAAACGCAGATGTGAAAGGGCCCTAAGTGAGATCGCTAGCGGGATCGCTGCTGAGTCACAAGTTTTGTGACGCAACAACGACTTCGCCACCGATCTTGATACACGTGACACGCATCAGTGATCAGGCCCCTGCTGTGAGATTGCTGATTGTTACAAACTGTTCTGGACCATTTCTTGGTTGTCGCGCTCCTGCTGGGCAGCGTGCATTGCTGTGTTTGACAGGGACAACGACCAACGATCTCAATACTACGCCCGAGAGTGACAGGTTTCCAACGACCGTCGTATCGTTGCTGCATCGTTGGTGAGATCTGACTGTTTGACATCTCACCAACGACCACGTAGCAACGCACCAGCGAATCCTACCAGGTCGTATCGTAGTCAGGATCGCCGGAGCGTCGCCAAGTGTGACGGTACATAAAGAGCAGAATATATAAGGCTGGCTTCACACCACGGTGAAATCCGATCCGGGACTGTCAGGTATGAAACGGATTTGTAAACAGAACCGGAGGGCAAATATGCCCTCCGGTCTGGTGTGCAGCCAGATGCCGCTCATAGTAGCCGCAGCTGCTGATTATTCAAGATCGCGGCTTGCAGGGAGCTAGCCGCGGTCCTGAAATTACGGTTGCCGGATCCTTCTGGATTGCCCCAGATCTGGGAGGATCTGATTTGCGTCCGATTTTGTGTCCGGGAGAAAAATCCGATTCTTCCCGGATTCTCCCGGACACATGGAAACCGGATGGCAGAGAGCTGCCATCTGGCTCCATTCGGCCCCATAGGATACTATGGGGCCAAAATCCGGTCCGGGGCTGTCTGGTTTACACCGGACAGCCCCGGATCGGATTAAACCGTCGTGTGAAGCCGGCCTGAGACACATGCTTGAAAGTCAGTTGGTGCTGGGAAGTGGAAACGGAAGTAACCTGAGCTTATGAATGGACTATAGAGTTGGTGTTGTGTGATTTGGAAGCCATAAGATCAGAGCTTAGGCTACATTCATACTTAACGCATTTTTTGCATGGGCGCTTTTTGCTGCGTTTTGCACCCGCGCAAAAAAACGCCGTAAAAAAAGACGGTGCATTCACACACCACTTTTTTTATGGGCTCACTTCTTCCCCAAAAGCGCAGGGGAGAAGTGATGTCACACAGGGGAGGAAGAATCCTCTCATTTGTGACTGCCCCTTTTTGGTTTCGTAATGTGTTAATATACACTGCGAAACCCAAATTAAAGTTATCCAAATGTGTTAAAAATAATAAAAATATAATATTTACCTCTCCGCCGGGTGTTTCGGTTACTGGGAGCCGACACAACCGCAGGTACCGACCTTCCAGGACCTATCACCCTTCACCATTGGTGAATGGTCGCTCGCGGCCATGTGATATGCGCGTCATATACACGTCACATATCACATGACCGCTACCGCCAATCACAGATCTTCCAAGGCCCTAAAAGGTCGGTACCTGCGGTTGTGTCGACACCCGGCGGAGAGGTACGGTAAGTATTCACTTTTTAGTATTTTTAACACATTTGGATAACTTTAATTTATGTTTCGCAGTGTATATTAATACATTACGAAACCAAAAAGGGGCTGTCACACGTCACACAGGGGAGGAGGAACAGGATTCTTCCTCCCCTGTGTGACATCAGCGCCAACGTATTCCTGCTGGAATTGCCCATTGTCTGAATGGCGATGCGTAATTCCAGGGGGAATAATGGGCTCCTATTGGAGAAAGCGCAGGTGCGTAAAGAATAGACATGTTGATTCTTTTTACACCCGCACTTTCTCCCATAAAAGCACGGCTTATATGTACGCTGTGTCTGTACGGCAAAAGTGAATTTACATTTACTTTGCTGGCAGACGCACTTGCGCTTTTTTGCAAAGCACACAGGAAAAAAGTGTGCAAAAAAGCGCATAGTGTGAACGTGGCCTTAGTTTGATCCAGAATCCCATGGATGGACTATAGAATTTTGAACTTAAAAGGGTTTTCCCACGAACAAAGTTAATTTTAAAGTTCATTTTAATCAATGGATCTTGGAATAATAATAATTTCCACAATTGGATGTGTTTAAAAAATATTCCTGTGCTGAGATAATCTTATATATGTGTCCCTGCTGTGTAAAGTTTAATTTTTGTTTCTGACTGTGGACGGAGCACAGTCTGATCATACCACATCTCCTGGGTAGGGGAGGAAGAAATAGTGTACACAGACATTACAGCACGGGATAATAAGTGATTCTTTCTGTGAGGTAAAACATTTCCCTGCCTGTTTGTAAAAAATGTTTTACCTCCAAGAAAGAATTGTGATCCTGTGCTGTAATGTATGGTCAGACACAGCCAGGGACACCTATATAAGTTTATCGCCGCACAGGAGATGTGGTATGATCGGACCATGTTCCTGAACAGTTAGACACATCCATTACACAATACACAGCAGGGACACAATATAGAAGATTATCTCAGCACATGAGATATGGTATGATCAGACCATGTCCCTGTATGGTCAGACACGACCATTACACAGTACATAGCAGGTACACATATATAAGATTATCCCAGCACAGGAGATGTGGTATGATCAGACCGTGTTCCTGTATCGCCAGACATGGCCATTACACAGTATTAAGGACACATATATAAGATTATCTCAGCACAGGAACATTTTTTTAAACATCCAATTGTGGAAATTATTATTATTGAAAAATCTGTTGTTAAAAAGGAAATTTTAAATTAACTTTGTTCGTTTGAAAACCCCTTTAATCCATGTGCTACAGTAATGAGATCCACCTTCTGGATTTTAAGAATTCTCCTGTGGACTATTTTCGCTGACTTCTTTCTGATATTGTGGCCTGGGGCATTGCATTGTGGTCATCTACCTAGGTTTGCTACAATATCCTTTATGGTACCTTTACACGTCGCTACAGAAGGTTGGAAACAACCGGGTGTCTCACGTGCACAAGCATGTTCCAACGGTTGCAAACGGTACCCGATACCGCCTTTACACGCCGCTACAAAGTGCTCTACAGAAGGTTTAATCTATCTCTGTATGCACCGCCGGGTGCCACAAGTTACCTTCTGTAGAGCACCTTACCTCATTTACACGCCGCTACAGAAGTTAATCGGGGAGGACCTGGGGCAGCAGGGACAACACATAGGCGTGCCAGAGTTGTGGATTACGAGACGCTCGTACGGTGATTGGACAAAGCAATAACATCATGATTGGCTAGGCAGCACAGGAGGCTGACTAATACATGACGCTATAGCAATTGTGTCGTGTGACTGGTCAGCTCCTTAAATATGCAGCGACAACCAATCGTATCGCAGGAGCTTCCACCAATGATCGCTGAAGGGGGGCGGTTTCCCGGAGGCTCTGTCACGCCCCAGGGAATTAACTAAGTGACGAAAAAACCTTCCTGTACTTATTTAGACGCCGCTACCATCGGGTTGAAACCAACCTGTTTTAGAGCACTGCTCTGAAACAGGTGCCGAAAGTGACGGGTGGCAACAACCTGATTTACACGCCGCTACCTCAGGTTGTTTTGACGGTGCAAGATACATTTGTCTCCGACACCCGGTTGTTTCCAACCTTCTGTAGCGGCGTGTAAAGGTACCAGTACAGATACAAATAAATCTTGTTGCATCGTTAACCTGCCCAGGTGATTATTTCAACCCACCACTTCAGATCCTCACATATGGGGTTTACCTTATGGGCAAAAAAATGTAATTTTTTAATTGTTCAGTTAACAATGTCTTGATCTTGCTTTGTGGATGCTCCTGTGCTGCCCAATGTCCCCACTTCTGGTTCCTAAAGTGGCCCTATTGGCTCTAAAAATGTATAGTAGATCCATGTGCAAGCACAGTGGCTCAGTGGTTAGCACTGTATGGTGGCTCAGTGGTTAGCACTGCAGCCTTGCACCTCTGAAGTCCTGGGTTCAATTCCCACCAAGGACGACATCTACAAAGGGTTTGTATGTTCTCTCCGTGTTTACGTGGGTTTCCTTTGTGTTCTTCGGTTTCCTCCCACACTTGAAAGACATACTGATATGATGTTTAGATTGTGAGCGCCAATGGGGACAAGTGTTGCAAATGTATGTAAAGCACTATGGAATTAATAGCACTATATAAATGAATAAATATATCATTATTATTGTCCTTGATATTCTTATATCCCTTTATCACATGGTTAAATGTTGCTCTTCTCGTTATTCTTTTTAGATGCAAGTCTTGCTTTTTGGATCAAAATGGACAAGATTTTGGAAGGTTTAGTGACATCTTCTCATCCTTTAAACCTGAAGAAAGTGATTGTCAAAAAGGTTGTTGAATCTGCTGAGAACTCGATCAACGAGGAGCAATGCAAAGCTATGTTCACGTTGACTACCCGATTGGTATTGGAGGGCGAGGACTGTTTTCAGAAGCAAGTCGGACACCAGGTTTTGGAAGCATATGCAAGATATCACCGTGCAGAATTTGAGAACTTTTTCAATAGAAACTTTGTCGTAACCCTTTTACAAGAAGGTTATGGGTCTCTGGATCGTAAGGATGTAGCCATTATTGACTACATTCACAGCGGACTCAGGTTGATCATGAGTTGTCCTTCAGTTCTGGACATCTTTGCTGTCCTCCAAGTGGAAGTTCTGAGGATAGTTTGTGAAAGGCCGGAGCCATTATTGTGCGCTAGGTTAAGTGAACTTCTGAGTGACTTTGTACAATGTGTCCCAAAAGGTAAAATGTCCATTTCCTTCTGTCAACAGCTAGTTAGGACCATTGGACATTTCCAATGTATTTCAACACTGGAGAAGGAACTACGGGAATATGTTTCTCAAGTCACCAAAGTTAGTAGCTTGCTACAGAATATCTGGAAGGCTGAGCCATGCACTTTACTGCCTTCCTTACAAGAAGTGTTTGCCATTATTTCTTCTACAGGTAAGACAAGATAAGATCTGATCTGTAGAGCTTTTTGGCCAGTTAGCAAAATCTGTCATGACCTGTCCCATCTACTGTTCTGGCCAATGTGTATACAACGACAGAAGCTCCCTCCATGCTTAGAAATAAAGTGTAGCTACACTTAAAGGCAGGGCTGTGGAGTCAATATAAAATCGACCGACTCAAGACTCTAAAATATATAGTAAATTGGGTACAATAGTTCAATGCAGAATGTGCTCAATATTATTATTATGTTGTATCCAAATATCTTGATTATTGTATGATAATGATTGAAATCCTGATGTCCTAATTGATAATTCTGAGCCATGTATGAAGGAGTCAGAGGTTTGGCAGCCGACTCCAGCCCTGCTTAAAAGGACACTGACAGGTCATATTTCAGTATAATATTACCTTTGAACAGTGCCTAGGCAGACGTTTTAAAAACATGTAGAATCATTATTCTACCATTTGTAGTTTCCATGTAATCAGCATGGTCAGACCCTGCAGGGAGCTCCTGGGTTAGTCCTCTCCATTATAAAGAAACAGGAATAGTCCAGCTGTTGTATAAACTGATCATTTATTATGTACTCCCTCCCAGCAGCTCTCTCCTCCCTCCTCCCTTTGCTCCAAGTGCAGAGTGGTTTCATTTTCCATGGGAGCATCTGTGTTGTTGAGAACACGGAGGGAGAGAGCTGTTACAGATTTGCCCTATCACATTTGTTTCTCTAAGCAGGTATCCCTGCTGCGACAGTTTCTGTGTTTTATATGACCTCTTGTGATGCTGGAAACACAGAGAGCAGAGAGGAGGATACAGTCGTCTTTCACACACACACACACACACACACACCGATGTCCTGTGCGGTATTGTGAATGTTATTATGTAATATTCCTGCTATGGGGAGGGGACAGCAGAGAACTAAGTGGATCATTCACTGTGATTGACAGATGGAATGAATCTCTTTATTTGAAGTTTACAGAAGATAGGAGGGAAATATAAATAAAAGAAATGAGTAAATAGGGAGATATTAGAGCAAGGAATTAGAAAGTTACATATGGATTTTTACATATACAGTTACATATGGATTTTACAGTTACATATGGATTTAGTTTGAGTTACATACAGTTACATATGGACTTTTACATATACAGTTACATATGGGGTTTACAGTTAGTTACATATGGATTTAGTTTGAGTTACATAGTTACATATGGATTTTTACATATACAGTTACATATGGATTTTTACATATACAGTTACATATGGATTTTTACATATACAGTTACATATGGATTTTTACATATACAGTTACATATGGGTTTTACAGTTACAGTTACATATGGATTTAGTTTGTTACATACAGTTACATATGGATTTAGTTTGAGTTACATATAGTTACATATGGATTTTTGACCGGACAGGTTTCCTTTAAGATGACGTGGTTTTTCTGGACACCTGTCTGGTCCATGTTCTTGTCTGTCTGTAGAACATTGTCGTATTCACACTGTAACTTAATGTGTTTCTATTTGGGGATGTTTCATTCCAGATGCTTCCTTCGAGCCATCTGTTGCCTTGGCCAGCCTGGTACAGCATATTCCTCTACAGATGATTACTGTCCTCATCAGGAGTTTGACCACGGATCCTAATGTAAAGGATGCAAGCATGACCCAGGCTTTGTGCAGGTATGGAGCATTACTAATCACTAAAGAAAGACTGCAAGCTATACAAGGTTATGGCTCAGTAGATGGCAAATGTTTGGCATTAATGACAGCTTTACCCCAATTCACCAATACTTAGTCTAGCTGAGAGAAACATTTCTATCAAGTAGATTGATTATAAATATGGAAAATTATGCAATCTAGAATACATATATTTTCCACAAGGGAGGAGAAGAGGGCCAGGGAGGAACAGCCAGTGAGGACAGAAAAGGGAGGCCAGGGAGGAGAGGAGGCCAGGGAGGACAGGAAATGAAGGACAGGGAGGAGAAGCCGGGGAGGGCAGGGAGGATAGGAGGCCAGGGAGGATAGGAGGCCAGAGTGGAGGCCACAGAAGAGGAAAGAGAGGCTCAGGGAATGGATGCCAGAGAGGACAGAAGGAGGAGAGCCCAGGAAGGAGAGGAAAGGGATGCCAGAGAGGAAGGGGCCAGGGAAGAGAGGATGGGAGGCTGATACAGCTGACGAAGGTGAGGAGAGGCCTGAGGAGGAGAGGAAAGGGAGCCCAGGAAGGAGAGGAGGCCACATTAGAGGAAGGAGAGGCTGAGGGAATGGAAGCCAGAGAAGACAGGAGGAGGAGAGGCCAGCGAGGAGAGGAAAGGGATCCCATTGAGGAGGCAGCCAGGGAAGAGAGGATGGAAGGCTGAGGGAGCTGCCGCAGGTAATGAGAGGAGAGGAGGCCACAGGAGAGGAAAGGGAGGCTAAGGGAATGGAGGACAGAGAGGAAAGAAGGATGAAAGGCCAGGAAGGAGAGGAAAGGGAGGCCAGGGAAGAGAAGATGTGAGGCTGAGGGAGCTGCTGAGGATGAGGAGACGCCAGAGGAGGAGAGGAAAGGGAGGCCACGGAAGAGAGGAGGCCACAGGAAAGGGAGGCTGAGGGAATGGAGGCCAGAGAGGACAGAAGGAGGAGAAAAAAGGGAGGCCAGAGAGGAGAAGGCCAGGGAAGAGAGGATAGGAGGCTGACGAAGCTGACAAAGGTAAGGAGAGGCCAGAGGGGGAGGAGAGGAAAGAAAGCCCGGGAGGCCACAGGCGAGGGAAGAAAGGCTGAGAGAATGGAGGCCAGAGAGAACAGAAGGACGAGAGGCCAGGGAGGAGAGGAAATGGAAGCCAGAGAGTAGGAACCCAGGGAAGAGAGGATGGGAGGCTAAGCGAGCTGCCGAAGGGACGAGAGGGCTGAGGACTAGGAGAATGAGAAAACAGGCCAGTGTGGAGATGAGGAATGAGAGGCCAGAGGACGAGACTGAGGAATGAGAGGCCAGAGGACGAGACTGAGGAAAGAGAGGCCAGAGGAGGAGAATGAGAAAAGAGAGGCCAGAGAAGGCGAGGCCCTCCTCCATCGCCCGCACAGCCTCCGGCACCCACACAAGACCCCGTCCTCCTCTCTGCGCTCTCCTCACCCCTCTGGTGCCTGTGTGCGGTGACCGGGGCCTACGGCTACATGCTGCAGTCCATCCTGCTGGAACCGCCCCCGGCACATCCTGCCTGACCACAGCCGTGGCTTGGAGGAGCTGCTCCTGGACGTCTACCAGCTCAGGGAGCTGCACAAGGTGAGGAGAGCCCAGGGATGACAGGAGGCCAGGGATGACAGGAGGCCATGGAAGACAGGAGGCCATGGAGGAGAGAAAACCAGGGAGGACAGGAGCCCAGAGGGGAGGCCACAGAAGAGGATAGAGAGGCTGAGGGAATGGAGGCCACAGAAGACAGGAGGAGGAGAGTCCAGGGAGGAGAGGAAACCAAGGCCATAGAGGAGGCGACCAGGGAAGACAGGATGGGACACTGAGGTAGCTGCCGAAGGTGAGGAGATGCCAGAGGAATAGGAGGAGAGGAAAGGGAGGCCAGTGAGAAGAGCAGGCCACAGGAGAGGAAAGAGAGGCTGAGGGAATGGAAGCCACAGAAGACAGGAGGAGGAGAGGCCAGGGAGAAGGGGAGGCCACAGGAGAGGAAAGAGAGGCTGAGAGAATGGAGTCCAGAGAGGACAGAAAGAGCAGAGGCCAGGGAGGAGAGGAAAGGGAGGCCAGAGAGTAGGAGGCCACAGAAAAGAAGATGGGAGGCTAAGGGAGCTTCCGAAAGGAGGAGAGGCCAGAGGAATAGGAAAATGACGAAAGAGAAGCCAGAGTAGGAGGCTGAGGAAAGAGAGGCCAGAGTAGGAGGCTGAGGAAAGAGAGGCCAGAGTAGGAGGCTGAGGAAAGAGAGGCCAGAGTAGGAGGCTGAGGAAAGAGAGGCCAGAGTAGGAGGCTGAGGAAAGAGAGGCCAGAGTAGGAGGCTGAGGAAAGAGAGGCCAGAGTAGGAGGCTGAGGAAAGAGAGGCCAGAGTAGGAGGCTGAGGAAAGAGAGCCAGAGTAGGAGGCTGAGGAAAGAGAGGCCAGAGTAGGAGGCTGAGGAAAGAGAGGCCAGAGTAGGAGGCTGAGGAAAGAGAGGCCAGAGTAGGAGGCTGAGGAAAGAGAGGCCAGAGTAGGAGGCTGAGGAAAGAGAGGCCAGAGTAGGAGGCTGAGGAAAGAGAGGCCAGAGTAGGAGGCTGAGGAAAGAGAGGCCAGAGTAGGAGGCTGAGGAAAGAGAGGCCAGAGTAGGAGGCTGAGGAAAGAGAGGCCAGAGTAGGAGGCTGAGGAAAGAGAGGCCAGGGGAGGAGGCTGAGGAAAGAGAGGCCAGAGGAGGAGGCTGAGGAAAAAGAGACACCCACTGAGTCACCATACAGTGCTAACGACTAAGCCACCATACAGTGCTAACCACTGAGCCACTATACAGTACTCACCGCTGAGCCACCATACAGTGCTAACCACTGAGCCACCATATACAGTGATAACCACTGAGCCACCATATATTGCTAACCACTGAGCCACCGTATACAGTGCTAACCACTGAGCCACCGTATCCAGTGCTAACCACTGAGCCACCATATACAATGCTAACCACAGAGGCACCATACAATGCTAACCACTGAGCCACCATACAGTGCTAACCACTGAGCCACCATACACAGTGCTAACCACTGAGCCACCATATACAGTGCCAACCACTGAGCCACCATACAGTGCTAACCACTGAGCCACCATATACAGTGCTAACCACTAAGCCACCATATAGTGCTAACCACTGAGCCACCATACAGTGCTAACCACTGAGCCACCATATACAGTGCTAACCACTGAGCCACCATATAGTGCTAACCACTGAGCCACCATATACAGTGCTAACCACTGAGCCACCATATACAGTGCTAACCACTGAGCCACCATATACTGTGCTAACCACTGAGCCACCGTATACTCCATATAAATCCCGCAACAACAGCGTACTTTCTGGAGAGAGGACTGTACTATTCAGCGGCTATTTCTACGGCACCTGTTCATTACACCGCACTCCCGATGTAATAGCAATGGGCCTGTTTCTAGTGTAGTATAACTGCTTATGTGATATGCGGACGAAGTTCCCTTAGGGGAATAGGCGAAAAAAGGTTTTCAAATATAAGGAATTAAAGTAATATATAAAAGTTCAACTTTTTTTTCCATGGAACATGAAGACAGGAAAGAAAAATAAAAAATTAAACACATTTCATAATACTCTATATGTAAAACTGATCTGTTAAAATATGGAATTAATTAACTTGATGAATAAAATAATCAAACCACCAGAGTTTGCCTCCCTAAAAAATATAATAAGTATTTTGTGTACACAAAATTGGTGTCCATAAAGACATCAGCTCACCTGAGCCTTCACTTGGACTGACCGGGACAATCATGTGTCCATGTTATATGTTCTGCACAATGAACGCCATCGAAACATCCAAAAAATAATGGTGGAATTGATTTATTTCTTCCTCATTACATGGTAAAACAAATGTTGCAATTCAAAACTACAACTCATCCTTCAAAAAACAATCCTTCACATGTGTATGCCTATGAAAGAATGACAAATGTTAGGTGAGGAACAAAAAATAAAATGTAGCAAGTAAAAAAAAAATCCCTGGTCCTTAAAGCTTTAAATGGGTCATCCAGTACTAAGACAACTACTTCTCATTCCACATGTTTCCCTCAATTAAAATACTGAAGCTTATACTCACCTCCAGTGGTGTTGGTGCTCGTTGTCCTGGGGTTCACATGAGGTTGTGATGTCACGTGTGCAGGGCTGTGGGTCAGAGTTGGATTCAGAGGAATTGGAGTCAGAGTCTGATGTTTGGATATCTGACTTCACAGCCATGGTTGTGGAGTTGGAGTCAGTGTCCACTTTGGGTGGAGTCAGGAGTCAGATTCAGGGACATTGAAGAGTCGGATGTTTGGCTTACGACTCCACAACCCGGCACACAAGGCTCGTGTCCTATCAGTGCCGCCTTCTCTCTCCCCATCATTGTACATATGCGTTAATGAACAGCAAGTGAGAGCTGCAGCTGACACTCGCTTCCCATTGATTACTTATACGTCTGAAGGTGGGGAAAGGGCAGGCGGCTCTGATTAGACATGGGGCTCATGTGACATCACAACCTCATGTGAGCGCCAGCACAACGAGCACCAAAACCACTGAAATTACAGCACCACCGGAGGTGAGTATAAGCTTCAGTATTTTAATTGGTTCAAATGTCTATACTGTAAAATGACAAAACTTTTAGTGACTATAAGGCCCTGTTCCCACGCTCAGATAGTGATTTTCTGCAGTAAATCTGTATCTGCTTTTGGCTGGATCAACGCAGCAAACATATTTGTCTTTGCTGTGCAATAGTTTCTTTTTCGATGTAGAAAATTCTGCATGCATTCTGGGTGATCACACCTAGAGACCTACATCCTGGAAGACCTGGGAGGACATCATGATCATGTGACCTGTGGGCATGACCTACTCCCTCCTCAGAGCTGAAACCAGGGAGTGCCTGGAGGACGGCAGGAACACGCCATAGAATAATTGACAAGCTGCAGATCCGTACAAATCTACAACTAATATGCAGTGCAAAAAAGCGCCAATGTCGGCACAAAGTCATATTGACATTGCTGGCTAATATAACATGCCTATTTATAATGTATGTTCACAAATAGATTATAAAAATGTGCAGCAAATAGACAAGGTGGGCACAGGGCGTAACAGTGCCGTCCTTGGTACCGGCAGCTCTGTGTGAAGGGGGCTGGCTGACCGCCTATGTGAGTAGCCTGGCCAGCCCCTCTTACGTATGACAACACTGGAGACTATGGAGGGAGAGCCCATGACTGCCTGGATCCAGGACCATGGTTGTTATCAGATCAGCGACATTTAATAAAGTTATATTAGTTTTAGATATTTATCGTAACAACATAGTAGAACAATATTTTTTCAGGTTGGCAGACCAAATCCATCAGCCCTTTACACAGAGAAGGATATATGACCATACTCAATCTAGATAACCAATGTAGAACTTTCTCCTATGCTTTTGTTTCAGTTCTCCTTCATGTGGTGAACCCTCGGGATAGGTGGGGGAGGAGGGGCTGTAATCTGAGTAATTATTACTTAGTCATTATTTATCGGTATTATTGCTAGTATTGGCTCGTTACCACATCATTTCATGGGAGCACTCAGTTTCTGGTACCTCTTCTGTTCTCGGGTTGGAAGTCACTTGATGTTTAGCTGCTTACCACTACTATGTTTTTGGCTCTGCGCACAGTGTGGGCAGCCGTATTGTCTGAGTGCTACAGAAGCACGTTCCCTTCCTCAGCCGGCCTATTACTACATCTATCATCAGACAAATCCTCTAATTAGAGTTGTTAATCTCTTGTGGCCAGAGTTCAGTGCTCGCTGTCCCTCTCTTTCAGGATGATTGACTGGCTTTCCTGGCCTCTCGCACAACATGTGGAGACCTGGGTGATCGCTCTCCTGAAGGGGCTGGCGGCCGTCCAGAAGTTTACTATCCTCATCGATGTCACATTGCTCAAAATTGAATTGGTATGCAAACTGCTTTATTTGTGTCATTTGTTTTGTTACATATTAAAGGGGCTGTCCACTACTACAATGAGGTCACTAACGGGCTGCAGTTCTCACACATCCATCCATCCTATGTCCAAGTAACATATGAGCAAAGCAGCCCACATGGTGGTCTCACATGCCATAACAATGTTATGCAAGCCTCGGGAGACCCTGCGCAGAAGGTGGTTGGGTGTATATATGTTATTTTTATTTTACTGAGAGAATTATAATATTTAAGAAGGGTTTGTTTAAGTCATTGAAAAGCCCTTTAATAACAATCTTGACAGTAGAATATACATAGATAGAGGGCCATATACACAAAGGCAAGACTGACCAAACAACTAACTGGTTATTGGTAGGTAAAATACTTCAAGTGTAGCCACCCATTTTTTTTTCTTTTCTTATATGTGCCACTGCCAGAGATGCCTGCATTTTGGTGGAAGTTCAGGTCCTGAGACATCTACCAATGACTAATCTATTGTTCTTTGCACGAGCGATTGAAACAGAACTCCAGTATATGTTACAAGTATTTTGAATGATCAGTGGGGGTCTCAGAGCCAGGACCCTCTATCTGCAGGGAAGATCAGACCCTGTCACATATTGGTAAAGAAGAGAAAAATGTCTGTACGCTGTAGAGCAGTGTTCCCCAACTCCAGTCCTCAGGAGCCTCCAACAGGTCATGTTTTCAGGATTTCCTTAGCATTGCACAGGTGATAATGTAAAGAGGACCTGTCACCCCCCCTGCTGCATGGAAATCTACATGCAGCACTGAATGCATCATGTCTGCTGCATTTAGGGAAGGGGTCCTCCATGTGTCTGTGTGCTGTGTACCCCGAGATATAGCGTTAGTAAAAGTCAGGAGGGCATTCCCTGGTGCAGGAGTCGGCTTGATTCACAGGGCCATTCCCTCCCCCTGTCTCTTTGTGCTGCTTCTGCTGTGCTGGCTCTGCCCTCCTCCTCACTGTCACTCATCCTGCCTCACACAGCATGCAAATCATGTGTCCTGACGTCAGCTCCAGATTCCTGCCCTGCTGTCTGAACAAAGCATAAACAGCAGCAGGGGGCGGCACAGACAGGCAGAGGTGGAGGGAATGGCTCCATCAATTGAGCTAGCTCCTGCAGCAGGGACTGCCCTCATGGCTTCTGACAGTGAGTTTCCCTAAGGCTATATCTCGGTGTACACAGCACACAGACACATGAGGGACCCCTTCCCTGAATGCAGCAGACATGCTGCATTCAGTGCTGCATTTAGATTACCATGCAGCAGGGGGTTGACAGGTCCTATTTAATGATCTGCGCTGGTGATGATTCCAACAGATGTACATTGCAAGGAAATCCTGAAATCCTGCACTGTTGGAGGCTCCTAATGACCGGAGTTGGGGAGCACTGCTGTTGAGTTTAAAGCTGGACTGAAGCATCACCAGAGCACTTGACCCCTTGTCTGCTCAGCTCTCCTCGGCACAGAGCCCATATAGGTTTATACAATGTATGTGAATCCATGCATTAATTAGGCTTTTCTTGGAGGAGAGAAGACTATCAAAGCTGATGAGGTGCTCAGTTGAATTATTCTCCCACGTCATTTTAGTGATTATAAGGGGTATCACACCCAGACCTTCACTGAGCAGAATTTCAGCACTCTATGAAGCAATCGATGTATAAATATACTGATGGCATTCTCCAGCACACGGCGAGCTGGACTTCACTTAAGATTCCTTCTACTGTCTTGCTGTTGTTGCAGATGGCACAGATGTTGTCTGGCAGTATTGTAGCGCTGTACTGTATTGTGCCGCACTACAATGCTCCATCTCATGGCGTACCATGTATGCACATCTGTCGGTTAAAGGCAGGTACAATATACATTCATATCATTGTTAGTGCATTTGAAAGTGGAAATATTGACCAGATCGAAGTACCGTATATACTCGCGTATAAGCCGAGTTTTTCAGCCCAAAAATCGGGCTGAAAAGTCACCCCCTCGGCTTATACGCGAGTCACTGTATTAGGGACCTCGGATACCTGCTGTCAGTAGCGAGTCTGAGCTATTCCGAGAGGGTCTTGGCGATTCCGAGCGAGTCTGAGCTATTCCGACAGGGTCTTAGCGATTCCGAGCGAGTCTGAGCTATTCCGACAGGGTCTTAGCGATTCTGAGCGATTCTGAGTGAGTCATAGCGATTCTGAGTGAGTCATAGCGATTCTGAGAGCGAGTCTTAGCGATTCCGAGCATTTCTGAGCGATTCTGAGCTAGTCTGAGCGATTCTAAGCGAGTTTACAATCCGAGCCCTGTATTCTGTACTCGGGACTCGGCTTATACGCGAGTCAATAGGTTTTTCAAGGTTTTGAGGACAAAAGTAGGGGGTCGGCTTATACACGGGTCGGCTTATACGCGAGTATATACGGTATGTGAAATGCCGTCTAATGTTTCCACAGTGACCCAGGTAATTGCTGGCACTGTGAGCGTAACTATACTGGCAAACTATTGTCCAATACATGTCACAGAATTCATTGTCTGTCATTGTGGCACTTTCTTTTTTAGCTAATAATGGGGGTCTTTTAGACTTTGAGAGGTTTTGCTGTTTGTGCTGATGACATTAGTTATCCTAACAAAAAACACAATGGCTCAGATGGCAGAGGTCTGCTGACGCCTGTGTTCACACTATATAGTGTTGTTTCTTTTCTGAAGATACTTCCATTCTTATACAATGGGAAAAAATGACATCCATACAGGAAAGATGATGGGAGTGATGGTGTGTCACGGTCCGCGCTGCTTCTGGATTAAAACTCACCAAAGAGCCCAGCAAACTTTCAGGATATCCCTGAGGAAGACGCCGGGTTGTGGCGTTGAAACGCGTTGGAATAAGGAATAAAGAGGATGAAAGTTTGCTGGGCTCTTTGGTGAGTTTTAATCCAGAAGCAGCGCGGACCGTGACACACCATCACTCCCATCATCTTTCTTGGAACATACCACGATCCAGTGGTAGGTGGAGGTCCTGCAGCAGCTTGGAACATTGATTCCTAAACGCAGTCAAACCAGTTGTGGGGACCACAACTGGATCAGGTGAGCGGCCACACAGCACCACCGTTTACATACTAGTGTCACTAGTGATAGGGCACTATTGCACCTCTTGCCCCCTCCCTTTATATTATCCATACAGGAAGGAAGCATAGTAAAGGGACTGTGTAAAGTACAGCATCTGTGCTAAGGGGCAGGATGATGTATATGTTTCTCTGTAATGGAAAAGAAATGTAGGCAAAAATAGTAATGATTGATTAATATATCAATGAATGTGCTATCCATGAGTATATAAGAGTAATCCTAGATGTAGTCAGTTCGAGTGTGATAGTATTGCCTATCCCAAGGGAACCTTTACTACATGGCCATACCTAAAGCTTGTGGTCAGGCTTCTAAATTTCGTCCCCCAGGTACAGTAGTGGGGGCCACAGCTGACAATGGAGCTAGGCTTAGCTTCAATGCTGGCTCCAGTGTGCACGGTGTTGGTGAGCTCATTTTCACGGTTACTAATCTATTACCGTTTATTGTATTTTAGGTGTTTAACAGACTTTGGTTTCCTCTGGTGCGGCCTGGAGCATTAGCCGTCCTTTCTCACATGTTGCTTAGCTTTCAGCATTCTCCAGAGGCTTTTCACATGGTAAGAACATTTGGTATGGTGATGCTTGGTGTTCTAGTGTCCAAGGGTTTTAAATATTGTTATGTGTAGAATTGGGTCTAATTGGGATGGAGAAAACAACTACATAAACCAATCACATTAATGTCAAAGATTCAAGGCCAATCTGAAATATGGATCTGGTAGTGAGAAGGGATATTTTCCTCCATTCAAATATTTGAGATCCACTTTAGCCATTTAGTTAGATAATTCTCAACCTGCAACTGAAGTCCTAGGAAGACATATTGTTGAGGATCTAGTAGGAGAGGGATACTAACTCTGGACATGAGGAGCATTGAACATGTGTCCTGCTTTCCTTCACCTGATTTACATGTATGTGAGCCTTCATCTCGCCTGTGTTCCCAGGATGATGAGAATAAACCACTTCCAGGCACCTCTGGCAACTTCTTATTTTCCATGGAACAACAGATTGAAATTAATTCTTTAGCTGCAGAAATCCAACTGCACAGTCCTTTTCTCCTTTGCCTCATTTGGGGACACAGGACCGTGGGTGTTATGCTGCTGTCCACTAGGAGGAGACACAAAGTAGAATTTGAAAACAACAAACAAGTGGCTCCTCCTCCTGCTGTATACACCCCTGGCTGGCACCAGCCTGAACCAGTTTTTGCTTCGTGTCCGTTAGGAGGCAGATGCAGTCCAAAGACCCCTCAGTAGGCATCACCCCTTGTGTTTTCTCCCCACTCCTCACCTGAGACTGTGGGTAGAGTTCTCTCAAGGCTCACCCAAGGGCCTCCGCTATCCCACGATAGCATCGGCCCAGCACAGGGAGCCTGACATCTGGCCACTTCTTCCCCCCTCTACGTGGAGAACATAGTTCCTCCCCCTGCCAGCGCGGCCTCTGGTTGACAGAGCCTGCAGGAACGTTTTTTTGGCCACTCCGCGCCAGACCCCTCTCATTCCCGGGGCCGGCATTTACTACAGGCCCCGCCTTTGGCCTGTTCCGCGTGTCTCCGACTACCCGATGACGCTGGTCGCATATTCAAGGGGGTGGGCCGGTCTTCTTCAGGCCCTTCTCGCTCATCACTAGAGCAGCTTTCGCGCTTCTTCTCCTCGGCCCGCCTCCTCCTCCTGTTCACCGTTACTTTCTCCGCCGCAGGGGGACACAGGAACGTTGCCAGCTGCCTGTTATCGGCAGCACAGACACAGGGGTAAGAGGCTCAGCAGTCCCTTCGCTGCTGCAGCCTGTGTGTTTCTCTATTTTCTCCCCTTATAGGGGTTCTATAGAGGTGCCCTCCCCTGCTCTGATACACGCTCCTAAGTGCAGTAGAGCATCTCTTTGAAGTTGCCCCTCACTAGTCATGGTGGGCTCAAGGAATAAGAAATCTTCCAAGACCTTTACCTCATACTATGCCACATGTATTACATGCAAGGCGCTTCTACCTACTGAATGCACTACCCCGCACTGCCAGGATTGTGCCCCTGATACCGTGCAGGAACCCACCACTGACCCTCTGCAGTCCAGTGTGCCCACTCCGCCACCTGAATGGGCTGTTTTTTTTTTTGACACAATCCATGTCAGTCCATGTAAAGGCTCTCCTCAACCTTGATCCAGGCCCTGCAGAGCCTTCATGCACCATGCACCTCAGTCCAGTCTGAGCCGCCGAAGAACACCACGGAGCATGAGGGCACACCATACAGAGACACACCGCAAGATCCTTTACCATCTCTCTCTGAGATGGGACGGAAAAACTCCATAGGAGTACTTCCCCTGCATCCTCTCACAGCTCTCGCGCTTCTCCCACCAGAGAAAGCCGCCTGAGCTCGCCTTTGTCTGAAAGGTTCCATGACCCAAGTTTGGATCAGGAGCTAGACACGTCCCTTGACTTAGATACCTCTGATACTTTAGCTACGATTGAGGATCTAATCACGGCCGTGAATCAGGTACGTATTTTGCGGATCATCCTGAGTTTCAGGAGGTTCTTTCCAAACATAGATCTCGCCTGAATAAAAAATTTGGAAACTGTACGGCAATTGAGGCATGTTACCCCTTCTTGCCGACTCTAGCCCAAGACTGGGCAGATTCTCCTCAGGTAGACCCCCCGGTTTCTCATCTAGCTGCAAGAACCCTTCTCTCTATCCCTGACAGTTCCTCCATCAAGGACTCAACAGATAGTCAGGTTGAGCAAATGGCGCGCTCTGTTTTCGAAGCGTCTGGCTTGTCACTATCCCTTTCCTTCGCCCTAGTTTGGATGGCTAAGGCAGTGACGACCTGGACGGGAAAAATGCACTCCACCTTGCGTTCTCGTGACCCTGACCCTGAACTGCTGGATTTGGCAGCACAGCTCTCCCTAGCAGGGGAGTACCTTGTCCATGCAGACACGGCTAACTGCACAGCCGTGGCAGTATCCAATGCAATCACTATCTGTAGGGCACTCTGGTTAGTGAGTAGAAGGCAGTTTTCCGCTTCTAAGAAGTCCCTGACTTGTCTTCTGTATCTCAGTGGTCGGCTGTTCGGGGAAACGTTGGACAAATTAATATCCGATGCCATGGGGGGAAAGAGTACCTCCCCCAACAAAAGCCTAGACGACTCTTTTCCAGGCACCAAAAACCGCACTTTTGTTGCTTTCGGAACTCATTTCATTAGTCGACTGCACGTTCATCACAATCGGGCAGTCGCTCACCGAGGAGGGATAGGGTCTCCCAGGCCCCTCAAAAATCTAACTTGACCTGGCAGTCCCACTCCCCAAAGTCTAAACCTAAGGGGTCTAGATCCCATAGGTCCTCTTCCTCATGACTCGTCCCTGTCCCTGGAAGACACCTCTCATGTTGGGAGCTAACTTTTACACTTTCATCATGCTTGGCTCACAGACGACAGATTGGTCTGAGAATTGGTGTCTTCCGGCTACAACATAGAGTTTCTCATGTTACCGCCCAACAGGTTCTTTCCCTCTGTTCCTCCACGGCCCCTGTCAAAGGCTCGCGCTTTTTACCAGGCCGTCAATTCCCTCCTTCACACAGGAGTCCTCATTCCGGTCACGTTAGAAAAAAGGTTCCTGGGGTTTTATCGTGGATCTGAAACAACTCAGCAAGTTTGTTTGAGTTCGACATTTTCGCATGGAATCTCTTCGTTTCATCATCTCTTCCATTTAAGAAGAATTTCTAGCATAAGCATGCATAGATATTCAGGATGCTTATCTCCATATTCCAATTTCACAGGCGCATCAAAGATTCCTACGCTTCGTGATCCACAAGGACCACTTCCAGTTTGTCGCCCTACCCTGCAGCCTCGCAACAGCTCCCAGAGATTTCACCAAGGTCATGGCAGCCGTCATGACCGTTCTCCATTCAAGAGGAATAGTCGTCCTTCCCTATCTGGATGACCTTCTCATCAAAGCCCCTCAGGGACTGCGAAGAGAGTGTTCAAATTACAGTGGACACCCTCGTTCGTTTGGGTTGGTCAATCTAGGGATGGGTTTCGACGTGTACAACGATCTGGTGCTTCTACCTCGGGACAAGTCCCAAGCACCGAGCACTGTTTCGCTCCATACCTCACTCTTTGCGATTCTCGATGAGGGTGCTAGGCAAAATGGTTGCAGTAATTGAAGCGGTTCCCTTCGCCCAGCTACACCTCAGGCCTCTTCAACTGGCCATTCTCAAGACCTGGGACAGGAATCCTTTCACCCTGGACAGGACCCTTAACCTCACGTCTCCGACAAAACACTCCCTTCCCTGGTGGCTACGCCCATCCTTCTTCTCGCAGGGGAGGTCTTTCCTTCCTGCTCGCTGGCAGGTACTGACCACCGATGCCAGCCTATTAGCCTACTGTCGCCACACGGGTCAGGGCAGATGGTCTCCCTCGGAGGCAGCCTTGCCCATCAATCTCCTGGAAATTCGCGCCATTTACCTGGTGCTGCAATCCTTTCATCAGATGCTAGCGGGTCACCACATCCGCATACAATCAGACAATGCCACGGCCGTGGCATACGTCAATTACCAGGGAGGACCCACAGCAGACAAGCGATGCAAGAGGTGGAACCTATTCTCAACTGGGCTGAGTCAACCTGGTCTGTCCTTTTGGCAGTACACATTCCAGGTGTTGACAACTGGGAGGCGGACTTTCTCAGCTGCCAGGGCCTTGCATCAGGAGAATGGGCCCTACATCCGGAGGTGTACCAACAGATATGCCATCGTTGGGGGACTCTGGATGTGGATCTCATGGTGTCACAACTGAATGCCAAGGTGCCCAGGTTCATGGCACGGTCTCACAACCCACAGTCACTGGGAGTGGATGCTCTAGTCCAATCTTGGACTCAATTTCGCCTCCCTTACATGTTCCCTCCTCTGCCTCTCATACCCAGAGTGGTGCAGAAGATCAAATCAGAGGGTGTCCTAGTCATTCTGGTAACTCCAGATTGGCCCAGGCGCGCCTGGTATGCAGGCCTGGTACAGCTCGCCGTCGACGTTCCCTGGCATCTTCTAGAACGTCTAGACCTCCTCACTCAGGGTCCAATATGCCACCAGAACTCGGGGGCCCTGAATTTGATGGCTTGGCCGTTGAGACCTGGATTCTAAGACAGGCTGGCTTTTCAGCAGACGTCATTCAGACTATGATCAGAGCAAGGAAACCTGCGTCTGCTCACATTTATCACCTCACCTGGAGAGGTTTCTTCGACTGGTGCAGTGCTTGTCACCTCTCCCCGCTTTGCTTTTCTGTTCCGGCCGTTTTAGCGTTCCTCCAATCCGGCCTGGATGCAGGTCTCTCTCTCGGTTCTCTCAAGGGACAGATCTCAGCTCTATAAGTACTATTTCAGTCCCGTCTTGCGATTAAACTGCAGGATAAGACCTTTGTCCAGGAGTCTCCCATTTGGTCCCCCCTTACAAAAGACCACTTGATGCCTGGGACCTTAATGTTCTTATGGATGTGCTTGAAAAATCAAGCCCCTCAAGGAAGTCTCTCTCTGCCTTCTCTCCCAGAAGGTCATGTTTCGGTCGCGTTTTTGAGCTTGTGGCTCTGTCATGCAAAGCACCCTTTCTGGTTTTCCACCAATCATTTGAATGAAGAGATTTCTCTCCCTTCTTTTTGTCCGGCACCGGTGCACCGTGTTGAGAAGGCTCTCCAAACACTGGATTTGGTTCGAGCTCTTCAGCACTATGTTTCTAGAGCAGCACCCTTTAGGAAGTCTGATTCTCTCTTCATTCTTCCATAGGGTTGCCGAAGAGGTATGGCAACATCCAAGGCCACTCTGGCCAGATGGATCAGAACAAGGAAGCTTATCAATTACGGAACATCCCGGTTCCAACTGTTATAAGAGCCCACTCCACTTGCACAGTGGGGCTTCTTGGGCCATCCAGCATCAGGCTTTGACAGAACAAGTGTGTAAGGCTGCCACTTGGTCAAGCCTGCACACATTTGCAAAACATTATAGTGTTCATACCCAGTCCTCGGCAGATGCAAGTCTAGGTAGGCGCATCCTGCAGATGGCAGTAGCCCTCCTGTAGTGGCCACCATACACATGAGATGGTTGACTGATCCTGTCAATAGCAGCATATTTGGACAATCTACACCTAATGTGCCTTAAGCTGTCCTTATTGAGAAAAGTATGGTTTGTGGTTACTGATAGGAGCGCTGGAATGCAAGGATGACTTCCAAGGGGATCTTTACAGACCTGTATATTTGGTAAAACACACAACGTGTTTCGACAGTGGCCTGCTGTCTACCTCAGGTGGGGTTTTTCCGCTGTTAAAATGCGTTGTGTGTTTTACCAAATAATCAGGTCTGTAAAGATCACCTTGGGAGTCATCCTTGCATTCCAGCGCTCCGATCAGTAACCTCAAACCATCCTTTTCTCATTTCATTGTTCCCTATGAGGGATTGTGGCTTGGACAGCTTAGAACGCAGTGTAGAGCTTCCCTCACCGATTACAGGACCTGAGATGACGTATATCAATGACACAGTTAGGTGACCACACCACGTGACAGACCCAGGAAGTGCCGACGGAGGAGTGTTCCTGTGGCTCCTTGAGCTCCACACTATTGTTCTGTCTATCGTGGTTGTGCAGGAGTGCACAACCGCTCCAGGTGAGAGGCTAAGTCCCCCCACCTTACAACAAATACCCCACTAGACCACTGGGTACTCCTCATTTGAGCCCCTCTATTCTTGTTTTGCATTAAGCTGTCCTTATGTCTGTGGCTAACTTACAGCACCGCTGCAGCATTTATTTTTTTCAGCACTGCAGTGTCGCTTTAAATATAAGCCCCTTTCCCTTATTCATGTATTTAGATTCCTGAATCTTCACCAAGGACTAACGCTGTTGTGGTCCCGTGACGCTATCGTGTGCCCGTAATTTCTGACTGCCTGGAAGTAAGACTTATATCACAAGCACTCAATGCATCTCTACAAGGGCCAAGATGAGGCTTACATAGAGATGTATTGAGTTGTGACTTCCAGTGTGCTCCATGAATCACTGGAGCTGCCAGCAGGTCACAAATCCCTGCAGACCAACCGGAGCGCCGCTGGAAAAAGATGAAACTGCCATGAGGTGAGTGTCACACAGAGGTCAGAGGACTCCAATATAAAGCATCACTCCAGCAGTGCAATAAAAGAAAAATTTGAAGCGGTGCTTTAACTGCTGGCAGATTGATCAATGACTTAAAACATTGGGGTGCTTTTCATATGACATTGTAATAATGTTATTAGAGAGTCAGCAGCTGCATGGAGATCATACATCTTCAGGAACAAGGAGCCGGATGTCTTAGGCCGGCTTCACACTGCAGCGTGATCCGATGACCCAGACAGCCGCGGACCGGATCAGCATACAGGACTGGGGGGCTAATATGCCCTCCGGTCTGGTGTGCAGCTCACGCAGCTGCAGCCGCTGACAGGTCAGGACCGCGGCACCCGCGGTCCTGACTTATCGGCAGCGGGAACTGCGTGCACTGCACACCGGAGCGGAGGGCATATTAGCCCCCAGTCCTGTATGCTGATCCAGTCCGCTGCTGTCTGGGTCATCGGATCACGCTGCAGTGTGAAGCGGCCCTTAGACAGCCAGAATGCACTCGGAGACACCGTGTAAGATTTATTACCAATTATGAGTTCCTTATTGCTGTATACACAGCAGTCTATGTGTGCTGTGCATACAGGACATGAGGCGCTAACAGCTCTTCATCCTCTGGTTCTGTTAATCATATGATAATGTTGTGATTGTGATAATGAAAGGATCTTAGTATAGGAACTTTGCAGATATGTAACGTTCTCTAAGTTATATGGATATTTCTCTAGGTCAGCGGTGAACTGTCTTGATTTTATTCCTTTTAGATTGTCCCCCATGTTGTTAATTTGGTTCAGTCCTTTAAGAGCGATGGCCTGCCATCAAGTACAACATTCCTCATCCAGTTTTCAGAATTGATGCACTGTATGATCTATCATTATTCTGGATTTCCAGATCTTTATGAGCCTATTTTGGAAGCTGTTAAGGTAATTAGTCTAATTTAATAGAATTTATTACTTGTCAATGTTCTGCAATTTTCCTCCGTGAAATGATTTGATGAATTACGTTTTTCATGTTTCATTGAGGCTAAAAGTTCATCTGCAAATGAATGAGGAGAAATAAAAGTGTTCAAGTTTAATAGTTAATTAGTAAAATTGAGCCCAGCAGTGAGTGTGCAGCTTATCAACTGTGAGAGCCTGCCCTATATATGGTGACGGGTCATAGAAATATAGAATCTGTGTAGAAAGTGGTGCTAAATTCAGAAATATGTGCAGCTTTTGCTGCAGTTTTATTATTTTTTAACTATTTTCCTTTTAAAGGGAACCTGTTATGTCCTTTTTTTGTTTTTAAAACTGCCCCCCAACGTTCTTTTGAATCATGCCCCGTGGATCACTAGGGCTTTCACACTAGCATTTTTTGGGGGTTTCGGCGCAAACTGCATCCAACCACATTTGACCACACTGCTACTATAACAGATCTGTTAGCCAGGATCCGGTATAATACCGGTGCGGTATTCTCCGGCTACATCAGGTTTTTGTCTGGTTTTCCACAGATCCTTTTGAGGATCTTCCAAAAGATAGACATATATAGTTAAAGTTTACCAGTCTCCTACTCTCCTGCTGCTTCCTTGGCCGCCCATGAAGCTTCATGAATATTCACTGCACTGAACTGCAATGGCCAATCACAGACGCTTACTCTGTGAGAGCGCCTGTGATTGGTTGTTGCAATCAGACTGTGCCCCCACAATCTATACTGGTGTTTGCGCTTGGTTGTCATATACATTAGTTTATGGCAACTAACCTGCTGCCATAGAACGTAAAATAAATACTGGGGGGAAAAAAAGCATGGGGGTCACCCGTATTTTTAATTTCTGGTACTGATGAAGCAGACAGCTGCAGGCTGCCATCCCCAGCTGCCTAGTTTTACCTTGGCTGGCAATGAAAAATACAGGGGAAACCATTATTATTTATTTAAATAAATAATTATATAATTTTTTACACCTGGCTGCAGTTTTACTTTTAAAGCTAATGGGTATATTAAGATACAACATCTCTGTCTCCATAATAATGGAGAATCAATCTATATTATAACCCTACTTATCCAGAATGATATAAATAACGACCCTCAAGTCTACAATTCCAGGTAGGGCTGGGCGATTTTGGAAAAAATCAAAATCTCGATTTTATTTAAACCTATGGACGATTTTTTATTTAAATCTCGATTTTTTTTTTTCTATTTTTTTGCTTTTCTTACAATATATGAGGGGATATATAGGACACAGGTATATAATCTGTAAGGAGGGGGAGGGATATAGAACACAGGTATAGAATATATAAGGAGGGGATATAGGACCCACGTATAGAATCTATAAGGAGGGGGAGGGATATAGGACCCAGGTATATAATCTATAAGGAGGGGGAGGTATATAGGACCCCAGGTATATAATATATAGGGAGGAGGATGGAATATAGGACACAGATATAGAATATATAGGGAGGAGGATGGGATATAGGACACAGGTATAGAATATATTATGAAGGGATATAGGACACAGGTATATAATATATAGGGAGGGGGATGGGATATAGAACACCAGTATATAAAAGGAGGGGGATGGGATATAGAACACAGCAGGTATATAGTATATAGCGGAAGGAGGGCTATATATGGACAGAGCTCGGTATACACACATTTATACAGTATTCACACACAGCAGGATGTCTCCGGTCGCTGTGTTGGCCCCTCAGTACCTCTGTCCCCCCCTCCGTGACCCCCCGGTTCTCCTCTTTCCGCCGCCCGGTGTCTCCGCCTCACACTGTATAGACATCCGCTGCCTGTGAGGAGATCGCACCGCCGAACATACCAAATCTTGCGAGATTCCGTAGAATTCCTTCCATTGAATGATATTGAAGCAGTATAAACCCGCATTCATCCATACCACCATGACAACATTTTGTCCACATACAGCCGCCATTATTATCCGCTGGTTTTGAGCATTGATGGGTCCTTTTGACTGCAATGAATGACAATCCACACTAGATAAATTCAATCAATGTTCATTTGTACAAACGATATGTGGGATCAATCTTTCATATTCCTGTCACAAAGAAAAAATTGCCAACATTACATTTACATTTCTACTGTAAAATTCATTGTCTGTTTGGTAATGGATCTCACATATTCCTCTACTACTATCATTGTGTGCATCATGCCGGTGTATTTAATAGATCTACTCATGAAGAAGGACCTGAGGGTTATGTTGTCTCAGCAGAACATCTTCCATAGTATTCGGGCTAATGTAATCTTCCAAATCCATATGTTGTAATGTGCTTTTTATGGCTGTTCTTTATGTTGAATTACTGATACATGAGATTTGGGATTGTGGCGTCATAGGTTTACAAGTCTGTGTAAGGTCAGACGGCGGCTCTATCACCTCCAAAGAAGCATTGTCTGCTGACGGTGAAGGGAAGGATTACTGGCACTCAACGTCAACTTTAAGTTAATTGACGGTGTATATTGATTTGTAGCTGAGTTGTCAGATTTTCTACTTTTTGTTCACTTGTAGGATTTACCCAAACCATCAGAAGAAAAAGTTAAACTTATTTTAAACCAAAGTGCCTGGACATCCCAATCCAACGCTTTAGCATCTTGTTTGCCCAGGCTGTCTGCAAAATCGGAGACGGGAAAAACTGGGCTAGTCAACCTAGGGAATACATGTTATATGAACAGCGTCTTACAAGCACTTTTTATGGCTACAGAGTAAGTACCTGGAGTTCAACAATCTTATTCACCTGTAACTAAAGTGGCTTTATCTGATAGAAAATAACAATGATACTGTGTATTACAGTCCCCTTGTACAAGATATGTAACAGGGTAATATATGGAGCAGGAATAGGTTGAAGGTGTAGATCTTGGAAAGGGAAATGAAGCTCACCAGAGTTAGGCTTTGTTCACATGTTTCCGTTTTTGGTCAGTTTTTCACATCAGTTTTTGTAAGTCAAAACCAGGAGTGGATGAAAATACAGAAGTAGGGATGTCTTCCCCTTTGGCCACATTAACATGTTGAGTATTATTTTATTTTATATCCGTATATACAAGCCAAAACCAGGAGTGGATGAAAATACAGAAGTAGGGATGTCTTCCCCTTTGGCCACATTAACATGTTGAGTATTATTTTATTTTATATCCGTATATACAAGCCAAACCCAGGAGTGGGACAATCAGAGGAAACGTATAATAGAAATGTCACCTCTTCTGTATTTTTCATCCTCTCCTGGTTTTGGCTACAAAAACTGATGTGAAAAACTGAACATGTGAACATAGCCTTATTGGCAACCTAAAGAAACTGATCAAAAACATCATAGAAAGGAAGGAATATATCAGACATCCGTTTTGTTGAACATGTTCTATCCACGCTTTTCATGGATACAGCCCCAATCCATTATTTTCTGGTCATCATAATGGGAGACCCAGACAATGGGGTTTAGGGCACTGCCCTCCGGAGGTCACAATAGGTACTACAAGTTTGTAGACACCGCCCCCTCCGCTTATAAACCCCTACCGCAGGGAACATCCTCAGTTTTAAACTTAGTGTGCTCGGAGGATCACGCTTTGCTTGCACTTCACTGCATTCTCACAACTTACGTGATGGCGTCTGAAGACGAGGTAAACTGGTCCCGGTCGGGACCTGCGACAGCCTCCCCGCTCACCCTTGTGGAACACGCTGGTGGAGGTACCGGAGGGCCTAGAGCCTGGACACTTTGTGTTCTCCCGGTACGCTGTTGCGCTCCTTTCCATCCCTCTCTGGGGGGCTCTGGAGAGTGGGAGATGGGAGCCTTGCACAGCTCCGCTCCGTCCGAGGCCTCCCTAAATGGTGCTTACAGACCGGACTGGAGCCAGCCCAGTCCGAGGCCTCCCTAAATGGTGCTTACACTCCGGACTGGGCTGAACCCCCGTCCGAGGCCTCCCTAAATGGTGCTTACAGACCTGACCGGCACTGAGGCACTCTGTGTCTCCTGTGTGCCTGGGGGTAGTGTCGGTCACTTTATGTGTCCTGACACTCAGACCGCGCGTTACCCTCGGGTCCGCGGATCTGGAGGTGTACCCCGTGCTGGGGTCACCCTGGCTGACCGCCCTGTGTGTCGCAGGGGCTGAGGCTGTAGGCTGCGGATGTGTACTGCTGCATGCAGTCTGTGTGATGTATTTCACATTACTTCCCGCGCTGCGGGCTCTGGCGCCTTAATACTGAGGCTGCTTGGAGGATAGGAAGCAGCCCGTGCGGTGACGTCATCGATGGGCGTGTGTGTGTGCTTCCCGCGTGTTTTCGGCGCCGCCCACGGTTTCACTGTCGGCGGCCATCTTTACCCTCACTTCCCGGCTGGGATCTGTATGCAGCGTGCGCCTGCACTCCAGAGGAGACCTGAAACTCTCGCGGAGGTCACACACACACACCGCTTCCTCCTACCGCTTCGCTGCGGTCGGTAAGCCACCGGGATTCCCGGTTTTGTCTGCGCAATTTGGCTTATTTCCCCTGCTGTGGCGATGTCCTCAGTTAGGAAACGTGCTGCTAAGGCGGCAGATGCCACCATTACCTGTGCTACATGCAATGGGACTCTGGTGGAGGGGTCCTGCAATAACTGCGGACGCCCAGAGGCCCGGACTGACACTGCTGAGACAGCAGCTCCGGTGCTGTACCCTGAGGTTCAGGTGATCCCAGGGCCATGGGAAAATCAGAATAAGATCAATGAATCTCTGTTGTCCCAGCTGTCCTCCATGTCGCAATCCCTGGAGGCACTCAATAGGAGGCTGGAAAGCCCAGCTACTCCTTCCAGTTACCCCCGGGTGTCTCCCTCTTCTGCTGTGAGACCCCTTAAGCGGGCTCGTCGTGAGGATTCACCCGAGCTCCAGGCTCTCTCTGAGGAGGAGCGTTCCTCTGATGGTGAGGAAGGTGATGGGGTTCGACTCTCGGGTCCGTGTCTGTGTCTGAACCACCAGACGGGGTGGAGGATTTGGTGTCCTCTATCAACGAGACCTTACGTCTCGTGACACCCCCTGAGGAGGTGACTGTACACCCGAAGGAGGTCTATCAATGGCTGCGGCCGGAGGCTAGACCAAGTGGCTCCTTCATGGACCACACTAACTTTGGAAGGGTGGTTAGAGCTCCCAGGTTACATCCTGGGCGGCGTTATGTCCGCAAACCCAAGGACAATCGCTTCCCCTTCCCCCAGGAGGTGCTACAGGAGTGGTCGCAGTCCCCAAAGGTGGACGCTTCCATGACCAGGATTGCTGCACGCTCCCTTTTCTCTGCCTCTGAAAGCTCCTCGCTGAAGGATGCGACTGATAGACAGGTCGAGCAACTCGCCAAGTCTTCCTATGAGGCTGTGGGGTCTTCATTTGCCCCTAATTTTGCCACGGTCTGGACCTTACAAGCGATTACTACCTGCTTGGATGGTATCTCTGACCTGGCAAGGTCCAGTCCAGAGGTCCTGGCGCTTACCGAAAGGGCGAGGGCCTATGCGGACTACGCCAGGACGGCGACTTTGGAAACTGCCACTCGCTCAGCTGTGGCTTCGGCCAATGCTATTGCGATTCGCAGGTTGTTGTGGCTGCGTCTTTGGGACTCAGATGCCACATCTAAGAAGATTTTGCAGAATCTTCCATTCTCTGGTGACAGGCTTTTTGGTACCGAACTGGACAAGCTGATAAAGGATTCTGCTGAGTCTAAGATTCCGCAGAATAAACCTAAGCCACGGTACACCGTTAAGAGGAACCCAAAACAGTGGTCCTTTCGGTCCAGCTCACAGTCATCAGCACCGTCCGCTCGCACGGACCGAGGGGGCAAGCCCGCTTCTCAGTGGCGCTCTAAGAGTCGTCCAAAGAAGTAGGCGGGGGCAGCGGCTGCCGCCCCCAAACCCGCCTCTACATGACTCGCTCTCCCTTCCTGCCTCCCCACAGGTGGGGGGTCGCCTGTCTCGTTTTCAGGACAGGTGGCTACTTCACATTCAAGATCAGTGGGTTCGAGACGTGGTCTCGCGAGGTTACAGGATAGAGCTGACGTCAAAGCCGATACCCCGATTCCATCGGTCGGTCCCATCCCCAGAAAAGGCTCAGGCCTTTCACCTGGTGTTGGAGGGTCTCCGCAGGGACGGAGTGGTGGTCCCGGTGCCTTCCGGGGAGAGGTTTCGGGGTTTTTACTCCAACCTCTTTATTGTACCAAAGAAGGACGGATCCTTCCGCCCGGTTCTGGACCTAAAGTTGTTCAACCGTCACGTGTTGGTTCGGAAGTTCCGTATGGAATCACTGCGTTCCGTGATCGCGGCTGTGTCACAGGGGGACTTCCTAGCGTCCATAGATATCCGAGACGCTTACCTTCACGTGCCCATTGCACAGGCTCATCAGCGCTGGTTGAGATTTGCAGTGGGGGAAGAACACTTCCAATTTGTGGCGCTGCCGTTCGGGTTGGCCTCGGCACCGCGGGTGTTCACAAAAGTGATGGCCTCCATGATGGCTCTCCTGCACGTGCAGGGGCACGCCGTCATTCCCTATCTGGACGACCTGCTGGTCAGGGCGCCATCAGAACACCTTTGTCGGCAAAGCCTGGAGGTAACCATGAAGTCTCTGGAACAGTTCGGGTGGCTTATCAATATCCAGAAGTCGACCCTGGTTCCGACCCAGTCACTGACGTATCTGGGCATGGACTTTCACACGGACTCGGCCCTAGTGTCTCTGCCACGAGTCAAACAGATGGCGATCCAATCAGGAGTGCAAGCAGTCCTCCTGTCACCACAATCATCCCTACGGATCTTGATGAAGCTGGTGGGGCGCATGGTAGCTGCAATAGAGGCAGTACCTTTTGCGCAGTTTCGCCTCCGTCCTCTCCAGCTGGAGATTCTTCGCAGATGGGACAAGAGGACGATCTCTCTGAATCGGCTGGTGACACTTTCCCAACCGACCAGGGATTCCCTGCAGTGGTGGCTCCAGCCACCTCACTTGTCACGGGGTCGGTCCTTCCTCAAACCGTCATGGTTAGTGGTGACCACCGACGCCAGTCTGACGGGCTGGGGTGCGGTGTTCTTACACCACAGGGCTCAAGGCCTCTGGACTCCGTCGGAGTCGGCGTTGCAGATCAACGTGCTGGAGATCAAGGCGGTCTACCTGGCGCTCCTAGCGTTTCAGAAGTTCCTGTCAGGGCAACCCATTCGGGTTCAGTCCGACAATGCGACGGCCGTCGCCTATATAAATCATCAGGGAGGGACCAGAAGTGCTCAGGCCCTCGCCGAAGTCCATCGCATTCTATCTTGGGTGGAGGACAACGACTGCCTGATCTCCGCAGTTCACATCCCAGGGGTCGAGAACTGGGAGGCCGACTACCTGAGCCGGCAGGGGATGGACGCCGGAGAGTGGTCTCTTCATCCAGACGTCTTCCAGGACATCTGCAGCAGATGGGGCACTCCGGACGTGGATCTGATGGCCTCGCGGCTGAATCATCAGGTGCCGCAATACATGGCGAGATCATGGGATCCTCAGTCTCTGGGGGCAGATGCCCTGATCCTGAGTTGGTCCAGATTCCATCTTCCGTATGTATTCCCGCCTCTAGCTCTGATTCCCAGGGTTCTGTGGAAGATCAGGTCGGAGTGCAGGGTAGCCATTCTAGTGGCTCCAGATTGGCCCAGGAGGTCCTGGTATCCGGACCTGTGGCAACTGTCAGGCGGACTCCGGTGGGCTCTTCCAGAACGCGCAGATCTGCTCGCACAAGGCCCATTCTTCCACCTCAATTCCAGGGCCCTCAGATTGACTGCATGGCTCTTGAGGCCTGGCTGCTGACGTCCAGGGGCTTCTCTCCTACGGTTGTTGCCACCATGACTCGGGCTAGGAAGCCTGTTTCCAGGAAGATGTACCACAGAACGTGGAAGATTTTCTTCACCTGGTATGCCTCGGGTGGTCGCTCCCCGTGGCCCTTGTCCATTCCGACATTGTTGGCTTTCCTTCAGTCGGGGTTGGAATTGGGGTTATCCCTAGGCTCTTTGAAGGGTCAAGTGTCAGCTCTTTCAGTGCTGTTTGACAAGCGCTTGGCGCTCCTTCCCAAGGTCCGTCAGTTTCTCCAGGGAGTCTCTCGGGTGGTTCCGCCCTACAGGCGACCACTGGACCCTTGGGACCTTAACATGGTCCTGGCGGCACTGCAGAAACCGCCGTTTGAGCCGCTGAGAGACATTTCTCTGTCTCGTCTGTCCCAGAAGGTGGTCTTTCTGGTGGCGATTACATCTCTGAGAAGGGTGTCAGAATTGGCTGCACTATCGTGCAAGTCGCCCTTTCTGGTGGTTCACCAAGACAAGGTGGTGTTACGCCCGCGGCCAGAATTCTTGCCAAAGGTGGTTTCCACTTTTCACCTGAACCAGGAGATTGTTCTCCCATCATTTTGTCCCGCTCCCGTTCATCAGGTCGAGCGCGATCTCCATACTCTGGATCTCGTGAGGGCTGTACGCATTTATGTGTCCAGGACTGCCTCCTTCCGGAATTCGGATTCGTTATTTGTCCTGACGACAGGTCGCTGTAAGGGGTCCGCGGCATCGAAGTCAACCTTGGCCAGATGGATCAAGGTTCCCATTCAGGAGGCCTACCGGTCTTCTGGTTTGCCTCGCCCGGTGGGATTGAAAGCTCACTCTACCAGAGCTGTCGGTGCCTCCTGGGCTTTGCGACATCGAGCTTCTGCTCTACAGGTGTGTCAGGCAGCCACCTGGTCCAGCCTGCACACTTTCTCTAAGCACTATATGGTGCATGCCCATGCCTCTGCGGATGCAAGTTTGGGCAGGCGGGTCCTCCAGGCGGCGGTTGCCCACCTTTGAGGGGGACCATGTGTTATCCGTCTTTGAGGAACTCTTCCCGCCCTGGGGTATTGCTTTAGGACATCCCCATTGTCTGGGTCTCCCATTATGATGACCAGAAAAAAGAGAATTTTGTTTACGTACCGTAAATTCTTTTTTCTTTAATCATCAATGGGAGACCCAGCACCCACCCAGTTGTTCCGTTGCATGTTTTGCATTTGATCTGTTCCCTGTTGGGACAGTTTCTTCCGGGTTGTTGGACCGTCTGTGCACGGTTTCTTTCCCGATGTTTCGGGTGTGGTTTATTTGTCTCCTCGCAGCTTATGGACCAAACTGAGGATGTTCCCTGCGGTAGGGGTTTATAAGCGGAGGGGGCGATGTCTACAAACTTGTAGTACCTAGTGTGACCTCCGGAGGGCAGTGCCCTAAACCCCATTGTCTGGGTCTCCCATTGATGATTAAAGAAAAAAGAATTTACGGTACGTAAACAAAATTCTCTTTATTCTATGGATCTTTGCATCTAAAGGTTTGCTTTTATCTTTTTTTTTTTTTTCTCTTTTGCGGATACAAATGGAGAATTATCCAATTTTGATTTGTTCTTCAGATAAGTCAATGAGTCTGCAAACACAGCACAGAAATGGCATCTGTCTTGCACTCTAGTGCTGTTTGTGGTTCACATGGCCAGTATTCATCTATTAGAACTGATCCTGCAGGGAATCTTTCAGTATTCATCTGTTAAGTGTACTTCACACACAGCGATATCGTTAACGATATCGTTGCAACGTCACAGGTTTTGTGACGTTGAAGCGACGGCGCTATGTGTGACACACAACAGCGATCAGCACCCCGCCGGGCGATCTCTCTCTGGGCAGGCTGTATCCCTTTGTGTGACAGGGGAAGCGACCAGCTAACCCGATGTGTTCCCTGGTAACCAGGGTACACATCGGGTTGCTAAGCAGAGCTCTGCGCTTAGTAACCTGATGTTTAACCTGGTTACCAGAATTCTCCAGCTTACCCAGTGTAGCGGGACCTCGACATCGTGAAAAATAATATTTTATATTATTTTCCACGATGTTGAGGTCGTTACATGGGTGTCTGATCGCTGGTGAGTCTGCCTGTGTGAGACCTCATCAGCGATCAGATAACGATGTCCCAGCGACCCCGATCGTTAGTCGGGTCGCTAGGACATCACTATGTGTAACAAGGCTCCTGCATCGAGTCTTTGGTTAAAAAAAAATAAAATAAAATAGCTCAAAACAACTTTTTTTGTCCCTTCTTAAATAACTGATTTCTGCAGAATCTGTTTATTTATAACATTGGAGTTAATGGAGAACAGTTCAGTTAACAGATGGCTATTTAGTCTGATTAATAGCAATCCGTTAACAGATCCATTCTGCATAAACTCCAATGTTATTGGATTGCATTGCATAGTTGAAAATGTGGCACATAGCTGTGATAGGTGAGGAGTTCCACCTCTTGGGACAGTGAGTCTCTTGACCCTCATTCCATCACATGTGCAAGCTTCTGGTGTCTACAGTACATTGTAGTCGAAAATGAATAGCATTGCTCACACAATCACAGAATAGAACAATACAGTTGGAAGGACCTCCTGGGTCATGTGGTTCAACCCCCTGTTCAAAGCAGGATTCACTAAATCACCCCAGACAGATGTCTGGCCAGCCTATATTTGAAGACTCCATTGAAGGAGAACTCGCCACCTCTCGTGGCCGCCTGTTCCACTCGTTGATCACCCTCACTGTCAAAAAGTGTTTTTTTTTTTCATATCTAATCTGTGTCTCCTCTCATTCATTTTCATCCCATTGTTTCTATTCTTTCCTTGTGCAAATGAGAGTCTGTACTACCTTGGTCTTCAGCTTCTCTTCACCTTGAGCACCCTTCTCCTTAGCTTGGACCTTCTTGTCATTTTCCTGAATGTAGCCTTCTCCATTCAGGTTTAGATGAGTTACAAAATAAACAAAACTACTCTCGCTTCCCTTATCTGAGCAGCTGACTATGTGACATCTTCTTTTCTCCTTCGCCTCATTGGGTTACACAGGACCGTGGGTGTTATGCTGCTGTCCACTGGGAGGCGACACTAAGCAGTATCGAGAAAAAGAGTAACAGTGGCTCCTCCTCTGCAGTATACACCACTGGAGTAGACACTGCCTCCCCAGTTTTTGCTTAGTGTCGTAGGAGGCACACGACCATTTTTACTTCTCGGTGATTTTTCACCAATTTCTTCATTTTTTTCTTCCAATGAAAAGAAGTGGGTCCGGCGTGACCCCCCGGCATGCTCCTTCCTTAGCCGCCCACGGTTGGGGCGCTGGGTGGAAGTTGAGAACCCCTACATATGCCGTATTCCTATCTCGGCTTCTCACTATTGGATTGCTGCGTTAAAGTTGAGACAACCCAGCATAGCATCCTCTTTCCTCATTCCCTCGGGATCCTGGGTTGAAGTCAGAGCTGACCTACCTACAAGATGACGTCCCCCTAATCACCCTTTGGGTGTTTGCGCTGAGGCACCACAGGTATCAGCAGTACATGCTGGGATTCTACATGGCTGTCTTGCAGGGGCGCAAGCACACAAACACACTGACGTGTGTGTGCTGCTATTTACTGTGATGGTGGTTTGGTTGAACCGCCAGGGGTCCATTCCTTTACATAATGAAGGTTTCTGGGCCTCTCCGTTGCGTTTTTTCATACCTCCGCACCGGCCCGTCACTATTTTCGGGGCTTTCAACTAATTGAGGCCCCGGCTTCAGGCCTAGCGCGGAAGCCGCCTCCTCTGTGCCGCCCCCGTCCCGCCCCTCCGGGTGACGCCGATACGCGTCATACTGCGGGCGGAGCTTGCAAAGTGCGCACTCCTCTGCTGGAAGCCCGCTAGTTAAGCTCCACCTCTTCTTCCTTCTCCTCTGTCGCCATTGCGCCGCACATGGGGACCCTGCGTCTCAGCCATCCGGGGGGGACACAGGATTCGGGAGCCCTCTACTAGGAGTGCGCTGGTAAGACCTCTGCAGGGAACTTCTCTACAGAGGTTTCCTTCTCCCTTTATACTTCTGCACTCTCCCCTGCAGCAGGCACTGTATAGACACACAGTGCCACTGTGCAGCCCCTTATACTATCCTTACAGGAAGGCTTGTATCACAATGTCTTGCAATAGGAGTAAAAAAAGCTCCAAGACAGCCAATACTTATTATGCTACCTGCACCGCTTGTAAGGCTGACCTTCCTGCAGGATGCACCTCTCCACATTGCCAGAGCTGCACACAGGCTGTGGCTACAGAGCCCCCCACTACACGGGATTCTCCCAGTGCTCCTGACCCTACTCCAGCATGGGCCATGGTTATGTCTCAGAATATGACGCAGTCTATTGACAGATTGTCTTCCACATTGCTTCAGTTTATGCAAGTCCGTTCGCCACCTGAGACCACCACTCAGGCCGCTGCGTCTCAGAAAGAGGTGTCGGATCCGCGACAGGCTACTGACTCTGTCCTTTCCGTGACTGATCCTGGGCGCAAGAGAATGCAGAGATCTCCATCTCCAGAATCCCCTGGCGGCTCTGGAGCCTCTCCATCTCGCAAACGTCAGGAAGACTCACAGGATTTCGAAGGTCTCTATACTTCTGAGTCAGATGGCGATTTAGATGCATCTCTAGATCTAGATGCGACCGATATGGTGGCTCTGGTTGAGGATTTGGTTACGTCCATCAACCAAGTTCTGGATGTGTAGGACCCTCCGGCCGATGTTCCGGAGCATAAGGTGTCCTTCAAGAGGGCCAAGAGGCCACATAAATATTTTTCGGATCACGCAGAGTTTCAGGAGATTCTCAAAAAACATAGGTTACATCCTGAAAAGAGGTTTGGTAACCATAAGGCTCTGGAAACACGTTATCCATTCCTGCCTAAGGTCACCCAAGGTTGGACAGATCCGCCACAGGTGGATCCTCCTATATCTCGACTTGCTACAAGACGCTTCTGTCCTTACCAGACAGTTCGTCCATTAAGGACGCCACTGACGGGTACAGCAGATGGCGAAGTCCGTCTTTTGAAGCTTCAGGATCTTCTCTAGGTCCAGCTTTTGCTTCAGTTTGGGCGTCAAAAGCTATTATGACTAGGGCAGGCTCCCTACACTCGACTCTACGGTCCTCACAGGCTGATCCAGCCTTATTGGACCAGGTAGCTCAAATATCGGTTACCGCCGAGTATTTAATGCATGCCGCTTTAGACTCGACCAACTGCGCTGCGGCTACAGCTTCCAATGCCATAGCAATCAGGCGAGCCCTCTGGCTGAGAAAATGGAAGGCTGATGCAGCGTCTAAAAAGTTGCTCACATGTCTCCCATACCTCAGCGGGCGTTTATTTGGGGAAAAACTGGATCAATTAATTTCAGACGCCACAGGTGGTAAAACTACCTCACTCCCTCAACGAAAAATTAAACGTGCCTTCAATCGTCGTCAACTGACTCGTTTCCGGCCCTTTTGGAATTCCTTCGGTTGGTCAGTCTCGAAGCCTCCGCCGGCGGGCAACCGGTCCCCCCGTAGGGAGCGCCCCCAGACAACGCACAAGTCCAGTGCAAACTGGCAGTCTCATTCTCGCCAGTCAAGATCTAAGGGTTCAAAATCCAGCATGTTTTCTTCTTCCTGACTCGTCTCTTTCGGAAGACAATCTGCAAGTTGGCGTCCGACTTTCACACTTTCATCAGGTCTAGCTCGCTATTATCGACGACAATTGGGTCAAAACCTTAGTGTCTTCCGGATACACTATAGAATTCAAATCCCAACCTCCAAATCGTTTTTTCCTGTCGATTCCACCAGTTCAGCTATCCAAGGCTCGCGTCTTTTTTCAGGCGGTAGATTTCCTTTTGAGGACAGGTGTCGTCATACCAGTGCCGCCAGCCGAATTCTTCCAGGGGTTCTACTCCAATCTTTTTGTAGTACCCAAGAAGGGAGGTGCGGTCCGACCCATTCTGGACCTAAAACAGTTAAATACATTCGTAAATGTTCGGCATTTCCGCATGGAGTCACTGCGCTCCATCATAGCGTGCATGGAAAAGAACGAATTTCTCGCGTCCATCGACCTACAGGATGCTTATCTCCCCATCCCAATCGCAGTAACCCACCAGTGTTTCCTCCGATTCGCTATCGACCAAGACCATTACCAGTTTGTGGCCCTTCCGTTCGGCCTGGCGACGGCTCCCAGGGTATTTACCAAGGTCATGGCGGCCGTCATGACCATTCTGCACACAAAAGGATTGGTAGTCCTGCCATACTTAGACGACCTGCTTACCAAAGCCCCTACCTTCAGGGAGTGTCAACAAAGTTTTTCCATCACGGTGGACACCCTGCGTCGCTTAGGCTGGTTGGTGAACCTTCAGAAGTCATCGCCAGTCCCGTCACAATCTCTGATGTTCCTCGGAATGCAGTTCAACACCCCCAGGGGTCTAGTTCGTCTTCCTCAGGAAAGGGCAAAGTCTCTACGTCCGGGGGTCCACATTCTCCTGCGCCCGTTTCCTCGGTCGCTTCGATTCGCCATGAGAGTCTTGGGCAGGATGGTTGCCTCTATGGAGGCAGTCCCGTTCGCCCAACTTCACCTCAGGCCTCTCCAACTGGCAATTCTGGATTCGTGGAACAGGAGTCCTTCTGCCCTGGACAGACTATTCCGACTGTCACCTGCAGCCAGGAGTTCTCTCCATTGGTGGCTCAAACCGTGTTCCCTCACACGGGGAAAGTAATTTTTACCGGCTTGCTGGAAGGCAGTCACCACCGAGTCTGATAGGATGGGGAGCGGTTATACCGTTCCACACGGCGCAGGGAACCTGGTCCCCAGCGGAATCGTCCAAGCACATCAACCTCCTGGAAATCCGAGCCATATTTCTGGCTCTGAAGGCCTTCCATCCTCTACTAGCAGGGGGACACGTCCGGATTCAATCAGACAATGCCACGGCCGTGGCATATATCAACCACCAGGGCGGAACCCGCGCAATGTCTAGGCGATGAAGGATGTACAGCACATTCTGCATTGGGCAGAATCAACAGATTCAACGTTGTCAGCGGTTCACATTCCGGGAGTGGAGAACTGGGAAGCGGATTTTCTCAGCTGTTAAGGCATGGACTCGGGAGAGTGGTCCCTGCATCCCGATGTGTTCCAACAAATATGCCATCGCTGGGGGACTCCGGACGTAGACCTGATGGCATCTCAGTTCAACACGAAAGTTCCGACGTTCATAGCCAGATCTCACAACCCACGAGCTTTTGGGGCGGATGCCTTAGTTCAAGACTGGTCGCAATTCCAGCTGCCTTACATCTTCCCTCCTCTGCCTCTCATACCCAGAGTCGTGAGGAAGATCAAGCAGGAGGGCATTCAGGTCATTCTCATAGCCCCAGACTGGCCCAGACGAACATGGTACGCCGACCTCATCCAGCTCACGGCAGACGTGCCTTGGCACCTCCCACGTCGCCCCGATCTTCTGTCTCAGGGCCGTTTTACCACCAGAATTCAGATGCCCTGAATTTGATGGCGTGGCCCTTGAGACCTGGGTGCTAACCCAAGTGGGGTTGTCCCCTGCTGTGATCCAGACTATGATCAGGGCACGGAAGTCAGCATTGGCTTGAATTTACCACCACACCTGGAAGGTTTTCATCTCCTGGTGCTCTTCTCAAGCTCATTCTCCTTTTCCCTATTCTCTACTGTTGATTCTCGGTTTCCTCCAGTCGGGGTTAGACTCTGGTCTCTCCCTAAGTTCCCTTAAAGGTCAGGTCTCTGCTTTTTCGGTTCTTTTTCAATGTCGCCTTGCCGTTATGCCGCAAGTTAAGACCTTCCTTCATGGAGTTTGCTGCATTGTTCCTCCGTACAAAAGACCTTTAAATGCATGGGACCTTAACCTGGTCCTTACGGCATTGCAAGAGCCCCCCTTTGAATCTCTCCGGGACGTTTCTGTCCAATTCCTCACTCAGAAGGTAGTTTTCCTAGTAGCCATCACCCCTCTTCGCCGAGTATCAGAACTATCGGCGCTCTCTTGCAAACTGCCCTTCCTGGTATTTCATCAGGACAAGGTAGTACTCCGTCCGGTTCTGTCATTCCTTCTGAATTTCGTTTCCTCTTTTCACTTGAATGAGGAAATTTCATTGCCTTCCTTTTGTCCAGCTCCGGTTCACAGGTTTGAACAGGCTTTCCATACTCTGGACCTTGTCAGGGCTGTTTGCATTTACGAGTCCAGGACTGCGCCTTTTCGAAAGTCGGACTCTGTTCATTCTGACGGAAGGCCCTCGCAAAGGTGTGGCAGCTTCCAAAGCTACCCTGGCTAGGTGGATTAGATCCGCTTTCCAGGAAGCCTACAGAATTCTCCATTTCCAACGGGTATCGAGGCACATTCTTCCCGAGCCGTGGGTGCCTCCTTGGCTATTCGGCACCAAGCCTCTGCTCTTCAGGTGTGTAAGGCGGCCACCTGGTCGAGTTTGCACACATTTACCAAACACTATAGTGTTCATACCCAGTCCTCGGCCGATGCCAGTCTGGGTAGCTGCCTCCTTCAGGCGGCAGTTGCCCACCTGTAGGTACTTAGTTGTTCACTGACTTGTTCAGTATTACTAGTTCCATTGTCTTTCCCACCCAGGGACTGCTTTGGGACGTCCCATGGTCCTGTGTCCCCCAATGAGGCGAAGGAGAAAAGGAGAATTTTGTGTACTCACTGTAAATTCCTTTTCTCTTAGCCTCTAATTGGGGGACACAGCACCCACCCTGGTGGCCATTTCGGCCCTGTTAATGATTTTTTTTGTTACTCTTGAGCTATTACATTGTGGCCTTGCCAGGCTTTGTTGGTGTTAGTTAACCTTGTTGATTTCCCCTACTGCTTTAGCACAAAACTGGGGAGGCATTGCCTGCTCCAGGGGTGTATACTGCAGAGGAGGAGCCACTGTTACTCTTTTGCAAATTCAGCTTAGTGTCGCCTCCTAGTGGACAGCGGCATAACACCCACGGTCCTGTGTCCCCCAATTAGAGGCTAAGAAAAAAGGAATTTACGGTGAGTACACAAAATTCTCCTTTTTGATTACTGTGTAACTTGTATGTATATAATTGTAGTTTTCAGTATAAATACACATTTTACATATAATTTAGTGGTTCAATTTGAAACCTTAGATGTGTACATGTGAAGGAGGTTGAGAAAATACTATATAAAGTTAATGTTAAGGCTCTGAAATCTGTATATATTCATGTAATCTTCTTTCAGCTTTCGGAGGCAGGTACTGTCACTTAATTTGAATGGCTGCAACTCATTGATGAAGAAACTCCAGCACCTTTTTGCATTCTTAGCTCATACCCAGGTATTTATCTAGTAGACATAAATAAAAATAAGAGTTATCAAAACAATTCATAGTCAGCAAAGTTTACTGCATTTTAAATATCTTGCTCAAGTGGAGTTGTCCTCCCAGTGCTTTAAGTTACCGTCACACGCGGCAATTTTGCTAGCAATTTCACTGGCTATTTGCTGGTTGCAGTGAAATCATAGGCACATTGTTCCATTTGTACACAGCAACAAAATAGAACAATGTGTCCATGATTTCACTGCAACCAGCAAATTGCCAGTGAAATTGCTAGCAAAATTGCCGTGTGTGACGGTACCTTTAAGTTTTCAGGTGACAGGCCATTCTGACCTAAAAATCAGACAACCACTTAAAGGCGTTCCTTTTCAGAATGGGAGATGGGGTTTTATTTTATACATTTTAAAGGGGGTTTTCCAAGCACAAAGTTAATTTTAACCAGTATATTTTGGAATATTAATAAGTCACACAATTGAAAAGATATGATAAAAAAAATGTTCCTGTGCTGAGATAATCTTCTATATGTGTCCCTGCTATGTACAGTTTAATGACCGTGTCTGACCATATAGGGAGATGGTCAGATACAAAAATTTAATTGAATCCATTCTTTCCTCTACCCGTGAAATGTTCCCGATGCCTCTGGCTGAAACAAACCCAAAGCATGATTGATCCACCCCCGTGCTTAATGGTTGGCAAGATGTTCTTTTCCTGAAATTCTGTGCCCTTCTTTCTCCACACATACCTTTGATGATTGTGGCCAAAGAGTTCTAGTTTAAACTCATCTGTCCACAGGCCTTGTTTACAAAATGCATCAGGCTTGTTTAGATGATGTTTTGCATGCTTCTGATGCTGAATTTTATAGTGCGGATGCAGGAGAAGTTTTCTTTTCATTACTCTTCCATATTTGACAGTAGAACAATGTACCCTAACTCCAGAGTCTGCTAAAACATCCTGAAGGCCTTTTGCAGTCAAGCGTGGGTTCAGATTTTCCTCTCTAGCAATACTATGAGCAGCTCTCACTGACATTTTGCTTAGTCTTCCAGACCTTATCTTGACCTCCACTGTTCCTGTTAACTACCATTTCTTAATTACATTTTGAACTGAGGAAACGGCAACTTGAAAGCACCTTGTTATCTTCTGATAGCCTTCTCCTGCTTTGTGGGCCTCCACCATTTTCATTTTCACAGTGGTAGACAGTTGCTTAGAAGAACCCCTGGCTGCTGTTATTTGGTACAAAGTTAGAGGCGTTTCAATTTTTATAAAGCTGTGAAATGTGAGATCAGTGAGGGTAGAAGAGCATATTCTTTTCACCCCTACATGACACTGCCTGCTTATGATTGGTTAATCTTATACAAGTGAAGAAATACACACCCCCCAGAGACAAATAAATAATGCCCAATTAAATTATAACCTAAATTTTACAAGTTAAAATCTCTGCAACAAAGAGGAGGAATTACCAAATAAAACTAGATTTTATTCAACTCTGCAGTCACCATTCCATGATGAGCCCAATTTATGAAAGGACCTCTATTTATGTGTGCCTTTATATACCTAGAATGTTTGTACTGAAAAATATGACTTGTCCTGTAAAAACAAGCCCAAAAAGCTGCAACATCTGAGAAGTAAAAAGGTCATGGCTATTGGAATGCTCCAACATTGAGAGTTATTCTAATACAAAATGTGTAAAACAAAAGAAAGAAGTAATGCATTTTTGTTATTTACGAAATGCTACTGACCAACAGAATAGAGGTAACACTTTGGTGATACACAAAACAATTGTGTATTCAGCACCATTTTAATGACATCTCTATTGCAATACTAATAATGCGCACTCACCGACAGAAGTGGAAATGGTGGCGCAAATTTTAAATGAAAAAAGGGCGGGGGGGAATTAGGAGCAACATATACACGCAGACCCGAACCACAAAAACCCACCCTGCTGCATTGGTGTTGTAATAGTGACGTCATTAACATGGCGCCGGAGTTAGCGCATGCGTGTACCACGATCTCTGATGCCATGTTATTGAAAACACTATGGAGACAAATACTAGGGGCATCTGCACATTCACAGATACATTTTTTTCATCATCTGCGCTTGTGCCCCTCATGCTCATTCGTCTCCACAGTGTCATCATTAGAATGATAACGGAGATCGCGGTACATGCATCATTTTAATTATGTCTCTATTACAATACCAATGCGCATGCACCAATAGAAGTGGCAGCACGACACACAGTTTAACCCCTTCATGACCCAGGAATTTTTTGTTTTTCATTTTCGTTTCTTGCTCCCCTGCTTCCAAGAGCCATAACTTTTTTTTATTTTTCCATCAATATTGACATATGAGGGCTTGTTTTTATTGCAGGACGAGTTGTACTTTCAGATGCAATCCTTTATTTTACCATACAGTGAACAGGAAAATGGGAAAAAAAATTCCAAGTGGAGTGAAATTGGAAAAAAAGTGCAATTACACATTGTTTTTTTGGGTTTTTTAGTCACCATGTTCATTATATGGTAATACTGACATGACAGTGTGATGCCTTGGGTCAGTAAGAGTTCGTAGATACCAAACATGTATACCTTTACTGGTATCTAGGTGGTGAAAAAAAAATTCAGAAGTTTGAAGAAAAAAAAAAGAATTGCACTTTTTACGCCATGTTCTGCGACCCATAGCATTCTCATTTTTCGGGATCTGGAGCTGTGTGATGGCTTATTTTTTGTGTCTTGAGCTGACGTTTCTAATTATACCAGTTTTGGTTGCATACGCTGTTTTGATCGCCCATTATTGTATTTTATAGCAATGTTCCGGCGACCAAAAAAACATAATTTTGGCGTTTTGACCTTTTTTTCCGTTACGCAGTTTACACCTCTTATTAATTGATTTAATATCTCGATAGATCGGGCGATTCTGAACGCAACGATACCAAACGTGTATTTTTTTTATATATACTTTTATTGTGAATAGGGGAAAAGGGGGTGATATGAACTTTTATGGTTTTTTTTTTACATGTTTATAAAAACTTTATTTATTCATTAATTCTTAGTTTTACTGCCCCATAGAGAGGTACCCTGCTCCACAGACCAATCGCTTCTGACAGATAGCGATCAGCTGCAGCACATTGGAATCTGTCAGAATTATGCACTGTGAGTGGTGGGCAGCGCTTGCCAACCACTCACCAGAAATGCTCTGTGACAGCTTCTGGCGTCAAGCCAGGACCCCGGGCTGTCACGTGAGCGCCGGAGATCTCATGATATTATCGCGGGATCTCCAGTGCAGGCGGGGAACGAAGCGTTCCCCGCCGTGGCAGCTTAGGATCTCGCTGTCAGCAATTGACAGCGGGATCCAAAGGGCTAACAGCACCGATTGGATCCTGGATCCGATTGGTGCTGTAAGCCCAACATGTCAGCTGATGAGATCAGCTGAGATGTCGGGTGTTTGATGTGAGCTACGCGCTGGACCTCACATCAAGCCCTGGTAACCGGCCCATGACATTGTATAACATCATGGGTCGTGAAAGGGCTGAATAAAGAAAGGGGGAGCAAGCCAGGAGGAGGATTAAATATGTGCGGATCCAGCACACAAAGGCTGGCCCTGCTGCACACGTCAGTGAAGTGCTGCACACATTTCCGCAAGCTTCAAAAGGTTTTTTCGGGGGAAAAAAAAAATAATTTCTTCTATCCACTAAAGGAATAATTGCTTTCAGCATAGTGATGCCTGTATGGCACTGCCTTTACTAAGGCTGCCTTCAGACTTGCAGATGCATCTGCAGCGTTTTGCAGATGCATCTGCATGCAGACCGCGGCCCCTATGTTTATAATGGAGCGCACGGCGGTCTGCAGATGCTTGCAGACCGCCGTGCGCTCTCATTGCCCGCCATTAGTGATCTGTGTGCACGCGGATGCCTGCGCACAAATCACACACTCCCGCCCGCACCAGGGACGCAACATCTCGCGTCCATGGTGCGGGCGGGAGTGTGTGATTTGTGCGCACGCATCCGCGTGCGCACAGATCACTGATGGCGGGCAATGAGAGCGCACGGCGGTCTGCAAGCATCTGCAGTCCGCCGTGCGCTCCATTATAAACATAGGGGCCGCGGTCTGCATGCAGATGCTTGCAGATGCATCTGCAAAACGCTGCAGATGCATCTGCAAGTCTGAAGCCAGCCTTATTGGATAAAAATCCTGATGGTTGCTTCTCTTTAAGTGGTGTGCTGCATCCTTCAATGAATTTGGCACATCATAGTCCAGCGAGTCCTTCATTGTGGCTGGTGTGGGCAATGTCAGTCTTAACCCCTTCATGACATATGATGTACATGTACATCATATGTCGTATTCCTGCTTTTGATGCGAGCTCACACGCAGTACCCGCACTTTTTCTCACGCATTACGGCTGATTTAATCATGTGCTTTTTAAGTTGTAGGTGGAGCGGAGTAGTGCTGTACCTGCAACTGTTAACCTGTTAAGTACTGCTGTTAATCTCTTCTGGGGTGGTCATTACGTACTGTCGTGTCATGAAAGCCGGGGATCTGTTGATGTCCTCCTGAGACTCATGATTCTCATGTGAACGTTGGCTCGTGGCTATTGTTCATGGGTGATCATACTTTCTGTTATACATGGCAGCAGAGATGATCAAACAATCGTAGGTTCATGTCTCCTAAGGGGAATGTCACATGCAGTTAAAAAAAAAAAAAGTAATATAAAGATAAAAAAAAAAAACATATTTTAAAATTATCCCCCTTTTGCCACATAAAAATACATATATTTGATATAAATAAATTAATCTAATCTGTTAACGACATAACAAAAAAAAAATCAAATTGCCAGAATTGTTTTTTTTTGGCTGCTGCAAAATTGCGTTAAGAGTCAATGATAACATTACATCTACCCCAAAATAGTTTAATTTAAGCATATAATGAACATTGCAGATTTTGTTAAAAAAAAACTTTTTTTTTTTTTTTTTTTTTTTTATATACAAAATCATTGCACTTAGAATTTTTCTTATCTTGTTCTCCAGTATATTTTATGGTAGAATGAATGCTGTCATTCAAAAGTCCAACTTATCCTGCAAAGAATAAGCCCCATATGTGGATAGAAAAATAAAAAATTCTATTGCTCTTGGAAGAAGGTGGGGGGAAACAAAGTAAACAAAAAAAGTGACAAATCACTTGGTTATGAAGGGGTTAATGAAAGAACCCCATAGTTCTTGGATTTCAAGAATGAAATAATATTTTTTTTCCTTCTATGTAGAGAGAAGCATATGCACCGCAGGTTTTCTTTGACGCGTCTAGACCACCTTGGTTCACACCACGATCTCAGCAAGATTGTTCTGAGTATCTCCGATTTCTGTTAGACAGGTATAGTAGAATTGTATAAGTTGATTTATTTTCCTTGCTCTGTATCTAAATAACCCATCTTTTTGGTATTGTCACAACTGTTCCTGCCTTTATTTTTAACTATAAATATATATCGGACAAATACTATAAACCTATGTCACACATAGCGCTTTTTTTGCGTGGGCGCTTTTACCAGCGTTTTGCACCCACGCAAAAAGTAAAAGCAGTGCTTTTCAGACAGCACACTTTTTTACGGGCCGGGGAGAAGTGATGTCACAGAGGGGAGGAAGAATCCTGTTCCTCCTCCCCTGTGTCACATCTGTCACAGCCCCATTTGATTTCGCATGTATTATACCCTGCAAAATCAAATGTAAAATAATGCCAAATGTATTAAAAATAATAAAGATTCTTATACTTACCCTCCACCGGGTGCTCCGGAGCCGGGAGCAGCAGCTGGCTTCGACCTGCCAGGGCCTTGCAAGGTGTCATAATGACATCACGCGCTGTTATTGGCCGCTCACGGTCATGTGATATGCGCGTCACATCACATGACCGCGAGCGGCCAATCAGCACCCTATGACATCATGCCAGGTTCTTGCAGTCAGTACCTGGCCATGGCTCTGCTCTGGATAGCCTGAAAAGGCGTCGTAAAGGGTAAGTATTAATTCTGTTTGCCGAAAAGCATCACAAATGCATCGTCCATTTTCGGGGGACACAAACAGACACACAAGAAACACAGACAGATACACACACACACTTTTTTACCCTCTCCACCCACGATCCCACGGTGAGCTCCAGTGATGCCTTCCTGCCCGTCACAGGCAAGTCCTGTCTGTAAGTAGTACAATACTTAAGGACTGAGTCACATGGTGAGTTACATGGGGCACAGGTCTTAAAGTGCCGTACTACTGGCATACAGGACCTGCCCGTACCTGGAAGGATGACCTCATCGGAGATCACCATGGGATCGCGGGAAGGGTAAGTAATTAGACATTTGTTGTGTGGAAAGTGCAGCTGAAAAATGGAGCACTAATTGATGCTCATTATTTTTTGGATATGCTTATGCAGCACTAATACAGCAGTCAAAAAACGCAGCGTCTGAACAGCAGATAAAAAATCCCATTCACTTTGTTGGCATACGCAGTGACTGATCTGTTTTTGGTGCATTTTGTAAAAAAAATGCAGGATCAAAACGTCCAGTGTGAACATAGACTAACAGTTGTTTAAGCTTAGTAAGTTTTTTTTTTATTTTTTTTTTTATTTTTCGTTCTTTCTTATTTTGAGTCAAGTAAAACCCATAATATTAGTAAAAATTGATTTAAAATAAATAAAAGCCACCTACATCCATCAAGGGGAGTTGACTATTCAGGTCATGCAGTATGGGGATATTTTGGTACATCTGAGGGATCACTTTTGTTATCCATAAAATGTTTCTCATTCTCCCCCTTTGTTAATTATGTATCATTGGTCTTTGTTAGATTACACGAAGAGGAGAAGACTCTGAAAACCTTGTCCTCCAGGAGTCCAGATACTATTATCACTGATGGTAATGTGCAGCCATGCTCCCCTTCAGGAACAGACGTCTTTCCCAGTCTACAGAGCACAAGCTGGAGAAGTGACGATAAGACCTTAATAGAAAGTATGTTTGGAGGAAAGCTCCAAACTAATATTTGTTGCCTGAACTGCAGGAGTACTTCACAGAAGATAGAAGCCTTCTCGGACCTTTCTTTAGCGTTTTGTCCTTCAGCAGCTGATAGACCTGCACAGAACATGATCTGCGCCTCCACAGAAAAAGATGACGATTGTATCGAGATTGACGTCACACCTGAAACGGAACCAAAAAAAGAAAATCTTCCTTCTACTGAATGTGACAATGACTCCACCAAGCTGAAACCTGCTGAGTTTGAAATTCGGGAAAGTAGGTCCTTTTCATTCAACGTCCCTAAACATGATAGTACAATAGACTCTTGTAAAAACAGCGGGCGAGATAAACCCTTGTCTGTAACAGACTTGTTAAATTATTTCTTAGCTCCAGAGATCCTTGATGGAGAAAATCGTTATCATTGTGAAAAGTGTTCTTCCCTTCAGAATGCTGAAAAGACTATGCAAATCCTGGAAGAGCCAGAATACCTCATATTAACTTTATTAAGATTTTCATATGATCCAAAATATCATGTGAGGCGTAAAATTCTGGATAATGTGTCCATTCCGCTTGTACTTGAGCTACCAGTAGAGAGAACTACCTCAGTGACTTCCCCTGAAGATTGGAATCAAGATGTTGACATTCCTGATGTCGGAGAAAACTTGGCCAAGAAGCTTAAACCATCTGGCACTGAAGATGTGAGCTGCACACAACTTATACCTTATGTTTTAAGTTCTATTGTGGTCCATTCTGGCACTTCTTCAGAAAGTGGTCATTATTATTCATATGCCAGGAACATCACCAATTCAACAAGATGTATCCAACCAGAGAAGTCCACGGTGACTTCTCATCAAAGTCAGATAGCAGGCAAGGACACGTGCAATGCTGTTGTCGGAAACGACAAACCGTCCAATGATCTGTCAAAAGAATGGTTTCTGTTCAATGACAGCAGAGTGACTTTTACATCATTTCAGTCCGTTTTAAATATTACAAGTCGATTTCCAAAGGATACTGCTTATGTGCTGATATATAAAAAGCACAGCTCTGGTGACCTAGAGAACGTGCAGCCTAATTCTGCACATGGACTATGGGTCAATGGAGAGCCCCCACTTCAGAAGGAGCTCATGGATGCTATTACGAAGGATAATAAGCTCTATTTACAGGTATGAGTAAAGAGCTCAAACCCACTTAGATATCCACCATGAATCTGAGAATAATGCCAGGACACATTAGATGTGTTTGGTGCATCCCCATTTACAGAGTCTGTAAGATGTTCATTTATGTGCTACGTTTTCTTTTTGTGCACCCCACATATAAGATATTACACACATTAATATCAATGTGTACAATATACTGTTGTGGTACCGTATTAGCCAGAAAAATCTATGACAAAAGTATTCTAGGAGTGATGCCTTTATTGGCCAACCAGAAAAATTATTATATTTGCAAGCTTTCAGAGCTCAAAAGGCCCCTTCATCAGGCTGAATTACAAATTAATTATGGAGACAACATTTAAATAGATGTTACAGCAGGACATGAGGAGACACAGCTCCAAAATAAGCCAAGGAAATCAAATTAAAGGGAACCTGTCCTCCCCCCCCCCCTCCCAGGGCCTATGAAGGTAAAAGAGCCATTCTCTGAAGGTGGCTCTTATGTGTAATGTACCCAGGGACACTGAAATAATGAGTTTTATGAATTTGGCTCCATACCTCTACTTAGACCGGTGGATGTGTGCTTTACTGAGCTTTCAACCACCTGCCCCCTGCCAATCATCCTCTCTCTGGGCTCCTTGCGCCGCCTCCTCTCTCCTTATGTCCCCGGCGCCTATGTTGTGAAATCATGTCTCAGTCATGCGCGGTGTGCGCTGCCCAACAACATCGCGCCTGCATATAGCGGAGACCCAGCCCCGAATGGTGAATACATCATAACACACTACGGGGCCGGGATCTGGGGCCTCCGCTATATGCAGGCGTGATGTGAGGAGATCATGTGACCTCAGTTGTCGGGCAGCGCATGCCTGAGCCATGATTACACAGCACAGGCGCCAGGGGGATATAAGGAGCAGAGAGGAGGCGGCGCCTGGAGCCCAGAGAGGGGATGGTTGAGAGCTCCGTAAAGTACACACCCACTGGTCCAAGTAGAGGTATGGAGCCAAATTTATGAAACTCATTATTTCAGTGTCCCTGGGGACGTTACATATAAGAGCCACCTTCAAAGAATGCAGCCTTAGTGCTGTTGAAGGTGGCTCTTTTACCTTCATAGACCCTGGGGGAGTGACAGGTTCCCTTTAAGGTTTTTGTTACAAATACAGATGTGGTGGAGGTGTTTTTTGTGGACATCCTTGTAGAGGTGTGAATTGTGGCCATGTAGTGGGTCATGAATCCAGGTGTTAAATTTAGTTCCTTTGTTAGAGATTGGAAAATTCTAATGTGGTTGAATTCCCAGACTTTTCTTTCTCTATCGTCTTTGAAATGACCTTTCAGTATTAAGACTTTTAAATCTGCCATACTGTGCCCAGGTCTATTCCTATAAACGTGTTCAGTTCATCTTTTATCGTATCTGTGTAGATTCATCCTTGTTAGTAGTTTTTGTTTAGTCTCCCCAACATATGTTCCTGCAGGACATCTTAGTACATTGTATCATATGCACAACATTAGAGGATGTGCATGAAAAGAAGTCTATGATCTTCCTGGGTTTGTGGACTGTATCTGTTGGTGATATGTGGGTACAGGTTCTGCATTCCTTACCGTTACAGGGGAATATGCCTGTTTATGATGGTGATGTGAAGATATTTCTGACAGGAAGATTCCTTAAGTTGGGGGCAGGGCTGTGGAGTCAGAGTCAGTGTCCATTTTGGGTGGAGTCAGGTTCAGGGAAATTGAGGAGTCAGATGTTTGGCTTACCGACTCCACAGCCGTAGTTATGGAGGTGGACTCAGAGTCCGTATTGGTGGAGGTGGAGTTAGAGTTTGATTCAGGGAAATTGAAGAGCTGGAGTCAGATGTTTGGCTTACTGACTCTACGGCCCTGGTTGGGGGGCTGTTTGGAGGAGAGAAGAGGTAGTGCTGGGACTATTGCTTTCAGTCTGTGGTCTCTGGAAAAAGGGGTTGAAGATCAGCACCAATTTTCCTTAGGATGCAAATGTGGGGATTGTATGTGACCACAATCGGCCCCTTGTGGTCATCCTCTCTCTGTAATCGAGCAGGCTGCTTCTTGGGATCCTTGTGGATCTGTCAATCTATTATATGTAGATGGTATCCTTGTTGTAGGAGTGTATTCCTTAGTGATACTAGGTGTAGTTTTCTATCCTCATTGTCTGAACAGATCCGGAAGTATCTCAGAGCTTGACTGTAGATTATAATTTTTTGTGTGTCTTGGATGAAAGCTGTTCCATCTCAGGTATGCCGGACGTCCTGTGGGTTTATGGCAAATAGACGTTTGCACAGTATTATCTTTGATGTATATGATCGTGTCTACAAGATGTATTTGGGACGTTGAGAAGTTGAGGGTGAGCTTGATTGTTGGCTGTATCTTGTTAAAGGTAAGCAGATCATGCCTTGATAAAGTCTAGATTATTAGTAGATCATCAATGTAGCGGAAGTATGCTAGAGGTTTGATAGTGCAAGATGCCATACACAGGTTATCGTACTGTTGTGAGATTTTGCTTCCCATGGTGCTGCCCATGCACTGTTGGTATATATTATTCCCAAAGGAAAAATCTTTGTGGTGGAGCACAAACCTGATAAATTGCAGGGCTGGTTTCGTGGCCAGATTGTCTTTTTGAAGGACATATTTGCATGCAGCAATCCCGTCGTTGTGAGGAATATTGGAGTAAAAAGACTCTACATCCATGGTGGCTAATATTGTATCCTCTGGAAGTGGACCCAGAGCTGACAATTTGCAGAGAATGTCTGATGCGTCCTGGATGTAAGGCTGCCTTCATACTTGCGTTTGTGTCTGCATGCGGAGGGCATGTAGACCCAAACGCAGTACAACGCAGCACATACTTATGTGAACGCAGCAGAGAATTTCTGCATGCGTTCACATTAGTATAGTGCCCAGGCAGCCAATCAGCTGTCTCTGGGGGCGGCCGGGAGGAGGAGATCAGCAGCAGAGATCTCCTCCTCCCAGCACAGCTTATCTCCCGCCGGTGTCAGCGGGAGATTTGAAGATACAGCTGATCTGACAGCTGTTTAAATCTCCCGAGCTGACACCGAATAGGGTGATATCAGAGCAGGAGATAAGAAACAGTTGATCGCGGCTTCAAATCTCCCTATTCGGTGTCAGCGTGGGAGATTTAAACAGCTGTCAGATCAGCTGTATCTTCAAATCTCCCGTGCTGACACCGGCGGGAGATCAGTGGAGGCTCCAGCTGATCTCCCGGTGGCCGCCGCTGATCATCGGCGGCCACCGGGAGAGATTTCAATGTGATCCGCAGCGTTCTCCTGCGGTGTCATGCGGAGGACACTGCGGATCCATTGAGATCCATGCATTGTTTGTGCTCTTGCGGGTGCTTGCAGATAAATCAAGCGCCCCGACCGCACAAAAAATGCAACAGTCTGCATTCGGAGGGCGCACTAATTGTGCGCATCCGAATGCAAACGCAACCGAATGCAGCCAATACGCAGGAACATGCGTTCCCATGTTAAACATAAGAACGCAGAGCGCAAGCGTTTGGCTGCGTTCGGTACGCTGCGCTTGCAAACGCAAGTGTGAAGGCAGCCTTACTGGGTGTTTGTCTCATACTTCCACCTCATCTGCATTTGTAACAAAAACCTTAATTTGATTTCCTTAGCTTATTTTGGGGATGTGTCTCATGTCCTGCTGTAACATCTATTTAAATGTTATCTCAGTTATTTATCTGTAAATTAGCCTGATGAAGGGGCCATGTGAGCTCTGAAAATTTGCAAATATAATCTTTTCTGGTTAGCCGTAAAGTTATCACTCCTTGAATACTTTTGTCATTTTCTGGACATAAGTATTTACACAGACATGGGCTTTTAACTATGCTAATTGATCAGCAACTGATAAATGACGTTAATCTGTTAATGACCACCCACTGTCTTTTGTCACCGGCTGATGTAGATCCCAAGTCTACAGCAATATTACAAGGGCTATGTAGCGTATAGAAGTATTGGCGAAACTGTTGGGGCCTATTTGAAAAAAGTGTGCGTATATAGGGTGCAAAAATAGGATGTTCTCCACATAGTGCATTGCTATGTACAATGTAATGACCATGTCTCACTGTACACAGAACATGATCTGATCATACCACAGCTCCTAGTTACAGGAGGAAACAACAAAGTATATAGGCAGGGCAGTGTATGTTTGTAGCTGCTACTTTCTGTGAGGTAAAACATGTTTAAAAACAGGTAGCAGAATCAACTGCAATAATGGGGTTTTGTATTTCTACTCTTTCCTCCCCCGCCTCGGGAGATGTGGTATGATCAGACCATGTCCCTGTACGGTCAGACACATCCATTACACAGAACATAGCAGGGACACATATATAAGATTATCTCAGTACAGGAGATATGGTATTATCAGACCATGTCCCTGTACAGTCAGACACACCATTACACCATACATAGCAGGGACACACATGTAAGATTATCTCAGCACAGGAGATGTGGTGTGATCAGACCATGTCCCTGTACGGTCAGACACAGCAATTACACAGTACATAGCAAGATATCGTATACATGTATAAGAAGATCTCAGTGCTGGAACATTTTTGTCTACTTGTGGAACTTTTGTTGCATAATTATATTTTGTAAGCCAGAATCATCAACATTTACAGAAATAAGCACTTGAAATAGATCACTCTGATTATAATAACTCTATATAATATGTTTCCCTTTTTATATGAAATTACTGAAATAAATTATGTTTTTGGTGATATTCTAATTTATTGAGATGCACTTGTAATTTTGTATATGTTTACCTACAAGTAATAAGAGTTTCTTTTTCTACCTTCTTCAGGAGCAAGAACTCAATGCACGCACACGAGCCCTACAAGCAGCATCTGCTTCCTGCTCTTTTCGACCGAATGGTTTTGATGACAATGACCCGCCTGGGAGCTGCGGTCCCACTGGAGGCGGCGGAGAAGGAGGGTTCAGCACCATTGGCAGACTTGTCTTTTGAATAAGACTATCAATATATTGTCCAATCTGCACTGATGATAAAACCACACTGGCCGATGAGACTGTGTAGCTCAATTTCTGACTGTGACCTATCGCATTTCACTGAACCAATCCATAGAAATGACGGGCAGCTCCTATATTTACAAGAGTAATGTGAACGTGAATGGAGATATGCATCAGTGTGTTCCTCACGAAAAAAAGGCTGCCTATATATACAGTTCTTCTATAAATACAGTTCAGAGTGTAGCGGTCTGTGAAACTGGTATTTTTTTCTCTTTTTCACTACATTGTTTTGTTACATTTTCCTGAAATAGTGAAAGCTTTATGGTGCATCCTATGCCGAAAGCAATAATGGTGTGCATTTTGATCCAGTTCAGGGTATTTTCCACTAAAATATAAAGCACCAGAGAGAATATGTGTACAGATCCTTGAAATCACTTTTTATGGAAATGCATGATCTTCTACAAACTTTTTTTTTTTTTTTTTTTTATCTAGAAAACAAAATGCTAACTTTATAGTATTTCTAAATTGTTTTCAGAATTTTTAAAAATTCTACTTCAGGGAGTACATCTGCTGTGTAAATGAGGGAACGTTCTGTATGTGCCTTGCAGTACTGTAAATCAAAATGAGATTCCTCCGGATTGTCTCGTGTGATAAGTATTCAATATTGTTAATATTATGACTTGCGGCTTAAAGTTACTTTATTGCTGGAGTAAAACAGTGGTTCCATAAATGTTCTTATGGTCTTGCTGTTATTTCTTTAAAAAAAAATTAAAAAAATACTGTATGTATACATGGGTATAAATATATATGTGCGTGAGTGTGCAGGTATGTGTATAATGAGCTTTCTTCTCCAGAGCTAGGGATCCATGGGGCAACCTGTGGTCAGACCCCAGCTTTCGGAAAGTTATCTTTATCATGTGAACAGGGATCATTTCTCACCTACAATTATGCCACACCCTCATGCCCCATGTAAAAATGCTTTTCTCTGCAAGCTTTAATTGCTCAGCCACAATGTTGTGTGATTAATTTCATAGTGTGGCTGTAACCTTTGGTTAGGGTTACACTCAATATTTTTGTAGCAAAAATCAGTAATTTAAAGTACATATATATTTTTGTCAAAATACAGGCAGTCCCCAAGTTACAAACCATATAGGTTCAGTAGTGTGGTTTGTAACCTGAATTTGTATAAGTTAAAACTGCCTGCAAAATATATATTGGGGACGTTTCACATCAGCGTTTTTGCTGGATCGCGACAGATCCGGCAGATTTTCAGCATCTGCCGCGTTAATGGCCGACTTGCGGCAAGCCCCCATTCATTCTCCACGGGATGTTCAGCAAGTGAGGTTTTGCCTGGATCCGGCAATTCAAAAAAACTGTCGTCAGCTGCGCTTTTTTAGACTTGCCGGATCGCGGCAAAAAATTGGATGTGCCGCAAGTCCCATAGAGAATGGATGGGGGCTTGCCACAAGTCGGCCGGATCTGCCACGATCCAGCAAAAATGGCGATGTGCAGCCTTATAATATAATATAATGCAGCCTTACATTAATATTCAACTGATTGCTGACACTCCAGCTTCTCACTGACTGCCATCTGGTTCTTCTCTCTCCATTGTGGCACACAGCGCCCAGCCTCTTCACTGTAGACCAGGATTTACAGCCGCATTCAGGTCTTGGAGGTAACTACATATTTTAAAGGGATCCTGTGAGGTCCCCTAAACCCTCTAAACTACCACCAGACACAAGTGTGGTCCAAAATTCCCTGCCTAACAGCTGGGCACTACTACCAATCAGCTGTCTCCACCAGAGTACAAATAATAGAAAAAAACTGGAGTTTTTGTGCACAAAAAATATCAAAATTTATTATCTCAAAAACACACAGTGATTTAAAAACACTAAAGTATGGACATATTACCAAAAAAATGGGGATCACATGACACAATAAACGAATAACAAGTAAGAGCCCTGTAGATAATAATCAATCGTGCAAGATTAGGGCATACACTAAATGCAAAAGTAGTTACATGATGTGACAAGCGTGTCTATTTAGATGATTGTCATTTGAAGAAATCTCTCTTAAGGACAAATATCCATGTATAAATCACATGCAATTACATTACAAGGTACTATGACACATGAAACACCCTAGATTACACAATATAAAAATGCATGCATTTTAGATACACCAAAATCTCTAAAATCCCTTTTCTCCTTCGCCTCATTGGGGGACACAGGACCGTGGGTGTAATGCTGCAGTCCATTCGGAGGCGACAGTAAGCAAATCTGCAAAAGAGTAACAGTGGCTCCTCCTCTGCAGTATACACCCCTGGAGCAGGCACTGCCTCCCCAGTTTTGGCTTAGTGTCGTAGGAGGCACACGACCATTTTTACTCTCTCTGTGATTTTTCATCATCCTATGAAGAAAAGTGGGTCCAGCGTGGCCCCCGGCATGCCCCTTCCTCGGAAACCACTGTTGGGGCGCTGGGTTGAGGTTGAGAATTCCTTACATATGCCGTACTCCTTTTTCGGCCTCCCACTGTTGGGTTGCTGGGTTAAAGTCGAGACAGCCCATCATACCACCCTCCTTCCTCACTCCCTTCCGGTCTGAGGTGAAGTAGAAGCTGGATTGCCTGCCAGATGATGTCCCCCTAATCACCCCTGGTTGTTTTAGGCAGTGGCATTACAGGTATCAGCAGCTCTGGCTGCATTGGGCTGGAGGTTGCAGGCTGCCTGCAGCAAGCACAGGCTTTCAGGGTTATACACAGCCTGCAGGAGCATTTCAGGCTGCAAGGGCACAGTAGCTGCAAGCACAGCCAGCAGCAGCAGGGCACTTGCAAGCTGCATCCTAGGAGCAGCTCTGCATACAATATGGGGAGAATGCCTATGCTATACTGGCGGTTTCTACCGCCAGTACAATACCCACTGCCTCTGGGCCCCTTCCAACAGGATTCTGGGCCCCCCCAGCGCTTTTCTGCACCTCCGCGCCGCCCCTCACTATTTCCGGGGACCTCAATTAATTGAGGCCCCGGCTTGGGCTTAGCGTGGAAGCCGCCTCCCCTGGGCCGCCCCCGTCCCACCCCTCTGGATGACACTGACGCACGTCATACTGCTGGCGGAGCTAGGCAAAGGGCGCATTTTCTCTTCTGGAGCCCGTCCACTTGGATCCTCCCCTTCCTCCTCCTCGACCGCCGCCATTAGGCTTCCACGTGGAGCCCCTGCGCCTCAGCCATCCGAAAGGGGGACACCGGATCCGGGCAGCCTCTCCACAGGAGCGGTGCTGGTAAGACCTCTGCAGAGGTTCTCTGTGTCTCCTCTGCTTCATTCCTCCTGCTGCAGGCACTGTTAAACATTCTCAGCCCCCTCCACTAAGGGTCCAGGCACCTCACAAGGGGAACATATAGCTTTTAGCCCACCTTCAATACACAATGTCTGGCAATAGGAGTAAGAAAAACGCCAAGGCAGCCAGCATTTACTATGCTACCTACACTGCTTGTAAGGCTGACCTCCCTGCAGGATGCACTTCGCCACATTGTGAGAGCTGCACACAGGCTGCAAATACTGAGACCCCCACTACCCGGGCTTCTACTAGTGCCCCTGACCCTACCCCTGCGTGGGCCACAGTTATGTCTCAGAATATGACGCAGTCCATTGACAGATTGTCTGCCACACTGCTGCAGTTTATGCAAGTCTGTTCGACACCTGAAACCGTCGTACAGGCATCTGCGTCTCAAAATAAAGTTTCGGAACTGCGACAGACTGCCGACCCTGCCCCGTCAGTTTCTGACTCTGGGCGTAAGAGACCACAGAGGTCTCCTTCTCCAGAATCCCCTGGGGACCCTACACCTTCTCCAGCCCGCAGACGTCAAGAAGACTCGCAGGAGTCCGAAGGTCTGTATACTTCGGACTCAAAAAGTCGCTTAGACGAGTCCCTAGACCTAGATGTGACCGATACGGTAAGCTGGTTGAGGATCTGATTACTTCCATTAACCAGGTTCTGGATGTGTCAGACCCTCCGGCTGATGCTCCGGAGCATAAGGTGTCCTTTAAAAGGGCCAAGAGACCACATAAACATTTCTCAGACCATCCAGAGCTCCAGGAAATTCTCAGGAAGCATAGGTTGCACCCTGACAAAAGGTTTGGCAACCGTAAGGCTCTGGAAACACGTTACCCATTCCTACCTAAGGTCACCCAGTATTGGACAGATCCACCACAGGTGGACCCTCCTATATCTCGCCTCGCTACCAAGACGCTTCTATCCTTACCGGACAGTTGGTCCATTAAAGACGCCACTGACCGTCAAGTAGAGCAGATGGCAAAGTCCGTCTTTGAGGCCTCAGGCTCTTCTCTAGGGCCAGCCTTTGCTTCAGTTTGGGCCTCAAAGGCTATTATGACAAAAGCAAGTTCCGTACACTCGTCTCTTCGGTCTTTGCAGGCTGATCCAGCCTTGTTAGACCAGGTGGCTCAAATATCGGTTACCGCCGAATTTTCAATGCATGCCGCTTTAGGCTCAGCTAACTGTGCTGCGGTGGCAGCCTCCAACGCCATAACGATCAGGCGAGCCCTCTGGCTGAGAGAGTGGAAGGCAGGTCCGGCGTCTAAAAAGTCGCTCACATGTCTTCCATACAATGGTGGCCGCTTATTCGGCGAAAAGCTGGATCAATTGATTTCAGACACCACTGGGGGTAAAAGTACCTCTCTTCCGCAACGTCAAATTAACCGACCCTTCAATCGTCGCCAACAAACCCGTTTCCGGTCCTTTCGGAATTCCTTTGGTTGATCAGTCTCGAAGCCCCCACCGGCGGGCAACAGGTAACCCCCGTAGGGAACGCACCCAGACGACACAGAAGACTGGTGCAAACTGGCAGTCCCATTCTCGCCAGTCCAGATCTAAGGACGCAAAGCCCAGCAGGTTCTCTTCTTCCTGACTCCCCCCTTTCGGAAGACACTATTCAGGTTGGCGGCCGACTTTCCCGCTTTCGTCAGGTATGGTTTGCTTCTACCGACGACAAGTGGGTGAAAACCTTAGTATCTTCCGGATACACCATAGAATTCACGGCCCAGCCTCCAAATCAGTTTTTCATGTCAATCCCACCCGCTCACCCGCCCAAGGCTCGCGCCTTCTTTCAGGCGGTAGATTCCCTTTTGAATGCAGGTGTCATCATACCAGTACCGCCAGCCGAACGCTTCCAGGGGTTCTACTCAATCCTCTTCGTCGTACCCAAAAAAGGAGGAGCGGTACGTCCCATTCTAGACCTAAAACAGTTGAACTCCTTTGTAAAGGTTCGGCATTTCCGCATGGAGTCACTGCGCTTCATCATAGCATGCATGGAGAAGGACGAATTTCTCGCGTCCATCGACATACAGGACGCCTACCTCAATATCCCAATCGCGACAATCCACCAGCGATTTCTCTGATTCGCCATCGACCAAGACCATTACCAGTTTGTGGCTCTCCCGTTCGGTCTAGCGACGGCTCCCAGGGTGTTCACCAAGGTCATGGTGGCGGTCATGACCATACTGCACACAAGAGGGATGGTAGTCCTGCCATATCTAGATGATTTGCTCGTCAAAGCCCCCTCCTTCAGGGAGTGTCAGCAGAGTGTTTCCATCACGGTGGACACCCTGCGTCGGCTTGGCTGGTTGGTGAATCTTCAGAAGTCATCACCAGTTCCGTCCCAATCTCTGATGTTCCTCGGGATGAGTTTCGACACTTACAGGGGTCTGGTCCTCCTTCCTCAGGACAGGGCGAAGGCCATACGGCAGGGAGTCCACAGTCTCCTGCGCCCATTTCCTCACTCGCTTCGATTCGCCATGAGAGTCCTGGGCAGGATGGTTGCCTCTATGGAGGCAGTGCCGTTCACCCAACTTCACCTCAGGCCTCTCCAACGGGCAATTCTGACTTTGTGGAACAGGAACCCTTCTGCCCTGGACAGTCTATTCCGATTGTCATCAGCAGCAAGGAGTTCCCTCCATTGGTGGCTCAAACCTCGTTCCCTCACTAAGGGAAGATCTTTTCTGCCGGTCTACTGGAGGATAGTCACCACCGACGCAAGTCTCAGTGGATGGGGAGCGGTACATCGTCATCACACAGCGCAGGGAACATGGTCCCCAGCGGAGTCGTCTGAGCCCATCAACCTCCTGGAGATCCGAGCCATATTTCTAGCTCTGAAGGCCTTTCATTCCTTCCTAGCAGGGACACAAGTCTGGATTCAATCGGACAATGCCACGTCCGTGGCATACATCAACCATCAAGGCGGAACCCGCAGTCTCCAGGCCATGCACGAAGTACAATGCATTCTACACTGGGCAGAATCGACAAACTCAACGTTGTCGGCGGTTCATATCCCCGGAGTGGAGAACTGGGAAGCGGATTTTCTCAGTCGCCAAGGCATGGACTCGGGAGAGTGGTCGCTACATCCCGACGTGTTCCAGCAAATATACCGTCGCTGGGGGACTCCGGACGTAGACCTGATGACATCTCGATTCATCACGAAGGTTCCAGTGTTTATAACCAGATCTCATGACCCGCAAGCTCTAGGGGTGGATGCCCTAGTTCAGGACTGGTCACAATTCCAGCTGCCTTACATCTTCCCCCCTCTGTCTCTCATACCCAGAGTGGTGCGGAAGATCAAGCAAGAGGGCATTCAAGTCATTCTCATAGCCCCAGACAGGCCCAGACGGGCATGGTACTCCGATCTCGTCCAGCTCACGGCGGACGTTCCTTGGCGCCTCCCATGTCCCGATCTTCTGTCTCAGGGCCCATTTTACCACCAGAATTCAGATGCCCTGAATTTGAAGGCGTGGCTCTTGAGACCTGGGTACTAACCCAAGCAGGCTTCTCCCCTGCCGTGATTCAGACCATGATCAGAGCACGGAAGTCGGCTTCGGCCAAAATTTATCATCGCACCTGGAAAGTTTTCTTCACATGGTGCTCTTCTCGAGATCAACCCCCTCTTCCCTATTCCTTGCTGTTAGTTCTAGGGTTCCTTCAGTCGGGGTTAGAATCTGGTCTCGCCCTAAGTTCCCTTAAGGGTCAGGTTTCAGCCCTTTCAGTACTTTTTCAATGTCGCCTTGCTGTTAAACCGCAGGTTAAAACTTTTCTCCAAGGAGTTAGTCGCATTGTCCCTCCATACAAACGACCTTTAGATGCATGGGACATTAACTTGGTTCTTACGGCTCTGCAGGAACCTCCCTTTGAACCTCTTCGGGACATCTCTCTCCACTTCCTGACTCTGAAGGTGGTTTTTCTAGTGGCTATCACTTCTCTTCGCCGAGTGTCAGAACTCTCAGCGCTTTCTTGCAAACCACCCTTCCTGGTATTTCATCAGGACAAGGTTGTACTCCGTCCAGTGCAGTCTTTCCTCCCTAAGGTTGTCTCCTCTTTTCACTTGAACGAGGAAATTTCATTGCCTTCCTTTTGTCCGGCTCCGGTTCACAGGTTCAAACGAGCCTTGCATACTCTGGACCTCGTAAGGGCTCTTCGCATCTATGGGTCCAGAACTGCGCCTTTCCGTAAGTCAGACTCTCTGTTCATCCTAACGGAAGGCCCTCGTAAGGGTATGCCAGCTTCCAAGGCTACACTGGCTCGGTGGATTAGATCAGCTTCATTACAGAGATGCACATCACTAGATTTACTTGATTGGTAGTTGGCTCTCAAGCCTATACAGCTTGGAGTAGGACAACATGTATAAAAAGTATCATGTGATGAAAATACTCATTTGCCTAATAATTCTGCACACAGTGTATATTTCTTGAAACCTTTTGCTGGCCCTCTATGGTTCTACAAAATGGCTACTTCAGTTAGCCGCAATATTGCTGAATTTGTATGGAGAGATTTGCAAAAATATTCTGGAAAATATGATTTTTTTTTTAACTCGAGAATAAAATTCCACGAAAAGAAATTTGCTCCTCTCTACTGTTACGATGCATCTTATTGGTACTATAGGAAACAAAATGGATATCTTTTAAGGAATTATCCATTATTTATTTATTGGCAATTTTTAAACATTTTTAATCAGTTGTTAATAATAAAACATTTTGTATATAAGCCAATATATAAAGTCAAATTACAAACAATATATAGCCAATTTGACATTTGTAATTTTAAAGGGATTTGTGCAGCACTTATTGATTGTGGAGTTCAGAAGATTGCAATATGTGGAGAACCTCCAAGAGGAGAATAATAATAATAATAATTTTTATTTATATAGCGCCAACATATTCCGCAGCGCTTCACATTCACAATACAAAGCTCACATTTAAACAATCATGAGAAACAATTAGAAAATACAATACAATGCCAAAAACAATCCAATACAAAGCATAACATAATATAATAATTGGAGCAAAAAATGGCAACCCTGCTCATAAGAGCTTACAATCTAACAATGAGGTGGGGGTGACAAGGTATAGGTGCTCATTTGCAATGAAAGTATAGTCAACTTGAGGAGATGGGAACAGATTGGAGCAGAATAAGTGGCCACAACCCGTTATATGTGATCCACTTGAGGCGGAGCAGATAGGCTAGATGACTGACTAGGGATCATGATAGGCCGCCCTAAAGAGATGTGTTTTTAGGGATCGCCTAAAACTATTTAAGTTGTGGATACCTCTAATTTTTTTGGGTAGAGCGTTCCAAAGAATTGGTGCGGCTCGGGAGAAGTCTTGGCGCCGGGAGTGGGAGGTTCGGATTAATGCAGAAGTGAGTCTAAAGTCACTTCCAGAGCGAAAATAACGGCTGGGGTGATAGACAGAGATGAGGGAGGAGATGTATGGGGGTGCTGCACTGTGAAGAGCTTTGTGGGTGAGAACAAGCAGTTTGAAATGGATCCTATAGTATATAGGCAGCCAGTGCAATGACTGGCATAGAGCAGAAGCGTCTGAGTAACGATTAGCTAGATAGGTAATCCTGGCTGCTGCATTAAGGATGGACTGGAGAGGGGACAGTCTAGTGCGGGGGAGGCCAACTAAGAGAGAGTTACAATAGTCAAGGCGGGAGTGAATCAGGGCCACAGTGAGGGTTTTTGTAGTTTCCAAGGTGAGAAAGGGGCGAATTCTGGAGATGTTCTTCAGGTGCAAGTGGCAAGAGCGGGCGAGAGATTGTATATATGGAGTAAAGGAAAGATCAGAGTCAAACATAACACCCAGACAGCGAGCCTGCTGACTCGGCACTATTGTGGTGCCGCACACGGAGAGAGAGATGTCATATTTAGCGAGGTTAGTGGAGGGCGGGAGCAGGAGTAGTTCAGTTTTGGAAAGATTAAGTTTCAGGTAGAGAGTGGACATGATATTGGAAACTGCGGTTAGACAGTCATTGGTGTTCTTTATTAGAGCGGGAGTAAGGTCAGGGGAAGAAGTGTATAGTTGTGTGTCATCAGCATAAAGATGGTACTGGAAACCAAATCTGCTGATGGTCTGTCCAATCGGGGCGGTGTAGAGAGAGAAGAGAAGAGGTCCAAGGACTGAACCCTGAGGGACTCCAATAGTGAGAGGAAGAGGGGAGGAAGTGGAGCCAGCAAATGATACGCAGAAAGAGCGGTCAGAGAGATAGGAAGAGAACCAGGAGAGAGCCGTGTCCTTGATGCCGATGGAGTGCAGCATAGCGAGTAGGAGATGGTGGTCAACAGTGTCAAAGGCTGCAGAGAGATCAAGAAGGATAAGCAGAGAGTGGTGACCATTACGTTTTGCCGTCAGAAGGTCATTGGTCACCTTGGTGAGAGCAGTTTCTGTAGAATTTTAGGGGGCGGAAACCAGACTGTAATGGGTCTAGAAGAGAGTGAGTGGAGAGGTAATGAGTGAGGTGGGAGTAGACCAGGCGCTCCAGGAGTTTAGAGATGAAGGGGAGATTGGAAACTGGTCTGTAGTTGTTTGTACAGGAAGGGTCGAGAGAAGATTTCTTTAATAAAGGAGTGATGATAGAGTGTTTAAAGGAGGAGGGGAAGACGCCAGAAGAGAGGGAGAGATTGAAGATTTTGGTTAAGTGAGTGGTGACCACCGGAGAGAGACTGGAGTAGGTGTGAGGGGATGGGGTCAGCAGTGCATGTGGTGGGATGAGAGGAAGAGAGGAGCATGGAGACTTCATCTTCTGTAACCGGGTCAAAAGTGGACAGTGAGCCGGAGGAAATGTGGGGAGAGGTAGGGGTAACAGCAATTTGAGGTTGGGAGTTGATTTCCTGACGGATGTTTTCTATTTTCTCTGTGAAGTGGGAAGCCAGATCATCCGCACAGAGGTCAGTGATGGGGGCCTGCACTTTAGGAATGAGGAGAGAGTGAAAGGTGTCAAAGAGGTTTTTTTTGGGTTGTTGGATAGTGAGGAAATCAGGGTGGTGAAGTATGTTTGTTTGGCAAGGTGAAGGGCAGAATTGTAAGTTCTCAGCATAAATTTGTAGTGAATGAAGTTTTTTGGAGTGCGACTTTTCCTCCAGAGACGTTCAGCACTCCTAGAGCATCGCTGGAGGAATTGAGTTTGTGATGTGAGCCAGGGCTGTTTTGCTCTGTGTTTGGAGGTTTTGAGGGTGAGGGGCGCTACTTGGTCCAGGGTCCTTCTGAGAGAGTAATTTAAGTAATTGACTGCCAGATCGGGACAGGAAAATGAGGAGATTGGGGACAGTGATGAGTGTAGAGAGTCTGAGAATATGTGAGGGTTTATGGCCTGTAGATTTCTGAATGTGTGATATGTAGGAATGTGCTGGGGTGGGCAAGGGTTAGTGAGTGTGAAGGAGAGAATGTTGTGGTCAGAGAGGGAAAGTTCTGAATTATCTAATGAGGAGGTTGAGCAGAGCCGGACAAAGATCAGGTCAAGGGTGTTACCATCTTTGTGTGTCATCGAGGTTGAGAGCTGAGAGAGGCCAAGAGATGTGGTTAGAGACAGGAACTGAAATGCAGATGAGAAGATGGGGCTGTTTGTGGGGATGTTGAAGTCTCCCAGAATAATTGTTGGTAATTCTGAGGACATGAAATGCGGCAGCCATGCGGAGAAATGGTCGAGGAATTGGGTGGGTGACCCTGGGGGGCGGTATACCACCGCTACTCTAAGGGGGAGGGGATGGAAGAGCCTAATTGTGTGGACCTCAAAAGAGGGGAATGAGAGTGATGGAGCTGGGGGGATGACCTGAAAAGTACATTGTGGGGACAGGAGTAAGCCTACTCCACCACCATGTCTGTTGCCAGGTCTTGGGGAATGAGAGAAATGCAAGCCGCCATAAGAAATAGCGGCCGGGGACACTGTGTCTGAATCCTGGATCCAGGTTTCAGTGAGGGCCAGCAGATTAAGGGAGTTAGTGAGAAAGTAGTTATGAATGAGTGGAAGTTTGTTACATACAGACCGTGGATTCCAGAGAGCACAATTAAAAGAGGGTAATGAAGGTGTGCAAGTAATGTTTATAAGGTTGGTGGGGTTTCTGTGTGTGGTGGGAGAGGGGTAGAAGTTGGTGGAGGGTGGACCAGGATTTGGAGAGATGTCCCCTGACAGAAGCAACAGTAAAAAGAGGAAAGGCAAAAAGTTTTTGTGATGGTGACTTTGTTTTTGGTGCAATACCCTGGAGCATGGTGGTCTGAGATTATTCACTATGGTGAACAGAGTATGGGAGTTCAATAAAGTAGAAGGAAGGAGAGAGGGGTTTATGTGGATGTGGGGTGATGGAGGGGGGATGGGGCGGTGAAGGTAAAGTGCAAAGGCACATAGAACAATAGATATTGAAGTAAAGGACATGGTGATAGGGAATTGAAAAGAGAAGAAAAAAAAAATCCCTATTTAAAAAAAAAATGTTTTTTTTCTCTCTCTCCCCTCTCCCTGTTAAATAGAGTGGCTTACCTGACTCCTGCCCTGACTAACTGCCATGAAGTAACTGCATCCACTTAGCATTCAATGCCACTTTGCATGAGATGACACGTGTACCCCTTATTAACGAACTAAATTTATAGGACACACTACAGAATCAGGTGAGGGGGATTGTGGGAAGTCACATGGTTTCAGGTAATTAACAACTACAAGAAAGAGGATGAAAGGCCACAGACATTAGACAACACTTCCTCCACACTATAACACCTCCAACAAGATAAAATTTACAATGTGGCAAGTTATCAGCTACTGGTGAGTAAGGAATGTAATGCATACAGATGACACAGGAAACTTTACAATAAGTGCAGAGATGGAATATTACCATTAGCCTGTGAATCAAGCTGATACTGTGGAGATCATTGCAGCAATCACAGGTATATTTAGCATGCACTGTTACAATGGGTTGAGTACAAGTAGGTGACAGCAAGCAGTGTAGGAATATTACCATTAGACTATGTGAATCAAGCTGATGCTGAGGAGATCATTGCAGCAATCACAGGTATATTTAACATGCACTGTTACAATGGGTTGAGTACAAGTAGGTGACAGCAAGCAGTGTAGGAATATTACCTGTATGAAGAGAAGAGAAGAGAGGACGAATGTTAGGAGAAGTCATTCACTGAGAAAGAAAGCGGTATACTTTTGAAACACATCAGTGTAATACCATTTTGCAGCCACTAGTGGCCTCAACAGAGCTAACAGTGACTTCACTGTTACCAGCCGGGTGAGAGTTTTGATACTTTAACGGTTATATTCAAGTAACGCTGCCTAGGAAGCTGTATCTGGAACACATTACGTCCTTAACCCCTTAACGCCTACTGTTGCATATTCGCATCATACCAGTTCCATTCATTTGTATGCATATGTGTTTTAACTCAGGCAATAAGGAGTTAAATTTTACATTTTGTACCAGGTGCACATCTCATATCTAGCTGTAGCTATACAGGGGAATCCATCTCACCTATGAAAGTTTAACAGCTAGAATTACAAGACCATTGCCCTTCTTATTTGAGCTGTGCTTTATTATTTTCTGACACATCTTTGCACTTGGCCTTGATGTAGAGGTAGGTCAAAAAATATTTGGACAGTGTCACAAGATTTATAATTTTAGCTATTTACCAAAATATATTCAAGATACAGTTTTATAATCAATATGGCCTTAAATTGTAGACTCTCAGCTTTATTTTGAGGGTATTCACATCCTAGTTGGAGTAAGGGTTTAGGAATTACAGTTCTTTAATATGTATTAAAATAATAATTGGACAATTATCTCAAAAGCTATATCCAGGCAAGAAAAATATTTCCAGCAATCATTGAAGGAGCAGTAGGAGATCTTCTTTGCAAAAAAACTCTTCAATATCTAATCAATACAAAAAAGTTACACATATAGACAAAAATTAACCCCGCACCCCCCCCTAAAATGACATGTTTCAGCAGATGCCTTTTTCAAAATTCAGAAAAGCATCTGCCAAAACACATCGTTTTGGGAGGCTATCTTATATGTGTAACTTTTTTGGATTCATTAAATATTGAAGAGTTTTTTTGCAAAAAACCATCTACTACTGCTCCTTCAACACTTGATAGAAACATTTTTCTTGGGGAGTGGCTTGGACATGGAGCTGTAAGGACGTGTGCCCTGTGAGCTCTGGTCCCTAAAGCCCCTACAGCACATAATTTGCCACCATCTGCTCTACTCACCCTCCGGATGATGAAAGGAAAGTCTGCCCTGCGCTCCCAGACATCCAGGGAGCTGGCTGCGGGCTCTGCTGGCTCAGGAATCACAAGGTTCCTGACAGCCTCTGAAAATGCAGGAAAGAGAGCACAGCACCCTGTAATGGCAGCAGGCAAAGATGGCGCCTCCTCCACATCACAGCCTCAGGGTAAGAGATCATCACTGAACACCCTGGGCCCTCAGAGAAGCAGCACTGCCTCAGTGACAGCCCCAGGAGCTGGAGGATCTTCCAGGAGGCAGACACGAGGAAGCAGTGCAGGAGGAACAGGAGAGGTTTGTGACAAAGCCCATCCCCCCACGCCTGGGAGCCCTTCACTGCGGGCAGACATGCTGAGTGGCCTTAACCCCCTCACACCTGGAAGCATTTCATCACAGGCTGGAACACTGGGGGCCCTTCTCCTCCTACACTTCACCCCTATCAGACATATGACCCTGATTTGTGCACATCATCAGCAGCAGGGGCTTGTGAGGGGAGAGCTTCAGCTAACACTCAGTCCCAGGGCACTACACCCCCCATCAGTGTGGCTGCTGGACTTTGCTTACAGGCTCACACTGGTCACACTATTGACCCTATGCTCATGCCTATAACTGCCATTGATCTGAAAGCCCACCTAAGTGCCTTCCCTACCAAGGCTGACATGGAGTGTTACATACAAAGATTGGAGGCAGTGTGCAGGGGTGAGGTGGGGGCTCTCAAGGAAGAGGTGTCTCAGCTTAACACTACAGTCACTGCACTAGAGGCCAAGGTAGAGAAGCTCTCCTCACAATTAAACACCCAGCAGCAGCTTCTGGACCTACACTCAGAGACTTTCAATGTGGTCCTTGATCTGCTGGAGGACTCTGAGAACAGAAACAGGAGGAATAATATCAGGCTCCGTGGGATCCCTGAGTCCGTGGCCCCACGTGACCTCTCCTCTGCCCTCCATGGCATCTTCAACTCCCTTTTAGGGAAGTCACCCACCCAACACATCGAAATTGATAGAGCCCACCGATCGTTAGGACCAAGAAACCCTGATACAGATAAGCCGAGGGACGTCATCTGTAGAATTCACTATTTCCAAGTCAAAGATGACATCATGCGTAAGGCGAGAGACCATGATGCTATTGATTTTAATGGATCTGACATTCTTCTCCTGTCTGATCTCTCACGCTTCACCCTGGCTAAACGGAGGGCTCTACGCCCCCTCTTGGAAGTGCTGCGGCAAAATAAGATCCCCTACAATTGGGGCTATCCTTTCCAACTACAGGTCCGAACTGATAAAGGAATGACAGTTTTGAGATCTCCATCGGATTTACAGAACTTTACCACCGCACTGGGCTTACCCCTGGTCACACTGGGTGATTGGCCTCGCCTTACTGCGTCTGATTTATGGGGTCTGCGTCGGAGTGGAGGACCCCCTGCTGGATCTTTGGGAAAGAGGAGAAGGGGCTCCCGACGTAGACATGGCTCTGTTAACTTAGCTGATGACACTTGAGGGTCGCGTGTAGCTTTTTTGACCACTTCTTTTTGTTTCTGTCATTTATAATACCCCTTCTGGTCACCGAGTTCCCATGTGTGGTCAGGTTGTGATTTTGCTTGAGTTTGACTACTACGAGTAAATTGGACCCATGTGTTCGGAGGTGACGATGCCTATTTTTGACGCCATCCAGGGCTCCTGTGTGGAGTCGCTTGGGGGGCCTGTTTTGCACTGTTTTTTTTTGACTGTTCATATATTTTCATATATTTTCATAAGCTTTTTGTACATTGTGCTATGCTACTAGATTAGTGATACTTTATAATAACTAACACTGCTCCTGCATCTAATTCTGACATATGTCAGTACCCTTTCTTGGGTTTTACATACTGTGCCCATTTACAGGTATATGCTTAGCCCATGAGCTGGTTGGTTGTGTTCCACAAATGTGTTAGCCTTGCCGGGGTTGAGGGCCTACTGAGTGGAGCAATATTGCCCGCTGTAGGGGCTTGGCTGGTTGCTCTTTGTTCAATCACCTTCCCCACTAGGGTGTGTCTTTGACACTACTTTTCAGAGTTTTCTCTGATATTTCACTGCACCTAGAGGCCTAGTGGCCTCTTGGGTGTTTAGCCGGAACCCTGTCTTCCGGCTGAACTGACTCTTTTTCTTTTTCTCCTTTTCTCCTTTTCTTGGAGCTACATTCCTCTTTACCTCTGGTTTTTTTTCTTTTCCCCTTTTCTTTTTTTTTTTTTCCCTCCTTTCTCCCTTTTCCTCCCTTGTTTATACCTCCCCGCACTTCCCACTTTTCCCTGTCCCTTGGTGACCCAGTAGTACTCTACGCCAGATCCTAAGACTCTCATGGCAACCCTACAACTTTGCTCACTTAATGTCAGAGGATTTAATGTCCCTGAGAAACGCTCGAAAGTACTATATAGCATGCATAAAAAACGGGTCGATATCCTCATGTTGCAAGAGACACATTTTCGATCAGACAGAATCCCTAAGCTTAACCATAGATACTACACACAGTGGTTTCATGGTAGCAATTCTGACTCTAAATCTAAAGGAGTTAGCATTGCACTGCACAAGTCTTTGCAGGCACAGGTGGTCGCCTCTAAATCGGATCCGAATGGTCGATATGTGTTCTTAAAACTGAAAATTGTTCATGATACATTTACCATAGCTAACATTTATCTGCCCAACCAGGATCAGGTCCGAGCATGCAGAAAATACCTAGGGACCTCTCAGCCTTTGCGGAAGGCTATGTGATTATGGGAGGGGACTTCAACATGGTGTTGGACCGCACTGTTGACTCTTCCTCGGGCAGGTCGGCGGTGTCCCCCTCACAGCTGGAGAGCCTGCGTCGGGCCTTGAGGGACTCGAGGTTAATTGATGTCTGGAGACTACTGCACCCCACTGCTCGCAATTATACCTTTTACTCCACGGTACATGATTCTTATAGCAGATTAGACTATTTCCTGATTAGCCATGGGCTTTTGTCCCTTAACCCAAAGTCTGATATTGATACGATGCTATGGTCAGACCATGCTCCGGTCTTGCTTTCCCTTCGGCTGCCGAGCCTCTCTCCTAGAGAATGGACTTGGTCCTTAAACCCTGGACTTCTCGAAGATATGACCTGTCAGGCGGCCGTTCGGACAGCAATCACGGACTTCCTAGATTTTCACAAGAATGATCTCACAGCTCTCCCGTACCAATGGGAGGCCTTGAAGGGGGTTATACGAGGAGTATTTATCCAACAGGGGGCCCGACTGAAAAAAGAAAGAATGACTAATATTATGGGATTGTTGACCCGTGTCCAAACCCTAGAGTCGGAACATAAACAAACAAGAGATATCAAAGTACTTGCTGACCTCTTACGGACACGTAGTGAGTTGAGCGCACTGTTGGATACGACGTTAGCAAGGCAGCGGGACCGCTTCCATAAGTACCTATATAAGTACTCTGATAAACCCGGTAAAGCTCTGGCGAGGTTCTTGCACCCTCGCGCTCCCACCACTTATATCCCTACCATGAGGTCTGCTACGGGAGATTTGGTCCATCTTCCTGCAGAGATTGTGGATTCATTCAGAGCATATTATGACTCTCTCTACAACCTGAGGGGTCCGTTGTCTGATATGTCCCCTACCGAGTTTCAGTCTCGAGTGGATGATTACATTCGTGACACGGAGCTCCCGCCTATGACAGAGATAGAATCTGAGGCCTTGGAGGACTCCCTCTCGGAACAGGAGATATTGGATACGATAAGATCCTTGGCCAATGGTAAAAGTCCGGGTCCAGATGGATTCTCTGCCGCCTTCTACAAATTATATGCGACTTCCCTGGCCCCCTTTATGACCAAACTATTTAACTCCATTTCGGCCACCTGCCCCTTTGCCCCCCAAACACTGATGGCTACAATTACTGTGATCCCTAAACCGGGCAAGGACCCCCTGTTATGCGCAAGCTATAGACCTATTTCCCTCATCAATGTGGATGTGAAGGTGTTCGCAAAGGTGTTGGCCAATAGACTGAGCCCTATTCTTCCTGGCTCCATCCACAACGATCAGGTGGGTTTTGTGCAACATAGGGAGGCCAAGGATAATACAGTAAAGACTCTGCTTCTGACTTCGTACATGCGCACGGGAAAGATACCAGCCTGTTTATTATCTATTGACGCTGAAAAGGCATTTGACCGCCTAGGCTGGACCTTCCTACGTGCATCTTTGAAGCAGTTGGGGGTGGGACCTACCATGTTGGAGAGAATCTTTGCGCTATATCATAGACCCACGGCCCGTCTTAGGGTCAATGGCACTTTATCCTCGCCCATTGACATAAGAAATGGGACTCGTCAGGGCTGCCCCTCTCCCCCTTGCTATATATCCTTGCTATGGAACATCTAGCAGTGGCTTTGCGGAAGGTACCAGATGTCAGGGGTCTGCGGATTGGTCAGCATGAGTTTAAGTTGTCCCTATACGCTGATGATTTATTGTTATATATTTCCAACCCGGCTGTGGCTTTCCCTGTACTCCTCAGAGAGTTCCGTAAGTTTGGTGAGGTCTCCAATTTTAAGGTCAATTTGTCCAAAACGGAGGCGCTCAACATCTCCCTGCCTGATGACCTGATCTCTCAACTCAAATCGTCCTTCTCCTTTAGGTGGCAGACCACTGCATTAAAATATTTAGGAATCTTGATACCGGCTGACCTTAACGCAACATATGCTCTGAACTATGTCCCTCTCCTGCAGAAAACCATATCAGATCTTAAACGGTATAACAGACCTCAGCTATCTTGGTTCGGGCGGGTGGGAGTGATCAAAATGGATATTTTACCCCGATTCCTCTATCTCTTTCAGACAGCTCCAGTGCAGGTTCCGGATGTTTTTTTCAGGCGTCTGCAATCGGCCATTAACAGCTTTATTTGGGGAGCAAGGAAACCACGGACGCGGTTTTCAGTCCTGGTGAGACCTAAAGTTAAAGGGGGGGTAGGCCTTCCTGATTTTAAACGTTATTATCAGGCAGTCTTGCTCTCTAGGATTGTCGACTGGAGGTTCAGTGATGCCCATAAACAGTGGGTGCTCCTGGAGAAACTTCTATCACCCTCCTCCTTGTACTGGCTGCCTTGGCTGGGGGGGACTGGACGCCCACCTGTGACGGGCTTCCCTCCCCTCACACAAACTGTTTTGAGGTTCTGGGATAGATCATACACGAAATTACGTTTGACTTCCCGATTGAGCAGACTGAGTCCCCTTTTTGACAATCCAGCCTTCCCCCCTGCAATGAATAGATCTAGGTATCTGTGCTGGTCACAACTAGATGGAGTGGGGCTGGGACAAGTGAGGGATAGGCTTGCGGGGCTCTCCGGCGTGGGGGGGTTGCGAGGTCCTGACGATGCGGCTCCTTTGTCCTGGTTGGAGTTTATGCAGTTGCGAAGTTTTCTCTACAATATTTCAATAGGGGCGCTAACTCCGTTTGAATCCCTGATGCTCCCCACCGAGGGTCCCTCCCATGTGGTTTCGGTGCTCTATAGCCTGATCCTGAACTCGCTCCACACTGGCACGCTTGGATTTATGGAGGCTTGGGAGAGAGATCTGGGGATCACCTTTTCTGAGGCAGACAGCTTAAAAATTTTTACTCTTGTGCACAAGATGACAATGTCTAGTCAAGCGCAAGAGAGAAATTATAAATTGCTGACGCGTTGGTACAGATGCCCTACCCTGCTCCACAGGATTAATCCGGAAGTCTCAGACACTTGCTGGAGATGCGGTTCTGCTGTGGGCTCTATGCTTCATGTCTGGTGGTCCTGCGATCTCCTGCAACCCTTCTGGGCCTCGGTTTTCGATGCCTTCCATCTAATGACTGGGGTCCGCCATGAACCCTCTCCACAATTAGCTCTGTTATCTCTGATACCCGGCTCGATAACCTCCATCAAAAAGGGGATTCTGAGGTTCTGCCTAATAGCTGCCAGGGCAGTTATTCCCCGACACTGGAGGTCCACTGAGGTCCCCACCACGGTGGAATGGATATCTGAAATGGATAGGTTGCACCGTATGGAATCGCTTGCAACGGGAGATAGTGACGCCGGGTATGAACAGGGGCGCACTTGGTTCCTCTGGCAATCCTTTAAGGAGGGCCAGGGGTTCTTGACTTGGTTGCGCACCTACTCGTAATTTCCAACACCTGGGCGTCTAGACTGCTGGGTCTTTCCCATTCCCCCCCCCCCCCTCTTACCCCTCCTACCCCTTTCTAATTTTTCTCTTTTTTTCTTCTCCCTTCTTATGTCTCAGTGTATACATTTCTCATTGGCTGTGTGTGTTTTCTAAGTTTTGATCCAGACGTGATTTTCAGGTAATGAAACATGCATTCTCTTGTTGGAGGTTTTACTGGTGTCCCTTTGTACCTGATTTCTTACAGCTGTAATATGCCACTGTACTAGGATCTGGATTCTGTATTGGTTATTTCTATTGTTATGCTTGTTTGAAACTTTAATAAATATATTTACAGAAACATTTTTCTTGCTTAGATATAGCTGTGCTTAGCCTGGACTGGGCTACATCCGTGCTGAAGCGTCTTAAACAGCCGTCAAGGTGGTGAGCTGAAATCATTTTTTCTTTAATAATGTCAAAAGCACTTTAATGGGCTGCATGGGCTACTCCATTAATTCATTACCACATAAGCAAGTAAAAGTTTGGAGACGATTGCAGGTGTTGCATTTGCATCTGGAACTTGTTGCTGTGAACCCACAACTTTCGGTCAAAGAAGAAACAGACCATCATTATGCTGAAAATAAGAAGAATTGCTTAATAGAGATAGCACAAATGTTAGCAGTGGCCAAATCAATGGTTTGTGCATTCTGCAAAAATGAACGCATTTCTGAGCTTGGGCACTCAAAAAGATTTGGACGTCCATGGAAGACAACAGCAGTGTGAGTCATTTCTCACGGATATGTCATGGGACAAGGGAGTCTAGGAGTGTGGAGTCATATACCAGGAGAGCATGTCAAAGGCAAAAGGATAAGGCAAAAGAATGTTTCATAAGGGAAAGTCAGGGGTTAAACAGCAAAAATCAGAATAGCAGAGCACTAAGCACATGACACACACAGCTAAGCTAAGGTAATGGTCTGACCATTTTGTCAGTCAGCTAAATAGCCAAGTAATCACCCTGAATGAGCGACAAGTCGGGGAAACCCAGCGGAACCAGTCAGATTGGATGTCTGGGCCATCACTCACAATACTGACATCCCAGCACTCCACTGAATCTATAGGGCAGCTGAGCTGTCACTCACTGTGTCCCTAAGAGACGGGGAATAGTGAAATACTGACAGTACCCCTTCTAGGTGGGGCTGACAGGCTTCTCAGAAAATTTAGAATGGAAGGCCCTGAACATTTGATTGGCCTTCATGGATTGTACTGAAGCCCAGGATCTCTCCTCAAGTCTGTATCCCTTCCATTGGATAAGATATTTTGCAATTTTTTATTTTTACAATTTATTTTGAAATCTTGCAACCTCTGTGAATTCATGATCCTCTATACCTCGTCCTCCAAACCTCCATTGACAGACACTGTAAGAGGCGCACATGAGGGAGATAATATTGAAAGCAGTGGCGTAGCTGGCCACCTTCGGGCCCCGGGGCGACATCACCACCCGGGCCCCCCATGTGAGGGGGGGGGGGTGGTTGATAATGTAATGTGATATGTAGTAATGTATGATAAGGTAAAGCAGTGTTATATGTAGGATGTTTAATAAGGGTTCTGCACAGCAACAGACTACAGGTTGATCTTCAGGGAACGTTACAGTATAAGACCCTTACCAGCCTCCACACACTGTCTTGCCGCTTCGACCAGGACACTAGCATTCTCGCCCCTCTGGTGGTCCGGGGGGGGTGGGGGGTGGTGATGGTGGAGAGGCGTGAGGAGGACCGGACCGGGGGACCAGCACTCACCGCGGCCGGCCGCCTGCGTGCGTCTGCTGTAGGAGGGGGAGGAGGGGCGGGCAGATCTGCACATCAGGAAGTCCCGTCCTCCCTCCTCTCCGGCCGCGCGGCTGCCGGCTGCCAGCACGAGGCCCCCCCAGGGAGTGCGGGGCCCCCCCAGGGAGTGCGGGGGCCCCCCCAGGGAGTGCGGGGCCCCCCGGGGGCGGCCAATGGGCCCCTCAAGCCGGGGGGGCCCGGGGCGATCGCCCCCCCTGGTCCCCCGCTAGCTACGCTACTGATTGAAAGAACAAAGTCCTTAATCTATGGAAGACATTAGGAATACAAAGAGATGAAGGACGTTTCAATCTAAAAGCCACCAGATTGTCTACTTCCAGAATATCATATGGAAGTAGTAAACTTAAATTTACTAATATTAACAAATCAACATAAAGTACCATCGTCAAAGTTAGGTCCTAAATTTAAGGTATATATTTTTAGATTAATAAATCTTATTACAAAATCCAGTGGACTGATTGACTCAACCGTTAAAGGTGAACTCAGCCCATCGGAATGAGGACCAGTCCTCCTGAGCCATGATGAAGCAAGTTAAAATTTATTCCAAGGAACAATTTGTCCTTTCTGTATGACCATTGGTTTTAGAGAGGTAGGTAGAGGAAAATGACACATTAATTTCAAAGTTCTCCAGAATTTGGATACAAATTGCACTCACCTATCAGACACAATGTAAGACCAGGGTCAGATGGCCGTATAACATGGACAATCTACAGAATGACCAGCAGCTCCACTGACCTAAGCGTGACAACTTAATGAATTACTGTACAGCTGTCATGGTAGGGTGTGGGGAGTCGCCGGCCACTCCATGCATTATACTTCGAGCCTTGTCCGTGCTTTATGGCCATATAACATGGACAATGCAAGCAGCTCCACTGACCCAAACATGACAGTTTAATGAATTACTGTACAGCTGTCATGGTCGGGTGAGGGGAGACACCGGTCACTCTGTGTATTACACTGCGAGCCTTGTCAGTGTTATACGGCTGTAAGTTAATGGGGTCAATGACTGGCATCAACCTCAAAGTGTAGGTGCAAACAGGAAAAATACAATACTATAGGAAAGGTTATCTGATGCGACACTAAACACTATGTGTGCACAATCATGAGTGCATAGAGTGGCTGGACTGAACAGCTAATACAGATACAATGCAAATGGATTATAGCTTTCACTGCTCTAGATAAAATGCAAAATGGAAGACTTAGCTTCAACAGTGGCCACTGTGGAGTGCCCGGTGATCAACGCCAAGATGCTTCCTTCTCACCGGGTCCTAGCACTATGACTAATGAAGGTATGAAGTGTGTATGGGTTTATATGCCTCTATTTATAATTAAAAACAGGAAATGTGTGTGTTGGACTCCCATCCCCCTGTCCTGAGGCCAGCTAAGGTCTCCATCTTGTTGGAGTCCAACACACACTTTTCCTGTTTTTAATTATAAATAGAGGCATATAATCCCATACACACTTCATACTTTCATTAGTGATAGTGCTAGGACCTGGTGAGACGGAAGCACCGAGCACTCCACAGTGGCCACTGTTGAAGCTAAGTCTTCCATTATGCATTTTATCTAGAGTAGTGAAAGCTATAATCCATTTGCATTGTATCTGTATTAGCTGTTCAGTCCAGCCACTCTATGCACTCATGATTGTGCACACATAGTGTTTAGTGTCGCATCAGATAACCTTTCCTATAGTGTTATACAGCTGTTTGACCACAGCCTTAAGAGGAATTCCATGCAATCTCACAATATGACAAATAATCTGTATACAGTCATATGACCGATGCACAGTGACACCATCTGCAGCAAGATGATGCTGCAGGCCTTTGGAGGTGGTCTGTGGATTGTTCTTGACTGTTCTCACCATTCTTCTTCTCTGCCTTTCTGATATTTTTGTTGGCCTGCCACTTCTGGCCTTTACAAGAACTGTCCCTGTGGTCTTCCATTTCCTTACTATGTTCCTCACAGTGGAAACTGACAGGTTAAATCTCTGAGACAACTTTTTGTATCCTTCCCCTGAACAACTATGTTGAACAATCTTTTTTTTAAGATCATTTGAGAGCTGTTTTGAGGAGCCCATGATGCCACTCCTCAGAGAAGATGCAACTAGGAGAACAACTTGCAAGTGGACACCTGAAATAGCTTTTCTCATGATTGGATACACTGGGCTGTGAAGTACAAAGCTCAATGAGGTTACCAAACCAATTTAGTGCTTCAGTAAGTCAGTAAAAAGTAGTTAGGAGTATTCAAATCATGAAAATCAGAAGGGTGCACATACTTTGGCACCTGTCAAATTTTGAAATAATGCAGATTTCACATTTTTGGTTAGTACAATAAACCTCATTTCAAACCTGAAATATTACTGTGTCCATCAGTTATTACATATATCACACTGAAATAGCTGTTCAAAAAAAACAATTAAAAAAAAAAGAGTAAGATTAAGACTGGTGCCCAAACTTTTTCATATGACTGTATTGTCTCTGTATTAGGTAACCCAGACAAAGAAATAAAAGGAGCCAGTTTAATGAATCAGTCAACCCCCACCCAAATAACCGTTTTACCACCAAACAGGTGCAGATCAGTGATGAAATCAATGGACTGATAAGTACACAGTCTTTCTGGAATTAGCAATAGAGCTGTTATGCTCGAGGGGCGTGGAGATGTTAAGAGGACTCACAAGACCACTGATGGAGCAGTGGTAGCTGAATACCCGATACTCAAGAGACAGGAGAGTGACTTTAGTAAAACCAAGGATATTTATTAAGAAAGGTTTAACATAAGGAGAGGTCTCAGGGAAGGACGCTATGGATTGCAACACTGAACTCTCGTAGCAGAGCACCGACGTAGTGACCCCAATACATGGATTCACATGGTACAGCACCAGGAGGTTTAAATGCTGCAAATCCCAAACCAGAGGAGCGACCCATACAGACTGGACACACAAGATGGAGAGACTGTGGAATACTAGCCCTGTCAGTGGAGAAGACACTAGGAGTTCTGTGAATCTCAGATAGACTGGTCCAGCTGGTTACAGGTATCCGGAAGATTCCATGAGGAGAAGCGTGGCCAGCTTGGGGGGAGATCCAGAGTGTCCAGAGGGATCCAGGATAAGGAACTACCAGCAGAGGAGTCTGTAGAGACAGAGGTATTAGTATCATGCAAAGCAACAGTCTTCCTACCGCAGAGCACTGCAGAGTGCAACCTGACAGAGGCAACTTCCAAGAGAATGAACAAGTTGCCTAGGCACCTCCCATTGGGGGAGGATGCCTTTAATGCACAGAGCAGCTCAGCACTCAGTCTGAGTCCTAATAGGGAACAGGTGTATTGCTCCTTCAAGTATGTGCAGGAAGCCTGCCAAGAGGGCACAGGTTCCTAGCAGAGAATGAAGCAGATGGCCACATGGATCCACGGACAGGGTGAGCAGAACTAGCGCAGCTGCGTGGTGGGCACTGATCTCCCTGGTTAGCGGAGACTGGCCCCGTGGTTGAGGGCATGACAAGAGCCAATTTTCTAGCCACCTAATTTTATAATAATAAAATATTTATTCACTTGTATAGAGCCATTAATTCCACAGTGCTTTACATATATTAGCCACACTGTCCTCTTGGGGCTCACAATCTAAATTATGATAGACTTTAGCACATACCCAAACTTCACAAGCAGATACAAAATCTTTTATATCAGAATTCATAGATAACCACCAAAAGAGTCTAGAAATAGCTTTCTGCATAGTTGTGACCCGAGGATGACCACTCATGACTCAATCACTGAATCATGATACTCCTGCAACAAATGCAATCTAAGGACACAGGTACAAATAATTTGAACCCTGGAGTAGTGGAAGGGGCCAACGACTCTCTTATGGATTTCCACTTCCAATTCTAAGCTTACTTCCGAGACCAAAATGCCCTGAGGGAGAATGGAGGATGAAGGTTCTGGAGGAGACACTGAGTCAAGACTTTGTGATAATGCATCAGCCTTCACATTCTTGGACCTTGGCTTGAATGTGATAGAGAAATTGAATCTAGAAAAAATAAGGACCATCTGGCCTGTGTAGAAGTTAGCTATTTAATAGGTAATTCAATAAACTAAATTCTTACGGTCTGTGATGATCCGTCCCCTCAAAAAAAGTCTCCTATTCGCAAAGGCCAATTTAACCGTAAGTAACGCACAATTACCCACATCATAATTTTTTTCAGCAGATTAAAAATTTTGGTAGAAACATGCACATGGCTGCAAATTGGTCAGTGTCTTGGAACTCCAAGATAAAACGTCCTCTAATCCAACTTCCAAAGAATCCACCTCCACAATTAAAGATCAGGTTGGATTGGAACAAGAGCAGGCATGAAATACTCTTTCAATTCTTTAAAACCCCTAATAATATCTGATGACCAAACCTTGAGATCCACCCCCTGTGAGGTCAGTAAAAGGATTAGCAATCTGAGAAAGACCCATAATGAAAGTTTTATAATAGTTGGGTAAATCCTGGAAAACGTTTCGATGCTTTGAAGTCACCAGGTTGAACCCAGTCTATTATGGACTGCACCTTCCCGAGATCCATCTAAAACTATCAGCCGTTAAAATGAACCACAGGAATGAAATTTACAGAACAGAAAAAATACATTCCTCAAGTTTAGCAAACATAGAATTCTTCCTCAACCTTTGTATTACCATACGGACATGTTCCTGGTGAGAATTCAAATCTGGCAAAAACAATGTCACAATAAATCTTCCAATCTGTTTTTGCATCCTTTTGTAAAATACAAAAATGGATCCACACATAACGGATTTCAAGTGTGGATAGATCTGTTACCTTTATAGTTAATGCATAACATATCCGTCTTTTACATTTGTTGAATCCGTTGCTAAATTGATGATTACAAGACATGTGAACTCAACCTAAGATTGTTGTGTATGCAACATTCGGCAGCCCTGCAAATCAGGTGGCAGTAGCTGAAAATCAGTTGCAGAGAGGAACTACAGCTCTATCAACTATACAGTTGCCAAGTACTGAACTTACACCCCTATTTGAAAGAATACTACTGGATCTGCAGTACCATACTGCGGCCACTAGAAATTGATGGAGCTGGGCCATTAGCTGAACACATCCGGCATTGGTAACAGCTGATTGGCAGTGTGCCGGGTGTTGTACCTCCACTGATGACCTAACCTAAGAATAGGTCATGTTGTGTCCCACGAATGGGAACAACTTGTTATGTATTCTCAAAGTTATGCATTGCATTTTGTTGTTGCTAGACAGAAGCCCTGCCTCTTGACGTTTGTCCCTATCTACCTCCTGTAGTTGATGATGTTAGCTGTTGCTTCTCCCTTCTTCCGCATTATTAGTTTGCTGTAGCCATCTTTGGATGCACATGTTGTGCTGCTCTTGTTTGGATTACTATGCCTAGCTGCTACTCTGTGCTTAAATACAAGATTTCAGAGAAAATCATCTCCGTTTCTCCTGAACTGTTATTACAAGTCAGTGTGGCCGAGTTGGAACTATCTGAGGATGCATCGCATGTGAGTACAACAATTATACAGATATGTAAGGAACTGCTTTAATTTCAACCAATTGTCACATGTTGACTGTTCTGCAGTCCATGTGTAAAAGCTCTCTGTAGTTTAAATGGGAGTAAATTTCCTTTCGCACATTCGGCATTAATGTGTAGAAGCTGCTGTGTTGCTGACTATGTCTGAGGTGACTCTGCAGGTAGGTGGTTGTGAGTTTGTCAAGTGACCCTGCCCCTTTCCCTATTCCACCAGCAGATGTCGCTGATAGAGATTTAGTTTCTGCAAGACCATGAGCTGAGGGGATATGTGTGCAATCTGTGCCGAAATCTTCTTAGTGTTTTCCTCATTTTGTGGGAGTTGCTCTGCTTCCTGGTTCATGGGTGGAGTTGAGGGGGTCTTAGCCTAGGGCTGATCAGAAGCAAAGGGCAAGGGTTGTGGCCTGGACATCCTCACCTTCAGAGGTAATTCTGGGAATAGAGTGAGCCAGGGACTCCCAGTCTACGGGTCAGTCTAGTTCCCCTGATCGTTTTACGCCCATCTTACCATCCTGTTCCTTTTCCCCTTTACTGTTATACCACCCCGTGACAACTGGCTGGTGAGGAATCAATAGAAAGGCCACTGATGACTCTCAGATTTTAACATTTTTTCTAGATAAAACTTGAGAGGCAAGATTTCAGGAAGTGTTAATTACATCCAGTGTAGCTTTATAAGTTCAAAAATGCAATATTTAAAGAATTATCCCCAGGATTTTGGAATGATGTGGTGTAATAAAATTATTTCAGTTGAAAAACATTTTGGTCAATTCAGGTCGAGGTCTGTGATGATTTTGTGTCAATTGTCTTCATATCAAAGTTTGCAATTCTCTCTGCGCTCTATGAAAATGATGACAATAATGTGCTATAATAATATATAAAAAGAGACAAGCCTAATAATGCGATGTTACAGCAGGGATTGATAGATAAAGTAGGCAGTTTTCTTCTTCAGTGAATCCGTTTAAGGGAAATAAAGGAACCTCACTTTGTATTACTTCATTCATGTGAGTTTAATATTGGTTGGACAATGCAGGAACAGTTATCATTTTATCTAAACAGTAAAAGGGAACAGCACGTCACAGCCGGCATACACAAAAGATTAGAAAAATGTAGATGTACCATCACTCGGGTATTTCATAATTACATACATGATCTTACTTATATCGGAGAATAATAATGTTCTCTATCGACACAGCTAATGGTTGGCTTGCTAGTAGAATGGATTCAAAGTTTTGAACATTACAGTGAATCTGTCAGTAGGACCAAACTCTGGTGACACCCAGATGAAACTCTGATCCAAAATATCCACTTTTATTACACTATGAAAAAATAGATATCTAAATGAGACCTTAGGCTGACATATTTTGCTGTTTTCAGATCTATATACAGGTGCATCTCAATGAATTAGAATATCATCAAAAAGTTTATTTATTTCAGTAATTCAATAAAGTGAAATGCATATATTATTATAGAGTTATTACAAACAGAGTGATCTATTTCAAGTGTTTATTTCTGTAAATGTTGATGATTATGGCTTGCAGCCAATGAAAACCCAAAGGTCATTATCTGAGAAAATTAAAGTAGGGAGAATGAAGGGTCTGAGAGATAAACTATTACCTAAATAGGTATCAGAGGCTTCACCTTGTGTGGTTGTGAGAGTCACATACCACTATAAAAGCATATAACGGCTGCTGCAGTCCCCAGCATGGTGCTTATAGAGTAGGGAGGATGAAGGGTTAAAAACAGCACTGCCATATTCATGCATTAAAGTGTAAATATAATATTGATCTCTGTGTAGCGCAAGTGATTAGACAATTGCAAATTCTAGTAAATAAATCAAAGTTAAGAAAAGTCTTAACCAAGGCGAAAAATAAAAAAAAAACACAACAGTTCAAATCATCCCCCTTTTGGCCCATTAAAAAAATAAAACAATTAACCCCTTAGTGACAGAGCCAATTTACAATTCTGACCAGTGTCATTTTATGGGCTCGGACACACTCTGCTACTTACATCCGAGTTTGACGGATGAGACAGAACAGGCTGGAGCAGTGACCCTGAATGGCCTCTCTCTCTCTGGACGGGAATGACAGCTCCGTCAAACTCGGATGAGTGTGTCCGAGCCCTAAGGCCCTGTGCCCACAATGCATTGTATGACATCTTTTTGAGATAATATCTCTGGAATGCTACAATGGATCTAAGTGATTCCGAGAATGTTTTTTTCGTGACATATTGTACTACATGTTAGAGGTAAAAACAATATTTTTTGCCCTTATTTGTTTAAAAATTGAATTTTGTCAAAAATGTGAACATTTTGCAACTTTTGAATTTTTACTCCATTAAACCAGAGAGTTATATCTCACAAAATAGTTAATAAATAACAATTCCCACGTCTACTTTACATGAACATATTTTAAAACCAAAATGTTTTTGGTTAGGAAGTTAGAAGGGTTCAAAGGTCATCAACAATTTCTCATTTTTACATCAAAATTTACAAAACCCTTTTTTTAGGGACAACATCACATTTGAAGTGACTTTGAGGGGCCTACATGACAGAAAACACCCAAAAGTGACACCATTCCAAAAACTGCACCCCTCAGACTTATCAAAATCACATTCAAAAAGTTCATTAACCCCTCAGCTACTTCACAGCAATGAATGCAAAGTGAAATAAAAATAAAGAAATAAATTTATGTTTTACCTAAAAATGTTGCTTTAGCCTCAATTTATTCACTTTTACAAGGGATAGCCTGACAAATTGGATGCCAAAACATGTTACCCAGTTTCTTCTGAATGCATTGATATGCCACATGTAGTGAGAAACCTCTGTTTGAACAAACGGGAGGTAACGCCAAAAAGTAAACCCCAAACTTTGTTACCCACTTTCTTATGAGCGAGGAGATACCCCATGTTGAGCTCACTGGGACTGGGTACTCAGTACCGGACCGGGGTACTGCTGGGGATGTCACAGAGGTCCTGGTCCGGACCGTGTCCCGGGTTCACACAAGTAAAAGGGGATATATACAGGGGATAAAGTTTGTTGTGACGCCACCCACAGGTTGTGGTCAGTGATGGGACCAACGATGCAGCGCTGCTCTGCCAGGAGGATGGATGGATGATGGGGCTGCAGCCAGATGGATGAGCCCGCCGTGGGTCGGGCTGCTCCTGACAGGAAAAAAGATATGCAATACAGTTCAGAGTACCTGGAATCAAACACGGAAACTCAGGCAGGGTTCACCGGGTTCACTTGTCAGCTCTTCCAGCAATTCACAGCAGTTCACAGTGCAGTTCTTAACACAAGTTACAGTCAATTCACTCTGATAACACTGAACCCACTGCAGCCAGTCACTCTGAGACCCCTCACTGTCTCTTAAGTGTCCTTTCAGGCTGTTGTATCTCTTGTTCTCTCTCCGGTAGTATAGCGGCAGCTCGGACTGTGGGTCCTCGTGGTTGCTGCTGTGCTTCCCACCCTTTGGTTAGGAACTACAACCTGGAGTTAAAGCTCCCCGTCGGTTAATCTGGGAAGCCGGGTGAATCATCGGTTCCCTTCAGAGCCGACACTCTGCTGTGTGCCTAGTCTGCAGCAACCCTTTTCTGCAAGTCGTTACCAGACTCCTTCTAGCCCGTGTGATTGCAGCTCAATTAGGGAAAACTTCTCCACCAGTTAGTCAGTGCTGCCGTGTACCTCGGACCCAGTACTGCTGGTCCGGTCTCTTTCCTCACACTCCCCTGGGATGCCGGCTATGGATGAGCTTTCTCCCAATGGTTTCTGTGACTCTGTGGATTCTGCATCTCCATCAAGCCCAACTCCACCGGGATGTGTGTCACTCTTTCTGATGTCTGTGCTGCTCGGCTCACTCTGGCCTACTTCCTTCCCACCCACTTTCCTCTAAACCCACCACCCCTTGCCTGCCTAGAGTTCTGGGCTCCGGGTTGGATGCTACCTCTAGTAGTGTGTGGAGTTTAGTGAGGGTGTTTGTTGTACAAACCGTCTATCTTTCTGCCTGGCTGCAGTTCCCTATGTGGCCACCCTGGTCGCAGGGGCGCCACACCCCACATGTGACAAAAAGTTTTGTTTGGACAGACAGCAGGACTCAGAACAGACAAAGCACTATTTGAAATATGGCTAAAATAGATTGCATGCACCATGCTGCATTTGCAGGACCCCTAAGGTATCTAAACAACATAAACCCCCCACAAATGACCCCATTTTGGAAACTACCGTAAATTCCTCAAGGATTTTATACTGGGATATAGTGAGTATTTTAAACCCACAAGTACTTCACAGAATTTGATAGTAATAGGTCATCATATTGAACATTTTCTTTTTTTTACACAGGGTCTCATATCCTGCGAGGACACCGGGGATCTTCACAGGTGAATAAAGCCACCTGTGCCCACGATCTGCGTTCAGGGCACAGCGGCTTTTGCCTGCATTCACCCATCGAGATGGCCTCCGACTCTACAGCACTAAATTGACATACTGCAGATAAGCGGCAGCACAGAAAGCCGCAGGGCAGTTTACGCTGCGCAGAAAAAGAGCATAGTGGGCCCATGGTTTCTATAAATCCCATTCACTTTGCTTGCCCTGTGTAACGTAGCGGTTTGGACGTAGTGATAACATGCCATGTCCAAACCGCTGCAAATACTGATCATGTGGATATACAGACACGGATTGCACACAGACCACATACAGATCACACACAGACCACACAAGACAGCACACAGACTGCACATGGACCACACACGGACCGCACACACAATGAGTTTTTACATCATCTTTTACATACCCTAAAAAGCTACAACAGCTAGATGAATGGATAGATACACAGATGTCAAACAGCTATATAATGTCAGACCATATTGTAAGCTTGCAATCTTTAGTGTCTTTCATGTGGCACTAAAGGGTGTTTAGTCTTGTATTTAGCCAAAAAAAAAAACATAAAAAAAAAACTGAGGTCCTCCTTATTTTTGATTGCCAGCCAGGGTAAAGCTGACTGGTAGAGCCTGCAAACCAGAGCTGACAGCTTTACCTTGGCTGGTAATCCAGAACAGAAGTCATCCCACGCTGTTTTTTCAAATTATTTATTTATAAATAAATAACTTGAAACAACCAGCGTAGGGCCCCCCCCCATGGAAAACCAGCCAAGGTAAAGCCGACAGATGGGGTCTGGTATTCTCAGGGTGGGCAGGGCCATTGTTACTGACTATCCAAAGCCTAAAAATAGCAGGCCTCAGCCACCACAGAACTGGTGCCTCCATAAGAGGTGCAAATCATGGAGCTTACCCCGGCTCTTCCAGTGCCCTGGTGCTGGTGGCAGATGAGCTAATTATATGTGGGGTTGATGCCAGCTGTGTAATGTGTGCTGGCATCAAGCCCAAAGGTTAGTAATGTTGAGGCATCAATCATATATGAAAGAGGATTAGTTTCTAAAATGTAACTTTTATTTGATTTTGTTAAAAAGGAAACTATAGTTCCTGTGATGCGGTTTATGCAATCCAAACCTTACCAAGGGGATCTAGGGGGGTGGGAACGCTGTCCCTATACTCTCCCTGTCTCACCCTGCCTTGCAATGGAGTTTTAGACACGTAAAAAATTCTTGCTGGTGTCCCCATACCACGGCGTCTGCCCCTCCTAACCCTGATTGCACACTAGGGTGAGGGGTTGTGGGTCTCACAATTTTACACTAACCTCAAGACCTGTTTGTCTCATATATGTGTCATGGAAGTGCAAAAGGAGGTCCTACTAGCAAAGTCCAGGTCAATCCCCGTTGCTCAGTGGAAAAAAGCCACATAGGACGTGTTTGTACAGAAAATCTGTTAAATGATATATGCTTTGAAAAAGTTTGGATTATATAAAAAACAGAAAATCGGTGAGCATCAATCATATACCCAACATTACTAACCAAATCAGGAAGGACACAAGTAAACACACAAAAAAATATTTGAAAAAACACTCCCTAACACAAACCCTCCTCCAATTTATTGAAAAAAAAGGGTCCGAAGTAGCTCAGTGGGAGGTCCCTTGACTAATCTCAGTCTTACAGCATATGGGGGCATTTTTTCTGTATTAACAATTATTGATTACATAATCATTTATTTTCAATACAAAATTATATTCACTGTTTAAACAGGTTTTTTTTTTTAATATATTTTTTTTAACCACTGGTCGTTGCTATTTGTATTTACTGATGTGTAACGACACTTACACACCTCAAATACGACATCTCCTGTAGATAGAAGAATGTGGTCAGTGTCCAGCCCCATCTCTTACACTGTAGTCCTCCTGATGTGAACTGGGCAAGTCTCCTGGACTGTCCAGGTAACAGCTCTGGGAGGAGATTGGAGCCATTTTTGTGAAGCCAACAGCATGTTGTCTACAATTTCCCCTGTAACTGCTCAGTGCTTAGTGCAAGGAGATGATGTAGTCAGCAGAGGTCTGCGATGAGGTGAGAATCTGCTGTGGGGAGCAGTGATTTACACCCTGACATCATCAGCACAATACAAGGCTGCAGATCACCGCTAACAACCACTGTGTTCAAATCACTACAGGGAAATAAACATGCTGCTGTAGTCTGAACACAATGACAGAGCTCTGCTACATTATTATTATAGCGCCATTTATTCCATGGCACTCTACATGGGAAAAGGGGCATACATAGAAAAGTACAATAATTATGAACAATACAAGGCACAGACAGGTACAGAAGGATAGAGGACCCTGCCCACGAGGACTCACAGCCTACAAGGGATGGGTAAGGATACAGTAGGTGAGGAGAGAGGACCCTACCCGCAAGGGCTCACAGTCTACAAGGGACTGTGAGGATACACTAGGAGGGGGTAGAGCTAGTTATGCGGCAGTTTAGCGGACTGACGCTCACTGCAGGTTGTAGGCTTATCAGAAGAGATAGGTCTTCAAGTTCCTTTTGAAGGTTTCCATGGTAAACAAGAGTCTAATGTGTTGGGGCAGAGAGTTCCAGAGTATGGATGGAAGCACGGGAGAAGCCTTGTATACGATTGTGGGAAGAAGAGATAAGAGGGGAGTAAGAAAGGAGATCTTGAGAGGATCGCAGGTGGTGTGGAGCTGGAGACCATGTGACAGATATATAGAGGGGACAGGTTGTGGCTGGCTTTGTATGTCATGGTCAAGGTTTTGAACTGGAGTCTCCTGGCAATGGGAAGCCAGTGAGGGGTCTGGCAGACAGAAGAGGCTGGGGAAAAATGGAGAGACAGGTGAAAAGGGGCATTCATCGACAAGTAAAATATTTATGAACAATACAAGGCACACACAGGTACAGGTGTAGAGAGAACCCTACCTGCAGGGGTTCACAGTCTACAAGGGATGGGTGAGGATACACAAGAGGGTAGAGCTGGTCGTGCGGCGAACTGACGCTCACTGCAGGTTGTAGGCTTGTCAGAAGAGGTGGGTCTTCAAGTTTCTTTTGAAGATTACCACAGTAGACAAGAGTAAACTGATATAGCAGAGATGTGTACTGTATGGAGCACTATAGGGCACATTATACTATGGAGCAGTATATGGAATACATTGTACTATGGATTACTATAGGGCGAAACTTACTATGGAGCACTATATGGCAGATTATACTATGGAGCACTCTATGGGTTGCATTATATGATAGAGCACTATATGGGACACATTATACTATGGAGCACTATAGGGTACATTATACCTTGGAGCACTATAGGGCATATTAAACTATGGAGCACTATATGGGAGGCATTATAATATGGAGTGCTATATGTGACACATTATACTATTCTAGCTGTAGAGCCTGACTTTGCCCGGGAGTAATGTCCATATAGGTTTGTAATGCTTATATATATTAATATTGCCCATATATGGCAATATCACCCATATATGATAATGTATGTATGTGTATGTATCATAGGCTTGCCCCTCCCAGTAGCTCCACCCCTATACATAGCCCCACCGCTCCAGGTAGCCCCTCCCCTTTCATAGCGCTGCACACATATAGCCATGCCCCTTCATAGCTCCACCCCTCCACATAGTTCCAGGAGTGGGTCTATGTAGAGGAGGCGGGGATATGTGGAGATGCCAGCTGCAAAGTGGGCGTGGCTATATGGAGTGGGTGTGGCTATGTGGAGTGGGCATGGCTATATAGAGTGGGTGGGGCTAATGCCACATACCCTGAGCTTTATATATTAGATGGAACACTATATGAGGCTGCATTATACTGTATCGAGCACTATATGGGCCCCATACAGCTATATAGAAGGCAATGTGGGACCCAGTCTAGTATTTGGAGAACTATATGGGGACTCTAGATGGTTCAATAGCCTAAAATTACTGTGTAAGGGCTGCAAAGTTATGAAATATTCCCTTCCATTGACCCTCCTGAATATTAATTTAATTTAATTTTTTTCAGAGAGGTAATTATAACATATGCTATGCTTAGGGCCCAAGATTTCTATGTGTGCCCCTGGTAACACCCACCAGAGCCATGTACATAATGTTAATTACATTACAGCACTGCTCCCATGGAAGTAGACCGAGTGGGGGTTACAAATTACACCATTGCTCATACAGACATAGACTGAACAGGAGGTCACACATTATACCACTGCTCCCATGGAAGTAGACAGAGCAGGGGTTACAAATTACACCATTGCTCCTATAAAGTATACAGAGTGGTCGGTTAAACAGTACCCACTTGAGACATTTTTCCAATTGGATGTGCAGCCATTTATGACCATTTCTTGGGTCCGATCACTAAGCCAGTCCTCACTTTAAAATTCAGTAACAGACATTTGCAAAATAGTTACAATAGAACTCTTTGGCCATAATGATCGAAGGTATGGTGTGGAGAAAAAAGGGAACAGTATTTCAAGAAAATAATATCTTGCAAACCAGTAAGCATGATGGTGGCTCAATCATGCTTTGGGGTTGTGTTGCCAAGGCCACCAGCAGGGGGTGACAGCCCTGCCTGGAGTCAGGGGCCCCGAGCACAGGGGGGCCTGGCCGTAACTCTAAGGGGCGTGGCCATTTTGAGCAGGCCCCGTCCCCAATGTCTTGCAGGCTCCCCCTTCTATTAATCACCACCGCCGGGCCCTGGAGTTGCGGGGAGAAGCTGCGGCAGTGAGAGGTGGACGCCACCATGTTCTTTATGCCCGGCGCCCACTAACTGTACAGCCGGTCAGTAGAGGTTGAAACTTCTACACAATGGCCGCGGATCTCCATTTGGCCGCGGCCATTTTGTTGAAGTCTCAACTTCTACCGACCGGCTGTACAGTTAGTGAATGCAGCCGGCCACAAAGAACATGGCAGTGCCCACCGCTAGCTGCTGCAGGCCCGCAGCTGCCCCCCCGCAGGCAGCTCCAGTCCTGCAGATGTGCCCTCCTGCACCCCCGCTCCACATCCACAGCTCCCCCCAATGGTTAAATATGGGGGGGTCCGGGGGAGGGATGGGGCAATGTATACAGAATAGGGGGCCATATTTAGGGAGGGAGGCTGTCGAGATATAGGGAGGCTGTCGAGATACAGGGATGCAGTCAGGACGGAGGAAGGATGGAGGGATGCAGTCAGGTTGGAGGGAGGCTGCTGGTATGGAGGAAGGATGGAATAGGCTATTGGGATAGAGGGAGGCTGTCGGGATGGTGGAACGCTGTTGGGATGGAGGAAGTATGGAGGGAGGCTGTCAGGATGGAGGGACGTTGTTGGGATGGAGGGAGGCTATCGCGATGGAGGAAGGATGGAGGGAGGCTGTCAGGATTGAAGAAGGATGAAGTGAGGCTGTCGGGATGGAGGAAGTATGGAAGGAGGCTGTCAGGGTGGAGGAAGGATGAAGTGAGGCTGTTGGGATGGAGGAAGGATGGAAGGAGGCTGTCAGGATGGAGGAAGGATGGAGCGAGGCTGTCGGAATGGAGGGAAGCTGTTGGGATGTTGTCTATATGGCTCGCAGATATCTCTATTGTGTACGGCCAGCAGTAGTCTCTATTGTGTGTTCTCTATTGTGTATGGCCAGCAGCAGTCTCCATTGTGTATAAGGTCCGCATCTCTATTGTGTATACAGGTAGCAGCTGTCTCTATTCAATATTCTCTATTGTATATACAGCTATTGTGTTTAGCGTTATAGAAAAGAAGTTGCAACACAGGATCAGCTGTGTTTATTCACTCTTCGTGGGGTGGCGCTTCAACAGGCATATAGTCAACATGCATATGGTGGACTATTTGCCTGTTGAAGTGCCACTTGCGGTGTGTAACGGCCATCGCCTTTGAGAACCCCCCGTCCTCCCACCCGCACCACGTAAGACCACACAAAGAGTGAATAAACACCGCTGATCCTACGATGTTGCAACTTCATTTCTATAACGCTAACTGGAAGTGATGAAACGCTAACTGGAAGTGGCTGAATGCCGGAGCGCTGGTGATCAGGAAGGGGGCACCCTGAAATGATCTGCAAGCTGCAGCTCTCCAGAAACACTGTGGACAGATTGGTGCTGGCACCAAGAATCGTCAGAACCGTGACTGATACAACTATTGTGTATTCAGCCCACAGCAGTCTCAAGTGTATATGTGTGTGTGTAATATATAATAGAGAGAGTGTAAAAAAAGGAAAAACAGCACAAAAAAATAGAAAAAAGTGGACTTTATTGCCCAATGGCATGGCCACGCATTGGGCAATATAGTCCACTTTTTTCTATTGTTTTGTGCTGTTTTTCTTCTTTTTTAAATTATTGTAAGGGACCATCTGGATTGCTAGCTGGGAAAGCTTTACACATAAATTGAGGTCATTTTTGTTGCTGTTCCACTTTTTCACTATATATGTAATGTATGTTTGGGTGGAGGCGGAGCCTGGGTGGAGGCTGGGCAGAGTCTCAGGGGGTGGAGGCTGGGCAGAGTCTCAGGGGTTGGAGGCTGGGCAGAGTCTCAGGGGGTGGAGGCTGGGCAGAGTCTCAGGGGGTGGAGGCTGGGAAGAGCCTCAGGGGGTGGAGGCTGGGCAGAGCCTCAGGGGGGCCCCAAAATTCCTAGTGGCAGCCCTGTGTGTTGCAGCCAAAGACACAGGGAACATTTTATGGGTGGAGGGAAGAACGGATTCAATGACATTTCAACACATTTTTTATGCAAACATAACACCATCTGTAAAAGAGCTAAAGTAGAAAAGAGCATGGTTTCTACAAATGGATAATGATTCTAAACACATGTCAAAATCCACAAAAGACTACCTCAAAAGGGCAAGCTGAAGGTTGTACAATGGCCCTCAAAGTACTTTGATCTGATCATCCTTGAAAATCTGTGGATAGACCTCAAAAGAGTAGTGCAAGCAAAATGACTAAGGAATCTCACAGAACTAGAAGAGGTTTCCAAGGAAAAATGGATGAAAATCCTTCAAACAAGTATTGAAAGAATCTTAGCAGGCTACAGAAAGCAGTTATACTTGCAAAGGGGGTGCTACTAGATACTAACCATGCAGGGTACCCAAAGATTTGCATCGGCCCATTCTACTTTTTTGTAATTTTTAATATGTAAAAGATTTTTTTTTTTTTTTTTGCCTAACATGCCTGTTAACAATAATTTCATATTTAAAGAACTTACGGTAACTGTTCACAATAACAGTAATTATGATTAGGGGTGCCCAAACGTTTGCATGTCACAGTGTTCTTTGAGGCTGTCCTAGTTATGTCAGGGCTTTAGGGCCGCTTTACACACACAGATATCTGTGACCAACTTCTGAACAGATCTCTGGTTGCAGTGAAATCATGGACACATTGTTCCATTTTGTGGCTGTGTACAAATATAACAATGTGTCCATGATTTCACTGCAACCAGAGATCTGTTCAGAAGTTGGTCACAGAAGTTGGTGTGTGTAAAGCAGCCCTTAGTGTCTCCGGAGTATATTACAAAGCATGGAAATCTCTCAAGGCGCTGCATTCCACACAGTCCAATCTCATTATGACTTGCTGGTTGGAGATGGCACAAAGTGAAACTATTATTTCCCTATATAGGTGTGCCCCCTATTGTCATGCTGAGAAATGACCACTCTCCGGTCACTAGTAGTTTTCTTTTCTTTTTGATTATCTAAAAAAAATTTACCAAAGAATCACACCCAGTGAAATAACTTCCCCTAAAGATTGTTTTTGCTTTTCTTTCAAGTAGTGAAGTTGAGCTAAGCAGGAAACTTGTGTCCGTTGTTTGCTTCATTTAGTTTTATTGTGCAACTGTGTGCTGTAAGGAAACACAAACTCTAGTCTGAATGGTAAGGCTTGTGAAAGGGTCGATATTGCCTTTTTGGATTTCCACCTCCAATAAAGGTACCGTCACACAGGGACATATCGCCGGCGATGTTGCCGGGGATCGCGGGAACGCGCATCCCTGACATCGCCGGGGAGATGTCAGACGGAGCAACTTACCAGCGACTAGTTGCCGCGGCTATCGCTCGCTGGGTTGCCCAGCAACCCAGCGAGCGATAACTCGCAATGTTGTTGATAGGCGGAATCGCCCGCAACATTGCAGGTTGCCGCGTTACACAGGGCGATCAGGCATGATCGCCTCAGCAACATCGCCAGATTTCCCAACATTGTTGGGAAACCTGGCGATGTGACTCAGGCGATTTTTTGCCTGATTATCGCCCTGTCACACGAGGCAACTCTCCGGCGATGTCGCCGCAACCTGACCACGCCCCTCAGTTGCCGGCAACATCGCCGGCGATATCTCCCTGTGTGACGGGCCCTTTAGGGGCACTAGAGTACAAGTTCTCTTTTTCTCTGAAGAGGTAATTTGTATATTTAATTTCCCACAGGAGCATTGCATGGTTTATAAGGCTGTGTGCACAGGTTGCTTGTTTACGGCAGATTTTTTTCATGTGTTTTTAAGGCCCTGTATCCACAGTATGTTGTTTGATGCTTTTTTGACTCAGATTTTGAGAATCTGCTTCAAAATCTGAATATCTATCCTGAAGCCAGCAAAGGTACCGTCACACGCCACAATCTCGCCTGGAGATCTGAAAGGCGATGTGTCGCCCCGGTGAAATTGCCGTGAAATTGCCTCACGGTGGCGGCGCGTGATTGGGCGATTTCGCAAGGATTTATCGCCCATCAGCCGTCGCCTGATTGTTGAACAGTGCTCTGTAATCAGGCTGAATCGGCAAGACGATTTTTTGTGTTTTGGAGTGTGACAGGGCGATAGTGATGGAAAGAGCTTCGTCTGTGATTTCCCGTAGGTGTGCCTCAGCGTGCTGTAGTTTGCGCCCTGTCTGAGATGATTGGTGTGGGCTTCTGTGTTCCCATTGGCTGTCAGTTGACACCGCGCCATGTTTGAAGAGCTGTCCACTCAGCACTACACACATCTTCTGCTACACAACCGTCCACAAACTCAGTGCAATTATGCGCGCCATTGAATAGCGCAAGCTATGTTGTCTGCGTGTATTAAGTTGCGCTGTGTGGAGTATAGTGCCACACATAACAGCTCAGATGTTGGGCTATACATCATAGATGCGTGCCATGGGCCAGTGTGTGTGTTGCAGGAGCTACAATTGATGACACGAGCGTGTATTTGTGACAAACTCCGATAGACAATTGCGTCATGTATTAGCCAGCCTTCCAGAGCAGGCTGATCAATCATAACGCAGTTGTGTTGTCCAATGAGCGTGTATAGGGCGTGGTGTAAACCACTGTGGCACGCCTATCTACTCGCTGCGCTGAACATGTATGCCCACATTGCCTTTGATATTGCGGCGTGTGAAGCGGCGATGGAATGAGGCAAGATGGCTTCCCCTGTATGTGAGGCGACTTCTGGAGTGACACATCGCCTTAGCTTCAGGGTGAGATTGCGGCATGTGACGCCGCCATCGGCGATCTGAGGCGGGCACGAAAAACGTCATATTGCCACATATCGCCAGCCGAGATTGCGGCGTGTGACGGTACCTTTAGGCAAGCTTCACACCACGGATTCGTGGTTTCAGGTTTTGTCCGGTTTGAACTGGATAGAACCTGATCTGGTTTTGGCCCCATAAGACCCTATTGTGCCAGATTGGTCTTATTTGGCCTCTGGTTTTGTGCTTTTTCGGCTGGATCCAGTTGTGTTCGTTTCTTGCCCTGGACACAAAATTGGAATCTGCATCATTGTGTGTGGTGCAAAAAACGAACAAAACCGGAACCTCCCAGATGCGGGGCGATCCAGCACCCATAACATGGGAGTCTATGGGCGCTGGATCGCCCCGTATCCGGCAAACAAACTGCAGTATTTAAGAGCCGGAGCTGAAGTTCAGCACCATGGAGAGCTCCACTGTACCGACGGCTAAAATTTAAGCACCACGGGCAGCTCTCCTGCAAACGCGAGCTGAAATTTCAGCACCCTGGACAGCAGCCAAGACGAGCACAAACAAATCCTGCTAAAAACAGGACTGAAGGGCATATTTGCCCTCAGTTTGTGCTTGCCCGATCCTGTCAGGTTCTGTCCAGTGCATCCTTCAAAACACGGGACAGAACCTGACAGACAAAAAACGTGGTGTGAAGCCAGCCTAAAAGAGTTTAGAAGTGCTGTGCTGTGCTGTGCCAACATGTTTTTATTTTCATTGCACATGTGGTTCAGATTTATTTTTTCTGCAGCAAATCTGCAAGTAAAAAAAGCAATGTTGGCACAGCACTTCTGAACCCTTTTAGACTTTGCTGGCTTCAGTATAGACATGTAGATTTCGAGAATCTGCATCAAAAAGAGCATCATACAATGCATTGTGGGCACAGAGCCTTAGGGCTCGGACACACTCATCCGAGTTTGACAGATGAGTCTCTGAAAGGGCTGAAGCAGTGACCCTGAACGGCCTCTCCCTGTCTGGACAGGAAGTGTGGAACTGCACAAAAACACAAGCAGCCGACAGCGCTGTCCTGACAGGGAGAAGCCGTTCAGGGTCACTGCTCCAGCCCTTTCAGAGACTCGTCCGTCAAAATCGGATGTAACTATGAGAGTGTGCCCCTGCCCTAAGGCCACGTGCACACGCTGAAGGCACCTTTACACGCGGCAACTTTTCTAGGAATTTCAATGGCAACTTACTGGTTGCAGTGAAATCATGGACACATTGTTCTATTTTGTTGCTGTGTACAAATGTAACAATGTGTCCATGATTTCACTGCAACCAGTAAGTTGCCATTGAAATTCCTAGAAAAGTTGCCGCGTGTAAAGGTGCCTTGAGAGTTTGATGAGTTTTTTACCTCAGGATTTGTAAAGAAAACCAAGAGTGGAGCAATCAGAGGAAAAGTCTTATAGAAACACCTGCAACACTTCTGTATTTAATCATCCACTCCTGGTTTTGGCTACAAATCCTGAGGTAAAAAACTCATCAAATACTCGGCGTGTGCACATGGCCTTAGTGTAGATTTGTCAGAAAACATAAGGCCTCGTGCACACGCTGAGTATTTCATGAGTTTTTTTCTTCAGGATTTGTAGCCAAAACCAGGAGAGGAGCAATCAGAGGAAAAGTCTAATAGAAACACTTGCACCACTTCTGTATTTAATTATCCACTCCTGGTTTTGTCTACAAATCCTGAGGTAAAAAAACTCATCAAATACTCAGCGTGTGCACGAGGCCTAAAGGGAATCCTGATGCTAGTGTGGCACCCTGGCACCCTGGTTGGGGCAGAACTCTTGGTACACAAATGGAATGTACACAGCAAGCAGAACTCACTAAACAAAACACCTTTTTACACCCATTTTCACCCCAGGCCTCTAGGGGGAGCTCCACTGGTTACCTTAAGCCAGTTCCCCCTATAAATACGGGTCCTGGAGGGAGAAACAGCGGAGTGTGCAGTCACTTTAGAACTGTGAACAGCTAGGAGAGCTGACCTGGTACTGGAGCCAGGTTAGGCCCATACCAGCACACCTGGAAAAGTGAGAGACTTTCGCAATGAGAGTCATAGGACAGGAGGCAAATACTTCACAGGGACAGAAGAGTTATCCCAACTCTCCCTAATAATCCGGTCACTGGCTCCGAGCTGCAGGAGCCACATCGCAGGCTGCAGAAAAACCAGCACCCCAACCAGGAAGTCTAGCTTCCTGTACACCTGAAGCACCACCAGATGAGAGCCCAGGGAAGAAAGAGGAATTCACCTGATCCCTTTGATAGCGCCCTCAGTGCAGCAAATTCAGGCGAATCACGTTCCACCAGAACGTACAACCCGGTCCAGCAGGATTCCATATCCACCCGACCTCACCAGAACAGAGTATATAAGGAAGCCTACACCACTGCTTGCTGTGGAAACTCCAGGAGTGTCAACCTCATCACCCGGTTGAATGTACCTGTTGCCATCAGTAAAGGTACCAGAAAGACTTCATGTGTCTGTGCATTATTCCTGCACTAACCGCAGTAACTATTGAGCTGCCGTATTCCATCAAGGGCAGCTCCTGGCCCCGGGGACTCCTGCTCATCCTGTGGGGAGCATCCCACCCAGCTGCCGCACATCCCCCGGAGGCCCACGCAGCTTCGGTGCCACCACCGGACTCCCACAGGTGGCGTCACGACAACAAGAATTATCCCCATCCGTTCATCCCCTTTTGATCTGACCACCGGGCCCCACAGCCTCAGGCGCAGAACCGTGACAAGTGCTGCATCGCCTGAGACGTGAGTGACTCACCGTGGCTGGGACTCCGGTTTAGACAGGCTGTAGCTCCTTCCTCCTTGTCACGGGTGGGCCGCGCCTGCCGGTAGTGGGGCCCGGGGGAGTGCAGATCAAAAGTTGAAGACGTCTTGTAAGGAACAGATTAAAGGGGTTTAATTTATTCGTGACGCCACCTATGAGTAGTTTCGGTAATCGTTACCGACGCTGCGGAACCTCCGGGGGATGGACAGCAGCAAGATGGAACGCTCCCCACAGGCTGAGCGGTGATCCCCGGAGGCTGGAGCTGCTTAAGATGTTGTGCGGCAGCTGCGGTTACCTTGTAGTGCGGACGGACAGTTTATAAGGAAGCACGGACACAGAAAGTCTCTGCAACGGGTCTTTACTGTAACCAGCAGGCAGTACATGGTATACAGTTACGGGTAGTGGGCCGGGTGGACTCAGCAGTGATAGTGTCCCTCAGAGATCCGCAAGTGTTCCTCCATTCTAGCTAAGTGTTTCGCCATTGTCGCCCAGGAATACCAGATTGGGTACGGGGAGACTGCTTCAATGCCCTATCCAAGTTGTACGTTGTGGATGTTTTGGGGAGCCTTGGATCCCTCAGTGGCTACACCGCTGGTTAGACGACTGGAAGTTGGCTGGTGGTGGGGTGCTCCTGTGAAGCTGCTCCTCCACGCTTCTGGTTCGCGTAGCAGAGGTGAACTGCTGCCAGCTTCGGTACCAGTGAACCGGCTGTGAGTGTTGGGCACAGGAGTCTTTTGGAACCCGTGGTAATGATGCCCGATCCCGGTTGTTGAGGCCTCAGGTGCTGACACCCAACCGGTGACGGCCCGGGGGCTGCACGGTGTGCGGAGCCCCCGCTCCTACTCCAAGTTCTCTGTTCTAGACTCTGTTCTCGACTCTTCTGTTCTGCAGACTAAGTGTCTGTTCTCCCTACACACTTCCCTAGCACTCCGCCCACCAGGACCCTGGATTGGCCCTCTGTTCTAGGTGATGCATGCAGGGTTGGATCTCAAAGTTAACTAGGTCACTGCTGTGTCAGAGAATATTGCGGCTGCATTTATGGCTGCAATACCCTCTTGTGACGCACTCGTTGCGGGGCGCCACATGAGCATCCAGCAATGGTGAGTCACTAGCAAAGTCAATGAGAATCCTGAAGTCTCATGCACATGTTGAGAATTTTCTCTTTGTAGGTTTGGTGGAAATTTAAATCTGCAGCATGTCAATTCTTAAAGTGGTTTTGATGCATACTTCATGAAATGTAATAAATGGGTAGAACCTAAAGCAAAAATGCATAAAAACATACATTTTTGCTGCTGCAAAGAGATGTAGAAATGGTGCTGAGATCTCTGTACCAAACTTTAAACGTGCACATACCCTAAGGGGCCATTTGTATGATGTGTATTTTGCTGCTTGTTTGGTGTGTATCTGCTGCATATACGCTGCAGATACGCACCAAATCTGCAGCAGCGTGTTTTCCCAGCAAAACCTATATGTTTTGCTATTTCTGCCCACATGGTACCAGTAACATACGCAGGAGATAGGCTGCATATTTTAGTGCAGGAAAATCTGCAGCATGTCAATTCTTGCTGCCCGTTTCTCCGCACTAAATACATCAATTCTCCGACCCCCGCCTCAGGAACAGGGCTTGTACCCTATGTTAATGTGTGTAATTATCATTAAAATTTATTGGAAGCATGTATCTAAATTGTGGGGACCTGTGAGGGGCTGCATTAATGTTTAAAAACTACTACTTTATTATAAACACTGTTTGAAGTCCCGTCGAGTTTTGCAGCCAAAGCGGGGACTTCTCTGCTTCTACTACTCAATTTGCGCAGGAGCGCAAGCTATGCCTATTCTGAAAGTATTAAAACAAGCAATTCCATATAGCCAACTCTTGAGAGTAGATAGGATACAAAACACTGAGGAAGGTAAACAAAAATCAAGGGAAAAGTTGGTAAAAAAAAATTTGAAGCTAGAGGCTATCCTACAGTGTTGGCCAAAAGTATTGACACCCCTGCAATTCTGTCAGACAATACTCAGTTTCTTTCTGAAAATGATTGCAATCACAAATTCTTTGGTATTATTATCTTCATTTAATTTGTTTTCAATGAAAAAAGCACAAAAAGAATTGTCCTAAAGCCAAATTGGATATAATTCCACACCAAACATAAAAAAGCGTGTGGACAAAAGTATTGGCACTATTAGAAAAATCATGTGCTGCTTCTCTAATTTGTGTAATTAACAGCACCTGTAACTTACCTGTGGCACCCAACAGGTGTTGGCAATAATTAAATCACACTTGCAGCCAGTTGACATGGATTAAAGTTGACTTAACCTCTGTCCTGTGTCCTTGTGTGTACCACATTGAGCATGGAGAAAAGTTGCAGTTCCAGCACATTTAATAGGTTTTTGACAACTATGAGAGACAATTACCTTTCACAACTGGTTCAGGACCGAACAAAAAGTGGGGTACAGTTAGACCTAATATTAACCAGCAGGCCAGACTGCATATCAAATATATGGGTTGGAGGTCACTTGAATAATAGTGATCACAAAATAATATGTTTTCACGTATCCATTAATAAGATGTGTAGTAGAGGGGCTACAAGGACACTAAACTTCAGGAAGACAAATTTCCAATGGTTGAGAGATGATAGTGCAATAAATTGGGACGATGTTAAGGTACGACATAAAAGCTACAGAAAGCAAATGGGAGACATTTATTAGCATCCTGAATACGACCTGTGCACAATATATACCCTATGAGAATAAACATGCTAGAAATAGGAGGAAACCACTATGGCTAAATAGTGCTGTAAGGGGCGCAATATGTGACAAAAATAAAGCATTTAGTAAATTAAAGCATGTAGATAGTGATGAGGCATTAAATAAATCCAGAAAATACAAAAAATTAAGTAACACCTGTAAAAAGCAAATTAAGGCAGCAAAGATTGAGACAGAGAGACTCATTGCCAGAGAAAGTAAAAAATAATCCCAAAATATTCTTTAACTACATAAATAGTAAGAAACTAAAAAATGGAGAATCTGAAGAAAAATAACCTCATGACCCAATATCAACATGAGTTTACAAGGGACTGTTCCTGTCAAACTAATCTGATAAGCTTCTATGAAGAGATAAGTTCTGGACTGGACCAAAGAAATGCAGTGGACATGGTGTATGTGGACTTTTCAAAAGCTTTTGATATGGTGCCACACAAAAGGTTGATACATAAAATGAGAACAATGGGGATAGGGGAAAATAAGTGTAAATGGGTTAAAGGGACACTGTCGCCAGATTTTTGCCATCTTATCTGACAGCAGAATAATGTAGAGACAGAGACCCTGATTCCAGCGATGTGTCTCTTACTGGGCTGCTCAGTGTAGTTTTCATAAATTCACTATTCAATCAGTTGGAGATTAACATTGTAGGACTAATCAAATAGTCCAGCATAGTCATTTACTACTAAATCTGAAGCAGAGAAAACAGTAATTTTATCAAAGTGACAGCAAGCAGCTCAGTAAGTGACACATCGCTGGAATCAGGGTCTCTATCTCTACATTATGCTGCTGTCAGATGGGATGGCAAAAACCTAGTGACAGCGTCCCTTTAAGAACTGGCTCAGTGATAGGAAACAAAGGGTGGTTATTAATGGAACACACTCAGAATGGGTCACAGTTAACAGTGGGGTACCACAGGGGTCAGTATTGGGACCGATTCTTTTTAACAAATTTATTAATGACCTTGTAGGGGGCATACAGAGTAGAATCTCAATATTTGCAGATGATACTAAACTCTGCAGGGTAATCAATAGGAGGACAATATTATATTACAGGAGTATTTATGTAAATTAGAAGCTTGGGCTGGTAAAAGGCAAATGAGCTAATATAATGAGCTAATGGGGATAAATATAAGGTCATGCACTTGGGCAGAGGAAATAAAATGTGTAATTATGTGCTTAATTGTAAAACACTGTTCAAAACTATCACTGAAAAAGACCTGGGTGTATGGGTAGATAATATTAAACCTGGGGTTATTTAGTTTTGAAAAATGAAGGCTTAGGGGTGATCTTATAATAATGTATAAATATAGGAGGGGACAGAACAGAGACCTTTTTCATGATCTTTTTACTCTTAGGCCTGAGACGGGGATAAGGGGGCATCCTCTACATCTGGAAAAAAGAAGGTTTAATCATAATCACAGAAGTGGATTTTTTACTGTAAGAGCAGTGAGACTATGGATCGCTCTGCCGTATGATGTTGTAATGAGTGATTCACTACTAAATTTTAAGAAGAGCCTGGATGTATTTCTTGAAAATTATAATATTATGGTTATATATACTAGATTAATGATAGGACGTTGATCCAGGGAACTAGTCACGACCTCCTCACCCCATCCCCTCTCTGTTGGGGTCACCCGAGGCTCTGTCCTGGGACCCCTCCTTTTTTCAATCTATACCCTTGGTTTGGGACAACTCAAAGTCCCATGGCTTCCAGTATCATCCAGAATGCTAATGACACTCAGATCTACCTCTCTGGCCCATACGTCACCTCTCTCCTGTCCAGAATCCCAGAGTGTCTATCAGTCGTATCCTCCTTCTTCTCTTCTCGCTTCCTAAAACTCAATGTAGACAAAACTAAACTCATCATCTTTCCTCCATCTCACACACTTTCCTTACCAGATCTATCTATCACAATAAATGACATCACACTTTGCCCTGTACCGCTGCCTCGGAGTAACCCTTGACTCTGCCTTGTCCTTCAAACTGCACATCCAAGCCCTTGCCACCTCCTGCCGCCTCCCACTCAAAAAAATCTCTAGAATCTGTACCTTCCTCAACCCTCATCTACTAAACTACTAGTGCATGCCCTCATCAACTCCCGTCTCGACTACTGCAACCCCTTCCTCTGTAGCCTCCCTGCTAACACTATTGTACCTCTCCAATCTGTCCTTAACTCTGCTGCCCGACTAATCCACCTCTCTCCTCAGTATTCCTCCACCTCTCCCCTCTGCAAATCCCTCCACTGGCTCCCAGTTCACCAGCATATCCAATTCAAACTACTAACACTGACTTAAAAGCCATCCACAATCTGTAGTCCCCATATATCTCTGAACTAATCTCCTGATATCATCCAACTCGTAGTCTTTGATCCTCCAAAGACCTCCTTCTTTCCTCCACACTTGTACGTTCCACATCTAACCACCTGCAAGACTTCGCCCGAGCTTCCTCATTCTCTGGAATTCTGCATCCCAAAACGTCTGACTGTCCCCCACACTTGGAACCTTCAAGCGGAACCTGAAAACCCACCTCTTCAGAACAGCCTACAACCTGCAATGACGACAGTGCCACCTCACCACCACTGGACCTGGCGCCCTACTACCTCAGCCCCGGCTCTCCACCACCATTGGCCCTGGCGCTCCACCACCACCAGCCCCGCTGCTCCACCAGCATCGGCTCCGGAGATCCACCACCATCAGCCCCGGCGCTCCACCACCATCAGACCTGGCGGTCCAACACCACTGGACATGGTGCTCGCCAACCACCATAGCAGACCCAACCTACTGTCTCTCTCCCTACCGCCCTGTAGAATGTAAGCCCGCAAGGCAGGGTCCTCTCTCTCCCCTCTGTATCGGTTTGTCACTGTTAGTTTGTTCATTGCATTTTTAACTTGTTTGTATGTAACCCTTTCTCATGTACATCACCATGGAATCAATGGAGCTCTATAAATAAATGAATAATAATAATAATAATATAGGAAGGAATTTTTTTCGCCAATGTTGCCACATGGCGTTTTTTTACCTTCCTCTGGATCAACATGTTAGGCTATGGGTTGAACTAGATGGACTTAAGGTACCGTTACACGGCACAACTTACCAACGATGTCGGCGGCGATCTCGTGGACGCGCCCTATTTTTGGCAGCATTCCAACATCGCTGGTGAGCTGTGACACGTGTAGATATTGTGAACAACTCACCAACAATGTTGTGAGCAGGGATCATTTGCAAATTCCGCAAACGATCCCTGCTCATTGCTGTGAATGGGCAACGTCATCATTGACATCGTTATCGCAGTGTCACTCAGTACGATGCAGCAGGTTTGTTGAGTCGAAGTTGTCAGGTTTTGGAACATGTTCATAAACCTATCAACTCCAACTTGACTAATTATTGTAGTTGAATCGTTCAGTTACACGCAACGACTCACTAATGATGTCGTTTCAAAACGTCACTTTTGAACGATGTTAAGAACGATGTTGAGCCATGTAATGGGGCCTTTAAAGTCTTCCTTCAACCTCATAAACTATGTTACTATGTTACTATGTTATTTGTGTTTCCTAATTGAAAAATCTATTCTTACCCTTTCAACCCCTGCCAGATTGGCCATCAGATCACCCAGCTTTGTTAAAATACCTATAAAATTGTGTCTAACTTTAGACATGTAAAATCTTTGTCTCATATCTGCGTAGTGGTTAAATTCTTATTGCTTAGAAACCCAAGCTTCTTTGTTTATGGTTGTGGGGTTGGGTAGGAATCTGATTTAAGCTTGTTTTAATTCCCCCAAAATTTTAATGCCTATTTTTTTGTGAAAAAGAATAAGGCATGCATGATTTTTCTGCATAACACTGCTTTGGCTGTCTCCCATAATAATGAAGGGTTGTTAAAAATGAGTTTTATTGTCTGTCATAAATTCAAGCCATCAAGTTTTAAGTGAGAAGATAAAAGTCATCTTTGCAGAGGTGATTAGGGAACTTCCATAAAACATTTGAGCTTTTAGGGTGAAAGTTTGCTAATTCCATAGATACTGGTGTGTATCTATGGAATTATCTATATTACTATATTACTGGTGACTAATTTAGGTAATAGAGGGAGGGAGATTAACAAGTAATCAATATGGGACCATGAGGTATTGGCATGCAAATAATGGGTATATCTATCACTTGGGTGAAAAAATCTTCATGTATCCTTCAGCTGGCATGTATAAAAAATGACAACATTTCATCGTGGGTTGTGGTTATTTAGGATGCTTTTCAAATTTTTCTTTTGGTTGCTTGGTTTCTTCCTTACATAAAAATATGCAATTTTTTTTGTTTTCTATTAATTTACCTCCAGTGTGTCTAAATGGTAAGCTTAAATAAAGATTATGTTGTGAATTCACATACTTTGCTTTGTCTAGGTAAATAACTTGTAATAAAATAATTCTGTTACTTGATGTATTGAAGCTATGATCAGTACTGTATGTGGAGTTTCCTGATGGAATTTTATAACTTAAAAAGTAACTTAGTAGGACCAACCCTCCTGAGACGTCTATATGGGTATACAGATTCTCCGGACAGTAGGAGTCTAACAAGGAACTTGGCACATCTAGGATTGGCAATGTTTTCTCAATCCTCATTGCAGTAACGCTTGAAATCTGTTGGATTGTGAGGACATCTCAAATGTAAAACCTTATTCAGATCACAGATTTTCAATTGGATTCTATTCCAAACCTTTGATCACTTTCTGGGGAAGCCATTGTTTTGTTGATGACCTTTGACATACAGGGTCGTCAAAGGTTGCGGGTACTTCCCGACCTTAGATGTACCAGTTCGCCATGGTGAAATCCGTTGCCGCGGTAACAGCAATCATGACTTGGTATCCTGTGATTTTGTTCACAGCATACCGGAGTTTGATGTCAGGGGGATAGATTTCCCAACACGCACCCACGATCGCTGTGATTGGCTGTTCAATTTAAAAAAAAACAATCCCGGCGATCGTCACTCTCCAGCTATGGAAGGGGTTGTCATAGCCCCTTCCATAGGATGGAGCACTGGAGGGGTGGGTATAACCCCCTCCAGTGTAGATAGAAGTGATCTGATGTGATTGAGCACTCCCACCAGAGCAAGCATGGTGGCGGTGCAAGATACGTGTGCCTGCCTGCCTGTGCCCGCTCCCCTCTTCCTCTGTCCCCTCCCATCCTGGTCCCCTCCCCTTTTTATTCCCCTCCCATCCTGATCCCACTCCTCTCCCACTTCCGCTCCGCTCCTCCATCTTTTCCCATCTTCTATCCGCTTCCCTCTAGTCCTGTGCCCACCTGCCACCTATGCCAGCTCCTCTCAACCTCATGCCCTGCATGGAGGAGATGAGGCTGAGCGATGTGTCAACAAATCACAGATTGCTATTCGATTGTTGTGCCCTGGCTAAGTGTCACCCCCTAAGTGCTGCGATCTTACCGATCGCAGCACTTATGGTCCAGGATGAGGGAGCGCACAGTCTCTTACCTTTCACCTGCGGTGAACCTCCATCATAATGTAATTACGATGGGCCAATCACCATGGTAACCCAATGTTGCCATGGCAATCCGACGTTGCCATAACAACATCTGTTTGGTTTTTTTTCAGCAAAGGTATTACTTCTAATATATAATTTTTATTGGTTTCTCTTAAAACAATGGGAACGATCAGTCCCAACTTATACAGTCGAGCAATCAATACAAACAGAAGGGAGAAAGGGGGAAACAATAACCCAGTTCATTCCCTGGCTTACCCTGCCTGTCAATGAAGTTTTCAACACGTAAAAACCCTCAAGATGGTGTTCCCGTACCACAACGGCTTGCCCTGCTGTCCCCTATGGTGACTGGGAATGGGTCATACTGATTTTTTCTGGACTCCCCCGTGTTCCAATATACTTAGTGGGTCCAAAAATATAGGATTAATCCTAGTGAGTCCCTTGAACTCAGTGGTGATGGAAAAAGATCGCTTTAGGAAATGTCAACCCGAAAATATGGTGGTACTTCCCATGAATCCTATATACTCTCATAGGGAGGTGTTTTTATGCTATGGCAGATCACTGGGTCCCGAATTTATGTTTAGGTATGCCCCTCTCCACCTCGTATATGTAGTATTACCCAATATACCCACCTCTACCCATACAGTTTTCCCACCATACAGTCATGGCCAAAAGTTTTGAGAATGATACAAATATTAATTTTAACAAAGTCTACTGCTTCAGTTTTTCTAATGGCAATTTGCATATACCCCAGAATGTCATAAAGAGTGATCAGCTTAACAGCAACTACTTGCAAAGTCAATATTTGCCTAGAAAATGAACTTTAACCCCCAAAACACATTTCAACATCATTGCAGTCCTGCCTTAAAAGGAGCAGCTAACATCGTTTTAGTGATTGTTCAATTAACACAGGTGTGGGTGTTGATGAGGACAGGGCTGGCGAACAATCAGTCATGATTAAGTAAGAACAATGCCACTGGACACTTTAAAAGGAGGCTGGTGCTTGGTATCATTGTTTCTCTTCAGTTAGCCATGGTTATCTCTAAAGAAACACGTGCAGCCATCATTGCACTGCACAAAAATGGCCTAACAGGGAAGAGTATCGCAGCTAGAAAGATTGCACCTCAGTCAACAATCTATCGCATCATCAAGAACTTCAAGGAGACAGCTTCCATTGTTGTCAAAAAGCCTCCAGGGCACCCAAGAAAGACCAGCAAGCGCCAGGAGCGTATCTTAAAACTGTTTCAGCTGCGGGATCGGACTACCAGCAGTGCCGAGCTTGATCAGGAATGGCAGCAGGCTGGTGTGAGTGCTTCTGCACGCACTGTGAGGCGGAGATTCTTTGAGCAAAGCCTGGTTTCAAGGAGGGCAGCAAAGAAGCCACTTCTCTCCAGAAAAAACATCAGGGACCGACTGATATTCTGCAGAAGGTACAGGGAGTGGACTGCTGAGGACTGGGGTAAAGTTATTTTCTCTGATGAATCCCCTTTTCGATTGTTTGGGACATCTGGAAAACAGCTTATTCGGAGAAGAAGAGGTGAGCGCTACCACCAGTCTTGTCTCATGCCAACTGTTAAGCATCCTGAACCCATTCATGTGTGGGGTTGCTTCTCAGCCAAGGGAATCGGCTCACTCACAGTCTTGCCTAAAAACACAGCCATGAATAAAGAATGGTACCAGAATGTCCTCCAAGAGCAACTTCTCCCAACCGTCCAAGAGCAGTTTGGCGCCCAACAATGCCTTTTCCAGCATGATGGAGCACCTTGCCATAAAGCAAAGGTGATAACTAAATGGCTCAGGGAACAAAACATAGAGATTTTGGGTCCATGGCCTGGAAACTCCCCAGATCTTAATCTCATTGAGAACTTGTGATCAATTATCAAGAGACGGGTGTACAAACAAAAACCAACAAATTCTGCCAAAATGCAAGCATTGATTATGCAAGAAAGGACTGCTATCAGTCAGGATTTTGTCCAGAAGTTGATTGAGAGCATGTCAGGGAGAATTGCAGAGGTCCTGAAGAAGAAGGGTCAACACTGCAAATATTGACTTGCTGCATTAACTCATTCTAACTGTCAATATCACTTTTTGGTACTCATAATATGATTGCAATTATATTTCTGTATGTGATATAAACATCAGACAAACACAAATAAAAACCAGAGGGCAGCAGATCATGTGAAAATATAATTTTGGTGTCATTCTCAAAACTTTTGGCCATGACTGTACACTAAAATTCAACCAATTCCTTAATCGGATAGATAACCTGGTGCTAGGATACAGATTAGTGCCCCTCTTCCCTGTACAACCAAAGGTCAGTCAGGACCTCTATCAAGCAAGGCAGATGTTACACTTCAGTCATATAGAACACAAATATACTCATCTTATCCTGAAGTGTGACACTCAACGCGTTTCCCCCATCAGAGATACAAAGATGGGTTCCATCCATTCCAAGAACACAGCAGGTTTGTCCTCTCACTGTTATCATACGTATTGACCCATAATTACTTCATGTTCAACGGGAAGTTCTACCACCAGCGCAGGGCACGGCTATGAGGAGTTCTTGTGTCCCTAGCTATGCCAACTTGCTCCTGGGCTGGTGGAAAACATGGTTGTTTTCCCGGAGGACAGTACGGCATGGTGGAGCCCCCAGATACAATTTTGGGGTCGCTATATTGATGATGTCATGATACTGTGGAAAGGCGACAAGCGGTCCTTTGATAACTTCATTACTGAACTGAATGTAAACAATTTGTGTGTGAGGTTCACTTCTGAAATCCATGAGGAGTCAATCAACTTTTTGGATGTCACCATCTACAAGGATGGAGGTGGGGCGTTACAAAAGAAACCAATAAAAGTTATTATTTAGAAGTAATACCTTTGCTGAAAAAATATTGAATACTCTAGGACTACTTATATCTTTGATTCGGTGAGCTACATGACAACATCTGGTCACCCTACCCAAGCCTCAGAGATCATGTAATCTATGCCATACAATGCACAATCAGTGTGACCCCAGAGACTGCAGCAAGGGATCAAGTGTCCTCTTGTAGTCTCTGAGGTAACACTGATGGTACACTGTATGGCAATGATCCGGCATACAGTGCACCATCAGTGTGACCCCAGAGACTGTAGCAAGAGATCAAATGTCCTCTTGTAGTCTCTGGGGTAACACTGATGGTACACTGTATGGCAATGATCTGGCATACAGTGCACCATCAGTGTGACCCCAGAGACTGTAGCAAGGGATCAAGTGTCCTCTTGTTTTAGTCTCTGGGGTCACACTGATGATGCACTGTATGGCAGATCATTGCCCCATAGTGCACTATCAGTGTAACCCCAGAGACTGCAGGAATAGGACACTTGATCCCTTGCTGCAGTCTCTGGATGTAGCAGAGGCAATCGAGCACCGTGGGAACATCATTGTGGAGTGCGTCGGAGGGTATGGAGTAATAAAGATAGAGTCAGAATTTTTGTTTGTGCTTTTTTTCTAATAAAAAGATTTTTCTCTGTGGGGTGTATCTTTTTACTATTTACTAGAGATCCATAATGGCTGGGTCTAACATTGGCCCAAAATTATTAATCTCGGGCTTAGTGCCAGCTGCCAATACAAACCCCTTTATGAGTTGGGACACAGTGCCAGAAAATGGCACTACAATGAATGTCACATTTTCTAGGGTGGCTCCAGGCCGCAATTTGTAGTATGCAGGGGCCCAGAATACTTGGGCCTCTCCTTGCTGAATATTCTACCCCCCAACTGCCTAGTTGTACCTTGTAGGCAACCAAAAATATAGCGAAGCTCTACGTAATTTTTTTTCCAAATTATTTCTATAAATAAAATAAGCGATGTCGGGCTTTGCTGTATTTTTCGTTGCCAGCCAGGTACAACTAGGTAGCTGGGGGTGGGTGGCAGTCCGTAGTTGCCAAGTTGTACCTGGCTGGCAACCAAAAATGCGACGAAGCTCCACGTCATTTCTTTTTTAAAAAATTATTTCTACAAGTGTAAAACAAACATGGAGCTTCGCTGTATGTTTGGTTGACAGCCAGGTACAACTTGACAGCTGGGTGCTGGAATTCTAAGCAATGAGAGGCACAAATGTTCTGGGCCCCCACGCTGCAAATCACAGCCCGTAGCCATCCTAGAAAATGGCGCATTCATTAGAGGCACCATTTTCTGATGTACCCTAACTCTTCCCATTGCAGTGCTGCCGATGGCAAACTGGGTAATAAAGGGGTTAATGCCAGCTTTGTACTGGCAGCTGGCTCTAAGCCTGAGATTCATAATGTTGGACCAATGTTAGACCCGGTCATTAGGAATTTCTAGTAAATAGTAAATAATGCACGACACTCAGAGAAAAATAATTTTAATAGAACAAAAAACAAACATATCTCAACTTCATCTCTATTACTCCCACATAACCCTCCATGATCCTTCATCCAGAGTCTGCAGGGAGAGAACAAGCGACCTCTCCCTGCAGAGTCTGCAATCACACTGAAGACAGGGACTCAGAAATGTTCTTTTAGCCTCCATATTTTCATTTTCACAGCTCAACATTATAAAAACCTGTGAAGCACCTGGGGATTCAAGGTACTCACCACACATCCAAATAAATTCCTTTTGAGTCTAGTTTCCAAAATGTGGTCACTTGTGGGGGGTTTTAACTGTTTAGGCACATCAGGCTCTCCAAACAGAACATGACACCCACACTTAAGCCACTTTGGAAATTTTTTGTACCATATCAGCTGTTAATGGAAAATGGCTTTTGCTCAAAAATGCACCTAAGAAAAAGTTAGGAAACATTGTTAGGACAGCTAAACTCTGGGGTAAATCAGAATCACTATGAATTATGGCAGCTGTGTAGGGTGTTCACACTTTTACAACCATATTACCGTATATACTCGTGTATAAGCCGACCCGTGTATAAGCCGACCCCCCTACTTTTGCCCCCAAAACCTGGGAAAATCTATTGACTCGCGTATAAGCCGAGGGTGGACCCCAGCACAGGTATACAGCCCCAGCAGTGGTATACAGGCCCCAGCAGTATGATATACAGCAGCCCCCAGTGGTATATACAGCAGCTCCCAGTGGTATATACAGCAGCCACAGTGGTATATACAGCAGCCCCATTGGTATATACAGCAGCCCCCAGTGGTATATACAGCAGCCCCAGTGGTATTGCAGCCCCTATATACAGCAGCCCCAGTGGTATTGCAGCCCCAGTGGTGTATACGGCAGCCCCTATATACAGCAGCCCCAGTGGTATTGCAGCCCCAGTGGTATTGCAGCCCCTATATACAGCAGCCCCAGTGGTATTGCAGCCCCAGTGGTGTATACAGCAGCCCCTATATACAGCAGCCCCAGTGGTATTGCAGCCCCAGTGGTATTGCAGCCCCTATATACAGCAGCCCCAGTGGTATTGCAGCCCCAGTGGTGTATACAGCAGCCCCTATATACAGCAGCCCCAGTAGTATTGCAGCCCCAGTGGTATTGCAGCCCCTATATACAGCAGCCCCAGTGGTATTGCAGCCCTAGTGGTGTATACAGCAGCCCCAGTGGTATTGCAGCCCCACACAAATGCTGGCACACGTCCCCCCCTGTTGTAAGGCCCCCCCTGCTGATTACTTACCATCCCTGGTCTTCAGCAGCACCTCCGCGCCGGTCCTCTGTGCTCCGGTCCACCTTGGTCTCGTCCTCTGTGCTCCGTTCCACGGCTGCATCCGGGGTCCCCGCGCGTCGCAGAAGCGATGACGTCATCGCTTCTGTGACCCGGCCGGTCACATGATACAGCCGGGGAACGGAGCACAGAGGACGGGACCACGGAGGACCGGAGCACAGAGGACCGGCGCGGAGGTGCTGCTGAAGACCAGGGATGGTAAGTATTCAGCAGGGGGGGCCTTACAACAGGGGGGGGACGTGTGCCAGCAGTTTGGGGGGCATTATCTACCGATATGCACTGCTCCCCCTGGTGCTGATTGACAGGGGGATGCAGTGCATATGTAATGAGCGGGCCCACGTGACGGGCCGCTCAATATACAGTATCCCCACCGCCTCCTCCTGCCTCCCCAGCCCGACACAGACCCCACCCCACTCACCCTGTATAGTGACTCGTGTATAAGCCGAGGGGGGGACTTTTCAGCCCAATTTTTGGGCTGAAAAACTCGGCTTATACACGAGTATATACGGTATTTTAGTTTTGATATTTTTGTTTTTCCTTCTCAAAATGATTTTAGTTGTTTGTTAATAGATCATTGCTTCTTAATGGGTGCTTCTTGAAGTATGTTTGGGGATCATTGTCCTATGAAAGACCCATGACGTACGATGCAAACTCAGCTTCCTGACACCGGCCTCACATTGCAGCCCAAAATCTGAGGATTTAATGATGCTTTGCACACAGTCAAGGCATCCAATGCCAGAGGCAGCAAAATAACACCAAAACATTTTTTAACTTCCACCATATTTGACTGTGTTCTTTTCTTTGTAGGCCTCATTCCATTTTGTGTAAACAGTAGAAATATGTGATTTACCAAAAAGCTCTTTCTTGGTCTCATCTAGCCTCAAGATACTTTCCCAGAAGGATTTGGTTCTCCTGCTATAGTATTTTATTTCATTTCATTCAAATGTCGACAGTTAATTTTGAGACTGATGCACCCTGAACCTGCAGGATTAATTTCTCTGGAACTTGATTGGGGTTACCTATCCACCATCGGAACTATTTTACATGGCAATCTCTTTGCAATTTTTTTTCTGCCATCCACATCCAGGGAAATTAGCTACAGTGCTATAGGTTGTAAACTTCTTGATTATGTTGCTCACAGTGGACAAAGGAACATCAAGCTCTCTGGAGATGAACTTGTAACAATGAGATTGTTGATATTTTTAAACAATTATGGTTCTCAACCTCTCAGTTATCTTCTCCTTGTTCTGTTCTCCAAGTTTAGAGTGGCACAGAGTGCAAAAATTAAGTTAACTCCTCCCCTTTTTATCTGTTTTCAGGTTTGATTTTTGTTTGGCCTATTTTTGTGATGTTATTATGTCTAATTTGCCCAATTTTCAGTTTTTTTTGTGTTATTCTATTACACAAAAAAATAAATATGTATAAACTAAAATCCCTATATAATTGCAATAATTATCCGGAAGAAATTCTTCATTTTTTTGAAAAATTTTAAGGGTGTCAACAGTTTTGACATAATTGTATACAGCGGGTGAAATTAGTATTGAACACATCACCAATTTTTTAAGTAAATATATTTCTAAAGGTCCTATTGACATGAGTTTTTCACTAGTTGTCAATAACTACCCATACTATCCACACTGGCAAATAATTCAAGCCATAGATGTCCATACATTTGATGATGTGTAATAATGAGAAAAGACACAGGGTAAAAATACTGAACACCTGAAGAAAGATGAAAAAAGCCATAGAAAGTCATGACATCAGCTGAAATATATCAGTCATTAGTAAAAAACAATATGTTTGTTCAAATGATGGCCTATAAAAAAGGTGTCTCATTACCAAGGTGCCACACAAGAAACAGCTCATGATGGGTGAAACCAGTGAGCTGCATTTAGACACTCGTAATATTATTGTTTCAAAACATACTGATGACATTGGTTACAGAAAATTTTACTGATGGGTCCAGTAAGCACTGTTAAGGCCATAATTCTGAAGTGAACAGAACATGAACTAGGCCGTGACCAGGTGCTACTTGCAAGTTTTCAGACAGGGGAGTGAAAAGAATTATCAGAAGAGTTGTCCAAGAGCCAAAAATCCAATTTGGAAAGTTACAGGAAGATCTGGAATCAGCAGGTACAATTGTCTCAAACAAATCAACAAGTAATGCACTCAACCTCCATGGTCTATATGTCTGTAAACTCATCATGCAAGACTATGTTAGGGTGGGTTCACATTAGCGTTCCCCTCCACAGCGTTCTGCGGAGGGAGCCGCAATGTGTCCGCAGCGGCCGCCAGCTCCTATCTTTATAATGGGAGCGCACGGTGCTGCGCTTGACAGCGCATGACCGTGCGCACCCATTCACTCCTATACGTCATCCGCCTGTGCACAGATCACATATAGGAGTGAATGGGTGCGCACGGTCATGCGCTGTCAAGCGCAGCACCGTGCGCTCCCATTATAAAGATAGGAGCTGGTGGCCGCTGCGGACACATTGCGGCTCCCCACCGCAGAACACTGCGGAGGGGAACGCTAATGTGAACCCACCCTTACTGAACAAAAAGTTTCTCCAAGCGCTTTTAAAGTTTTCTTGATTTTTGTCTTGATAAATATATATATACTAGCTGTGAGCCCGATGCAAATGCATCGGGATTCTAGAATGTGCATTAATTTGATTATAGTAGTTATAGCTGGTGTGAGGACTTTTCGGGGGGGGTGAATAGTTTTTGGGGAGTCCCATACTTTTTTTGGGGGTCCCATACTTTTTTGGGGGGGTCACATACTTTTTTTGGGGGGTCACATACTTTTTTGGGGGGGTCACATACTTTTTTTTGGGGGGTCACATACTTTTTTTGGGGGGGTCACATACTTTTTTTGGGGGGTCACATACTTTTTTTGGGGGGTCACATACTTTTTTTGGGGGGTCAGATACTTTTTTGGGGGGGGGTCACATACTTTTTTTGGGGGGTCACATACTTTTTTTGGGGGGTCACATACTTTTTTTGGGGGGTCACATACTTTTTTGGGGGGTCACATACTTTTTTTGGGGGTCACATACTTTTTTTGGGGGTCACATACTTTTTTTGGGGGGGTCACATACTTTTTTGGGGGTCACATACTTTTTTTGGGGGGTCACATACTTTTTTGGGGGGGTCACATACTTTTTTGGGGGGTCACATACTTTTTTTTGGGGGTCACATACTTTTTTTGGGGGGTCAGATACTTTTTTTGGGGGGTCACATACTTTTTTTGGGGGGTCACATACTTTTTTGGGGGGTCACATACTTTTTTTGGGGGGTCACATACTTTTTTGGGGGGGGGTCACATACTTTTTTGGGGGTCACATACTTTTTTTGGGGGGTCACATACTTTTTTGGGGTGGTCACATACTTTTTTGGGGGGGTCACATACCTTTTTGGGGGGTCACATACTTTTTTGGGGGGTCACATACTTTTTGTTTTGTCACATACTTTTTTTGGGGGGTCACATACTTTTTTGGGGGGTCACATACTTTTTTTGGGGGGTCCAATACTTTTTTTGGGGGTCCAATACTTTTTTTTGGAGGTCACATAGTTTTTTGGGGGGTCACATACTTTTTTGGGGGGTCACATACTTTTTTTGGGGGGTCACATACTTTTTTTGGGGGGTCACATACTTTTTTGGGGGGGTCACATACTTTTTTTGGGGGTCACATACTTTTTTTGGGGGGTCACATACTTTTTTTGGGGGGTCACATACTTTTTTGGGGGGGTCACATACTTTTGGGGGTCACATACTTTTTTGGGGTCTACTTTTGGGGGTCACATACTTTTTGGGTCAATACTTTTTTTTTTTAATTTTTTTGGGGGGTCACATACTTTTTTGGGGGGTCACATACTTTTTTTGGGGGGTCACATACTTTTTTTGGGGGTCACATACTTTTTTGGTCACATATTTTTTGGGGGGTCACATACTTTTTTGGGGGGTCACATACTTTTTTTGGGGTCACATACTTTTTTTGGGGGGTCACATACTTTTTTGGGGGGTCACAAAACTTTTTTTGGGGGTCACATACTTTTTTTGGGGGTCACATACTTTTTTTGGGGGGTCACATACTTTTTTGGGGGGTCACATACTTTTTTTGGGGGGGTCACATACTTTTTTGGGGGGTCACATACTTTTTTGGGGGTGTCAATACTTTTTTTGGGGTCACTACTTTTTTGGGGGGTTCACATACTTTTTGGGGGGTCAATACTTTTTTGGGCGTTTACATACTTATTGGGAGTGTCACATATTTTGGGGCATACTTATTATTGCAGTTAATACTATTATTGATTGTTAATTTTGGTCAATATTATTGTCTTTAAATACTTATATTAGCATTATTATGCTTATTATTAAGCATTAATTATTATTTAGCATAATATCATTATTATTAGCATTAATATATTATTATTATTAGCATTTTTTTCTTAAATAGCTTATTATTATTAATATTTATTATTATTAATATATAATTTTTTTAATTTTTTTTTTAATTATTATTTTTTTAATTTTTAATTTTTTAAATTTTTTTATTTATTATTTAATTTAATTATTTATTTTAATTTGAGTTAACAGATTATTTTTTTGTGCGTTCCTTCTGGTCCGCTAAAAGGGCTGGGCTGATTAGCATATATTTATTTTTTTTATTATTATTTTTATTTAATTTTTTATTATTTTTTTATTATTATTTTTTATTATTTTTTAATTCTTTTTAAATTCTTTTATTTATTATTTAATTTATTATTTATTTTAAGTGAGACACAGTTCTCATTGTGGTCCGCCAAAAGGGCTGAGCTGATTAGCATATATTTATTTTTTTATTATTATTTTTATTTAATTTTTTATTATTTTTTTATTATTATTTTTTATTATTTTTTAATTCTTTTTAAATTATTTTATTTATTATTTAATTTATTATTTATTTTAAGTGAGACACAGTTCTCATTGTGGTCCGCCAAAAGGGCTGAGCTGATTAGCATATATTTATTTTTTTTATTATTATTTTTATTTAATTTTTTATTATTTTTTTATTATTATTTTTTATTATTTTTTAATTCTTTTTAAATTATTTTATTTATTATTTAATTTATTATTTATTTTAAGTGAGACACAGTTCTCATTGTGGTCCGGCAAAAGGGCTGAGCTGATTAGCATATATTTATATTTTTTATTATTATTTTTATTTAATTTTTTATTATTTTTTTTTTATTATTATTTTTTATTATTTTTTAATTCTTTTTAAATTATTTTATTTATTATTTAATTTATTATTTATTTTAAGTGAGACAGAGTTCTCATTGTGGTCCGCCAAAATGGCTGAGCTGATTAGCATATATTTTATTTTTTTATTATTATTTTTATTTAATTTTTTATTATTTTTTTATTATTATTTTTTATTATTTTTTAATTCTTTTTAAATTATTTTATTTATTATTTAATTTATTATTTATTTTAAGTGAGACAGTTCTCATTCAGGTCCGCTATTTTTCCCATTGACATACATTAGCGGTGTGTCAGCGATTTTATGGCCGGCCACCTGGTTCTATTTGTCGGCCGTAAAATCGCGGACACACCGCTAATACATGTCTATGGGCAGTGAGCCCGATTTCGGATTGGCCGCCGACCAATCAGAATTCGAGCTCAATGAGGGGCTCTTCTGATTGGCTGAGGGCAGTACACAGCGACCAATCAGAAGAGCCGCTCATATCTCATTGAGATACAATGGCGGATTTGTCGTCCATTGTACCTGAATGAGAAGAGAAGAGGACGTCGGAGCTGGAAGAAGACAGAAGATCCCCGGGCCGGACGAAGAGGACGCCTGGCCGGACGAAGAGGACGCCTGGCCGGACGGACGATCAGATGACTAAGAAGACATGTAAGTATGTGCGGACATGGGGGGGGCTGTGTGGACATTAGTGGGGGTCGGCTGTGCGGACATGGGGGGTTTTTCGGACATTGATGGGGGCGGGCTGTGCGGGCATGGGGGTGGGCTGTGAGGACATGGGGGGGGCTGTGTGGACATTAGTGGGGGTCGGCTGTGCGGACATGGGGGTTTTTTCGGACATTGATGGGGGTCGGCTGTGCGGGCATGGGGTGGGCTGTGCGGGCATGGGGGTCGGCTGTGCGGGCATGGGGTCGGCTGTGCGGGCATGGGGGTCGGCTGTGCGGGCATGGGGGTGGGCTGTGCGGGCATGGGGGTCGGCTGTGCGGGCATGGGGGTCGGCTGTGCGGGCATGGGGGTCGGCTGTGCGGGCATGGGGGTCGGCTGTGCGGGCATGGGGGTCGGCTGTGCGGACAGGGGGGTGGGCTGTGCGGACATTGATGTGGGCGGGCTGTGCGGACATGGGGGTGGGCTGTGCGGACATGGGGGTGGGCTGTGCGGGCATGGGGGTCGGCTGTGCGGACATGGGGGTGGGCTGTGTGGACATTGATGGGGGCGGGCTGTGCAGACATGGGGTGGGCTGTGCGGGCATGGGGGTCGGCTGTGCGGGCATGGGGGTCGGCTGTGCGGGCATGGGGGTCGGCTGTGCGGACAGGGGGGTGGGCTGTGCGGACATTGATGTGGGCGGGCTGTGCGGACATGGGGTGAGCTGTGCGGACATTGCTGGGGGTGGGCTGTGCGGACATGGGGGTCGGCTGTGCGGACATGGGGGTCGGCTGTGGGGACATTGATGGGGGCGGGCTGTGCGGACATGGGGGGGGGGGTGGCGAATTGTGTGTAGCGGGGAGCGGAGGCGGCAATGCCGCCTCGGCTCCATGGTCCCCGGGGAGCGAATTGCGGCTCAGGCAGCGACTCGCAATGGCCTCGCGGCCATTGCTCGCGCTACCTGAGCGGTAAATCGCTAAGGTTGTAGCCGGGGCTGTGGATGGATTTTGGGCCAGCGGCTCGCAATGGCCGCTTCGCGGCCATTGCTCGCCCTGGGCCAGCGACTCGCAATGGCCTCGCGGCCATTGCTCGCGCAGCATTGGGCGCTTCGCGCCCAATGTTAAATTCGTATCCACATGACGACATCGGAAAGTGCGCGTGAAGGGGCGCTTTTCCGATTCGCGATTATATAATAGATACATATTTCTATGTTTACACTTACAGGTTTTGCCGCAGGTTCTCAGTAATCCACAGCAGTCCTTCTTTCCTTCTTTCTTGATTAAATATCAGATTAACCTCCATTCTTGTATGTGAGGGATTGCTAGAGTAAATTTTTTTTTTTGTTTTTTACAAAAAACATATTTTGGAGATAGAAAAATCTGCGGCAAAGGTCAATTCTGGCCTGAAAATAAAAGCAACATGTGGAAGAGATGTGTAAAATCTCAATTACTTTGCTAGAATTGTAATGCTTTGCAGATTTTCGGTCTGAAAAAAAAGAACATTATGTGTGAATGTATCGTAATTATGCTAATTTTTCTATAATCTGTTCACATTGTGAAAATTATCTTCTTTTTCTATAATAGAAGAGATAATTTGATGTTAAAGTACATTTTGTACGCCTCCTAATCTGTTGCTATGCAGTTGTGAGATGAAATGAAAAAAAACTGTAATTCGGACCAGACAAGGTTGATGTTTACCAGGTAGAAGCACTTGGGTTATAGACTAGAATACAAAAAAAAGCAGCACAGTCTTTCAGTCAGTAGTACAATCCCTTTGGAGGCAGTAGCCAAGAAATGACACTAATTACTTTATTTTTCGCTTTATAAAACGTACCGGATTATAAAACGCAACCCAAATTTGGTGAAGGAAAAGAGAAAAAAATAATTTTTAATGTTGAATGTGGTATGTCTTATAATGCCAGTTTCCATATTACAATCAGTATATATGTCCCCCATCCTTGTACATGGCCCCTCATCCTAGTGTATATGTCCTCCATCCTGGTACATGGCCCCCCATCCTGGTATGTATATATATATTAGTGATGGGCGAATCCTAAATTACTCGGAATCGCTTGACTCTAGCGAGTCCGAGCCCAGGACTCGCTACTCGTTGCGAGTCTAGCGAGTCCAATGTTAATGAATGGGGAAGCGAGTAATAGCGAGTAGTGTGAGATTTACAAATCGCAGATGTGTCTCGGAAGCTTCAGCCTGAAGCAATCCTAGTTTTGTCATTTATTTGCATTGCTCGTTTACTTTGTAAGTAATCGCTGACTCGCACAGATAAGAGTCCTGTCTTCTCTGTGTTCTGGCTGCCCCAGCTCCAGGGTCCTAGAGCCTGCCTGCTGCCTGATGTAGCAGTGCTGAGATTGTTCTCAGTCTGCTCATTCCCTGTGTACAGACATGAATGTCTGTGCACAGAGATGATTTGCAGAGCTGAGATTGTTCTCAGTCTGCTCATTCCCTGTGCATAGAGATCTATATCTATACACAGGGGATGTAGCAGAGAGGACATCGCGTTTTGGACTGCGTCGGACGGAAGAGGATTTTTTTAAATTAAAGATGGAGTCCCTAATGGCTTTTTTTTTTATTTCTAATAAAAAATTTTCTTTGTGTTGTGTTTTTTTAAAACAATTTAATAGAAATTCATGGCGGTCATGTCTAATATTGGCGTGACCGCCATAAATTTCGGGCTTAGGGCCAGCTGATAATACAAAGCTGGCCCTAACCCCTTTATTACCCAGCGTGCCACCGCTACCAGGGCCGCTGGAAGAGCGGGGTTCAGCGCCAGAGGATGGCGCTTCAATGAACGCGCCATCTTCTGGGGCGGCTGCGGGCTGCAATTTGCAGCGGGGGCTGCCCAGAAAGCTTGGGCATCCCTGCGCTGCGGATTCCAGCCCCCAGCTGCTTAGCTGTACCTGGCTAGACATAGAAATTGCGCGGAGCCCCACGCATTTTTTTAAAATTATTTCATGAATTTCAGAGTCAGAGTCTCAGAGTCAGAGTCAGAATCTCAGAATTTCATGAAATAATTTAAAAAAAATGCGTGGGGCTCCGCGCAATTTCTATGTCTAGCCAGGTACAGCTAAGCAGCTGGGGGCTGGAATCCGCAGCGCAGGGATGCCCAAGCTTTCTGGGCACCCCCCACTGCAAATTGCAGCCCGCAGCCGCCCCAGAAGATGGCGCGTTCATTGAAGCGCCATCCTCTGGCGCTGAACCCCGCTCTTCCAGCGGCCCTGGTGGCGGTAGCACGCTGGGTAATAAAGGGGTTAATACCAGCTTTGTTATACAAGCTGGTATTAAGCCCGAGATTCTTAATGTCAGGCCACGTTTGACCCAGCCACTAAGAATCTCCAATAAAGGGTTAAAAAAACACAGAGAAAATTTTTTATTTGAAATAAAAAAAAAGCCATTAGGGACTCCATCTTTAATTAAAAAAATCCTCTTCCGTCCGACGTAGTCCAAAACGCGATGTCCTCTCTGCTCATCCCTGTGAATAGATAGATGTCTATGCACAGGGAATGAGCAGACTGAGAACAATCTCAGCTCTGCTACATCATCTCTGTGAGCAGGCGGGCTCTAGGACCCTGGAGCTGGCAGCCTGCACACAGAGAAGACAGCTGGACTCGGCTCGCAATGTAACAGCAGTTATTTGCGAGTTTCCCTGCTATCACTGGCACAGTAGCCGAGTCTAATGCAAACAATGGCAATCCTAGTTTTGTCAGCGTTTCTGACAAAACTAGGATTGATATTGATTTGCATTGGACTCGTGCGAGTAATCACTGGGAAACTCGCAGAGTACCGAGTCCTGCGAGTCCCTTACTACTCGCCGAGTAACGAGTCCTAGCGAGTAGATTCGCCCATCCCTAATATATATCTCCCATACTGGTACATAGCCCCCCATACTGGTACATGACCCTCCCAACCTGGTATATGGCACCCCCATCCTGATATACATGTCCTCCATCTTAGTACATCATCCCCCCTTCCTGGTATATGGCACCCCCATCCTGGTACATGGCTCCCATCCTGGTATATATATCCTCCATCCTGGTACATGCCCTCCCATCCTGGACCCACCATGGCTTACTGAGGGGGAGTTGCGGTGGCAGAGTAGGGATGTCAGAGGCAGGTTTCAGGGTGCACGGAGAGTGGTGGCAAAGCTGCTGACCGGAGCTGCGTGGGAGTCATGGCGGTAGCATGAGGTGGGGACCTTCATTTTCCATGTGCCTAGATTCATTCCCAAGGTGCAACTGGATGTTTAGAGGTTGAGACTACCAGAAAATGTACATGGAGGTGGCGCATGCGCAGATGGAGATCCACAGCAATTTTATGGAAATCTCAACCTCTAGCATCCAGTTGGAACTTGGGAATGAGTCCAGGCATTTGGAAAATGGCGGCCCCCATTGCTCACCACTACTGCGAATCCCCCCGCATTTCGGGCCTGCAGCTTTGTCCCCGCCCTCTGTGGACCCATGAAACCTGCCTTCTGCACCCCCCACTCCACCACCCCACCACAACCCCCGTTCGGTAAGATTTGATCTTTTTTTTTTAAAAAAAACCACAAGATTCAGATTGTAAGATTTGGATTACCAAAAAATATGGTATTTAAAAAGAGCCAAAATGGAAGCAGCACTCAAATGGTCCCAGTAAAGAAAAAATGTGATGGTGATTCATTACAGCAATCTTTTCAAAATTAAGGCAAAAACTGCTTTGTAAAGTTGCAATTTTTTTGCACATCTCTGAGTTATGTAACACCTTTTTATTTTTGACACTTTCACACCAACTCCTCCCAGCTTCAATGGGCAGAGCTTGGATGGTGTTGCCACAATTCGTCTAGTTCATGAAAAGTTGTCTCTATTTTTTACACCAGAACACTTACTCCAGTCACTGACTGGAATAAGATTTCTGGCATGACGCACACCACTCAACTGGTGCTCCCGATTCATTAAAAGGTGTGCATCCCGGTACATCAACACGTCCCCTCGTCCAGACTGGCTTGAAATTCGGTCTTGATGAATAGGGGCCAGGGGGTTGTATGCACACAACTAAGTGAAACATTTCAGTTTCTAAACTGTCAGTTGAAGAATACTTTAGTTCAGAAGCTGAAATGCTGTACCTAGTTGAATAAAACTTAAAATTTTTTACTCTTTGAATATTGCCTTCATTTTTGCTTTTTGTTGGATTTTTCCTGGATCTTTTCTCACACCTATATACTTTCATTGGCCACTCGCACATCAAAATCACGTTCAATTGCAGAATGCTCCGATCGAACTTGCATTTGACTTGGAATGCGAGTTCAGTGCTTTGAAAACGCACAAATATGACCAGAAACATTTAGTAAGACTGGTCCGAGTGCAATGCAAGTTTCACTTGTAGTCATGTGAGTCTCACGCCAGTGTGCCTCCGCCCTTAACATTTGTTCGCCTTTGTGTAACAATTATTTTTATATCTGTCAGAGTTTTGTAACTCGGATGGGGCTATTAACTGTGATTTGGATTGATACCATTTTAATACATTTTTTCCTGCTTTTTAATTTATTTATGTATTTATATATTTAATGATGGTTAGCACTGTTGCTTTGCAGCCTTGGGATCCTGGATTCAAATCCCACCAAGGACAATATCTGCAAGTTTTTATGTTCTCCTCATGTTTGTCTGGGTTTCTTTAGGGTTCTCCAGTTTCCTCCCACACTACAAAGAGATTCTGATCGAGAATTTAGATTCTGAGTCTCCTGGGAAGAAAAAAAAATTGCAATATTGATGATAATCTTTACAAAGCTCTGTGGAATATGATTGCGTTATATAAGCGGCAGCTAATATCTACTATATAATTGTGTAAGGGTTTTTTGCGTCTGTCGCCAAAATCGCGCGCCAGACAGAGGCTAACTGCGGTCATGTGACCGATCAGCTGATCGGTTTCCCAGGCAATGACAGGTCTTGTCCTGGGAGCCAGAAGACAGGTGGAGCGCGCCGGCGGAGGGTAAGTATCCTTATGGGATTTTTCTATTTTTATCACCATTGAGGAGCGGGGGGCAGGGGGAGTGGGGGCCGCAGGGAGTGGGGGGGCAGAGGGAGGGGGGCAGGAGGAGCGCCTCCATCCTGCCCCCCGAATCCATCCTGCCCCCCCGTCGGCTCCATCCTGCCCCGCTCGCTCCATCCTGCCCCCCCGCATCCATCCTGCCCCCCTGCATCCATTCTGCCCCGCTGGCTCCATCCTGCCCCTCCGCATCCATCCTGCCTCGCCGGCTCCATCCTGCCCCCCTGCATCCATCCTGCCCCCTTTGCATCCATCCTGCCCCCCCCCCCCGCATCCATCCTGCCCCTCCGCATCCATCCTGCCCTGCTGGCTCCATCCTGCCCCCCCCGCATCCATCCTGCCCCCCCTCCCCGCATCCATCCTGCCCCCCCTCCCCGCATCCATCCTGCCCCCCCACATCCACCTTGCCCTGCCGGCACCATCCTGCCCCGCCGGCTCCATCCTGCCCCCCCCCCCGCATCCATGCTGTCCCCCCCGCATCCATCCTGTCCCCCCCCCGCATCTATCCTGCCCCCCCGCATCCATCCTGCCCCGCCGGCTCCATCCTGCACCACCATCCTGCCCCCCCCCCGCCTGCCCCGCCGCCTCCATCCTGCCCCCCCACCACCACCATCCTGCTCCGCTGGCTCCATTCTGCCCTGCCAGCTCCATCCTGCCCTGCTGGCTCCATCCTGCCCTGCCAGCTCCATCCTGCCCCCCTGCATCCATCCTGCCCCCGCATCCATCCTGCCCCCCCCGCAACCATCCTGCCCCCCCCGCAACCATCCTGCCCCCCCCCCGCATCCATCCTGCCCCCCCCCGCATCCATAGCTCCATCCTGCCCCACTGCATCCATCCTGCCCCCCCGCATCCATCCTGCCCCCCTGCATCCATCCTGCCCCCCCGCATCCATCCTGCCCCCCCACATCCATCCTGCCCCACCAGCTCCATCCTGCTCCACCGGCTACATCCTGACCCCCCCACCATCAGCCTGCCCCGCCGCATCCATTCTGCCCCCACACCACCTTCCTTCTCCTCTGGCTCCATCCTGCCCCACCGGCTCCATCTTGCACCGCTCGCTCCATCTTGCCCCTCCGGCTCTATCCTGCCCCCCCACATCCATCCTCCCCCCCCCGCATCCATCCTGCCCCGCCGGCTCCTTCCTGCCACCCCGGCTCCTTCCTGCCACCCCGGCTACATCCTTCCCCGCCAGCTCCATCCTGCCCCCCTGCATCCATCTTGCCCCCCTCGCATCCATCCTGCCCCCCGCATCCATGCTGCCCCCCTGCATCCATCCTGACCCCCTCGCACCCATCCTGCCCCCCCACATCCATCCTGCCCATCCCCCCACATCCAGCCTGCCCCACCGGATCCATCCTGCCCCACCGGCTACATCCTGCACCCCCACCACCATCCTGCCCCCTCCCCACCATCCTGCCCCCCCACCAACTAGCCTGCCCCACCGGCTCCATCCTGCCCCCCACCACCATCCTGCTCCGCTGGCTCCATCCTGCCCCACCAGCTCCATCCAGCCCTGCTCGCTCCATCCTGCCCCTCCGGCTCTATCCTGCCCCCCCACATCCATCCTGCCCCCCCCCGCATCCATCCTGCCCCGCCGGCTCCTTCCTGCCACCCCGCATTACACCCAGTATACAGGACAGGAGAGGTGGTACTGTGCAGTGTATATATACAGAATACCACAGATACTGAGGATTACACTCAGTATACAGGACAGGAGAAGTGGTGCTGTGCAGTGTATATATACAGAATAATACAGATACTGAGGATTACACCCAGTATACAGGACAGGAGAAGTGGTGCTGTGCAGTGTATATATACAGAATAATACAGATACTGAGGATTACACCCAGTATACAGGACAGGAGAAGTGGTACTGTGCAGTGTATACATACAGAATAATACAGATACTGAGTATTACACCCAGTATACAGGACAGGAGAAGTGGTACTGTGCTGTGTATATATACAGAATAATATGACACTGAGGATTACACCCAGTATACAGGACAGGAGAAGTGGTGCTGTGCAGTGTATATATACAGAATAATACAGATACTGAGGATTACACCCAGTATACATGACAGGAGAAGTGGTGCTGTGCAGTGTTTATATACAGAATAATATCATACTGAGGATTACACCCAGTATACAGGACTGGAGAATTATACCCAGGAGGCTGAGCTATATAGATAGGAGGCTGTGGTATATAGATAGCCAAGGCTCAGCCAGATCCCAAAGATGGGGAACGATTAAAGGTGGAGGCAGAAAGTCCAGTGCTGGGCGTCGAGAGGAACATAATCCATGGAGGCACTGGAAAGAACAGAGAGCGAACTCTGCCAGCAGAAAAACTTTCCGATGCTGCACATTACAGACTGCGGGCCGTATACACAACACAAACTACCCACTGTATACACATTAGAGACTGCGGTCTGTATACACATTACAGACTGCGGGCTGTATACACATTACAGACTGCAGGCTGTATAGACATTACAGACTGAGGGCAGTATACACATTACAGACTGCGGGCAGTATACACATTACAGACTGCGGGCCGTAAACACATTACAAACTGCCCGCTATATGTGCATTGCAGACTGCAGGCAGACTGCCTGCTGTGTCCACATGGCAGACTGCCCACTATGTGCACACTGCACACTGGCCGCTGTGTGCGCACTGCACACTGGTCGCTGTGTGCACAGTGTGCACAGTGCAGATTGGCCGCTGTTTGCACAGTGCAGACTGGCCGCTGTGTGCACAGTGCAAACTGGCCGCTGTGTGCACAGTGCAGACTGACCGCTGTGTGCTCAGTGCAGACTGGCCGCTGTGTGCACAGTGCAGACTGGCCACTGTGTGCACAGTGCAGACTGGCCGCTGTATCCACAGTGCAGACTGGCCGCTGTGTGCACAGTGCAGACTGGCCGCTGTGTGCACAGTGCAGACTGGCCACTGTATACATAGAGCAGACAGGCGGCTGTGTGCAGAGTGCAGACTGGCCGCTGTGTGCACAGTGCAGACTGGCCGCTGTGTGCACACTGCACACTAGCCGCTGAGTGCACAGTGCAGACTGGCCGCTGTGTGCACAGTGCAGACTGGCCACTGCATACATAGAGCAGACAGGCGGCTGTGTGCACAGTGCAGACTGGCCGCTGTGTGCACAGTGCAGACTGGCCACTGTGTGCACACTGCACACTGGCCGCTGTATACACAGTGCAGACTGGCCGCTGTGTGCGCAGTGCAGATTGGCCGCTGCGTGTGCAGTGCAGACTGGCCGCTGTGTGCGAAGTGCAGACTGGCCGCTGTGTGCACAGTGCAGATTGGCCACTGTTTGCACAGTGCAGACTGGCCGCTGTGTGCACAGTGCAGACTGGCCACTGTGTGCACAGTGTAGGACTGCCCACTGTGTGTACAGTGCACACTGGCTGCTGTATACACATTGCAGACTGGCCGCTGCGTGCACATTGCAGACTGGCCACTGCGTGCAGTGCAGACTGGCCGCTGCGTGCACACTGCAGACTGGCCGCTGAGTGCACAGTGCAGACTGTCCACTGTGTGCACAGTGCAGACTGGCCATTGCGTACACACTGAAGACTGGCCGCTGCGTGCACACTGCAGACTGGCCGATGTGCGCACAGTACAGACTGCTGACTCTATGCACATCTGAGAGTGCTGGTGTATATCTTGTATACACAGCACTATACTGTATGTACTGGTCCACACTGCATACAGTATATAGGCACAATAATACACCATGTAGTGTGGACCTGTATATAAAGTTTAGTGTTCTTTAGAGACAGACACACAGACACTGTCAAACACACAGACAGACAGAAAGAAAGACATAAAGACAGACAGACACAGACATGATGCTCACATATAGCAGGACCTGTGATGATGTCACATAGAGGGGAGGCATCAGGGGTCACATGATCGGCTAAGGGAGGGATCTGGAATGTGATGAAGATAGTGACCTGTCGATCCTAGTTGGTCAAAGTGGGGGCCTGCTTTGGGGAAATGGCCCCGCCCCCTTCACATCCATGGCCCCGCCCCCTTAATGCGCAGCAGATGACTAAAGTAGCAGGCCTGCACCTGGAGGAGCGGGCGGCCCACGCAGCCCACCAGTGGGCGGCCCTCTGGAAAAGTCCCGCCCCTCCCGCCTATCAGTCCAGGCCTGTGCACCAGCCATTTTCCCCCACTATTTTGGCTGTGACAGCTGGGTTGGCTTGTGGTATCCACATTTGAAAATCTTTCAACAAAACCCAAAATGCCAAAAAAAACTGTTGTTAAGGGACATGGATGTGGTGTTGTCAGTAGTACGCGTGAAGGCCCTGAGTCTGTGTCAGGTCAGAAGAAGCTTGATGCATCCACTAGGTTGCTGGAAAAATTTCCCAGTCTGGAACGTAAATGTGTGTGGAAGCCAGATGAGCGAGAGCAAATTCTGTCTTGAATAGCAGACAAGGACTCTAGGCTTTTGTCAAGCAGCAACAAATCTTCCACGACCACATAGTCTACTGACGATACACAAAATGCTGACCCATCCAATCCTGAAGTGGTTCTCCTTCCTCCCGCCATTATCTGTCACAAGAGACATATGACCCCAAGCATGGCAACTCCAAGGATCTGTTTGGTACGTACCCTTTGGTTGGCTCTGGCATATCACTGTTGAAGAGGGACGTGAGGAGGTGGTGTGCATTGATACTCAAGTATTTGAGGACCTACGGACAGAAGAAAGCCACTTGGAGGAACGTCACTTCCTGTCTCCAGAGGTGGAGGCTGATGAAGATGAGACACAGTTGCCATCAGGTCAGCCTACAATGTCAACTGGGAAGGAGGATGAGATGGAAGACGAGGTGGTCGATGATGAGTCCACTGATCCGACCTGAACCGTTGGCACGCATAGCTATGGCAGCAACACAGAGGAAGATGGACATGTGGCACCAACACAGGCACCAAGGGGTCATGGTTTGCCCAGAGTGAGAACTCGGTCAACTATTCCCAAGAGCACTACTGCTGTTGTCCAAGTCAGGGCAAGGAGGAGTCCAGCCGCTGTGTGGATTTTTTTTTCTGAAAGTTCTTCAGAGAAAAACATTGTAGTCTGTAGCATCTGCCATATCAAGTTGAGCAGAGGCCAGGGCAAAGGCAATCTGAGCACCAGCAGCATGCAAAACCACATGGCAGTACCAAATCTGAATTTGAATTTGCTGACTCATTTGTGATCTGCCCGTGGAACTCTACCTATCATATGTTAGCGAGGATTAGTGAGCACCAGAGGGCAGTAACTGAATACCAGCTTCAATATTCCCGTCAGATTGAGAGTCAGCCACCACACATAACAACTGTCGAGTGGGTGTGAATCGCTGACATTTGTGAGGTTTTTGAGAACTTTGCCTATTGCACCAACCCCTTGAGTGGTGATCAGTCTATTATTAGCATAACCATCCTCTACTGTGACTCTTGAAACAATCACTGCCTAATCTCTAAAGAGGAAGCTTTGAGCGGCCAGCATGTTGGTATGGAAACAGATTTCCAAATGGCTGATACTATCCAGCCCAGCCAATATTCTGAGGCAACATTGGGTGATGAGGAGAAAGATAAGGAGTATGAGGAGGAAGAGGTCTTGTTTATCTGTGATACTGAGGGGACTCCTAATGCTACAGAGGGGACACCCCCCAAGCTACATGTTTGTCCAGCCTCGATGGGCTGGAGTGGAAGAGGTGGTGGAGGAGGAGAGTCAGCGTGAGGACAGGATGGGTACTGGTCCTTCTGTTGGGGACACCAAATATTTACCTTTTGCCAGCTTGGCCCACATGGCACAGTTCATGTATAACTGTCTGTGGCAAGACCCTTGTGTTATACACATTTTATCCAACAAACTATACTGGTTGGCAACCTTTCTTGATCCACCGTACAAGGAAAAATTTCCTTCTCTCCTTTTGGAGTAAATAGTTTTACAATGGAATCCTTCAAGAGGGTCGTTGTAGATCAGTTGCTGAAAACATCAGCCTCAGACAATGCTGGTGGCAGATGTACCGGCTCTATTCACCAAGGGATAATGGTGGGACACACGAATACTAGGTTCAACAGAGGTGGGAAGAAAATGTGCATAAATTGGGCAATCTTCAATAAACCAGCACAACAGCCAGGGCGTTCTGTGCTTGTAACAATGCCAAGGAGGAAGAAGTTGCAGAACATGGTCAAGGGGTACATAAGTGACCATACGTGTGACCTTTCTGACGCTTCAGTTCCCTTTAACTATTGGGTGTCCAACCTGAACACTTGACCCTCCTTCTCCTTACACGTCTTGGAGATGGTGGCCTGCCTGGCCACTAGTGTGATGTTTCTTTACGAAAAATGAAGACAGACTTACTCTGATTAAATTCAACAAGGACTGGATATCTCCACAGCAAGACAACTTAAACTCAACAAAAATGCTGATTCATGCTACTGCTGTTAACGTCAACCCCTTCCCATAAAAACCCGTTTCCTTCCTTCGTCAACCATGACTCAGCCCATAGGGCTAATTTTTACAAACTCTATGCACATTGTGCTGTGGACAAACTAGGGCAGTATTCCTACTCCAGCCTAGCTAGTATTTGTGATTGGAGGCCCTTGGGATGTTATCTTCCTGCGTCAACCTTCACTGAGGCCAAAGGGCTAATTTTTACAAACTCTATGCACATTGTGCAGTAGACAAACTAGGACAATATTCCTACTCCAGCCTAGCTACTATTTGTGATTGGAGGCCCTTGGGATTGTCTCTTCCTGCATCAACCTTTACTCAGCCCATAGGACAAATTTTTACAAACCCTATGCACATTGTGCAGTGAACAAACTAGGACAGTATTCCTACTCAAGCCTAGCTACTATTTGCGATCAGAAGCCCTTGTTATGGTGTCTTCCAGCTTCCCCATAGGGCTAATTTTTACAAACAAAAGGTTGTGTATTCTGTAGTGCCCAAATCTGGAATATACAGTGGTCCTACCAAACTATTATTTGTCATTGGAGAACCTTTGTCACAGGTCGTTCTACATTGTGACTGAGAGAGGGGATACATATTCAATTGAAATTTTCACTGACCATCGATAACCGACTGATGGCCATCTGAAAACTTGAATTGAGGACCACAACTACTACAGTAGTCCATCGTAGATAATGTTTGTCAAGGGAGGCCCTTCTAAAACAAAGGAGGCAAAAGAGGCGCAGATGTGTCTTATTGTTTGAAGATAAGTATTACGAACCCCATGAGGGAATGTGCTCACCTTTCCCGGTTGTAATGACCCACAACCGGTATAATCACTTGGAAGGCTGCCGCTGGTCTCCACACCTCCACGCACAACGTGGCTGTTTATCCAATTTCACCAAAGGGAGTGGTGTCCTATCAGATCCGCGCTACCGCCAAAAGAATGAGAAGACACGGCTTCTTTCGTTCACCTCCTTTATTCCAGCCGACGCGTTTCGGTGCCATCCATGCACCTTCCTCAGGGTTCCATTACACATTAAACATAACACCAGCATTAAATATTATCTAGACAGGATGTTGATTAACATAAACTTTCCATGTCATTGTGACATCAAGTGGGAGGACCCATATGACATCGTATTCCATCAAACTCAATGACATTTCCTACAATCTTGGATAACACACATATAGATAATACGAAGGATATAACATTAGTATAATCTAACAATAATGATAAAAATTAAAATAAAGACTACAATATAAAATCAGAGTATTATATAGGATTTGAACTCATAATAGAGGGTTAAAACTGTTTCAGTTTAGCCTGATTACCACTGTTGTACAAGATTTCACAATGATCACTCATATATTTTCATTGTTTCATATTCTTTGTCTCTTTCATTATAATCCTATTACATTGTAATGTTTTAAGTTAATTGAGATCACTGCACAGTCTTCCTTTATTTTTGGTGTATTAATTACCCTTTCACTGCTGGCTACTGCTTAGTTTATTCTATGCATTAATTGATTCCTTATAATAACTTTGGTTCTGATACTTTTTCATATTCCACTGGGGATATCATATGTTCCATGTGGTAAAACTTGCTTTTCTCTTTTTTTTTACAGATATTGTGATCAGCAGAGGAAGAAACTACTTAATCTACAATAGTCGGCAAATATAACTCCCCGACATCAAAGCTGTATCAATAATCAGCATTACCCATAAAAGAATATATACTGTATACAGTATAGACCAAAAGTTTGGACACACCTTCTCATTCAAAGAGTTTTCTTTATTTTCATGACTATGAAAATTGTAGATTCACACTGAAGGCATCAAAACTATGAATTAACACATGTGGAATTATACATTTAACAAAAAAGTGTGAAACAACTGAAAATATGTCTCATATTCAAGGTTCTGCACACTCTTGGCATTCTCTTGATGAGCTTCAAGAGGTAGTCACTGGAGCAGGAGGAGGGTGAAGCCGAATGCTACAATGGGCACATTGTAAACTGCCATGGAATATGTATTCCACTGTCTCAGTGTCAATGGGGAGGGACCGCCCAAATGTCTAAGTAGGAGTGATCCTTCCAAAACGTACATTACAGGGCCCCCTCTGGACCCTCACCAAACTCAGGTTTACTGCCTACTGCATGCCCTCTGAACTTTTGAATGTAGGGCCACAGAATCCCATGGCGGTAGAAGTGGTGGTGGAGGAGGAGGAGGAGGGGGGTCAAACCTAACCCTATAATGGGCACATTGTAAACTGGTATGAAATATGTATTCTACTACCTGAGTGTCAATACGTTTTTTACAAAAAAGTATGTACCAAGTACCCTGTGTTTTTAACAGCACTAGTTTTTATTTATTTATTGCAAGGTATTTGGTCATAACATTCACATACTTTTTTTCTTTTTGTTTCATTCAGTTTGGTGTTTAATGTGAACATGCTATACAGGCATGTTCACAAAGGTTTGCTCTGGCTCAGGTTTTTCTGTATTTCTATTTGGTTACTTGTCTCCTGACAAGTTAGGGGTAGCCACATCCTTCCTTTACTGAGCAGAGCTGTTATAATTACATCCCATTTATGTGAGTCCATTTTGGGACCCAGGTCACAAACAGCATCCTGATTCTTATGAGTTCAGTTGACACAGTAGCAGGTCATAATATAGTTAGTGTAGGGACTATCCTGAAGTGGGTCACCGTGATGAGGTAGGATATCCTAAATACATTTTTTGCAAAAAAGTATGTACCAAGTACCCTGTGTTTTTAACAGCACTAGTTCTTATTTATTTATTGCAAGGTATTTGGTCATAACATTCACATACTTTTTTATGGTTGTTTCATTCAATTTGGTGTTTATTGTGAACATTCTATACAGGCATGTTCACACAAGTTTGTTCTGGCTCAGGTTTTTCTACATTACCATGAGCTGTAGCAAACGCTCTTTATGAGCTTCAACCATATCTTGTATTGCTCTGCTGCTGGCAAACTTAGAGACTGGAATAGTCCGTCCAGTAATAGAAGTTGTCAATTGGTTTGGGACACGACAAGCCGGAGTTTGGTCAGCACAGCTTTCAGTAATATTAGCAGTAGCACCAACACCTAAACCACCAAGAATATTACTCATTCCACCACGCTTATTCCCCTTTCCACCACTTATTCCCCTTTCCACCATGACCTGGGAATTTTCCACTCATTTTTAATGCACACAGATTTGTAAAGCACTTGTTTTAGGCCCAATAAAAGGTTATTTGACAAAAGGAGAGACTTGGCAATGCGTTTTTTGGTGGCCAAGCAAAGCTTTTTTAGGAGAAATATAGAATTTGGCAATCACTTGTTTGAGACCAGAAAAAAAAGCCTTTTTAGGGGAAAATGAAAAATTTGGCAATCAGTTTTTTGAGGCCAAACACAGCCCTTTAGGAGAAACACCGGACCCATAGAAGCGGGACATCCCGCAAAGTGGTCACCGTAGGTCCTAGCACCTCCCTCCATGTATTATGCACATGCTGCTGTAATTTTTTTATTAAATTAATCAGCTGCAAACAGGAATGCTGAGTGCCGCCATCTTTTTCTCTTTGGATATATTGTCTTAAACTCTGGCTGAGCAACAGGATATTCCACAGCACGCCACCGCCAAAGGAGTCTACAAGTAACGCTGTTAACAGGTCAGTGCCCGGATTTCATTTCTATGCTTAAATAAAGCTTTTTTAGAAGAAATAAAGAATTTGGCAATCACTTGTTTGAGACCAGAAAAAAAAGCCTTTATAGGGGAAAATTAAGGATTTGGCAATCATTTGTTTGAGGAAAAAAAACCTTTTTATGAGAAACTGAAGGCTTTCACAGTCACTTGTTTGAGGCCAAAAAAATCCTTTTTATGGAAAATGGAAGGATTTGGTAATCAGCTGTTTGAGGCTAAAAAAGTATTTTTAGGGGGAACAGAAGGATTTGGCAATCACTTTTTTGAACCCAAACACAGTTTTTTAGGGTTACTCAAGGATTTGGCAATCAGTTGATTGAGGTCAAACACAATTTTTTTCAGAGAAAACAGAAGGATTTAGCAATCACTTGTTTGAGACCAAACAAAAGGCTTTTCAGAGGAAACTAAACGAGTTGGCAATCACTTGTTTGAGGCCAAACACAGCCATTTTAGAGGAAACTGAAGGATTTGGCTATCAGTTGTTTGAGGCCAAACACAGCATTTTTAGGACAAAATGAAGGATTTGGTAATCATTTGTTTGTGGCCTTTTTAGGGGAAACACAAAGATTTGTCAATCACTTGTATGCAAGAAATGTGGCTTTAGTAATGCACATTGATTTGGTAATCACACTTGGTCTCAGTAAAAAATGCATATGTCCAGATGGACCCTCTCGCCCTCCTATTCTATCTAAAAAGCAATCGAGTAGCTAGCTATCTTTTAGTGTAGCACAGATGGAATAGGACTGAGTAGGGTGGACTGAATATGGTGGAGCAGCACAGAGCTGCAACAGCACTGTCCTAGCAGTAACACTCTGAAAATGGGGAAGATGACAAATGGCCGCTTCTTGTATCCCGAGGGTTATGTGACTTAGGAAACTAATGACACAAGCACTTTTGTATACAATTTGTGGATGTTTTATGCACCCTGATTGGCTGCCTGGCTAGAACATCCATACAGAAAGTACCGGGAAATAAAAAAAATGTAGTCTGACACTCCTCTAACCTCTCCCCACCCCTCCCCTCAATAAACAAATACCACCCACTATCCTACAGTCAGTAGGTAGAAGAACACTAAAACCCAGTAATGCTTTTTTCATCTGATAAGTTACCGAACAAAGCCGTGTTCACCTATTTGTTTTAGTAAACTGCTCATATTTCCTGATCACGACCCGAAACTGCAATGTTCGTTTTAAAATTGCTGATTGAATTTGCTCATCTCTTGTACTAATGTTCTCCATACTGCCTTCAATCTACCTACAGAATTGTGAGTCCCGTCTGTCAGCCACTTCCGGTGTCACCTTGCCTCAACATCACGTGCAGCTATATTTGCACACGGCGGGAAACAAAGCACAGGGAACAGGGAGCACAAGGGGAGAGAGTGTACGGGGAAGAGAAAAAGCACAGGTTGGAAAATACAGCACGGGGGAAGACAGAGACAGCTCAAGGGGAGAAACACCACAGGGGGGGAAGAGAAAGCAGAAAAAGGACAAATGGGAGAGACCAGGGGGAAGACAGCACAGGGGGAGAGAGACAAAGCACTAAGGGAAGAGGCAGCAAAAGGGGACAGACATTGAGAGGGGGAGAGAGAGCATGGGGGAGAGACAGCAGAGGGCCGATGTGAGAATAGATGGAAGTGCATAAGGGACAGAGATAGCGCATGGGGAAGAGAGTGCACAGGGGGAAGAGAGAGTGAACAGGGGGCAGAGACAACACATGGGGAGCAGAGTCAGTGCTCAGGCAGTATAGAGAGTGCTCAAGGGGAAAAGAGAGTTGTCAGGGGGAAGAGAGTGCACAGGGGAGAGACAGCACACAGCGGGAAGAGAGAACACATGGCGCAAACACACAGAGGGAGAGGTGAGTGCACAGGGAGAAGATAGAAAGAGTGTGTATGGGGGATACAGCTCGAAGGAGAGCATATGAGGAGGTAAGACAGCACATGGGAGCAAGAGACAGCGCATGGGAAAAAAAAGATCAGAGTAGAGAGCACAGAAGAGAGAAGACAGCACAGGGGAGAGAGCACACTGGGGGAGATAGGTCAAAGGAGAGAGCACAGAGGAGAGAGACGCACCACACGGGGGAGACAGGTCAAAGGAGAGAGCACAGAGAAAAGACAGTACACTGGGGGGAGAATGGGAACAGACGAGAGACAGCATACGTGGGGGGGGGGGGGAATGAGATAGCCACCACCCTCCCGATGCAATAATGTTCTCCCATCCGGTAATAGTGTTACCAATCCAGATACTTTTCCTATAACAATGTTCTCCATCCTGGCTCCTTCTTTTTATAAAGACACCAACCTGTAGTAATGCCTTCCATCCTGACCCCTTTTGAATAATAAAGCCCTCCATCCTGGAGCCTTTTTTTAATATTGTCTCCTTTTCTTCCTACAAAACTACAATAATGCCCCCATTATTAATAATATCTCCCATCCTGGTGTAAATTTCTGCAACAAAATCTGCAGTATGTGAACCCCTTTTTTATACAGATCCTGCTCTAAAATCTGCCTAAAAAGCCTTTAAATTCACTTTATGAAAGTTTTCTATTTGTGAGGTGAAAACTCACCTATGTGTTGTTCCTCATAACTCACATAACTCACAGTAGACAGTTGTGTCAATTGTTTTACATGATTCCATGTGTAAATCAATTCCATGTGATTCCATGTGTACATTTTCGCCATGTTTTTTGTGTGTTTTTTCAACGTTGTTCCTGCAGGAATAGGTTAAAACCACATTGCTAGAATAAGGCTGGTTTCACACTACGATTTTGTTAAATCCGATGCTGTCCGATAAAAATCGGACAGCATCGGATCCGATTTAGCCCCCATGTTCTCCAATGGGGATCAGATCGGATGTGTACTTATAAATCATATTAAACCCATAAATTATATCTTTATTATTAACTCAAACAAAAACAAACCTCACACGAAACATATGGACACATGACATCGAGCCTCCTGATGATGTGAAACGTGTCGAGGCACGCGGGGATGAGCATACCACCCGGCTAACCTAAGTACCTCCAGGTTCTCATATGTGTGATACCATGCAAGTGTGGTTTGTTGTTATCAAAGGAGACCACAACAGGGCAGGGTGAGATACACACAGAATATGAGACTATATCAATTCAACATCTGATAAATTCCTAGTGGTGGGGGTCAGCTGGTATCTGGATGGTGATACTCTGTTTTAATACTAGGACACAGAGTGTGACCCATTGTCTGTCTATACCTAAAACCTGGGAGGAATTATCATAGGGGGAGCACTACCTCTTTACTTCCAGGGCTAGGCTAGGGCACGATAGGGTCAGCCGCCGACGAGTAGGGGCGCCACATCGCATTTAGGGTGCCGACCTCCGCTGATAGGCAGGTGAAAGGAGGGAGGCATTTACTAAGCATAGCTTCCTTCCGTCACACTTTTCTGTGCACCTAGCTTTTATCCACGTTTGGTTTATTTATGTTTTAATATGATTTACACTTATTCTAAAACCTAGATTATCTATATTTTGAGTACTACGGATGTGTACTTAATGGCATCCGATTTGCATCCGATCCAATTCTGTCCGATTTTTTTCAGGAGCCAAAATCGGAGACTGCTCTGATTTTGGTATCCGATTCAAAAATCGGATTGCATCGGATCCGATGTGATCCGATGCAATCCGATTAAAATAATATGGGAGTCTATGGGGGATCGGATCGGATGGAAAATCGGATCCGATTTTTGTATTGAGCATGCTCAATACCCTGGACCACTCCCAAAACTACCCACAGCCCTCCCCCAGCCATTTAAATCGGATCCGATAAAAAATCGGATCGGATGTCATCCGATGGCATTCGATTTTGAGCATCCGATGCTGTCCGATTTTTATCGGACAGCATCGGATTTAACAAAATCGTAATGTGAAAGTAGCCTAAGAAAAAAGTGCATGAAAACCTATGTTAAAACATTTTTAAAAAGTTTTAGTTGTAGATTCTTTTGGAAAAATCAGTTTGAACACACCTTAATATATTTGTTTTTTCAATTGCTTAGAGCCTGCAGTTAAATAATGATGTGTTGTTATTAAATAATAGGCACTTGTGAACAGCATTGCATTAAAATGTATAGACAATATACTGTATAAATAGCCCAATCATTTTCACTTATTTAAAAGCAAAGCATGAATTTAGTAAATTGGTAGTGTGGCTCATATCCAACCTATAATATGCTATATATTTTCTAACTTGATCATCCTTCTCTGTGCCAAAATACCTTTTAACAATATTACGTATCCCAGTCAGTCAGCAGATTAATGGTTTGTATGACTGCCCTAAAATTTCTCCTGATGTTTCACTAAATATATCTAGCAAACAAATCAAATTTAGAGAACTCCAACACCTCACAAATGTGTAAATTGTATGTATAGCCATAAACAAGATGTATTTCATTATTACATACAGACCATAAAAAAAAAGAATAACAGCTACATGAAATAATTTTGACACTTAAAGGGGAACTCCGGGAAGATGAAAACATTTTGGACTGTCCCTGCCCTTCTACATGATGAAGCAGAGCTGGGCATCACAGTTCTAGGATCTATAGATTGCTTATAAATTAATACAATCATATCTGCTCCTCAACACTCACCCCACCCTGCAGAGAGCAGGAGGTATGTCAGGAGCGTGGACCCTAGTGGCTCCAGGATCATCTTACATTCCCACCCTCTCACACTTCAGTATGGTCAGGGGGTGTGGTAGGGGTGTGGCCGCCGGCCCCATGGTCACAGTACATACTGCCCATAATAATTGAACCTTGGGGTTTATACCACAGATGCTGCAGAAACGTCTGGATGCTTTGCTGTGACTGAGGAGACAGTGACAATAAATAGAAAGTTTTAGGGGACAGGATTGTAGTGTGACCATGGGTCGGCGGTAATGGCACCTGCCATGCCCCCTGCTCATACAGAAGTGTGAGAAGGCGGGAATATGAGATGATCCTGGAGCCCCCAGGGTCTACACCCCTGACACACCTCCTGCTCTTTATGACTGTGATGTACTTCTACTGCAGTTTGCACTAAGGAAACTGTTAGGCTATATGCAGACGTACAATGTGTGCTGCGGATTTTTGATGTCGAAAATCCGCACCATGTTTGAAAGGTCAACACAAATAAGTTGGTGGTCTCTTGGAGCATTTTTGGTGCGATTTAGCCGCGTTTTTTCATGCGGATTTTGCAGCATTTTTTTTAACAATTATTCACTACTATGACTGTTAATAAAACTAGGCTAAAGGCTGGAAAAAGAAAAAAAGGGGTTTCTTGAAGACATAATGTGATGTGGGGCTCCGCTATTTTTTCAGGCAAGTACAGGCTGCCACCCACACCCAGCTGCCTAGTTTTACCTGACTGGCAAAATCAATATAAAGGTGAGCCCTTTCTTTTATTATTATTTCTTTAAATATTTTTTAAAAAATGACGTAGAGCTTCGCTGTATTTTTGGTTTCCAGCCAGGTACAACTAGGTAGCTAGGCACACCACACTGTGAATTGCAGCCCGCAGCCACCCCAGAAAGTGGTGCATTCATCAAAGTGCCATTTTCTGGTGCATTCATCAAAGTGCCATTTTCTGGTGCTGTAACTGGCTCTTCCAGTTGCCCTGTGGTGGTGGCAGACTGGGTAATAAGAAGGTTAATGCCAGCTGAATATTGCCAGCTAGCACTAAGCCTGAGGTTCAAAATGTCAGGCAAATGTTAGACCCGGACATCAGGAACCTCTAACTAAATAGTAAATTATACACCGCACAGAAAAAAATAATTTCTCATTATAAATTCTTTATTTAACAGATTGTCAAGATAAATTAAGTCACTGAACAAATGTACAATCATGATAAAATAAGCAAGGGAAGTAGGGTTGAAAGGTGGTGGGGAAGGGCATCCTGGGAAGGGTCAAAATGGAAAAGGAGGGGGTGAATAGAGGTTTTAAGGGGGAGGTGGGTGCAAGAGGGGGGTGTAAGGGTAGGAAAGGAGAAAATTCTGAAAAAACTCTTGCATAACATTTAGCAAATAGCAAACAAAGTGAGTTCAACATATAACATGCACAAATAACATTAGAATAGGTACAAACGGAACAAATTGGGAGAATAAGCTAATGTAAATGAAGTGGATCCTGTTGAGAAAGAGGTTATACGGCGTGGCCGAGCTTTGAATGGCAAAGTCTGCTTAGTGCCGGAGCTCCAGTAGAGATCGGCTTTAACTCAGCACAACAAGGTGAAAAACCACTCTGGGAAGCTCTAAATAAGTTATCTGGTGACCTGAGGACACAGTGGTTCCAATGGTGCATGGCAAGTCAGCAAGAAGGAGATCTCCAAGGAAGCCTGTAGCTGTACATCCCACATGTGGTATGATGGGAATTCATGTTTTTTGTAACAGGTAATATCTGTGTAATGCCACCGTAAATTTCACTGTCTGATGCCAAAACTTCCTTTTTTAAGCCTTGCTATATATGAATTTAATAAAAGAACGCATTAAGAAATATATTTCTTGGTTTCAACTCTAATTCCGCCTGTATATACTATATATCCGAATGACAAAAGAGCTCCTCAGGCACAGAAAAAGAAAAAACTGGACCCAGACTAGTTTACGGCATGTTGATTACTGGATGGCGATATTGAAACCAGGCAAAGCTGCCCACAGAGTGTCTTTTTTGCACTCTCTTTCAAACTATTTTGTCACTTTTTCCTTTTGTTTGTTTGCTTGATTTTGAAACTGCAAGGGGACTTCCTCTTATGATGAAGCAAAAATTTATATTTGATAACCTTTCATTTGTTTATAAAAGCAAATTTGTTTCCCTGTCCGTCCTTACCCTGTCTGTTCTCCCCATGTTTGTCACTCATTTTGGAGCAATGGTTCCACAAAAAGCAGTATATAGTATTAACAATGCATGTTAAGGCTATATCTATAAATGCCAATGGTTTGAACTCGCCAGGTAAAAGATCCATCTTCTGGGAGAATACTTGCAAAGAAACTGCTGATGTATTTTGTACTCAAGAAACGCACTTGTTGGCACAGGACAATGCTTGACTAAAGAACCCTCGATATCCACATCAGTTTTTTGCAAACAACAAAACTAAAAGAGCTGGAGTGGATATTTTTATAAGAGACTCCTTATCCTTTAAATTGTATGACACTATTAGTGATGCGGAGGGGCATTTTATTTTCTTCGTTCTTTAAACAACACTAGGTACACGATTGTAGCTCTATATGGCCCAAATACGCACCATTTATCAGAAAAACACTTAAGGTACCGTCACACGCGGCAATATTGCTAGGCAATTTCACTGGCAATTTGCTGGTTGCAGTGAAATCATGGACACATTGTTCTATTTTGTTGCCATGTACAAATGGAATAATGTGTCCATAATTTCACTGCAACCAGCAAATTGCCAGTGAAATTGCCTAGCAATATTGCCGCGTGTGACAGTACCTTAAAGAGAGTTCAGGTGTTCTCCAAAGGGTTTAAAATTGTCTGTGGAGATTTCAACACTTCCAATGTCTGTCGTGTTAGATCGATCAAACAGACGTACCACTAGGGGAGAGATTAAATCACTAGTTTCAGAATATAACTTGCATGACATCTGGAGATATCTCCACAGCTCTGAAAGAGAATACTCCCATTTCTCCCCTATATTCAATTCCTATAGCAGGATAGACTATATTTTTGTGGATGATAGAATTCTAGGTTGTGCGCTTGAGGCAACGATAGGTGTGATCTCGTGGTCTGACCATGCTCCTGTCTCACTCACGGTATCTGATAGGGACTCTTTGGTCAAAACTAATAGGTGGCGTTTAAATGATTTTTTACTGACCAACAAACAAAACATTGAATCAATAAAGACAAAATTAAAAGACTTCTTTGACATAAATGATAATCACTCCACCTCAGCTCAGACAAAGTAGTATGGTCAGTCCACAAGGCATACATGAGAGGTATTTTTATTAAGATGGCAGCAGTAGAAAAGAAAAGAAAAGAAGAGAGGCGGCAGTGTCAAACCTATTAACTCAAATTAACAATCTGGAACAAATCAACAAGAAATACCCCACCCACAGTTGTCCCAAAAAAAAAGGGAACATAGAATGAGGCTGCATGCTCTACTTTTATTCCAGTACGAAAAAGCACTTAAAAAATCCAAAACAAAATATTATTCAATGGGAGATAGAGCAGGGAAGATTTTATCTAGAAGAATCAAAAAAGGGAGAAAAGAAATAGGATTGCATACTTGAATAACCCTGATGGGACTAAAGTACTAAATCCGATCGACATAGCTAAAGAATTTAGGTGATTTTATTATTCACTGTACAACCTAAAATAGGATCCCCATACAGTTCAGCCTAATCCACAAAAAAAAACTAGGTAACTTCCTAGAAAAAAATCTCACTCCCAAAGTATCAGCGGCTCAGCTATGTGATCTAAATACTCCTATATCTATCATTGAAATAGAACAAATAATCCATTCTACTAAAAAGTCCTCTGCTCCGGGCCAGGATGGTTTCTCTAACACCTACTTATCATTGTTTTGTCAAAACTTTAGCTCCTTACCTCCTAAAAACTTTACATTTTTGAAAATGTAGCTCTTCAATAAGACATGAAAACCTTGAGGCAGTAATTACAACCATTCCTAAACCAGAGAAACCCCGAACACTCCTTGTAATTTTAGTCCTATCTCCTTAATAAACTGTGACCTAAAAATATTCTATAAAATCCTTGCAGCCAGAATAATGTCTGTCCTTCCCTCTCTGATAGCACCTGACCAGGTTGGGTTTGTCCCTGGGAGACAAGCCAAGGACGGAATTAGAAGAGTAATAGGTTTGTTGGAGATGATGGAGACTAATAAATTCCCCGATGTACTGCTGTCTCTTGACGCCGAGAAGGTGTTTGATAGAGTGCACTGGGGTTATATGGGTGAGGTTCTGGATAAATTTGGTTTTATGCGAAATATTAAAAAGGGTATATTGGCTCTATACTCCAATCCGAACGTGGTGGTGAGTGCGTCTGGCTTCACCTCAGACCGGTTCATGATAACTAATGGCACACGGCAGGGCTGCCTTCTCTCGCCGGTTATCTTTGCTTTGTCAATGGAGCCACTGGTAGACGCTTCTCCAGAATCTCATATTACAAATGAAATGCCACAAAGTCTATCATATTTCCCATAAGGATTACACCTTTGGTAAAGGATGGAATACTACAGCATTTTTCCTTAAAGTGGGAGGAAGCGGGATTTACATATTTGGGAATTAAAATTACAAAAGTTGTAAGTCTAATTAAGTTGAGCTGCGAATCACTGATTTTGGAAATTCTGGGGGACTTGGAAAGGTAGACCCTTCTCCCACTGTCCTAGGTTGCCTGAATACAAATTGTAAAAATGATGTTGCTGCCCAAGATTACCTACTTGTTCAGATGTCTCCCTCTCAAATTCCCATCTAGATTTTCAGTGGAGCCTTGACCCATCAAACATGATGCAGAAATATTTAAAGTAGAATACCCCAATGAACATGGATTGTCTCTGTTCTATAGGACTCTTACTTCGCCAGCAGAGTTGGTCAAACTCCCTTATATGACTGCCTGGGAGGAGGCACTCTCTTTCTCATCCACCCCCGAACACTGGTGGAGTGCGAAAAACATTTACTCAAAAACACTCCTCCTGCATTAATCATATAGAACAACTAAAGAAAATACATATCAACTTGTATCTGATCCCTTATAAAATTTCCAAATTTAACAAATCATATTCCCCATTATGCTGGAAGGGATGTGGTAAAAAAGGGGATCTGGGTCATGTGTGCTGGTGATGTCCCAAGATAGGAGAATTCTGGAATCGAGTGGCAGACTTAATCAGGACCTTGATAGGTTTCCCTTTAACACTAGAGGGGCCCTTGGCAGTCTTAAATATTGGGTTAGACCTTCTTTCCTCAAACCTAGTTCCACTGATAACCAATGTTTTGATAGTGACCTGTCAGAGCTTGGCAATGCACTTGAGGGAAGCTTCTACCACCACACAGGAGGAACTCATCAGTAGGATAAATTCTCATTATCTACATGAACATTGTTTGGCTCACTCGATAAAGCAAAAGAATGAGTCAGTTGCCAGTGGGAGATTTGGGAGACTTCTGGATTGGCGGTAGCTCACACTTAGGATGGTTTTAATATTTTTCCTGATTGAGTCTGGTCTTCTCATAATTAGATTGGTATACAGAAATATTTGAAACAAAGCTCCTAAAGCTTATTCCTACAGCCCCCCTCCCTCCCACTATCCATTAATTTACCTTTTGTGTCCAATCCTGGCTGCCCCTTTCTTTCTTTGTGGTCCTTTTTTTTCCTTCCCTCTCCTATAATATCCAGTTTGGAATTTGTTTACACTGGTGGTAATTATTTAGACATGCCTGGTATATTGATATAACTGTGTAAACAAGTTACATATGTTGTCAAAAGATTTATTTGAATAAAAAATTACTTTTTTTAAAAAAAAGAAAGAGATTATTCAATAGAAGGGTGGATAGCGCTGTAATGTGTCAATTGAGGAATGATTGTGTACAAACCCAAGGTCTTAGTAGTCATGGAAATTCTGAATCTTTTGCTTGTATTATGTCAAGGATATTGAGGTAAATATATTTTTCCAGGGAGCCCAAATACCCAAGTAGGTCTCATGTGGGTATGTCTCCCAGCTAGAGAGCTCTTCCATCCGGGATATCTGATGGACACCCACTCCCCAATAGTAGGAGCCTGGGTATCACCCCAATGGGTCGAGATTATATGTTTGGCTGCTCCCAGCAGGAGGTAAAATGCCATGATTCGTTAATTTAATATTTTTTGAGGGGCAAAAAACGAGGGCCTCCTCTGCTTTTAGGGTGGTTTTTGAAAGCCCCAATTCTTTGAAAGTCTGGTTGATGCTTGACCAGTATTGGGTTAGAAGTGGGCACTTCCAGAACATATGGGTCATATGGCCTACACTTCTATGACATCACCAGCACAAATTTGATTCTTTGAGACATAAGTGATGGAGAAACTCAGTTGTTCTATACCAGCGAGTTATGATTTTGTACGTCTTCTCCTGCAGCAATATACACCTGGAGAAGCCTTTGCTGTTAGATACAATCTCAAACACCTGGTCTCCAGAGAAATTAACTTTAAGTTCAGTCTCCCATGAACATATGAACATTGGTTTGAATGGCTGAGAAGGTGAAACTAAATGTGAATATAACTTGAATATAAGTTTAGGACATGGAAACTCTGATTTGGTGAAGAAGTCCAACCAAGACCCTAGTACCTTATTTAGGAATTCAGATCTGAATTTCTTGAAGATACGCTTTACATGGAGTTTCTCAAGTAGGCTTTGAGGTTGCATTGTTGCATCTATTGGCCAGTTGTTTTGCATTTGGATCCAGGAATTTAGATAATGGGACTCTTGACAATGTGGACCATAAACTGTAAGGATCGTCAAATAGAGGGTCTAGAATGTAAGGAATAGCTCCTATAGGTGAAAGTAAGGATGGGTAAGCCATTTCAGGGTGGGTGTCTATGAGATAATAGAGAGGGTTGTAAGAGTAGTTTCGGCTAGACCTAGGTGAGTGGAAGGGACTGCTCTGGTCCACAAATATGCCTGTGCTTTATTTCCCAATAAAAGCAATTCAATGTCTGTATTATGTTTGGTGCAGTGATAGGTCAGTTGCAACCATCTACACAAATGAACTGACTGATTAGGCTTGGAAGTCTGGAAATCCTATACCTCCATTGGATTTAGTGTACGGTAATAGTTTGTAAGTCATGCTCATTTGTTTCTCCAAACAAATCTTGACACACTTCACTTAAGGGAAGTGAAAAACATTTATGGAGTCTAATTGGAATCATGTTAATTGTGTAAAGTACTATTGGCAAAATATATGATTTGACTTTGTTGGCTTGACCTAACCAGGATAGGTAAGGCGATATATTTTGAGGAGTGAATCTGTGGAGTTAAGAAGCGGGACATAGTTTTTCTGGTATAGGTCTTTTGGATCTCTAGTAATATACATTCCTAAATATTTAATAGCCATTTGGGCCAGCTAAAGTTCAAAAGTTTTTATAGAAATGGTATGAGCCGTCTAGGGGCGGTAATATTTAAGGCTTCTGACTTATTGAAATTGATTTTGAAGTTAGAGAGTATACCGAAGATAGTAAATATATCTATAAGGGATGGGAAGGACTGGACGAGGTTGGTAATCATAAGCAGCAAGTCGTCCGCAAATGCTAGGTTCTTAATTTATAAGTCTTTGATTTTTAAACCTTGTATGGTGTTGTCTTGTCTTATCCTCTGCATAAACATTTCAATAAACAAAAAGAAAAAGGCTGGAGAAAAAGGGCAATCTTGGCGGGTACCATTTGAGATAAATCATTTTATTTAGAAAAAGAATACAATCACAAGTCTCATTCCCAACTTTATTACTCCCACACAAACCCTTCATGATTCTCTGTAGCAACCGTTCATGGTGGGACCCGAAACTGACTAAGTTTCGGCTCCTGATGTGAGAGTGGTGATGTCAAAGTCTAGGTCACCTGAGGTTAGATAGAGTGACGCTGCTCTTTAACCTGAGGTGAACTTTCCCACTTCATACCATTCACGAAACCTGAAACTAGTGAGTTCTGGCTCCCGCTGTGAGAGTGGTGACGTCATGGTCTGGGTCACCAGAGGTCAGATAGAGTGATGCGGCTCTTTAACCTGAGGTGAACTTTCCCACTTCATACCATTCACGAGAACCTGAAACTAGTGAGTTCTGGCTCCCGCTATGAGAGTGGTGACGTCATTTTCTGGGTCACCAGAGGTCAGATAGAGTGATGCGGCTCTTTAACCTGAGGGGACCTTTTCCACGTCACACCACTCACAACGAGACCTGAAAATAGTGAGTTTTGGGTCCTGCTGAGAGCGAGGTGACACAGAAAAGTACAACTCAAATCAGAGAGCCGCGTTGCTCTATTAGACCTCATCACCACTCTCACAGCGGGAGCCAAAACTACGTCAGTTTCTGACAGTCACAACAGAAGGCATTTTAATCTTTTTCTATGACCTTTATGGACTGGTCTGATTACATAATGTACGAGTATTATATATATTTTTTTTAATTTCCAATAAAATTTTAATTTATTCAACTATTCCAAGTGCTGGATGGTTTCTCCTTCACCAGATCAAATTCTTCCTTTCTCTGATGGATTAGAGAAGGTTGCAATAAAATAACAGCAATAGTATTTTCCGTGTCACCTGAATGTGTGTTATGAAGATAAGAGCTTTCCTTTTCAACACAGTTAAAGACTTCCTTGGGTGGATATCCAAACTCCAGTCACAAGGCAGAGTTGGCTGTCAGTCAAAGTTCCAGGATATGCTTACAGCAGCCTTTCACTATGCTGTGGGTGGTTATTGTAGCCACGCTTGCACGCCTCTATAACTGAACACCGGAAGCTCCCAGTAGTCATGCTTTAAGTACAGCGGCCAGGCGCCTTTCTAACACTATTTACCTGCAGATTAACCCTGTAACCTAATGTGACAACAGCCTCCTGATCACTTAATGAACAAGCAAAATGCTTGTTCATTGGGTGAAATGATCTTTTGTGCAGCGACAAAGATAATCGTTCTCGACGGTGCTTCACCCTGGGTAAATAAGTCAAGACCGGTACTGCCAAGAATCATGACAGCCTATGTGCACAGATCTATCAGTAAGCGCTCATTGTTTACTTTGGTCTGCCTGTGTAAACACGATATTAAACGACCACTGATTGGTAATTTTTCTCCAATCAGCAGTGGTGTCTTGTAGTATTATATCATGCCATTAGTCAGTCTGTATAAATGAACCTTTAGACGTGTTCTGCTGTTTATATGTCCTTTTTCCATTGTACACACTGCATATCCAGGGCATTCTGCCTATTCATGGTATGGTGTACCCTCTGGTGGTATCTGCCTATGAATGGGACACCAGCGTTTGTTACATGTAGAGGGTGATTCAAAAGTCTCTATATATAATTTAGAGCGGCTCATAGATTTGTACGTTTCTGGATTAGTTACCGTGTACCCAGGGTTGGCCTCACTAGAATTGTCTGGGCATTTGATAGTCATTGGCATACCAGGATAACAGACAAATCATGAGACCCTTTTTGAAATGCAGTTCTGCATAACACCTAAGAGAGGCTATGTTTCTTTAAATAAATAGCAACCGTTTAGAGACTGTATTCGGTAAAAAAAAAAGTTGGTTTGTTAAATACCGTGACTTTTCAAATCAAATGAAAACAATGAAAATGTGTGTCCTTCAACCTGCTACTACTAGAGAAGCTAGAACCTGATTTTCCTTTTATTTGAGTATTTTTAATAATTTTCACCCATTTACAAATAAAATAACTTATATAATCGGGAGTTGGGCACTGTAGCCCAATCCCAACATGCTTTGCGCGGGACTGCGAGTGATGACGCGCAGCGTCATCACGAGCCGCAGACCCGCACTACTCTAAAAAAAAAAAATTCCTCACCTCTACCCGAGCCCGCGCTGTCTCCCGCCGTCTCCCGCCGTCTTCTGCCGTGTTCCGCTAGGCTCCCGGTGGCTGTGCAGGCTCCCGGTGCTTGCAGTGATCTTCTATCTACTGAGACTGAAGGACCTGTGGTGATGTCAGAGTCACGTGACCCGCGATTTGCCTGGAGTAAGCTGGTGTCACGTGACTCTGACATCACCACAGGTCCTTCAGTCTCAGTAGATAGAAGATCACTGCAAGCACCGGGAGCCTGCACAGCCACCGGGAGCCTAGCGGAACACGGCAGAAGACGGCGGAACACGGCAGAAGACGGCGGGGGCTCGGGGTGAGGTTAGCATAATCTTTTTTTATTTTTTTTAACCCCTGCCTTGCACGAGCGCACCACAGACACCTGTATACTCCACCACCACACACGCCTGTACACTCTGCCACCACCACAGACGCCTGTATACTCCACCACCACACACGCCTGTATACTCCACCACCACACACGCCTCTATACTCTGCCACCACACACGCCTGTACACTCTGCCACCACCACAGACGCCTGTATACTCCACCACCACAGACGCCTGTATACTCCACCACCACACACGCCTGTATACTCCACCACCACACACGCCTGTACACTCTGCCGCCACCACCACACACGCCTGTACACTCTGCCGCCACCACCACACACGCCTGTACACTCTGCCGCCACCACCACACACGCCTGTACACTCTGCCGCCACCACCACACACGCCTGTACACTCTGCCGCCACCACCACACACGCCTGTACACTCTGCCCCCACCACCACACACGCCTGTACACTCTGCCGCCACCACCACACACGCCTGTACACTCTGCCGCCACCACCACACACGCCTGTACACTCTGCCGCCACCACCACACACGCCGGTATACTCTCCCACCACCACACACGCCTGTACACTCTGCCACCACCACACACGCCTGTACACTCTGCCACCACCACACACGCCTGGACACTCTGCCACCACCACACGCCTGTATACTCTGCCGCCACCAGCACAGACGCCTCTATACTCTGCCACCAGCACACACGCCTGTATACTCTGCCACCACCACACACGCCTGTATACTCTGCCACCACCACACACGCCTGTATACTCTGCCACCACCACACACCTGTATACTCTGCCACCACCACACACGCCTGTATACTCTCCACCACCACACACACCTGTACACTCTGCCACACCACACACCTTACATCTGCACCACCACAGACGCTGTATACCTGCCCCACCACCACACTGCCTTATACTCTGCGCCACCAGCACACACGCCTCTATACTCTGCCCCACCAGCACGACGCCTGTATACTCTGCGCCACCACATGCCTGTATACTCGCCGCCACAGCACAGACGCCTGTATACTCTGCCACCACCACACATGCCTGTATACTCCACCACCACACACGCCTGTACACTCTGCCACCACCACAGACGCCTGTATACTCCACCACCACACACGCCTGTATACTCTGCCCACCACACACGCCTGTACACTCTGCCACACCACACAGACGCCTGTATACTCCACCACACAGACGCCTGTATACTCCACCACCACACACGCCTGTATACTCCACCACCACACACGCCTGTACACTCTGCCGCACACACCACACACGCCTGTACACTCTGCCGACCACCACACACGCCTGTATACTCTGCCACCACCACACACGCCTGTATACTCTGCCCCACCACACACGCCTGTATACTCTGCCACCACCACACACGCCTGTATACTCTGCCACCACCACACACGCCTGTATACTCTGCCACCACCACACACGCCTGTATACTCTCCCACCACCACACACGCCTGTACACTCTGCCACCACCACACACGCCTGTACACTCTGCCACCACCACACACGCCTGTATACTCTGCCACCACCACACACGCCTGTATACTCTGCCACCACCACACACCCTGTACACTCTGCCACCACCACACACGCCTGTACACTCTGCCACCACCACACACCCTGTACACTCTGCCACCACCACACACGCCTGTATACTCCACCACCACAGACGCCTGTATACTCCACCACCACACATGCCTGTATACTCCACCACCACACACACGCCTTTACACTCTGCCACCACCACAGACGCCTGTATACTCCACCACCACACACACGCCTGTATACTCCACCACCACACACGCCTCTATACTCTGCCACCACACACGCCTGTACACTCTGCCACCACCACAGACGCCTGTAACTCCACCACACAGACGCCTGTATACTCCACCACCACACACGCCTGTATAACTCGCACCACCACACACGCCTGTACACTCTGCCGCCACCACACAACGCCTGTAACTCTGCCCACCACAACACGCCTGTATACTCTGCACCACCACACACGCCTGTATACTCTGCCACCACCACACACGCCTGTATACTCTGCCACCACCACACACGCCTGTACTACTCTGCCACCACCACACACGCCTGTAACTCTGCCACCACCACACACGCCTGTATACTGCCACCACCACACACGCCTGTATACTCTGCCACCACCACACACGCCTGTATACTCTGCCACCACCACACACGCCTGTACACTCTGCCACCACCACACACGCCTGTAACTCTGCCACCACCACACACGCCTGTACACTCTGCCACCACCACACACGCCTGTATACCTCGCCACCACCACAGACCTGTATACTCTGCCACCACACAGATGCCTGTATACTATGCCACCACAGACACCTTACTACTCTGCCACCACCACACACACCTGTATACTCTGCCACCACCACCACACACGCCTGTATAACTCCACTACCCACAGACCCACTGTATACTCTGCTACCCACAGAGCGCCTGTATACTTTACTACCCACAGAGTCACCTGTATAATCTCCTACCCTCAGAGCCGTCTGTATACTCTGCTACCCACAGAGCCCCCTGTATACTCTGCTACCCACTGGCCCGCCTGTATAACACTTCATTCACCCTGCTCCCGATGCAATTGCATCGGGCCTTTTTACTAGTTTACAATAAAAAAAGCAAGATTCAAAGTCAGGTGTCAGGATACAAAAAGCAAGCAGACAAGGTCATCAGTTACCCGATCAACAAGAACAATGTGTGAATAACTTAATAACATAAGTGGGGCCAAAACCTAAAAACATTGAACATAGAAATAAAATAATCCTGTCACTCACACAGGAAAATAACCTTAAATCTAACCTAAAACAACTTAGAAAAGTAGAAAGGGGAATGATGGCAGACTGAAAGGACTGAGTATCATGCGGTGTTCGATCTGTACTCATTAGTGTTTTGCCATCTTCTGACTCTGTTCACACTGTGATGTTGGATTAGCAACATTGTGCTTCTTTTTTTGCTCAGCCTGCGTTTAAGTGTCAACTGTTTTGTGCTCACTGGTCATCAGTCTTGCAGGAGTTAATTTCATGAAAGCTGGTAATGTGCTGCAGTTTCAGATTGCTTCTGTCCTATCCAGTGGCGTAACGATCTCGGTCGCAGCAGTCGCGGCTGAGACCGGGCCCGGACCTGTAGGGGGCCCTTGCCTCCCTGCAGGGGGGCCCGCGATCACAGCCCAGTGTGTTAAAGGAGAGGAGGCGACGGGAGGGAAGCTTCCTGCTGCTGATCCCGCCCCTCCTCTCCTCTGCTGCCGGCTCCCAGCTCTGTACACTTCACCGAGGATCCCACGGTAAGGATCAAACACCCCGCCCCCCCCGCTTCACACCCACCACAGGCCACTAGCACCCCCCCGCTCCACGCCCATGGCAGGCCATTAGCACCCCCTCCCCGCTCCTCACCCACTACATGCCGCAGCGGGGCCCGCGATGCTAAAGTTACGCCGCTGTCCTATCATAGCTGTCTCAACCCATTAAATGTGGTGGAGTCCAGTCTCCTATGCTGATTATAGCTTCAGCTTGCTCCAGCAATACCGGTTAGTGGTGTGGTGTTCTAGTTTCTGGGAAACACTTGTAGCTTGTTTGGTGTATGGTGGATACTTCCCTGTTGTATTTTTATCTCCTACTTGTATTTTTCTCCCAAATCACATATTGTATTCCCTCTGTGTGTGAGTACTGAGAGCTTTTGTTTTGGTTCCCCCTGTCTTTCTCTATCTGTGGTTTTCATTACTTCCCTGCTCCAGGGGAGGACGAGTGGGAATAAGCTCAGGGCTGAGCAGGAGCAGGGCTAGGGTGGAGACTCAGGCCTCTCCACAATGAGGAGTACCCCTGAGATAGGGTGAATTCAGTGCTCCCTAGCTTAAAGGGAACTTGTCAGGTCGTTCTACCCCCCTAACCTATCACTACCTGTCCATGCACTTTCCCATCCTGTCTGCTCTAAAACTGTCCTACCAAGATTGAGAAAAATGAGTTATAAACTCACATAATGTCTCCTTTCCAAGACTGGAAAGGCGGGCTCCAGGGCTCCATTTTCCCTTCCTCGCTCGGTCTCTGCATGCCCCGCTGGGCGTCATCGTTCGGTGTCTTGTTCCTCCTCCTATTGGAAATTCCCGCCTCCTCTGATCATATGATGCCTGGCCGGAACGCCATATCTGGTCCAGTGCATTGTGGGGGTTAATCATGTAGTATGGGTATGCAGCACTGAATGCAGCATGCCTGCTGCATTCAGGGAAGGGGTCCCCCATGTGTCTGTGTGCTGTGTACCCCGAGATATAGCCTTTGTAAAACTTACAGTTAGAAGCCATGGAGGCAGGCACTATGGCTGGAGAGAGCTTGATTGACGGTGGCCATTCCCTCCCCCTCTGCCTGTCTGTGCTGCTTCTGCTGTGCAGGCTCTGCCATCCTCCTCTCCTCCTCTGTCACTCACAGCATACAAACAATTTGTCCTGACCTCAGCTCCAGATTCCTGCCCTGACAAAGCATAAACATCACAGTAGGAGGCGGCACACAGAGGCAGTGGGGGATGGAATAGCCACAGTCAATCGAGCTCCCTCCAGCAACAGTGACTTCCTCCAAGGCTATATCTCGGGGTACACAGCACACAGACATATGGGGAACCGCTTTCCTGAATGCAGCAGACATGCTGCATTCAGTGCTGCACTTAGATTGCCATTCAGCAGGGAGGTGATAGGTCCTATTTAAAGGGATCCTGTCACCTCTAAAACATTGCGCATGCGGTGCTTGAAGCTGAAAGAGCGGCGTGGGTGTACTGACATCCCAGAAATGAAGCGATTCACGTCATTCATGCGCGCCCAGCGTCATGGAGAGCAGGGAGGGCCTGCCTAGAAAATAAATAAAAGATCACGCCCATTAGGGCGTGATCTTCTGACAAACAGGGCCCCAAACAAACACGCCCAGAGGGCTAAAGAATATAGCCCCTACTAATTATAATGCCTAATGAATGACTATAAAATCGTTTTTATGTACTTTAACAGGATGGTTTTAGGAGACAAAAGGAGTATGAGAATGGTGATAGGATGCTGCAGGGACATGATTTTGTAGGTTAGGTGGCGTTTTGGAGGTGACAGGATCTCTTTAAGTATTTTTACTTCCCATGTATTGTCTAGATGCTTATTAATAATATATCAGTTCTTTATCTAATCTTTGCATACTGGTAACCATTCAAATCTAGACCATTGAACATCCTGCCTGACATCTGCATGACAGATCTTCTCAGGGTTAAAGCTCCAGAGGCAAAGAAATCATTCTGCCAAATCTTACCTACTGCTTCAATCTGTCAGACCGTAAAGAGACTTTGATTTAGAATCTCTTTATTTTAAAATTTGTAAAATGACTTTTTTTTTCTTTAAAAGGACTTTGTTAATTACCGTATATACTCGTGTATAAGCCGACCCGTGTATAAGCCGACCCCCCTACTTTTGCCCCCAAAACCTGGGAAAATCTATTGACTCGTGTATAAGCCGAGGGTGGACCCTAGCACAAGTATACAGCCCCCAGCAGTGTGGTATACACCAGTCCCAGAGGTAGATACAGCAGCCCCAGTGGTAGTATACGCAGCCCCAGTATATATACAGCCCCAGTGGTATATACAGCCCCAGAGGTAGTATAGACACAGCCCTAGTAGTATATACAGCCCCAGTGGTAGTATATACAGCCCCAGTGGTAGTATACAGGGCCCCAGCAGTATATACAGCCCCAGTGGTTTATACAGCCCCAGTGGTAGTATACAGGGCCCCAGAGGTATATACAGCCCCAGTGGTAGTATATACAGCCCCAGTGGTAGTATACAGGGCCCCAGAGGTATATACAGCCCCAGTGGTAGTATATACAGCCCCAGTGGTAGTATACTGGGCCCCAGAGGTATATACAGCCCCAGTGGTAGTATATACAGCCCCACTGGTAGTATACAGGGCCCCAGAGGTATATACAGCCCCAGTGGTAGTATATACAGCCCCAGTGGTAGTATACAGGGCCCCAGAGGTATATACAGCCCCAGTGGTAGTATATACAGCCCCAGTGTTAGTATACAGGGCCCCAGAGGTATATAGCAGCCCCAGCGGTAGTATACAGGCAGCCCCAGTAATGCAGGGCCCCCCCAGCGTCTCTCCGGTCACCTGTAAAGCAAACTATACTTATCAGTGTCCCGCTGTCCGCGCCCGCCGCTGCCGACATCCCGATCCTCCATCTTCATGCGTCTTCTTCCTGTTTCCTGTGCTCATCGCAGGGAATGACGTCATTGCCGGCGACGAGCACAGAAACAGGAAGAAGACGCATGAAGATGGAGGATCGCGATGTCGGCAGCGGCGGGCGCGGACAGCGGGACACTGATAAGTATAGTTTGCTTTACAGGTGACCGGAGAGACGCTGGGGGGGCCCTGCATTACTGGGGATGCGGGGGCTGCTGTATACCGATGTATACATCGGTATGTACCGATGTATACATCGGTATACAGCACTGACTCGCGTATAAGCCGAGGGGGGTACTTTTCAGCCCAATTTTTGGGCTGAAAAACTCGGCTTATACGCGAGTATATACGGTAGTTGATTTGACATTTTGAAATAGTCACATTGATGGAGAATCTGGAACTTTGCAAATACCCCTTCTATTGGTACCACCATTATCAGAAACTAATGATCAATAACAATTATCATATTATTTATTGTGGATTTTCTCTGCTTCTACTGATGAAATCAGAAACACCTGCCAAGTATAAAGTATTATACAATTTGTCCACTTAGGCTACGTTTTTGATTATGCAGATTTCCTGCAGTATTTCTGTAACAATTAGCTAAATTAGATTACTTGCATTTTATAGACGGACTTTTTAGGTTTTTTTTCGTATAAAGTGGGTAAAAAAGCATTTAGTCACCCACCAATTGTGCAAGTTCTCCCTCTTCAAAAGATGAGAGAAGCCTGTAATTGAAATCACAGATAGACCTCAACTATGAGAGACAACATGAGAAAACAAATCCTGAAAATCCCATTGTCTGATTTGGAAAGCAATTTTTTTTCAAATTTTGGTGGAAAATAAGTATTTGGTCACGAACAAACCTCAAGATTTCTGGCTCTCACAGACCTGTAACTTTTTCTTTAAGAGGCTCCTCTGTCCTCCACTCATTACCTATAGTACTGGCATATGTTTGAACTTGTTATCAGTATAAAAGTCACCTGTCCGCAACCTCAGTCCCACTCCAAACTACACTATGTTGAAGACCATAGAACTGTCGAAGGACACCAGAAATAAAATTGTAACCATGTGTGGCGCCCCGCAACGAGTGCGTCACAGGAGGGTATTGCAGCCAAGACAGCAGCAGCAATATTCTCTGACTAAGCACTGACACAGTTAACTCAGAGATCCATACCCTACATGCATCATCAGCATAGAGGGCCAATAAGGTCCTGGTGGGCGGAGTGTAGAGGTAGTGTGTAGTGGGAAGTTTAGTGCAGAACAGTCTGCAAGAATGTAAGAGAGAACAACGAGCTCTGCAACCTAGGAGAGGGGGCCTGCACAGTTCCGTGCAGCCCCCTGGCCGTCACCCCGATTGGGCGCCATTACTCCCGATGCCTTAACAACCAATCTACGGGCATCTATATGCGGGTTCAACAACATCCCGTGCCCATCTACAGCCGGTCTACTGGTACCGAAGCTAGTAGTCGTTCACCACTGCTATGCGAACCAGAGGAGTGGAGGGACGGCTTTATAGGAGCACCCCACCACCGCCACACACAGTCGTCTAGCCAGCGGAGTACCCACCAAAAGGACCCAAGGCTCCCCAAAACACCCGGAACGTATACCCCGGGTAGGGCATTGAAGCAGCCTCCTTGTACCCGATCTGGCATTCCTGGGCGACAACGGCAACACAAGTTAAGTTAGAATGGAGGAACACCGCGGATCTCTGAGAAACACTGGTCATTGCTAAGTCCACCCGGTCCGTTACCCATCACTGTATGCCATGTACTGCCTGCTGGTTACAGTAAACTACCCGTTACAGAGACTAACAGTGTCCGTGCCTTCTTATGAACTACCTATCCGCACATTAAGGTAACTGCAGCTGCCTCAGAACATCTTGCGCAGCTCCTGGCTCCGGGGATCATCGCTCAGCCTGTGGGGAGCGTTCCATCTTGCTGCATTCCACCCCCCGGAGGCCCAAGCAGCGCCGGTGGACTTCACCGGAACACTCATAGGTGGCGTCACGAAACAAATTAACCCCTAATCTGTTCAATCAATGGCGTCTTTATTGAATCTGGACCACCGGGCCCCACTACCGGCAGGCGCGGCCCCCCGTGACAAGGAAGAAGGAAAAACGCCTGTCCCTCGGAGTCCCGGCCACGGTGAGTCAGAAAATGGTGTCACGAACAGGATACGAGCAGGCCCGTTCATTAACGGGTATAATGTGCTTAAAAAACTTTATTTCATCAACAAGGACTGTTCGTCCCTAAAAGAACTTTTTCCCGCCTTTTCACCGTTGGGCCAAGATGGCGTCCAAGATGGTGATCGCTGCCATGAGGTTCACCACGTGCAAGCCCAGGGGTGAGCCACCGCCCCTCTTCGTGGGAGGGCCAAAGGCAAAGGCGCCACACATGCATCAGACTGGGAAGACTGAATCTTTAATAGGCAAGCAGCTTGGTGTGAAGAAATCAACCATGGGAGCAATAATTAGAAAATAGAAGACATACAAGACCACTAATAATCTAACTAGATCTGGGGTACCCCGTGGGGTCAAAATGATCTCATGAACGGTGAGCAAAACTCCCAGAACCACACGGGGGGACTTAGTGAATGACCTGCAGAGAGCTGGGACCAACGTTACACAGGCTACCATCAGTAACACACAAAGCTGCCAGGGACTCAGATCCCGCAGTGCCAGATGTGTCCCTCTTCTTAAGCCATTATATGTCCGGGCCCTTCTAAAGTTTTCTAGAGAGCATTTGGATGATCCAGAAGAATACTGGGAGAATGTTATATGGTCAGATGAAACCAAAGTAGAACTGCTTGGTAGAAATGCTACTCGTCGTGTTTCAAGGAGAAAGAATGATGAGTTGCATCTAAAGAACACCATACCTTCTGTGAAGCATGTGTGGTGCCCCGGGGTCCGGTAATCACATTACAAGCTTGGAGGCAAGGCATCCACCAGGTGAAGCACACATATTACATATCCCAACCTGGGCCTGTAGGGGGAGCTCTAACAGCTGAGGTCAGGTCAGTTGCTGACATCAGTAGAGGTCCCCTAGATATGCAGGTGCAGGGGGCAGAGCTAGTGAGTTCCTGTCTGGAGAGCTGAGGTGACAGTTGAGCAGAGCATAAGGGGGAGAGGAAAGTGATCTTGGGGACAGGAGCCGTGTTAGGCCAGTCCAAGGAAGCTGACAGTGTTTGGAGCCCATAGCGAGGGCCTGAGGAGGAGAGAAGGAAGATCTGGGAGTGGTAGCAGTGCCAGCAAGCCCAGAATTAAGTATAGTACAGTCACCGGAGACCGAGATCGTAAGGGATTATACACCCAGCAGCCAAATCTGGAGATCAGATAGTTATACACCACCCGTTCACTGTAAAGCTAAAGAGACACAGCCGCACTACAGAGCCCAGGAGAGCTACTGTAAGTAGAAATATAGCCAAGAGAAGTGTTCACGCTGCTTGTCCTACAGCTAGTACAGAACAGAGAGGGTCACGGCATTGCTTTATGCAGCCAGGGCCCAACGGACACAATCTAAAAGGAAAGCCTCAGGACTTGCCTGGTGTGGAAAGCCTGCACCCTTGGATGTAATATACATGGTTTAATAAAGTCGGTTGGCAACCAGGAAACACGAGTGCCGCCATCTTCTCTTTCCTATGGATAAAGCCTAAAATTACCTCCAAGCTCCGGACCCCGTGAACTTTGTAAAACAGTACCCGGTACTACCTGAGTTCCACCATTAAAGGTAAAGAAAAGACTGTTACTCTTGTGTCTCCACATCATTGTTTGAGCTAATTACTGTATCCCCATCAACACCAATAACAATTATTATCACCAGCTCAGGGATCATCCGAAGGTTTATCATCCTGCTGCATCCCAACATCATCCCCTGAAGCTGAGATAAGCAGCGGTGGTCATATCCGGCCGCATCCCACAGGTGGCGTCACTGACAAACTCTTATTTGTATTTTTATTTTTTACCTTTTTATTTGCGGTCCCTCCAGGGCCACGGAACCGGTCCACAGCCACCACCTTGACATCCCCTGTAAGCAGAGAATAAGGACCGGTACTGAGTAACCCATAGCACTGAGGGCGATACACATGAGGATGGTAATATCATGCTTTGGGGCAGTTTTGAGTGCAAACCTCCTTCCATCAGAAAGGGCATTGAAGATGAAACGTAGCTGAGTCTTTCAGCATAACAATGATCCCAAGCACACCGCCAGGGCAATGAAAGAGTGGCTTTGTAAGAAGCATTTCAAGGTTCTGGAGTGGCCTAGCCAGTCTCCAGATCTCAACCCTATAGAAAACCTTTGGAGGGAGTTGAAAGTCTGTGTTGTCCAGCGACAGCCTCATAACATCACTGCTCTAGAGGAGATCTGCATATAGGAATGGGCCACCATACCAGCAACAGTGTGTGCCAAACTTGTGAAGACTTACAGAAAATGTTTGACTTCTGTCATTGCCAACAAAGGATATATAACAAAGTACTGAGATTAACTTTTGTTATTGACCAAATACTTATTTTGCACCAAAATTTGAAAAATCTTTCCAAATCAGACAATGTGGTTTTCAGGATTTGTTGTCTGATTTTGTTAGAAGAAAACGTTTTGGTACCGTGTTAATCAGTTGAGAAAATGTTGATTTCTCTCAGTGAAAGAAACAAGATAATAATCTTGTAGTTGTGATACCTTTTAATGGCTTAAAAAAATAAAATAAGTGATGTTACAAGACAAGCTTTCGAGATGTATTATGTCCCTTCATCAGGCATGGTATGACAAAATGTTGAAAGAAACTCAAAATATATACATGAACAACTGGAATGAATGGACATTTAACTAAATAAACAAAACAAAGTCTGGAAAGGAGCCTTAATCAGCAAGGCTTAGGCTGGCTTCACACTTGCAGATGCATCTGCAGCGTTTTGCAGATGCATCTGCAAGTATCAGCATGCAGACCGCGGCCGTGGTGTGAATGCTCTCATTCATTCCTATATGTGAGCCGTAAGCAGGCGTATGCCTGCTTATAGATCACACTCTCCCGCCCGCACTATGGACGCGAGATGTTGCGTCCATAGTGCGGGCGGGAGAGTGTGATCTGTCAGCAGGCATACGCCTGCTTACGGCTCACATATAGGAATGAATGAGAGCATTCAGACCGCGGTGCGCCCTATTATAAACATAGGGGCCGCGGTCTGCATGCTGATACTTGCAGATGCATCTCAAAACGCTGCAGATGCATCTGCAAGTGTGAAGGCAGCCTAAGTGATGTCAAAGTTTTCATGACTAATTTATACGAAAACCTGGTGTCTTAAGACTTCAGTGTCTTTGAATAACATTCTTCAGATTTTATAATGAGCCATAAATCCATCAGTTAGGTTTAGCCCTTCCTGGATACAATCGAAAGTTCTAATTAATTTGGATTCACAGACCCTTCAGTGTTTTTGTGATTTGAAATTACCTCTCAAAATTAAAACTTTCGTATTTTCAATGTTATTTCCTTGACTAGAAAAATGTTTGGCTACTGGAAAATTGATTTTTTTTTGTGTGTAATTGTGTGACGATGAGACCTCATCCTTACTCTTAGCCGTTGTCCAGTCTCACCAACATAAAAAATCCCCACAGGACATATAGTGTACATAATTATATACACAACATTGGAAGAGGAGCATGTGAATGTCCCAGGAATCTTATAATCCTGTTGTGTGTTGGGGATCTGTATCCTGTCTTTGGTCCCTATGTGAGTTCCTCTTGGTGTATCTGAGGGTATCGAACTTCAGACCATGATGTTTCTTAAATTGGGAGGCTGCCTGTAGCACAGCAAGGGAGGGTATTTTAATATTATTTTTAGCCCGTTATCCTTATGTAGGATATGGTAAAGTTTCCTGGCAGTTTTCCTTAGTACCACCAGAGGAACACGATGGTTCTCTTCTTTTTCTCTGTACTGGAGTGCTTGAATTCTAGGGATCCTTGTGGCTTTAATGATCTGATCCTCAATGGAGGTGTTGTAGTAGCCTTGGTTTAAAAATGTCTTTTTTAGATGGTTTAAGTGTTCATTCTTTTCCGGTTGGTTGGAGCAAATACGGTTATATCTGAGGGCCTGGCTGTAGACAATGGACTTTTTATTGTGCTTCGGGTGGAAACTGTCCCATCTGAGGTATGTGGGACGGTCAATCGGTTTCTGATATAGCGATGTCTAGAATGAACCATTTAGAATTTTTATGGTGATATCCAGGAAGTTGATTTCTATTTTTGAGTGGTCAAGTGTCAGTTTTATAGTGGAATGAAATGTCTTGAGATTGTCATGGAATTTTAGAAGTTCATGTTTAGTCTTAGTCCAGATTATTAAAATATCATCAATGAAATGAAGGTACACCAAGGGTTTGATGGGGCAGGAGGCTAAATAGGGGACCTATTGTAGAGAGCTTATTTAAAAGGTCCATCGTGTCCTGTATATAGCTGTCTGTCTTCCTTACCAGCGGTTTAAGGACATTTTCCACCCACCCAGAGATTCTTTCAGTGAGTGTTCCCAACCCTGAGATGGTCGGTCTTACTGGGTTACCTGGTTTATGAATGTAGGGAAGCATATAGAAAACTCCCATCCCTGGATCCTCAGGTATTAAGTCCAGAAGGTTTGTGGAATCCGTACCCAATCATTTGATGTGTCTTCTCAACTCCCTCATATATTTTGGAGTTTGGTCCTCATCCAGTTTGGTGTAGTACTCTATATCCATCAAATGTCTGTCTGCTTCTTTAACGTAGCCTTTTGTATCCAGGAGAAAAATGGCCCCACCTTTGTCTGCAGGCTTAATAGTGATCTCTCTGTTGTTCTTCAGGCTGTAAATTGCGCACTGATATTAGATATTTCTGTTGTTTTTTATCTAATATTGTGGATTGTACCAAATGTCTGAATGAGTCAATATATTGGTCCAAAATGGTATTGCAGCCAGGACGAGGTGTCCAGGCAGTGGTTTTCTTTTTACTTTGTTGCACTTGTGTTTGGCTGCTTAGAGGCCTCAAGTTCTCTTTATCATCAAAGAACTCCTTCAGCTTCAACTTCCTAAAGTATTCTTCCATGTCAATACACAGTTCAGTTTTGTCTAGAGATTTTGTGGGACAAAATGTGAGACCTCTAGAAAGCACACTGAGTTCTAGATTAGTGGGTTTGTGAGATGACAAATTAATAACACAGCTGTCAGTACCTGTGTCCTTCCGGAAGTTCTCCTCCATGCTGTTGTGGTTATGAGGAACTTGGCTGGTGTTTGAGTATAATTCTGCTTTCAGTCGAAGTCTGTATAGCTTCTTCTTCTTCTTGTATATAAGGTATAATTGCAGTAAAGTATAAAAATGCTGCATCCTCTGTTGTATATTATTGGTACGTGTGCTCCTTAAAGTTTGTATTTCCATCTGGACCTTTTTCTTGTTGCTGTAGAAAACATTAATAAGGTGATTCCATAGTCTATTTATGTAAACATAATTATCCATAAGGATAGAGAATAAATGTCACGTGGGTTATTCTCTGATCTTTAAGCAGCTACTAACCACCAAGAGGCTACAGCTCCAGTGCAAAGCAAGTTTACTGATTCCATAGTCTCTCCGAAGTCCTGTAGCAGAGGTATTGTGAATAATGAGTATTGTAGGTATTCTGAATAGGATTCTTTATGCTTAGTCCCTTGGGTATTAAATGTTCTTTCTTGCATCTGGTTAAAAAGAAGATGTTACTATCCAGTTGTGCTAGTTTCTTCAGATGATCTTTTAGTTCAGGGGTCTCAAACTCCAGGCCTTGAGGGCCGCACACAGTGCAGGTTTTCAGGATTTCCATAGCATTTGACAGTTGGTAATCAAATGACCAATTGTCAAATTCTAAGGAAATCATGAAAACCTGCACTGTGTGCGGCCCTCAAGGCCTGGAGTTTGAGACCCCTGTTTTAGTTTCATAGAAGTGCGGTACATTCTGGTATCTTCCATTTGGTTAGAAGAAAAGGTTTTGGTACTGTTAGGGTCCTTTCACGTCAGTGGTTTTGCGCTGATCGCGGCAGTTGCGGTGAAAAAAAACGCAACTGCCGCGATTACCGCATAACAGCTGCACCTGCGGTGTACTTGTGGCAAGCCCCATACAATGTATATGCGGGCTTGCGGCAGGTGCGGCAAGTGCAGTATCGGCACTTGCCGCAGGTGCGGCAGCGGAAAAACGCGGCTGACGTCCGCATATACATTGTATGGGGCTTGCCGCAAGTGTGCCACAAGTGCAGCCGTTATGCGGTAATCGCGGCAGTTGCGTTTTTTTCACCGCAACTGCCGCGATCAGTGCAAAACCGCTGATGTGAAAGCAGCCCTAGACAGTTGAGAAACTGTTGATTGCTTTCAGTGAGAGAAACAAGATAATAATATTGTAGTTGTGATACCTTTTGTGTTAGGCTGCTTTCACATCAGAGTTTTTTAGGCTGCTTTCACATCAGCGTTTTTGGCTGATTGCGGCAGATGCGTCAGATTTACCGCATCTGCCGCATCTAACGGTAGCACTTGTAGCACACTTGCGGCAAGCCTCATGCATTGTCTTGTGGCAGGTGCGGCAAGTGCGGTATAGCCGCGGATTTGGCACTTGCGGCCGCGAAAAAAACAGCGGTCAGCAACTTTTTTTTTGTGGCTGCAACTGCCGCAAGTGCCGGAACTGAGGCTATACCGCACTTGCCGCACCTGCCGCAAGCCCCATAAACAATGCATGGGGCTTGCCGCAAGTGCGACCATTAGACGGCAGATGCGGTAAATCTGTCGCATCTGCCACAATCAGCAAAAAACGCTGATGTGAAAAGGGCCTCAGTTTTCATACTAAAAATAATATTCAAATACCCTCCCTTGCTGTGCTACAGGCAGCCTCCCAATTTTAGAAACATCACTGTCCGAAGTTGGATGCCCTCAGATACACCAAGAGGAACGTATCCATGCAATGTGAAGAGCTGCAAGACCTGTGCTCAGAGACCAGAGACAGGATTGAGATCCCCAACTCACAACAGGATTACAAGATTTCTGGGACATTCACATGCTCCTCTTCCAATGTTGTGTATATAATTATGTACACTATATGTCCTGTGGGGATTTTTTATGTTGGTGAGACTGGACAACGACTAAGAGTAAGGATGAGATCTCATCGTCACACATTTACACACAAAAAATTAATTTTCCAGTAGCCAAATATTTTTTTAGTCAAGGACATAACATCGAAAATATTAAAATTTTAATTTTGAGAGGTAATTTCAAATCACAAAAACATTGAAGGGTCTGTGAATCCAAATTAATTAGATCTTTCAATTGTGTCCAGGAAGGGCTAAACCTAACTGATGGATTTATGGCTCATTATAACATCTGAACAATGTTGTTCAAAGACACTGAAGTCTTATCCCGCGTCCAAGTCTAAGGGTGTCTCGGTGGCTTTCCACAAATCATTCTCCCCCGAGGTTGTGGATCAGGTGATTGATCCAGCAGGAAGATACGTCTTCCTTAAAATTAATTGGTTTTCACGGCTGTATATCCTGGCTAACATCTACTATCCTAACAGGCACATGCTTAGATTCGGCTCGAGGCTCAGGGGGCTGCTGGAGAAATTTGCAGGATCCGTCCCCATCATAATGGGGGGCGACTTTAATTTCCCTGTTGATCTGAAGATAGACACCTCCTCCGGTAAGTCATGCCTTCCTGTATCATCTCTCCATCATTTATCTAGGCACTGGGAATCGCTGCACATGGTGGATGTTTGGCAGTTATTGCACCCGGAGGAACATGACTTTACTTTTTACTCTCAAACACATTCAGTGTACACTAGGATAGATAGATTCCATATCTCCCACTCATTGCTAGATTTTGAAATTAAGTCATACATCGGTAACATATTATGGTCTGACCACGCACCAGTGTATTTTACCAAGAGGATGTGGCCCCTGGGTAGAAAGGAATATTCTTGGCGACTAAATGAATATTTACTGAGGGATCCATCTTGCCTTAAAGATTTCATCTCAACTGTACAAAATTTCAATAGTGACCATGCCTCAGATACCACCTCGTACCCAATACAGTGGGAGGCCCTTAAGGCGGTCCTACGAGGCGTTTTGATATCTCACGGCTCTAGAATCAAGAAGATGAGATCACAAGAAATAAAAGACCTCCTTCAGGAGATATCTTGCCTGCTGGGTTGTCACAAACAAAACCCTACCCCTGTCCTGTTTGGGCAATTATCTACTACACGCCATAAATTGCTTACGCTCTTAGACCAAAAAGATAAACTCCAATGGGATAGGATTAACTCAAAATTCTACCTATTAAGCAATAAATCGGGCAAATTACTAGCACGGGCATTACACCCAAGAACTCAATGAACTTTCATCCCCCACATAAAATCTCCAGGCGGGACTAAGGTGCATTCTACCAAGGAAATAGTGGAATGCTTTCGCTCCTTTTATGCTTCCCTCTACAATATAGGTGGGGCGGCTCCAGACTCACTTGAGACCTGCCTTACTTCAAAAATCAAAGAATATATCCATAAACACAGTCCACCCCCTTTGTCCATGGAGGGGAATTGACCTCAGATTTCACAATGGAAGAATTGACTGAGGTAATAAAGACCCTCAAGCTGGGTAAGAGTCCCGGGCCAGATGCTTACTCATCGGGATTTTATAAAACCCTATCAGAACATTTGAATCCTCGCTTCCTAGAAATATGCAACAGTATATCCAGGGGAGGAGTTTTTCCCCCTCAGGCTCTATTAGCTCACATAGTAGTATTGCCTAAGCCCAGAAAGGATCCATCTCTTTGCAGCAGCTATAGACCTATATCTTTGATGAACATAGATATAAAGATCTATTCGAAAATGCTTGCAAATAGACTGAGGAGATTCCTGCCATCTCTAATCAGCCCCGATCAGGAGGGTTTTGTCCTGGGTCGGGAGGCTCGGGACAATATAATCAGATCTATAGCAATCATTGACGGGGCGAGGAGGAGGGGGGTTCCCATGTGCATCCTGTCTATAGACGCCGAAAAGGCTTTTGACAGGGTGCACTGGGGCTTCCTGTTCGCTACCCTAGAACACATTGGATTGGACAATGTGATGATGGAGAGAATCAAAGCTCTTTATACAACTCCGTCGGCTCGGGTTCGGGTCAATGGGTCCCTGTCGGATCCTTTCCCCGTACACAATGGCACACGCCAGGGATGTCCACTATCTCCTCTAATATATATTTTATGCATGGAGCCCCTGGTGGGTGCACTTAGGATGAATGCGTCGGTCCGGGGTCTCGAGACGGGGGACACCGAACAGAAACTCGTGCTATTCGCAGATGACTTACTTTTGTTTGTGACAAACCCTCTCATATCTATTCCCAATATAATGGAGGAATTGACTAAGTATGGACACTTAAGCAACTTCAAGATGAATGAATCTAAGTCGGAGTTGCTTAACATTTCCATTTCAGATTTGGTGGCCACATTACTCAGATCCCAGTATCCCTTTATATGGAAACAAGAAGAGATTAAATATCTGGGCATAAAGTTAACCCGAGACCCATCAAATTTATACTCTAAAAATGTTATACCCCTACTTTTCAATGTTGAATCAGATCTTAAGGCTTGGAACAGACTCAAGATCTCATGGTGGGGCAGAATCTACTCGGTCAGAATGGATTTGTTACCCCGACTCTTATACTTTTTTCAGGCCGTTCCGATCCTCCTTCCGGCCTCCTTCTTTTCTAGACTCAAGACTCTGATCATTCGTTATATTTGGTCACACAAAAGATCCAGACTGTCGTATAGCCTGATGTGCAGAAGGCCGGAGGGAGGCGGAGTGGGTCTGCCTAATTTCGTAGCTTATCATATGGCCTCCTTGGGCAAATGTATCCTCGATATGTACAGGCAAAGAGACGTACAGAAGTGGGTAGAGGTAGTGTCGGCTCTCAATGAGTTATGTCCTTTGGCGGGGGTGTGGCTCTTTAATCTAAAATCCTCTGGTCCCCCCTCTTTCATCGTGTCTCAACTACAAATGTTCCTTAGGAAAAATAATTCCTCGTTACACGTGACTACAGACCCTGGGCCCTTGACTCCCATATTTAGCAACCCCTCTTTAGGTTTGGAGAGGGGCAGGCATTCTTTCTTAGGTACACATAGACAATCTCACCCTATGATTCAAAATTACATTAATCCAGAGGATGTAAAGAGCTTAAAGGAATTGTACCGAACATCTCCGATTCCTCTGGGTGCATGGTTCCACTATGCCAGATTACGCAGTTACATCAAATCACTTCATAGGTCAGAAATTACCAGACAACAAACTGCCTTTGAGAGACTTTGCCAGGAGAGTGGCCCTGTCCCTCACACAATTTCGGTGTTATATGCCATGTTTCAAGGCTCTCTGGAAACCACTGATAATTACTCTATTAAAGGGAACCTGTCACAATGCGCTTATTGAAGCCGGGCCGATCACGTGATCAAGCCCATAATGCACTAGGGCTGATCACGTGACCGGCCCCATAATGCACCGTGCCGGATGTGACGCCCGGCCGGTGCATAGAGGTACACAGAGGGCGGGAGATTCCAAAGAATGGGGCAGAGAGGACCCAGAATAATGCCGCCCAGCGGGGCATGCATTACATCCAGGAGGTGTGATGAAGGAAGTGAGGCCACGCCCACCCAGTCCCTCAACCACGGGGACTGCAGTAAGTTTAAACTTATTTTACACATGTTTCATAGGGAGACTTTAGAAAAGAAAGGGATAGATAGGGAGCTCCTAGGAAGGTGTAGGGACAGCTAGAGATAGTGTAGGGCCTTAGAATCAGGTGACAGGTTCCCTTTAAATACAAAATAAAATGGGAGAAGGACTTTCAAAAGGAATTCTCGCCATGAGATTGGGATAAAATCCTAATGTTCACACGTAAATCAGCTAAATCAGCCGCATCCCATGAAAGGAATTTCAGGTTAATGGCAAGATGGTACAGATGTCCGGCAGACCTAAACCTAATCTTCCCCTCTGTGTCTGATCCCTGCTGGCGTTGTCACACGGATTGCGGCACTTATCTACATATCTGGTGGGGGTGCCCACAAATTTACCCATTTTGGGAGGAGGTGTTTGACTTATATAAACTATCTACATCGACTAACGTAACTTTAACAGCACATGCGGCCCTCCTGAGCCTCATGGACTTCTCAATTTCGGGTTACAAAGGAAGTCTAATTAGGTACTTCTTATCAGCAGCCAGAACCCTGATTGCCAGAAGATGGAGGAAGCCAGGACGTCCATCCAAGGCTGATTTAGTAGCAGAGTTGAATCATGAGTGTAGGATGGAGGATATTATTACACAAAGTTCTCCGGAAATGAACAGCGTTGACAGGCATTGCCATCTTTGGTCATCCTGGATCCTCTTCAGGGAGTCCGAGACATTAAGACGTTGGTTGTCCTGAATTCACAGCAGGGGGGTTCCTGGGTGGCTGCACGCGGGGAATGGACGGGGGGCGTTCTATTCTCTGGTCTGGATGCTCTCTTTTAGCCAGGTCGATAGTCCACTGTCTCCAATTAAACATAATTCAAGGTAGCACTTTCCTGACCTCACGTATCTTCAGCTCTTACAATATCATTGGGTTTGGTTCTTCATCGATCACCAAATTAATAGGTCAAGCGAAGCTATACTCAATATAGGCCGACTAACCTGTCCCTTCTATGGGATCCCCTAAATTTTCTTCTCTGCTTTTCTCTTAACTTTCTTTCTTTCCTCTTTCCTTGTCTTTTTATATGTAATTAAAGTGATATATTTTATTAAAGGACTTAAGTTTTGGAGCAAGTTGGGTCGGGGTAGAAGTATAGGTCTGAACTTAAGACCTTATTCTTTTATATTTCATATTTTCTTTGTTCCTTTCTACTCCCTCCCCCTCATAAGAAAACGCTCCAAGCCTTTATTGTGGTATATTAAGATTAGTGTAATATTCATTTTACGACTAGACTTTGAATACATATTCTTTTCTGGACCTTTAGGTCATGAAGATCAACGAAACGTTTGGCACAATATGTTTAAATTTGTACTGTACGTTAAGTTTGTATTTCACTTAAATTTTTGAATAAAATTTGATTCAACATAAAGACACTGAAGTCTTAAGACACCAGGTTTTCGTGTAAATTAGAGCCATAAAAACTTTGACATCACTAAGCCTTGCTGATTAAGGATCCTCTCCAGACTTTGTTTTGTTTATTTAGTTAAATGTCCATTCATTTCAGTTGTTCATGTATATATTTTGAGTTTTTTCAATATTTTGTCATACTATGCCTGATGAAGGGACCTAAGACGTCTCGAAAGCTCGCCTTGTAACATCACTTTTTTTTTATTTTTGTTAGCCATTAAAAGGTATCACAACTACAAGATTATTATCTTGTTTTTCCAACTGAGAACAATCAACATTTTCTCATTTTGTCTCTCATAGTTGAGGTCTACCTATGATGTCAATTACAGGCCTCTCTCATGTTTTTAAGTGGGTGAACTTGCACAATTGGTGGATGACTAAACACTTATTTTCCCCACTGTATATACACACACAATAGAGACTGCTGCTGGCTGTATACACAATAGAGACTGCTGCGGACTGTATACCAATAAAGACTGCTGCAGGCTGAATGCACGATAGAGACTGCTGCAGACTGTATACACCAAAGAGCCTGGTGTACGCTGTATGCACAATAGAGATTGCTGTGAGCTGTATACTCAACAGAAACTGCTGGCTGTATTCACAATAGACTTCTGGCTGTATACACAATAGACTGCTGGCTATATGAACAACAGACTGCTGGCTGTATATACAATAGTCCTCTGGCTGTATACACAATATACTGCAGGCTGTATACTCAATAGACGTCTGGCTGTATGTACAATAGACTACTGGCTATGCTCAACATAGACTGCTGTTGGCTCTGGCTGTATACTCAAAAGAGACTGCTGTTGGCTGTATGCACAATAGACTGCTGGCTGTATACTCAGTAGACTGCTGGATGTATGCACAATAGACTGCTGGCTGTACACTTAATAAAAAATACTGCTGTCATATCTCCAGACCTTGCTCCTGCGACTTGTGCTTATGCCACCAGGCGCCGCTGTGTTCACACCAAAGGTGGGGCTGTTGATGTAGTAGTCTGACTGTGTGGATGTGTTTGTGTTGCTGCCCAGCTGGGTTCATTAACTCTGACTTCAGCCAATTAGGAATTACTGCAGCATATTTGAATCTACTGTGTGTTGCTGCCCAGCTGCCAGAAATACTCCCCAGTTTACTTGTTATTATCCTGCTTAGTATTATTGATTTTACGGATTGACCTCTGCCTGTTTTTTTACTATTCTCCAGACTGACAATTTTGTACTTTTCTGACTTCTCGGCTTTTACCCTGCTTGGTGACTCTCGGCTTTTACCCTGCTTTCTGGACTGCAACTCATCTACAGGCTGCATCCCCCTGAACCTTGAAGTTAAGCCAGATCCCTGAACAGGAGTTAAAGGGTATTGGGGTATCTTGGGGTTCTGCCTGATGGTATAGTTTGCATTTAGTCTATCCGGGATTTCTCTTATTTCCTGTAACTCAGACGAATGTTATATTATTTCTGGCCCACAAAAAAAGAAAAAAAACTCTTTTCTTTTTCAATGGATCCTCTCCTGGCAGTAGTGGAAGTAGACTATGATGTCATATAAGTACACTAAGACAGTTTCAAAGTTCTTGTGCCCCAGACAGCACTCCATCAACCTCTGGAATGTCCCTGATGTGTTAGAGTCCGAATGGCATGCAGTTGAACTCACAGAGGCCCAACGGCATGGCAAATGCTGTCTTCCCTCAGTTCGCCTCTGCTACAGGAACTTGCCAATACCCACTGGTAAGATCGAAAATGGAAAATTAGTTAGCAGTTCTCAATGCAGCTAGTGACTCTTCAATTCTGTGTAATGGGTATGCATCCTTATGTGTCATGCGGTTTATTTGCCTGTAATCTACATGCATTCTCATTGTACCATCCCTCTTTCTTACTAGGACTAGAGGAGCAGCCCAGGCACTATAACTATCTCTGATCACCCCAGCCTCCTTCATCTCCCTTAACATCTCTTTGGCACATTGATAGTGAGCTGGTGGTACAGGCCTGTACCTCTCTTTAATGGGTGGATGATCACCTGTTGGGATATGATGTTGAACCCCTTTTACCTGCCCAAAGTCTAAAGGATGTTTACTGAAGACTTGTTCATATTCCTGCACTATCCGGTAAACTCCATGCTTCTGGTGTGAAGTAGTGGAGTCAGTGCCTATATGTAAGTTATGGCACCAATCTTCCAGCTCTCCCTCAGAGTTATTGTCCTCCGCCTTGTCAGACGGGTTCTACTGCCGTGATGGAGTTGTTATTGACAGTGAAAAATTTAGCAATGGTAGCATACCTAGGCAGTTTGACTTCTTCACCACAGTTTAAGACACGTACAGCTACCCTCCCCTAGAAGACATCAACTACCCCTCTGGCTGTCAGGACTGTGGGCTTACTAGCTGAGTACACGGGCTCTACCAGGGCTTGGTAATCCTGCCCTCTAAGGCCTATGGCTACCCTATACCAGATTATCATTTCACTCCTTAGGGGTATTGCAATGGGTACCGGATCACTTACTCTTACACTGCTGACGTCTCCTCCAGACAACGCCTCCTGCTGCCTCTGCGTCAGGGCTTTTATCTCTTTCTGCAGGACTTGTTGCTGCGCGAGGTTGGCAGTTTCGACAACCTGTTGTAACAACAAAATAACCTCCCCTAGACAATTTTCAATAACATTAGTGCCTAAGGTTATCATTTGATTACTTTCTCGCTGATCAATATCAACAATTACACAGGTCAACAAAAAAAATTTTTTTTTCTGGTGCCCAAAATATTTTAATGAATTTGGGGTATTTTTGGGGTGCTGATTCTGAATATGCTATCAGTTTTGCCAGATTGGCTCAAGTTTTTGAGATTTTTGGTATCTTATTTATAGCACTTGTTCGTAAATGCGACGCATCATCTCATTAATTTCTTTGGATTAGTACTTGAACTGAGCAGTTCTCAATATAGTTTTGTGTTAATTAGTGTTCTAAAAGTTTGTTCATAGCTTGGTTTTTGGCACTAACTTTATGTTGTTGTCTGTTGTCCAGTGAAAAGCATGAACTCATCAAGAAGAAGTTGTCTTAACGATCCAGACTCATTCTGTTACATTTGTGGTGAATATACACTGACAAAACATAGAAGAAACATAACAGACTTCGTTAAAAAAGTAGCAAAAAACGTCTTTTTTGTTACACATTTTACGAAAAATCTCAAAAACTTGAGCCAATCTGGCAAAACTGATGACATATTCAGAATCAGCACCCCAAAGTTACCCTAAATTCAATGAAATATCTTTGGCACCAAAAATGCTGTTGACCAGTGTTATCAATCCCTGGGCTTTCAATTCCACCCACTCCTTCCTTAAATCCTATCTGTGGCACAGGCTTGCCATTACTAGCATAAATAACAAACTCTTCATCTGTGTGGTGTAAAATGTCAGAGTTTACCTAGTATCTCTTGTATAGGATATATGGTATTGATATCACCTGCGAGCCAGTGTCCAGCAAAGCATACATGGGGATACCATCTAACACGACAGGCAGGACTGGGCGTCCTCCCATGTACCTGTCATGCCAGTTCGGTGGGCCAGGTTGTCTCATTCCTGAGGGGTGCCCCGCTGCCCCAGGGTACTCTCGTTTAAAGTACAGGTCTTGCAACGGCCTGGCTTATCACAGCGGTAGCAGATGGGCTTTCCTTCAGGATCATAGTGATCGCTGAGCCCTCCTCTGGTTGGTGGCTTCCTCCTCTGTTGCATCCACAAGACGTCATCTCAACAGGAATCCAATTCAATCTTTTCTGCTGGCTTGGATCTCTGCATCTCTTGCATAACTTTGGCCATCTCAGCCATGCCCTTATTCAGTGCCTCAACCTTTAAGTATAGAGCCTCAGTAATGATAGGCTGAAGAGTCTGTGCATTAGACCCTGTGGTGGCCTGTAGGTTCTGCACCCCCTCCTGGTGGTATGTTATGGCCAGGAGTTGCGCAGGTTCTGGGATACTGGCTGTTTCTTCTTGCAGTATCCTGATGGCCTTGTCCTTAAATTGTGCAAAGTCTAGATCAGGGTTCTGTATGGTCATCATGCGCAGCTGGATTCTGTGGGCAGGGGACAAGACCCCCTCAATAAACTGTTCAATGAGCAATTTGATCTATTCTAGTGCACCATTAGGGTCTGTCTGTTTTATTGCCCTCATCGCTTCCTGGAGGTTCAAAGCAAACTCTCTTATGCTGTCCTGCGCCCTCTGTTTACACCAGGGGTGGGGAACTCCAGTCCTCGAGGGCCGCAAACAGTGCAGGTTTTCAGGATTTCCTTAGTATTGCACAGGTGATAACATAATCACTTGCACTGGTGATGATTCCAATCCCTGTGCACTACTAAGGAAATCGTGAAAACCTGAACTGTTTGCGGCCCTCGAGGACTGGAGTTCCCCACCCCTGGTTTACACCCAAAGAATATTATTTTCAACTTTGCAGCAGTATGGGCATCAAAAGTGACTTTCAGTCTTGCCATCAGATGTGCAACAGGACTTTACCTCCCGCTGGGCTGCACCAGTTAATCGTCCAATCAATATGTTAACTCTTTGGTCCAGTCTCTCCCTGAAGTCTGTTAGGGTATTTGGTTCCCCTGAATATTGTGGCAACCACGTCGCCTCTGGTGTGTATGACATCAGGAATGGCATTACCGGGGCTATGGCTGGTACCGAGGCGGCGGCTGGGACTTTGAGCTGGTATAGGCGCTGCGGGCTGGGCTGCGTAAGTCCCTCGTGCGAGCTCCTCTCCACTGGGCTCTGACATTTTCCTCCCCACTAGTGAATCTTAGCCCTCTGGGGCCTTCACTTCCGTGGCGATGATCAGCTTTAGTTCCGCCGGTGGGACTGGGTTTCTCTTCCCCACCGGATGTTGTCAGAGCGTAGGTTGGGCTTCCTTTCGCGCTCTTTCCAGGGTGCCGCCCATGATGTTATGCCCCCTCAGATTCCCACAGCAATGGCGACAGTCAAAATACACAATTCAATAAAGTTCACGGCACACAGTGCCCAGTGGCACTGGGCTACTGGACCTTGTTCGTGATGCCAAAAACTGATGTGCCCAAGGTCTGTGGGGTACTCGGAACAGGGCTGCGGTGTTTCTGGGGAGTTATATGGGTCAAGACCCAACACCATGACCCTGGATTCAGTGTTAAAGAGTTCTTGGGGGGTAATTATAGTAAGGATTATTCATGACACTACCTGTGGTTTGTGACTAGGGGCAGCCCGCGCTGCTGCAGGACCTATGGGGACAATAGACAGGCAGCTGGATGGATTGGCTCCCCACAGGTGGAGCGGATCCCCAGTGCAGTGGATATTGAAGGGTGTAGGGTGCGGATGGAGGGTGCGCAGTAACAGACAGACTCACGGTTTGTTGGTTCTTGAAGTCCTTTACTGGTAATATCGGTTCAACTACAGGTGATGTTGCTGCGAGTCTGTGTAGCCTGGGAGCAACTCGGGGTTCTCCTTACCCGGCAAGTTCTGAGGCCTCCCTGCTGCGCTTTCTCTTGGCGGGTCCCTGTGGCTGCTTAAGCTGAGCTGTGGCCCTCTCTCTCTCCTGCATGTGCCAGTATGACAGGCAGCTCAAGTCTTTCTCTAGCCCCACTTCTCGGGCTCCTGGCCTCTTAATGCTGCTTTGCCTCCAGGCACTTGTGTGGCTGGGGAACGTGGAATTCCCCAGCCACTGGTATTGGCTGGCGGGATATTAGGCCCTGCATAGCCTCAGACTCCGGTGTACAGTTCTTGGTGTTTACTCCTCTGGGGTGAGCTCGATACTGCTCTGCTCCTCAGGCTCTCCTCGACTTCCTCAGACCCTTGCCTACGGGTCCCTCAAGCTAGGCTTAGCTATCCTGGGATGAGCTTAGCACTGCTCCAGTCCACAGGATGTCTTCCTCAGTCCTCCTAGGAATTTTATTCAACTAACTCCGCCCTAGACCAGAATTTAGAGGAGAGTTGCCCTGAACCCGGGTTTTAGATCTCCCCCCTGCTTGTATCTCTTGATGAAGTGAGGAGAACCTCACAAAACGCATTGAGATTTTACAAATATAGATTCTTGGGTCAAGCTTTAAAGTCCAATCAATACCCGGGGCAGCGCACGTGGAAACTCCTTTTCATTTTTTACACACCTTCAGGCCTGGAGGCAGAAAGGTGTTGTGTGCTTTGGTTTTGCCTGGTGTGAATACCCTCTGTTACTCTCCGGTATGACACTACCCCCCAAGGGAGATAATTATTTTGTGGCATCCGAAATCTGGGGTGCCATACTTTCCTCCAGGCCCTCTCTCCATATGCACTGCACACAGACAGATATATACACAAGGAGGACCATATATGCCAGGAAGGAGACATATATACACATGTAAAACCATATATACCAGGAATGGGACAGATATACACAAGTAAAAACATATATGCCAGGAAGTAGACATACATATACACAAGGAGGAGCATATATACCAGAAAGGGGACACAAGGAGGACCATATATACCATGAAGAGGACATATATAAACAGGAAGGAGCATAAATACCAGGAAGGGGACATATATGCACAAGGAGGACCATATATACCATGAAGAGGACATATATACACAAGGAGGACCATATATACCAGGAAGGGGACATATATATATTGTGTGCAGAATTATTAGGCAAATGAGTATTTTGATCACATGATACTTTTTATATATGTTGTCCTACTCCAAACTGTATAGGCATGAGAGCCAACTACCAATTAAGTAAAATCAGGTGATGTGCAACCCTGTAATGAGGAGGGGTGTGGTCTAATGACATCAACACCCTATATAAGGTGTGCTAATTAGGCAACTTCCTTTCCTTTGGAAAAATGGGTCAGAAGAGAGATTTCAAGGGCTCTGAAAAATCCAAGATGTCATGCAGAGGGATGCAGCAGTCTTGAAATTGCCAAACTTTTGAACCGTGATCACTGAATAATCAGGCGTTTCATGGCAAATAGCCAACAGGGTCTTAAGAAGCGTGTTGGGCAAAAAAGGTGCAAAATAACTGCCCATGAATTTAGGAAGATCAAGCGTGAAGCTGCCAAGGTGCCATTTGCCACCAGCTTTGAAATATTTCAGAGCTACAATGTTTCTGGAGTATCAAAAAGCACAAGGTGTGCTATACTCAGGGACATGCCAAGGTAAGAAAGGCTGAAAAATGACCACCTCTGAACAAGAAACATAAGATAAAACGTCAAGACTGGGCCAAGAAATATCTTTAAGGTAGCTTTACACGCCGCAACTGCGGTGTAGTAACTAAGAGGCAATCGGGATTTCCGTCACAGTTGCCTTGAAATTGCTACAAATTTGTGGCGTGTAATTGTGGAACCCGGTGGTGATTTTCAAAGTTGCTCCCGGTTGCGGTTTCAGAGCATTGTTCTAAAACCAGAGGCAACCCAGAAGGTGAATTGCCCTGGTTTTGGCGTGTGAACGGGCGATAGGGATGGAATCTGCATCGCCTAGGATGGAATCTGCATCGCCTAGTATTTCCCAGAGGCGTGCCACAGCGTGATGGATACCGCGCCCCATCAGCGATGATTGGTGGGGGTTACTGTGTTACCATTGGCTGTCCCTGCAGAGGGTGCCATCTTTGATGAGCACCACCCGGGACACCACCATCCCCTGGGCCTGAGCCAGCACCAAGCCCAGCACCACCTGGGACACCAACATCCCCTGGGTCAGACAGTGGGAATAGTGGGCTCGACTCACCACCCCGTCAGATGACAGCAGAAGGTTCGCCATATGTTGGTGTCTGCTAACGCATACACCATGACCAATGTCATAACTGGTGTGTGTTGGAATCATGAGTATGTTTGGTTATGTATTGTTTCTCATTCCTTTCAAAGTTTTGCAGAAGGAGATGGAGCACATGCAGCCGGCTGGGCTCTCAGCACATCGCCATCTCCTCCTGATGGTACAGGGGATGGTGATGCAGACCGTACGTATCTTCACTTTCCTTACACACAAATTAACACATCCACATAGCCTGCTACATCACTAAGCTCCTTCTTTTTCTCTACAGGTGTACCAACTGTTTCCGATCTGCTGCTGGCACACCAGGAGGCCCAGCAGCACTTACAGAGGGCACACCGGGAAGGCCAGCAAAAACTTGACCGCCTGGGTGCCATGATTTTGGCCCTCCAGCGAGCCCAGAGCCGCATGGGCCCTGACCGCTCGGCCCAACCCCAATAATGGGGCCATACTCAAAACATTTTTGTCCATGTTGGACCTTGTTATTTGACACATTTGCCCTGTTGGCACCTTTTTTTGTTTTCAGGCCACGTTGGCCTTTTTTCTTATAGTGTCCCACATTGGGACCATGTGTTGTGTGTGATGGCTACTCCTAAATAAAACCCTGCCTTGTGATGTGTGCTGCCAATGTTTGGCACACATGGTGTTGGTGATTAAAATGTTGTAGCCAAACTCCTGTGTGGTCCTTGTTGACAACACCCACATGTTTTGTGAACAAATTTTAAATTTGGTAAACACACTGGGCCACGTTGAAACCACAGCTCTATGTTGTCACATAGTAAACATGTCACAACACAGTCCCATAACTCCGCCATAGCCCATAATGTGGCCTGAATGTAGCCTATATGTGACCCAGATCCAACCCCCCTCCACACACTTGTGTAGGTAACACAGATATGGACATAGTGTTATGTAACATAAATTTTAATTTTTTGTTTTTTTGTTTTTAATTGAAAATTTAACAAGCAAAATCAGCCATAATTCAGCCATCACAAAATTAGAAACCCAAAACTGGGGAAAAAAAATGGCTCATGCCAGTCCAAACTGCCAAGGTTATGCATTGGCTAGTAGTGTCCGCTCTCTTCCTCATCCTCTGCTGGATCAGACAATGGCGCCTCCCCCACCTCCGCATGGTACACCCATGTGCCATGGGAGGCTGATCTTTGGTGGGTGCTTCTTCTTGGGGGAGGTGCAGTATCAGGAGATTGAGACCTCCTCACCATGCGTTTGGCGGGCGCAGTGGGCCATGGGGTGGTCTTCTGGGGGAGCGGCAACATGGTCCCTCATCGTAGCGACCCATCTACGCCCGCCTCCAGGACACAAAACATGGCCCGCTCTGCGATGTTCCGCTGCTCTGGCTCCATCCGGGCCAGCATTTCGCTAGCGATGTACCCGAAACCAGAGCTGCGGATCCTCTCGCGGTCGAGGAGAACCTGTTTTGCCCAGGTACCCAGCTCCGTATTTGGTGGGGCAGGTGGTCGTCTCCTACGAATCTCAGAGCTGGGCCCGGACCCCCACCACTGGTGCCGGGCACTGGCTCTCCCACAGATGTCGATGAGAGAGCCTCGCCACCTGCTGACTCCTCTTCACTGGAGCCAGGCGCCAGAGGGGCCAGAAAAAAAAAAAAAAAAAAAAACACACACATCAATAACATGAAGCAGTATCATTGATCACAGTAGGCCACAAAGATAGACAAACGCCCGCCAAACGCATGGTGAGGAGGTCTCAATCTCCTGATACTGCACCTCCCCAAGAAGAAGCACCCACCAAAGATCAGCCTCCCATGGCACATGGGTGTACCATGCGGAGGTGGGGGAGGCGCCATTGTCTGATCCAGCAGAGGATGAGGAAGAGAGCGGACACTACTAGCCAATGCATAACCTTGGCAGTTTGGACTGGCATGAGCCATTTTTTTTCCCCAGTTTTGGGTTTCTAATTTTGTGATGGCTGAATTATGGCTGATTTTGCTTGTTAAATTTTCAATTAAAAACAAAAAAACAAAAAATAAAAATGTATGTTACATAACACTATGTCCATATCTGTGTTACCTACACAAGTGTGTGGAGGGGGGGTTGGATCTGGGTCACATATAGGCTACATTCAGGCCACATTATGGGCTATGGCGGAGTTATGGGACAGTGTTGTGACATGTTTACTATGTGACAACATAGAGCTGTGGTTTCAACGTGGCCCAGTGTGTTTACCAAATTTAAAATTTGTTCACAAAGCATGTGGGTGTTGTCAACAAGGACCACACAGGAGTTTGGCTACAACATTTTAATCACCAACACCATGTGTGCCAAACATTGGCAACACACATCACAAGGCAGGGTTTTATTTAGGAGTAGCCATCACACACAACACATGGTCCCAATGTGGGACACTATAAGAAAAAAGGCCAACGTGGCCTGAAAACAAAAAAAGGTGCCAACAGGGCAACAACCCTGAAACAGCTGTCTGTGGTTGGATATCTAGTCCATGGTAAACCCTGGCCATATCTTCAAGCTCGCAAGGGCTGGATAGTGACTTAAGGGCTACTAATACCCTGGGCTAGGTCCATCCCTGGTGGGATAACTGGCTGGTGTCCATGTTGTAGACTCTTAACCGAGGCTCCATGGACTTCATCTGCATATTCAAATTCTAGGGAGCAATGCACCTTGGGTTTCACTGTGTTTGAGTGCTTTAACTGGTGCCCGCAGTGTTATCCCCCGCTGGTCTCCACAAGGTCAGTGGTTGCTTTGTGATGTCTGTCTATCAAGCATTGCTCCCACCCAGCCAGAATTCTGCGCCACACTGATGAGGGGCAACAACCCGAAACAGCTGTCTGTGGTTGGATACCTAGTCCATGGTAAACCCCTGGCCATATCTTCAAGCTCGCAAGGGCTGGATAGTGATTTAAGGGCTACAAATACCCTGGGCTAGGTCCATCCCTGGTGGGATAACTGGCTGGTGTCCATGTTGTAGACTCTTAACCGAGGCTCCATGGACTTCATCTGTATTGTCCTAGTATTGCCCAAGTGCCAGTCAACGATCAGTAGGGATCAGTAGTGAGGCAGTGAGGGTGTGTATAACGAACTGCTTTGATGAGATCCTGAGTTGTCAGCAGTGGGAACAAAGCTGAAGTATTTTATTGTAAGCATGAAGTACTTTGGAAACCAAGGACCATGTTGAGAGAAGTTATAAGGGAATCTGTCAGGTAAAAAATCCATATGTAACTGATATAATTTTCTAATTTCTCTGGTGAAGCCCTTTCTATTCACGTATTCTTTTATTTATAGTCAATCCCTATCCTCTGTAAACGGCCAAAAAAAAATATTCATTCCATCTGTCAATCACAGTAAGTGATCACTTACTTCTCTGCTGCCCACTCCCCAGGGAATGAATATCATGTCATGACATCACTGCACTGCTCTTCTTTGCAAGCACACAACCAAAGTTCAGTGGAAATCACTCACATGGGGAGTCTGTATCCTCTTGTCCGTTCTGTTCTCCAGAGCAGCAGAACCTGTCCTGCCAGCACTCACTGCAGAGGAGAAAGGAGGGGGGAAGACGTGTTCTCTTAACAGAAGTAGCAGCAGCTCTGACATCTTCATTTTCCTCTAACATGAGGCATATGTGTAGTGTGTGCTCTATATTTCATATGAACATCTGTTCATTTGATCAGCAGATACACATGCATCGCCCTCAGGGCCGTGGGTTACTCTGGACTGGTCCCTGCTGTCTAGACACAGAGGGAATTGTCATGGTAGTGGCCATGGACTGGTTCCGCTGCCCTGGAGGGACTGCAATTAAAAGGGGAAAAATGTAAAAAGGGGTAAAAATAAAATTAAAATTTGTCAGTGACGGCACCTGTGGTATGCGGCCAGAAGTGACCGGCACTGCTTGTCTCAGCTCCAAGGGATGATGACGGGATGCAGCAAGGTGATAAGCCCTCCACAGGCAGGGCTGGTTTATCCCCTGGGCCAGTGATAAGAGTCTATTTTGGGGTAATTGTGAGGTGACTGTGAGGGTGCAACTTAAGGCCCAGTCACACATAACGTCGCGCCAGCGATCCCGATAACGATGTGCAGAGATCGCTGGTGTGTCATTTTTCACATCGCTAGTAAGATGTCAAACAGGTATTTCACCAGCTATCCAGAATTATACCGAGGTCGTCGGGAATTGTCACTCTATAGCATAGCATTGAGATCGTTGGTCATTGTCCCTGTCAAACACAACGATGTAGTGCTCCCAGCGGGAGCACAACGACGTAGAAATGATCGAGAGCAGTGTGTAACGATCAACGATCTCACAGCGGGCGCCAAATCGTTGGTGGGTGTCACACATAACAACTTCATTAGCGGGATCGCCGTTGCGTCACAAAATCTGTGAAGTTACAGCGATCTCGTTAGTGATCTCGTTATGTGTGACAGGGCGTTTACACTTTCAGCTGTATTTCTCCAACTTTCAGCTCCTCAGATGCTTCTCAGATGCTGTGGTCTGTAACCAAGGATGCTTAATAAAACTCTCTCACACAAGTTTCAAGTTCAACGGGGTACTTTACTCACTGCTTAGTTCTCGTTAGCACAGTTCAGTCCTGCAGTGAGAGGTACTGGTAGCCAAACAGTAGCTGAGATGGATCGACAATGCACCCCCTTTCATAGTCCTTTCGGGTCTCTCCTCAGAAATGCTCACAAACTCTGGGCTGGCAGTTGCGGCTATTTTGGGCATCCTTCCCTTGGATCCCTAGTCCTATGTGAGGCCTTTCCTTCGGTGTGACGGTCAGTTTGGTTCCGGGCATAAAGACCCTTCACCACACTGGTTAATCTGTGGCCGGGGCATATAGCAGCCAACCACTTTTACAGGCTCGGTACCCTGTTCGTCGACCCAGTCCCTCAGTGTCTCCGTAAAGCCGGTTTTCCACCTTGGACTCCTTCTCCTCTACACCTGTCAGTAACCTCGGACCCGGTCAGTCATAAGATGACACCGGCCACCAGGTCCCGGTTTTCCTCACTTGTTGTTACTGTCTTTCTCCTTTGTCACTCCCGTCCTCTGCTCCAGCTCCAGCTCCAACTAAACTAAATTTACTGTCACTCTCTCCCTGAGGTAACTACTGTAGGTCCTCCCCCTTCCACAGGTGTCTCCTCTAAGCTCCACCCACCACTCATCTTTCTCCCACCTCTCCCTCGCCTGGCATATAGTCCTAGGTATAGGAATTCGGGAGCGTGTTAGGTGTTTGGGGTTGGGGTATATAGTTCACCATCTCAGCTGTTGTTTTATTCAGTAGCCACTAGTCCGCAGGGTTGCCACATACACATTACTTATATGCAGGAAAACAAATGTTCATATAAACACATAAAAATCTCTCACAGACAGCGCAGACTGTAGTCATGTTACTACAAACACAAACACCTCTGCCCTCTCCTATCTCTCCTTCCCCCTCAGAAGCAGCTTGCTGATTTTCAGTGACTGCCTTCAGTACAGAGGGGAGGGAATACCAGCTTGGATAGACGTGGATATTTAAATAACATTTACATACGATAAACTATTCAGCAGTGAGAGTAATTGACCGGACTAGTGCAGCCAGTTGCCAGCAGGGTGTAAAGATGCTTATAGGAAGAAAACTACAGAGGGTACAATAATGATTTTTAAATGTTTTAAAAGGGCTACCTTAGCACTATTGTGGCGCTCCTGCGTACAGGGTGGCCACAAGAGGGAACTGTAGTCAAGCAGAGGGTAGTCAGCTTACACAAAAGCACCCCAAAACACACCCACAGAATACAACACCCAACCCGGAGCCTGGGACTCTAGGCGGGCAAGGGGTGGCAGGGTTTAGAGGGAAGTGGGTGGGACGTAGTCAAGGTGACAGCACTGGGATAAAAGGGAAAAACCAGGAAGTAGTAGTTAGTAGGCCAGTGGGTGCCGAGCAGTAAAGAACAGGACTAGGCCAGTATAGCTGGGCCAGGAAGGAAAATGGCAGTGTGGTTAAAGGAAGACTTTGAGGAGAATCCCTTCGGGTGCAGAAGTCACACGGGTAGGACAGAGCCTGGTGGATCCTTAGTACAGCAGGGACACTGGAGGTTAGGCCAATACCAGAGCGCTGGCTCTGAGGTGAGTGGAGCTTCAAGCCCAGATCACAGACATCCCAGCGGGGAGGTGTAGATTCCAAGTCTGCTCTCCTAACAAAGTGCTATGAGACACAGTGGCATATATGGCTCAGAGCTTACCTACCCACACATAGGGGGAAGCAAAACAGGAGCTCGAGCGACCTGTTATACGTCACACAGGAAGAATTAGAGGAAGAAGGGCCTGAAAGGAGTCAGAAAGAGTGGATAAGACTGGAAGGAAGGCTTGACTGCAGGAGGAGTACCGGCAGGGGCAGAACTACCGTGGTGCAGCTGCACCAGAGCCCCGATCGGCTAGGGGGCCCCTTCAAGCCTGGAGGGGGCCCCCAGCCGACCCACGCAAGCCGCCAACAAAGGAGAGGAGGGTCAGGCAAGGGAAGCAGAGAGCTTCCTGCTTCCCCTGCCTGATCCCGCCCCCCTCACCTCTGCCCTTCCGGCTCCTACAAGCGCCCGGTGCGTCTCACCAGGTAGGAGAGCACTGCGCCCACGGCTCCCAGCAGCACCCTCCCCCCCCCCCCGGTCCGCGGCGCCGATGGCCAGCCGTCGCCCAGTAGCGCCCCCCCCCACCCCCGGTCCTCACCTGCACCAGGGCCCCCGGGGGTGACGGTCCGCCCCTGAGTACCGGCAAAGAGTAAACTGTGTGTGAACTGTACTGTGAAGAACTTCAGTAAAATCCGGTGAACCCTGCCAGTGTCTCCAGTGTGTGATTCCCTGCATGTTGAACTGTTATATACCTTGTCTGGAGCAGCCCGAGCCATGGCGAGTGTGGCACCCCAAGGGTTAATGTGCCACAGAAACATCAACACAGGTTTAATCCCCACACAACACTACACTAGAAAGTGGGAGGAGCTTAGGTGGCACACGCACTAGTGGCAGGAGCTAAAGTTGTTTACCACAGAGCAAGAGTGACAGTTAGTTTGAGTCTGGAGCAGGAGCAGAGCCAAGTAGAAGTGGAGGTCCTGAGAGGTCTGAGGAGAGGAGACAGAGGAACAGAGGAACATACCCGGGATAAAGAGTTACCCCAAAAACTTGACCCCGGAGAGGCACTTAAGACGGATACCGGATCCGAGGCTGTGCCTGAGACAGACAGGACAGTAAACACCGGCATAGTGAAGGTCCACCATCTTCACAGCACCATAGCAAAGCAACACGGACGGGTAAGTGACACAGAGGACTCAAGTTGCCAGCATATTGGTACCCGTGAGCAGAGACAGGGCCAGCAGTACAGCTACAAGCAGCAGCAGGGCCACACACAGCGCTTAAGTAGGAAGCCAAGGACCCGGTCAGGGTGAGAGCAACCTGGTACAGACTCCGTGAACAATATTGTGATATACCATCTGCAAGTAAATGACTCACCGCGGCCGGCTGACTCCGGTTTAGACAGGCGATTCTTCTTCCTTCCTTGTCACGGGTGGACCGCGCCTGCCGGTAGTGGGGCCCGGTGTAGTGCAGATCAAAAGTGAAGACGTCTTGCGGGAACAGATTAAAGGGGTTTTAATTTGTTTTCTTCGTGACGCCACCTATGAGTAGTTCGGTAAGGGCTACCGACGCTGCGGGACCCCCGGGGGATGGACAGCAGCAAGATGTTACGCTCCCCACAGGCTGAGCGGTGATCCCCGGGAGCTGGAGCTGCTTAAGATGTTGTGCGGCAGCTGCGGTTACCTTTTAGTTAATGACGGACAGTTCATAAGGAATCACGGACACAGACAGTCTCTATAACGGTCTTTACTGTAACCAGCAGGCAAACATGGTATACAGTGGTGGAGTAGTAGACCGGGTGGACTCAGCAGTGGTAGTGTTCCTCAGAGATCCGTAAGTGTTCCTCCATTCTACCTGTCTTGTTCTAACCAGTGTCGCCCAGGAATACCAGGTCGGGTACGGGGAGGCTGCTTCAATGCCCTATCCATCTGTGTACGTTGTGGATGCTTTGGGGAGCCTTGGATCCCTCAGTGAGTACACCGCTGGTTAGACGACTGGTTGGTGGTGGGGTGCTCCTGTAAAGCTGCTCCTCCACGGGGCTGGTTCGCGTGACAGAGGTGAACTGCTGCCAGCTTCGGTACCAGTGAACCGGCTGTAAATTGTGGGCACGAGAGTCTTTTGGGAACCCGTGTGATAATGCCCATTTCCGGATGATAAGGCCTCAGGTGGTGACACCCGTCCGGTGACGGCCCAGGGGCCCGCACGGGGTGCGGAGCCCCCGCTCCTCTCTCGAGGGTCCTCTCTCTCTCTCTCTGCTGTTCTGCTTACTGCACTCCACCCCCCAGGGCCTATGATTGGTCCCCTGTTCTAGGTGTTGCATGTTGAGTTGGATCTCCGAGTTAACTATTTCATTGCTGAGTCAGAGGTTATTGCGGCTGCAATACCCTCTTGTGACGCACTCGTTGCGGGGCGCCACACTCCCCCTTGGTTGAATACGCTTGTCCCCAAGCGTCTCACTACTCACATTACAGAGGTTTTTATATTTTATAACAGGTAATACACTTTTATTAATGACAGGTCATATATGCATAAAAGTGAGGTAGATAAACAGGTTAACACATTGCGCGGACCCGGCGGGCGCGGTCGGCTGTCCTTAGAATAAAAGTTCAGGCTGTAGCCGCCAAGTCGCGGTGTTACGGTGCAAACAAGAAGAAGTCTCTTTTAATAGCAAAGTTCAAACAACAACTTAAGTCACTGATGAATGGCAGTGTTCCGGACTCGTATAGCGAACCACCCATCACGGCATATATGGCGCTCATAGGTTACTATGTCCCCTCTATACAAGTCTCGGCTTGGATGGCCTCGCGGTAAGTGCGATTCCACATCACGGCGCCCCACAAACACTTCAGTACTCGCACCCTCCTCCCATACGAATCCCCACCCGGTGGACAAGTTAAATGTGCTTACCCACCCGGTTTTACGGAATTGTTCAGGTAATGGAGATTGGCGGCGGGCCTCGGCACGAGCCTGCATGTTGGCTTGCAGTCGAGTGTGCCACTCGTCTCTCCGGATACGACGTACCTCTTCGTCGGAGTGATGCGGCGTGTGGATAAAGTCACTACAGCGTGCTGGTTGTTGAACCGCTCGAGCTTGGTGGGCAGTCTGGAGTGGAGCCCGGTTCAACGGAACCGGAGAAGATACTGTTGCGGCGGCACCCGACCAGTGCACCCGAGCTGATCGCCCGGCAGAAGGGTTCCTTGTGTCTCCCCAGGCGAACCCGGTGTAGAGATCCTCAGGTGAACTGTAGATCTCCTCGTCATCCTCCTCGACCTCCTCGATGACTACGTCGGGCTGCTCGGCTGACGAAGACGATGGGATGGAATCCTCTGGATCGGTGGGTGGCTGTGCGACAAAGTTCTCATCTGGATCGTTGTGCAGGACTTCCAGGCTGCCTGCCTCTTCTTCTGTAGCAGCAGGAAGTGGTGTTTCGATCCCGGTCACCAGGTAGGCCTCTGTAGTTGCAGAGGAGGCCTCCGGTTCAGGGGAGAAACAGGCGACAGTCTCGGTAGTGTGGAAACTAGTCGCGGGTTCCGCAGGTGGAACCAGGTAGATGTCAGCTTCTTCGTGGGAGCGTATTGGAAGCTCCGGCTCTGGAACGGGATCGGCTGCGGTATCGTCCGCTGGAACGGGTCGAGTTGTGGTCCTCACAGGAATAACACAGTCTATGGGCTCCGGTGACGAAGCAGGACAGGCGGTGGGCGACGGTGAGGTGGTGGAAAAGCTGGCGATGTCGTCTGGGCTTGGAGAAGCTGTACCCGGTCGGCTCTGCTGCATCGCATGATGGAGTCTTCTGCCTAGGGTCGCGCTCCAGCTGCGAATCGTCCACTCCACAGTCTCAAGTAGTCGCACCCGGAGGTCTTGTAGAGCCTCGAGCCAGAAGTCGGGGCTGCCGTCTATGGTAAGGGCAGGATCCGGACCCGGTTGGCCTATGGCTGCTCTAGCCTCCGCCTCGACCTCCCGCATTAGGTCTTGGAGTCTCGTGCTGGCCATTCTTCTTGGAGGGAAACCACACCTGTTCAACCGGTAAGACGTTCTAGTCGAGCTGGTGAAGAAGTCTGTCGGTGTGTCTATCTATGACACTCCCATTTCCTCTGGGCTTTCATAGTCCAATCGTGGGAAAAGTCTTTGGGGTCCGCCCCCATGGTTGATTCGAGCAATCAGGGCGGACAAAGAGTTTGGCGCCTTTTGTCTTTAGCCCTCCCACGATGAGGGGGGGGTTGACTCACTCCTGGGCTTCACGTGGCGGCTTCTTGTGGCGGGAACGCCATCTTGGGCGCCATCTTGACCCGATGGTGTAAAGGCGGGAAAGTTCTTTTTAGGACGAACAAAGTCCAAATTGTAGACAAAGTCCAGTTTAAGCACAATATACCCGTTGGGTAACGGGCCTGCTCGTATCCTGTTCGTGACGCCATTTTCTGACTCACCGCGGCCGGCTGACTCCGGTTTAGACAGGCGATTCTTCTTCCTTCCTTGTCACGGGTGGACCGCGCCTGCCGGTAGTGGGGCCCGGTGTAGTGCAGATCAAAAGTGAAGACGTCTTGCGGGAACAGATTAAAGGGGTTTTAATTTGTTTTCTTCGTGACGCCACCTATGAGTAGTTCGGTAAGGGCTACCGACGCTGCGGGACCCCCGGGGGATGGACAGCAGCAAGATGTTACGCTCCCCACAGGCTGAGCGGTGATCCCCGGGAGCTGGAGCTGCTTAAGATGTTGTGCGGCAGCTGCGGTTACCTTTTAGTTAATGACGGACAGTTCATAAGGAATCACGGACACAGACAGTCTCTATAACGGTCTTTACTGTAACCAGCAGGCAAACATGGTATACAGTGGTGGAGTAGTAGACCGGGTGGACTCAGCAGTGGTAGTGTTCCTCAGAGATCCGTAAGTGTTCCTCCATTCTACCTGTCTTGTTCTAACCAGTGTCGCCCAGGAATACCAGGTCGGGTACGGGGAGGCTGCTTCAATGCCCTATCCATCTGTGTACGTTGTGGATGCTTTGGGGAGCCTTGGATCCCTCAGTGAGTACACCGCTGGTTAGACGACTGGTTGGTGGTGGGGTGCTCCTGTAAAGCTGCTCCTCCACGGGGCTGGTTCGCGTGACAGAGGTGAACTGCTGCCAGCTTCGGTACCAGTGAACCGGCTGTAAATTGTGGGCACGGGAGTCTTTTGGGAACCCGTGTGATAATGCCCATTCCCGGATGATAAGGCCTCAGGTGGTGACACCCGTCCGGTGACGGCCCAGGGGCCCGCACGGGGTGCGGAGCCCCCGCTCCTCTCTCGAGGGTCCTCTCTCTCTCTCTGCTGTTCTGCTTACTGCACTCCACCCCCCAGGGCCTATGATTGGTCCCCTGTTCTAGGTGTTGCATGTTGAGTTGGATCTCCGAGTTAACTATTTCATTGCTGAGTCAGAGGTTATTGCGGCTGCAATACCCTCTTGTGACGCACTCGTTGCGGGGCGCCACATAAAGACTTGGAAAACAACAGAAACCGTGAGTGTATGTGATCCTTATACTGAAGCCCCACTTGCCCTCATATACTGCGATTACCTCTACTCTCATCATCTCTACTGCTACCCCTACTCTCCTGCAGCATCAATAACTATCCTCACAGACTTTAACTACTACTACCACTGCCCCGGGGAACCCAGTTCTGCCCACAGGAACTATTCTATCCAAGCTGCTATCCCATCATCCCCGAAAGTTCTGCAGCAGCGGCGGCCCCATTACTGGCCGCATATAGTGGGTGGCGTCACGAGTGACAAATCCCCTGTAAACAACCCCCCATTTTATTGTGCGGGCCCAGGACACGGTCCGGACCAGGACCGCCGTGACATCCCCCAGCAGTACCCCGGTCCGGCACCGAGTACCCCGTCCCAGTGGGCTCTACACGAGCTCATCCATCCAGCTGCAGCATCATCCATCCATCCTCCTGGCAGAGGCAAGCAGCAGCGGTGGTCCCCACTGACCACAACCCGTCGGTGGCGTCATGACAATCCCTGTAAATAACCCCTTTTACTTGTGGGCTTGGGACACGGTCAGGACCAAGACCGCCATGATAACCCCCATGATACCCTGGTCCGGTACCGAGTACCCCGTCCCAGTGGGCTCCACACTATTCAAAAGTAATATTAGTATCATACTGAAAAATGACCTGATAGAGTCCTTTTAAGGGCAAAGTGTAGTGCCATAACCAACGAGAGTGAGGAGAGCTGTGACACATTACTGGAAAAAGAAGCAAGTTCTTTACACCCTCAGAGGCTCTGACTGTATCTTGAATAACTGTGGGGAGTTGCATTATTACCATCAGCATAAACGGCTCCAGTACAAGTGAGTCTTATTCTGTTGCACCTGAAGTCTGGACATTACTTATTCAGAGTGGCTGATCCTGCACCCAATTTCACATCTTTAACCCCTTCTCTTTCTGCTGAGGATGACTTGCCAGCCAGAGAAACAACCATCATAGTTGGCCTCCATTACACCTTGGCTCAGTGGAGAATGATCTAGAGACAAATGCAAAAATTGTCATTATACTATTAAAGTGGGAGTCTCCTAAAGACAATGAGTAAGGACAAGCTTGTCTGAAACATATCTGCCACCCTGCGGAGCTCAAATGTTATTCCTGTAGTATCTTTTTATACACTATTCTGACTAGCCTGAGAGACCACCGTGACAGTTAGTCGCCATTAGGGCTCATTCAGAGCGTCTGTGCCTTGCTTTTTGTTGATCTGTTTTTGGTGCAGTTTCTGCACTAAAAACGGATTCTGTTTTGCAAAAAAAAAATCACAAATGCATCATCTGTTTTCGGGGGACACAGACAGAGACACACACATTCTCTTACCCTCCATGGTGATCCCACATTGCGCTCTGGTGATGTCTTCATTACGTGCATTGGCAGGACCTGTGGGTAGTGTGGAGCCCACTGGGACGGTGTACTCGGTACCGGAGCGTGGTATCACGGGGAATCACGGCGGTCTTGGTCCGGACAGTGTCCCGAGCCCACAAGTATTGGGTTTGGGGGTTATGTACAGGGAATATAGTCGTGACGCCACCCGTGGTATGTGGTATGGGTGACCACCGCTGCTGCAGAACCTCCGGGGATGATGTTTGGCAGCCGATGATGTAACGGCTCTCCACGGGCAAAGCCTGGTTTCCCGGGGCAGTGATGATGATAGTCTATAGATGATGCAGGGTAGGGCTAGAGATGATAACAGTTTGTGAGGGAGAGTAGGGCTTGAGCGCAAGGATTACACAGACTCACTATTTTGTAGTTTTCCAAGTCTTTACTGCAGATGGTATTCAGTAGATATTGTCCACGGAGTCTGTACCGGGGCCGGGTTGCTCCCACCCTGGCCGGGTCCTTGGCTTCCTACTCCTGCGCTGTGTGTGTGGCCTTGCTGCCGCTTTAGCTAGGCTGCCGGCCCTGTCTCTCCTCACTGGTACCAAAGTTGCTAGGCAACTTGAGTCTTATCTTTGTGTTTCTGACCCGCGCGTGTTGCTTCGCTGTGGTACAGTGAAGATATATAATCTTCACTTATCCAGTGTTTTCTGTGTTGCTTGCGTCAGGCACAATTGCGGATCCGGTATCCGGTCTTTGCGCTTCTCCGAGGTGTGTTCCTCTGCTTCTCCTATTCCTCAGACCCTGGCTGGCCTGGAACTGGACAGTGCACCGTGGGGTGAGCCTAACACAGCCCTTTTACACCCAGGTCCTTTCCATCAGTCCTCTCAGGAACTGAACTCAACTGCCACTTCCTCTCCACCCAGAATATATAGGGAAGCAACTTTAGCTCCCCCTTCTGGCCTGGAGGCGCTAGTGTAGTATTGTGGGTTGTGTGGGGAATTAACCCTTGGTGTTGTTACTGTGGCACATTAACCCCTGGGGTGCCACAGTAGTACAAGTACTTCCAGGACCTGTGCCCCATCTTACTCTCAGGCTGAGTCACATGGTGGAAGGTCCTGCCGATGCCTGGGAGGAAGACATCACCAGGGCTCACCCTAGAAGCACGGGGAGGGTAAGTAAGGGATTATTGTGGGATAGCGGGGAGGGTAAGGACTCACCGTGGGATCGCGGGGAGGGTAAGGGCTTACCATGGGATTGCGGGGAGGATAAGAGCTCACCATGGGATTGCGGGGAGGGTAAGGGCTCACCATGGGATCACGGGCAGGGGCTGGCTGGCAGATTTCGGCCAGGGGCAAGCACACAGCAGAGGCCCATGAGCAGTGAGCTTCAGGGGTAGAGCGGCCTCCCAGACCAACATGACAGATGGCCGGATGGCCCCAAAACTGCTGCTTGACCACTGGCCTGGGGGGCATCTGCCCCCTGCCACCTGGGCCAGCCAGCCCCTGATCGCGGGGAGGGTAAGTAAGAGCTCACCATGGGATCGCGGGGAGGGTAAGTAAGGGCTCACCATGGGATTGCAGGGAGGGTAACTAAGGGCTCACCATGGGATTGCGGGGAGGGTAAGTAAGGGCTCACCATGGGATCGCGGGGAGGGTAAGTAAGGGCTCACCATGGGATTGCGGGGAGGGTAAGTAAGGGCTCACCATGGGATCGTTGGGAGGGTAAGGGCTCACCATGGGATCGCGGGAAGGGTAAGGGCTCACCATGGGATCATGGGGAGGGTAAGTAGTTGGATGTTAGTGGTGCAGAAAGCGCACTGGACAAACATCACACGAATTGATGCTCATTATTTTCTGGATGCGCTTTCTGCATAACTAACACAGCAGTCAAGAAACGCAGCATCTGAACAGCAGATTGAAAATCCCACTCACTTTGCTGACAGACGCAGCTGCTGATTTGTTTTTGATGGTTTAAATAAAAAATGTAGTACCAAAAACGGATCAGAAACATCCAGTGTGAACATGGCTTTACAGTCCAGCTCAGTGGAGGTGACCCAGACACATATTATCAGGGGTGTAACTACAACAGGTGCAGGGGTTGGATTCGCACCCGGGCTCGGGAGTCTAGGGGGCCCCAAAAGTCCCTTTGGCCTACAGAAAAACACTACTGCTATTAAAGATTTGCAATAATTGGGGCCCTGTTGGAGCTTTCACATCGGGGCCCCTGAGCTGCAAGTTCCGCCACTGCTTATTATTTAATATATATAGCCAGAACAGACATGAATGTTCATTCCTTTGGACGTGTCAGTGCTGTGAGGTGAGCAGTATGGCTCCATAGGACAATGCACATGGCGGAGCTCCCAGTGACTGCACACATTGTGTCTCTGTGACTGTGGCGGGACGTGTCAGTGCTGTGAGGTGAGCAGCACTACAGAGCCCAGCAGGTGACCGAGGAGCCGGGGGAGGGGCGGGAGGGCAGAAGGAGGGGCGCTGACACCGAGGGGCGGAGGAGGAGGAGGAGGGGAAGGAAAACAGGGAGAAGAAGGACGGACAAACAGTCACAGTTGGGAAAGAAGAAAAATGTGTGTCTCCCATAATTTATCTACAGCGCTATCTGAAGAAGACGGGACATAGCGGCGCCCCCCCGCCCGGGGCCAGTGTGCGGATCTCACCACAGTCCAGGCGACGGGGGAGACCGCTCCACTGCTATTCACAGGGGGGGAAACTTGTGGCCGAAGGAAGAAGAAGAAGACGAGGCGGAAGAGCCCGCCCAGCGCCTCCCGGAGCGGATCCTCGGCTGTCCCGGATCTCCAGTGATCGGGGCGGAAAGTTTCCCTGAAGTTTCCTTGTATCGGGGGCGGAGGCGGCAGCGAGTCCCGGGAACACCGAGGAGAAGCATGATGATGAGCTCGGGAGGAGGCGGAGGAGCGGGCGGCGGCGGGGAGGTGGTGTGCTCCGGATGGCTCAGGAAGTCTCCGCCGGAGAAGAAGTTAAAGCGCTTCGTAAGTATAGAGGAGAGAGGAGGGGGGAACCACCTGAGTGTGGGGACTACAACTCCCAGCATGTCCTGCACAAACACAGCTGGGGCTGCAGCATCTGAGTGTGGAGGAATGTAAGGGTATCTGCACTGATCTAGGAAATCACAGAGGTGCCGCCCCCTCCCATATAGTCCCACCCGTGCGGTGCTCTGATGACCACGACCTGTGCGGTGCCCGAGGTGGTGTGCAGATGCCCCATCCTCCGGCCTGCTGCATTGTGCCCTAGGTGGAGTGTGGACCCCCCCGGCCTGCTGCGCGGTGCCCGAGGTGGAGTGTGGACCCCCCTGGCCTGCTGCACGGTGCCCGAGGTGGAGTGCGGACCCCCCTGGCCTGCTGCACGGTGCCCGAGGTGGAGTGTGGACCCCCCTGGCCTGCTGCACGGTGCCCGAGGTGGAGTGCGGACCCCCCTGGCCTGCTGCACGGTGCCCGAGGTGTAGTGCGGACCCCCCTGGCCTGCTGCACGGTGCCTGAGGTGTAGTGCGGACCCCCCTGGCCTGCTGCGCGGTGCCCGAGGTGGAGTGCGGACCCCCCTGGCCTGCTGCACAGTGCCCGAGGTGGAGTGCGGACCCCCCTGGCCTGCTGCACGGTGCCCGAGGTGGAGTGCGGACCCCCCTGGCCTGCTGCACGGTGCCCGAGGTGGAGTGCGGACCCCCCTGGCCTGCTGCACGGTGCCCGAGGTGGAGTGCGGACCCCCCTGGCCTGCTGCACGGTGCCCGAGGTGGAGTGCGGACCCCCCTGGCCTGCTGCACGGTGCCCGAGGTGGAGTGCGGACCCCCCTGGCCTGCTGCACGGTGCCCGAGGTGGAGTGCGGACCCCCCTGGCCTGCTGCACGGTGCCCGAGGTGGAGTGCGGACCCCCCTGGCCTGCTGCACGGTGCCCGAGGTGGAGTGCGGACCCCCCTGGCCTGCTGCACGGTGCCCGAGGTGGAGTGCGGACCCCCCTGGCCTGCTGCACGGTGCCCGAGGTGGAGTGCGGACCCCCCTGGCCTGCTGCACGGTGCCCGAGGTGGAGTGCGGACCCCCCTGGCCTGCTGCACTGTGCCCGAGGTGGAGTGCGGACCCCCCTGGCCTGCTGCACGGTGCCCGAGGTGGAGTGCGGACCACCCCCCCCCCCCCTGGCCTGCTGCACTGTGCCCTAGGTGGAGTGCGGACCACCCCCCCCCTGGCCTGCTGCGGGGTGCCCTAGGAGGAGCGTGGACCCCCCCCCCCCCAGACTGCTGCACAGTGCCTGAGATGGAGTGTGGACCCCCTAGTCCAACCCACCCCCAGCCTGCTGCGTGGTGCCTGAAGTGGTGTGTGGACACCTTCCAGCCTGCACGGTGCACGGACGCTCCCCGACCTGTGCAGTGTCCAAGGTGGTGTATAGACGCCCCTCTTGATCCCTGACTGCGCAGTGAACACCCTTTCCTTTCCACCCATCCTCCGATGGCACAATGTTTGTAGCTGCACATGAACCATACCAGATCTAGTGTGCAGAGTCTTGGATGTCGCATGGACAAGTTGCTGATGATTTTTATTCTCACATAAACAGTTTAAGTGCTTTTCTCATTCATTGGGATTTCTGGTCTGTTCATACGTGTGGATCATTGAGAACGAGCCATGTCATGTATTCTGTTTCACCAATCTATTATATAATCACGAATGGGTTTTTTGCCCCTTTTGAGTCCGCTCGCGCTGCGAGTCAGCGTGGTCATGTGGATACGCCCGAAGCATTGGCCGCGCAGCGGCCATTGCGAGCAGTTCTAAGGCGACTCGCTATGCCCGCGCAGCGGGCATGGCGAATCGCCTTAGCAGCGCGAAGCATTGGCCGCGAAGCGGCCATTGCGAGTCAGAGACTCGCACTGCTAGAATCCCGATGCATGTGCATCGGGAACCCAGCTAGTTAGTTTATAAATTGTAACGCCGACCATATGTGAGTGGTCACTGAACTTACATTCTGCTGATGGCCATCTCCCCTGACTCCTCTAGTTGGTGTTTTCAATAGTGCGAGAAAGGGGGAAGCCGCTGCCAGATTCCTATGGCAGCCGCTTATCTCCACTGCAAAGGAAAGGTTGGCTTTAAACTTCCATCCATTGATTCTTCTCTCCTTGGTATGATCTGTATATCCTACTATGCAGTCCTATTTTCCCCATACATGTACTGTCAGGGCAGCAGCAGGAGGCCCTGTAGACAGGTGGGGTGCCAGTCACATGATGGCATTGACCTTATGTGTATGGCTGTCTTTACTGATCAGTGTTATTAGGGTTGATGTTTGTGATCACTATTATGGTATATGATTATCATATCTTACAATGCTATGCTATGTACCTATGGCCCAGTTCATGCTTTGAACTGTTTGCAGATTGATCAGGAGAGCACCACATCCATCAGTAGAGCTGTGTCAGGTGCCAACACCTGGCATTTGTTGTCTTTTATGATTCAAGGTTGAAACGCATCAGATCATCTGATAAATGACTAGAATGTGTTGTCAATTGTCACTTTAGTGAGGAAGTAGACGAACCCTAATGTCACCTAAATAAAGGTAGTAATCCTAAAAGTCATAATTGACTCTTTAACAAGCCTTTTAATATGACTTAAGCTCCCGTCACACACACGGACGCAACAGTGATCCCGATAACGATCCTTAGGGATCGCTGGTATGTCACTTTGGGATCGCTGGTGAGATGTCAAACAGTCAGATCTCACCAGCGACTCAGCAACGATCTGGAATGATAGGAGGTCGTTGGGAATTGCCACTCTTGGGCATAGTATTGAGATAGTTGGTCGTTGTCCCTTTCAAACACAGAGATGCAGCGTTCCCAGCGGGCGTCCAATGACCTAAAAATGACGCAGAGCAGGGGCCTGATTGCTGCTAAGTGTCACACATAATGAGATTGTTAGCGAGATCACTGTTATGTCACAAAATCTGGGACTTAACAACGATTTCACTAACGATCTCATTATGTGTGACGGGGGCTTTAGGATATGTGCCAGATCAGAACCCTGAACTGCAGATGCTGTGTTTCGGGGT